>CM035421.1:111532910-111807910 GCA_020310875.1 Ceratopteris richardii
TATGCATGTGTATATGTGTGCATGTGTGATTACTACTTGAGTGGTATACTTTCTTTTGTGGATTGATTCCACATAGCTTGGCACTTCCTTATACATGAGTGCCACCTCCTTGTTCAATGCATCACTCCCAAGGGATTTGTTGATATATTTAGGTTATGATGTGTGTGAACACACTAGGACTATCGAGGCACTTTTTTCCCCTCTTTAGAAGGTTTTTTATCCCCTAGCTTGTATATATATGCCTATAGCCCTAGGGAGTTACTTATGTATGTACATTCCAATGGTAATACATTCAGTATTGTGTCTTCTGCTCCTACCTTCTTCTTCTTCCTTGTGCTCTTCATGTGCTTCTATAGACTTGGAACTTCAACAAAGAAAATGATCAGGTAACCCAGGCTACATCCTATGATTTATTAGTACCTAAGGAGGTTCTTTTTCCAAAAATCTCTTTAGAAAGGACCATGGTGCAAATCCTAAGGCATAAGATAAGTAGTGTGGTTCTAGCTATCAATGAAGAAGAATCATTGTTGCAGAACATGCAGTTTGAAGAAAAAACAAGGCTATCATCTGAGAAAACTACCAAGCAATTGGATTATGGTACGAGGAAGGCATACTTCTAAGCGAAGATCAAATTCTCATTACAATAAGGCTTTCAAAAAGAAAAAAAATAAGCAGGAAGTACCCTCAAGATGCAACAATTCATTGGAGCAAAAAGGCTCGCGTGCAAGGAACCCCAACTACTTTAAAGATGAATGCAGATATAGAGCTGGAAGCATCCAAGTTTGATGTCATGAGGAGGGAAGTAAAAAGGACTTATGGCCAACAGTCGAGGGCCAAACTAGTAGATTTTGATGAGGACAAGAACCACTTGGATAATACTTCAAGATGGATTCGAATTCAGTCTAATTTTCTACTGTAGAACCGAGTCACTCACTATGCTTTAGCATATTTTAGTTCATTTCATGCACTTCATTTTTGTTTGATTTAATAAGAAAATAAAAGAGGAGTTGCACCGAGATGGTGCAAAGACTTGATGTGGCGGTCTCTAGTGTAGAAGACTCTAATCTCCATAGTGTCTAGGGCACATTTCGTCCTTGCACTGTGGTTATTTGAAGAGTGTGTAGTTTCCACAAAGGGATGTCAAAGATTCTTTCTAGTCTAATGAGATCAAATTGAAGCCATTGACTCTCGGAGTGCTATTACAACATTGAAGGTCGACTTGAAGATTGATGGTTTGGCAGCACATGAATTGTTAGCATCGATTTGAAATCTAGCATCCTCTCGCCCTTTCACCCTCTCAAACTCACCTCCACCATCCCTCCATCCCGCGCCCCCTCACCTTGACCCTCCACCATCCCTCCATCCTACGCCCCCTCACTTCGACCCTCCACCATCCCTCCATCCTGCACCCCCTTCCTCTACCATCCATCCATGCACTTCCTCCATCCTCCTCCACCCGCAATCCTCCTGCAGCCTCCTCAATCCTCCACGTGTGACCCCTCACGACCCGCACCACCCCGCCCCACATTCTCCGTATCTCTCCCTATCTGCTTTTATTGTATGCATTAGGCTCGACCAATGGGTACTCAAGCGACGATGAGCTAGAAATCAAAGCTCTCATTCGTGAATTGACGTTAATAGAGTAAGGGAAAGATGATTCGGATTTTGATTTCAGAAAATCATCATGCAAGGGTAGCAATAATCTTTCTTTCCTCTCTCTCTCTCTCTCTCCTCCTTCCTATCTTCTACCAATTGCACCTCAGTCCGCAAGCTGTTGTTTCTCTTTCTTTCTTTCTCTCTCTCTCTCTCTCTCTCTCTCTCTCTCTCTCTCTCGTAGTCCAACAATTCAATCGACATGTACACACGTCTGTAGCCCCACCCTCGCACTGCATTTTCCATCTCTCTCTCTCTCTCTCTCTCTCTCTCTCTCTCTCTCTGTGCACCCGCCTATCTTTCTTCCGTGTGCATGCATATCCTCAACCTGTTGGCCCACAACTTTCCGGCAATACGTTCTACAATGTTTGCCATCTATCTCGGTCTCGTCGCACCTCCATAGCTCTAACCCTATAGCGGCTCTGATCCGCCATCGACTCCTCTCTCCACCTCCGCTCCTTCCTTTGACGTCCACGTCTCCTACTAACTCGCCCATCTCCCGTCACCGCAATGCCCATGCACCTCTCCCTCTCCCTCCCTGTGTCCCCATTGTGCCACAGGCCCACAACGCTGCCCTGTAGTCGTCGCAGCTTGCAGTTCCCCGCCATCTCTGCATATCACGTGTCTCATGCTTAAAGTTATCGATACTTTTGGGAAATATATGGAAAACATAGTGTTCTAATAATATAGTGACTCTGTTTGGAGTGAGTTCATAAATAATTATAGATGGTTACAATTCAAATTTTTGAAGCAGGTAACCTGGAAACATGTAATATGCTATCCAACTACTGATCACGCATTTGGAAAGATTCTGGATGGTCGTGCTCTTAGATTTGATTATGCATCTACTATGTCTTTCCAAGGATTGGTGCATCTGTGTCTCCTTATTTCATTATCTCATTCGTGGCTTGCTCAATCTGAAGAAACATGATGGTGGAGGAGCTTGGGTGTCTAATTCTCCATGGTGACTTCATGGAAATGAAGCAGTGCTATACGGGAGCTCCAAAGGTAGATCAAAGCTTTCCATTGAATAAGAATTCAAACTCACGGGCCCATCCAACTATCATGGTCCTTCATCTCTCATGTTGCCTCGATGGTCTATCCAATTTGGAAAGGGTCCGGCTCAATATTATTGCGTCCATCTATGGTAGCAGAGGACCTAGATGGATGATGTAGTGCATGTTATTTACATTAGGCAGGATGGTAATAACTGCCTAAGAAAAAAGCATCAAATTCTAGATCAAGTTATGAAGAAAGGAAATCTTGCACAAAAGAATAGTATGAAGTTTTCTCGATCGCAAGCTAAAGTGGCTCTAATCTTTTGATGGAAATTCATTATGTCAGTACGAGAGGGACTTCGTACATCAAAAGAGGATCAGTCCTAGGCAACTAGTTGATTTAGCAAAATCCACTTGGTGGCTACCACAGTAAGATGAGTTTCATCATTCTTATAAGGGGTCAAAGTAGGAAATATTGAAGCGAATATTGTAACCAAGTCCTCATAGTGTTAGAAGCCTATTTGAGGACCTTATTAAGGATGACTACCAAAACCATATTTAGTCTACACCTTCCTTTTTGGTCAATCACTTTGGCATGTATTTAGTGAACATTGGGATTTGGCAAGGCCATTCTTGGCCTCTTGGAGTCTATAAAAGCAAGTTTGTGGCACTCCTTGAGGAGATCTTTCCTTTGAACTGCATGGGCATATTTTTAGCATTGACAAGGTCCAACACCAACTCTTGGCCACTCTCTACATTCTATTGCTACTTGCACATTGGTTGAGGTCACTATGTGGTGGTTATACAAAGCATGCAATTCTATGACATGGTTTTTCTTAAAGTCAATTGTCACCGATCTACCTTGTTGCTAGGGAAGTGTTATACCCTTTCTCCTTTATACACAAGTCCTTTTTGAAAAAAAGAAAGATTGGATCTCTTACATATTTGTTGGAATTAGCTAAAGATTTAATTGTGCATCCTATATTTCATGTTAGCTTACTTAAAACATATGTACCTAATGTTGCTCATGTTTTGCAGGACAACTATAAGTTGAAAGAGGATGTCTCTTTTGAGATTCGATCTAAAATAGTATTATATAGGCGGGAAAGGTTACTTAGAAATATATTTATAGAAGAGATTTTGGCAAAACGGCACACATATCGAGTAGAAGATTCAACTTGAGTTAACATAAATTATTTTTTGGCATATTATCTTTCTTTCCAACTCCAAGGATAGAGCTTTTAAAAGAGGGGAAGAATCATAATAGGCCTTTCGATAGTGAAATATTTCATTTTGAAGTTTCCAAATTACATTGTTGAGATAATACTTAGAATGAATAATTATGTCTTTTTATGCATGTAGGTGAGATTTTGGGAGGATTACTTTTATATTTTCTCTCCAGATCTTATTAGAGTCATGCTTTCTGGTTGAAAATTTAATGTGAAGATGAAAGAACTATGAGAGATTTTGTATGAGAGAAAATTTGATCATGCATAAGAGATTAAAAGTGTCTCTACGGAAGTTTTATGAGTCGTATTTTAAGTACCTCATTTAGGGATCTACATTTACTTCACTGTAAGAAAATGCCTTGATTGTATTCCATTTGTAGAATTTGTAAATTTCTAGGGCTCAAAGTGATATTTGGATAGGTCTATTCTAACACTATTGTGAAAATGAGAAAAATTAATAAAAGTGTCTCTGACAATCTTAACATAATTCCTTAATAGTTTTTAGTTAGAGGGCTTCGTAAAGTGCCATGTTTGACAAGACAAAAGAAGGCTTCTCTATTTCTATTTGAATCTGTGATTTTGATGCATAGATGTGCACATGCACAATTATGGATGTCTTTGGATACATCTGTGTGTTTCTTTTCTTCTACTTCTCATAGGTACTGCTAAAGAAAGCATGACTATAAGCACATGCTTTTGCAAAGGTTTTATGGAGAACTGACTTTTACTAAATTTGTTGGATCACACACTTCTTTGAATGGCAATCAACTCTCTTATAAGAAGACTTGTGCACCAAAGGGAAGAAGGATGTAAATTAGAGAATGTGATCGAGAGTGAGAGTGACAGTGAGAGTGTGATTGAGAGAGCGACTGTGAATGAGATTGTGATAGCTCAAGTGTGGTTGGGAGGTAGAGGCTTCATCAATCTTGTCTACTCTTGTCTATTGAATCTTCTCTTATCTTGTATAAGGTCTGTTTTTTTCTCTTACACTATTCTTGAATGATCGAAAACTTGTGATTAAGGATAGATTGTCATTGAGGAAACATCGCAAAAGATGACTACCGTGTGCATGTTTGTTGGATTCCTTGCAATGAAGGGCTTAGAGCTAGTCCAAAAGCATGTGGAAAATATTTTCTTACATAGAGATGCGATAGATGAGATCTACACATATAATGAGAGGGTTACATAGTTCTTGGCAAAGAAATTCAAGTTTATAAGCTAAACAAGAGCATATATGGACTTAAACACTACCCTAGACAATGGTACCTTGATGTTTTTATGAAGTCTCAAGGCTAATATTGAAGCAATGAGGATCACTTTCTGTACACAAAGAGATGCTCAAATGGTGGGTTGATATTCTTGATACTTTATGTCGATGATATGTTGATTGCTCAGAAGACATTTTATGAATTATCATTTCTTGAAAAAAGTTGAGTGAGGCATTTGATATGAAGAATTTGGGGGATGCCAAAGATGTTCTTGGCATGGCCATTACATCTTATATGACCAAAACATGCATATAATTGTCTCAAAGTGAGTGCATATCCAAAGTACTTCACAAGTTCAATATCTTAGGTCGAAAGCCATTGTGTACAACTATGATTACCCCAAACTAGATGAGGAAAAGGGATTAAGACCAAAACTACTTAATATTTTGCTATTGTTAGTCTCATTTATGTTATGATATCGATAAGACAAAACATTGCATTTGTAGTGGGAGTTCAGAGCAATAAGGAGAAGTATGAGGATATCTGATTGGCACTAAGGACAAGTATGAATGCTTAAGTAGAGGAAACACATCTGTTAGTGGCAACACAATTTTATATATAGTG
Organism: Ceratopteris richardii; assembly: GCA_020310875.1. Taxonomy (NCBI): domain Eukaryota; kingdom Viridiplantae; phylum Streptophyta; class Polypodiopsida; order Polypodiales; family Pteridaceae; genus Ceratopteris; species Ceratopteris richardii. The sequence goes on from CM035421.1 coordinate 111,538,623, forward strand.
TAAGAAAATAGTTTATTTCTCTCATATTCTTGCTCTAAATGAATAACCATCAAGTAAAGAAAGATAATCATAAAATTTCTCCTTTTTCTATATCTATCTCTAAATTGATGTTCTATCTCTTAATCTCCTTCTTTTGATCACTAATCTTTGTTTTCTGGGATCACTAAGTCTAAGGTTCATAGTCCTCAAGGGTGATTAAATTCATAGGTCTATAGGTTCCAAATTTTAGGATCACTTTGAAATCAAAGGTCCCTCCTGGGGAAACATCTTCAACTTCTTCTTCCTCAATCCTATTGTCTTCATTTTGGAAAATCATGGGAAACGAAAGGAACTTTCCTACACATGGATTTTTTTCCTTTTTTGGGTCTCCTCTAAGATACTTATTCTCATGCTTCTAGAAGGAGATTCTCAATTTTATTATTATCTCATTTGAGCATGAGAAATCTTCCAAATCATCTTGCATACATTTTAAGCGGGGCCAATTATTTTCCTATGTGATTATTTTAGTTTTTTTCCTAAGAAAACTTTTGGATCATATCCTTTATTTATGTTTTTAGGCTGAAGAAGGGAGGCATCTTGCTCTTCATAAAGATTAATTCTATTTTTTAAGGTTCCATATTACATTGTGCATGGGAAAAAAGATGATATGTCAAGGCGACTAGCTTAGGGGAGCCATGATCTAAAGTGTGAGAACCCGAAGGATATTTCCCCATTTCTAATGGCTACATGAATCGTTGAGAAACTCAAAGGGCTTATAGATGGTAAATGGGGAATATTTATCCAACGAGAGGAGTAAGTACATAGGTCCAAGATCTATTCTCTCACATTTGGTTTTAATATATTAGTAGATATCATTTGGGATAGGTCAATATTTTCTTTTTTAGTTCTTCCTGAGTATTTTGTTGTCTAATAGCTTATATACTACTAACGAAAGGAGTAAGTACATAGGTCCAAGACGAGTGGGGTAATTAGACACGTTGTTGTTGAGCATTTAATCTTCTCTTGGAATAAATATTTCCCTATTCACCATCTATAAGCCCTCTAAGTTTCTCAGCCGTTCATGTAGCCTCTAGAAATGCAAAAAGATCCTTCGAGTTCTCACACTTTAGATCTTGACTGCCCTAAGGTGGTGGCTTTGACATATCATCCTCTTCCCACACATAATGTAAGATGGAGCCTTCAAAAATAAGACAAATCTATGTGAAGATTAGGCTACATCCCTTCCTTAACCTCAAAACATAAATAAAAGAAATGATTCCAAAAGTTTTTAAGTGAATAATCACATAGGACAATGATCGGTCCTATTTAAATGTCATGCAAGAAGATTTGGGAATTCTCTCAAGCTCAAATGAAACAAGAATAGAAGTAAGATGTTCGTTGTAGAACCATGAGAAGAAATATCTTATAGGAGACCCAAAAAAGGAATAGGAAAGCATGTGCAGGAAAGTTCCTATAATTTCCCACTATTTTCTAGAAAGAAGACAATAGGATCCAAGAAGAAGACTTTGACAATTCCGTCCTAGGCTGGACCTTTTATTTCATTGTGGACCGGAAATTTGGGCCCTATAGACATATGTTCTTTTGAATTTGGAACCTAAAGACTATGAACCTTCAACCTAGTGATTTCAAAAAAGAAAGATTGGTGATCACAATAAGAAGATTAGGAGACAAAACATTGATCTAGATACAGATATAGAGAAAGGATAAATTCTATGATTATCTTCCTTGACTAGATGGAGAATCACTTAAAGCAAGAATATGAAATGAAGAAACGATTCGCATACACTCTTCGCAACTATATAGGAACATATGAAGATAATCTCGAGTGCAAAGAAGATAGGAAGAAACTATTCGCATACAGCCTTCGCAAAGAAGCTCTTATCTTAGAACCAAAATCCAAAGAAAAGAAGGAATACATAGAAATCAAACAACTAAAAAGATCTATATTAAATCAATGTTGATGAAAAATATTGTTGAGCCCAAAAGGGCAACAATATGACATTGAGGACTTGTAAAGAAAACCTTTAGCTTGCACCAAAGAAAGAGGAATAAAGTTTTGATCAACCAAGTATACTACTTAAAACCACAAAATGTCCAACTAGTAGCTATCTCCTGAAGCCGTCAAGAAGATTCAATATTGATCCACCTAGATTGTGAATATCCATTACACAATTAATTTCATTCTAAGTTCAAGACGAAAAATCAAGCGGTGAAAGATGGTGAAGTAAATGAGTTCCAAGAAAATAAGGGGTTACTATATTAGAAGAACCTGATATATGTCCATCCATGAAAGCCCAAATTCCAGGTGCTTCAGCAACATCATGATAGCCTCGTAGCACATTTTGGAGTGAATAGAACAATAGAACGTATACGAAGATATTCTTGGTGGCCTCAAATTTAGAACCCAAAGAACATATTTTAACCAATGACATATGCAATAGATCTAAGGTACCTCATCATAAACCTCGTGGACTCTTGCAATCTTTATCTAATATTCCCAAAAGATCATGGATCTCATTATCTATAGATTTCATCACATATGTAATGGGTTACTATGTTATAAGAGCCTGATATATGTCCCTTCATTGAGGCCAAAAATCCAAGTCCTTCAATAAAATCACGATAACCTTGTAGCAAGACATTTTGGAGTGACTAGAACAATAGAACTTTTATGAAGAGATTTATTGTGGCCTCAAATGTGGAAGTCAAAAGAATGTATGTGAGCCATTGAAATGTGCAATAGATCTAACATACCTCTTCATAAACCTCATGGCCTTTTGCGGCCTTTAACTATTCCCAAAAGGCCATGATTTTCAATATCTACTAATTTCATCACATATGTAATAATGTCAAATAAGTATGATTCCTCTCTTTTATAGTGGATCTATTCACAAAGAAGGCACACATCATTCCAACTACCAAGACAATAACAAGTCCATGCATTTATAAAATCTTTTTGAAAAAACACTTTTAGGCTTAATGAATTTCCGAATGATAGTTTTAGCGATGTAGGCATCTCTCCAAGATCCTTCATGTACAGGTTAAACTATCTACAAACAATCATCCAGATATTCATGGACAAATAGAGCAAGGGAATCAAATCCCATAACAATATCTCTATTGCACCATTAACTATCATCAAAATGATTATTATGAGCTTTTAAACCTTGTATAGTGCTCCTATAACAATAGGGTTCATACATCTACCAAGAAAAATTTAGTCCTTGAAGATTATGGACAACAGCCAAGGATGGATATACAACTAACAAAGCATGCTAAGAACCTAGTGTCTAGAGGTAACTCCCATTACCTCATGGGCATTTCTGAGTAAAAACAAGGTTAACATACGAAACTAACTAGCAAAGCCCGTCCTAGGGACATGCATGCATGTCTCCACCTAACCAACACCCAAATATATAGCTCTAAGTCCATGGTGCTAATAAACAACATGGGGATATGTCTATCTTCCATCACATGGGTACCTAAGGTGATCACATAGTTTCAAATCTTAGTAAATCACATGAGATAAAATGCCTTCTCAAACAAAACTATCCAAGTTTTTATGTACAATTCAAGTGTCTAGGAGATGCTTCCAATGAAGCCCAAGGTAATCAAAATTTGTGAATTTTTCCTAAGGCTCAACACTCATCGAACAACGGTAATAAATAATAAATCCAAACTTTCTTATTATTCTTGTTTCCTTCAATCATAACCTATGAAAAATATTATCTTTCTAAGATTCCTTTTAAGCTTAGCCTATTAACATCTTTATGTTCCTTTAATTCAATTCACACTTTTGACATGAAGGTTTAGAGATCCATTCTTAGAGTTTACCTTTAAGTTATGAGAAATTTATCCTCTCCTTATTTCTAGCTCTCAATGTATTAGGTTTATTGAGACATTGAATCTTTATTATCTTGGTTGAAGAATTCCTCTTTCTTTTGATAGGATAATGAAGAAGATACCTATTTTAGACCTTATCTTGTTTAGGTATTCCATTGGATAATGTGCCCGTTTTTTCTTTTGGACATCAAGAAAAAATACTCAATGGGATTCAGTTCTTGACACATCATACAAGTGGGATCTTCATCGAATCCATTCTACTCTATCTCTATACTTTCTCATCTGACCTTCTTTGTCCTCTTCAATGCTCCCTAAATCATATTTTATGTTGTACAGTGTCAAATTATGAGAGCAAGGACTAATGCTTGGATATACCATAACGATTCTTACTTAATTTTTACAATTATTTGATTAACTATTTTTGTGTTATTGATCTCATCAAATCTAAAATATTACTCGATCTTTGCAAAATAATAATTTGACTTGATCTATACCAAATAAAAGATAAGACTATGTCTTTCCTGATTATATCCTTTTCTTGTGATCTCAAGTCGAATATTCTACCCATAGGTTTTATTTGGGGATTTGTGTTTTATGTGTAAACTAGGAAACCATTTTCTTGGGTCTCAACTATGGGAGTCCACAATTTAATATTGTGTGATCCCATGAAGCAGTAAGATACCTTTGGGATATTCTTTATAGTTTTGTGAGTTTCATTCTCTACAATCTTGAAGGTTTATCAAATTCTTCTCTTACATCGGGGTTCCTTGAAAACTCCGTGTAGTACCCCTTCGCTTTTCCCTTTCTCTCTTTGTGGCATGTGAGCAGTAGGCAGAACTCACTGGCACTCTGAGCATGAAGTCCGAAGAAGATAGAAGAGAAATAGATTGAGAGGAGAGCTCTCAGATGCCTTGGGCTGTAGCTTCAGGGAGTGTCCGTTCCATTTCTTGGACATATTTGTGTCTAGGCAGTTGATGCTTTCAGTATTCCGGGCAGATTGTTGCTTTCATTTCAGTTGATTAGTTCTCTCTCTCTCTCTCTCTCTCTCTCTCTCTCTCTCTCTCTCTCTCTCTCTCTCTCTCTCTCTCTCTCTCTCTCTCTCTCTCTCTCTCTCTCTCTCTCCCCCCCCCCCCCCGCCCCCTCCATTTAGCTCCACCCCCGCCCCCTCCACTTATCTCCACCCCCGCCCCCTCCATTTATCTCCACCCCCGCCCCCTCCATTTAGCTCCACCCCCGCCCCCTCCATTTATCTCCACCCCCGCCCCCTCCACTTATCTCCACCCCTGCCCCCTCATTTATCTCCACCCCCGCCCCCTCCATTTATCTCCACCCTCGCCCCCTCCATTTATCTCCACCCCCGCCCCCTCCATTTAGCTCCACCCCCGCCCCCTCCACTTATCTCCACCCCCGCCCCCTCCATTTATCTCCACCCCCGCCCCCTCCATTTAGCTCCACCCACGCCCCCTCCATTTATCTCCACCCCTGCCCCCTCCATTTAGCTCCACCCCCGCCCCCTCCATTTATCTCCACCCCCGCCCCCTCCACTTATCTCCACCCCCGCCCCCTCCATTTATCTCCACCCCCGCCCCCTCCACTTATCTCCAAACCCGCCCCCTCCATTTAGCTCCACCCCCGCCCCCTCCATTTATCTCCACCCCCGCCCCCTCCATTTATTTCCACCCCCGCCCCCTCCATTTAGCTCCACCCCCGCCCCCTCCATTTATCTCCACCCCGGCCCCCTCCATTTATCTCCACCCCCGCCCCCTCCATTTATCTCCACCCCCGCCCCCTCCATTAAGCTCCACCCCGGCCCCCTCCATTTAGCTCCACCCTTGCCCCCTCCATTTAGCTCCACCCCCGCCCCCTCCATTTATCTCCACCCCCGCCCCCTTCATTTATCTCCACCCCCGCCCGCTCCATTTAGCTCCACCCCCGCCCCCTCCATTTATCTCCACCCTCGCCCCCTCCACTTATCTCCACCCCCGCCCCCTCCATTTATCTCCACCCCTGCTCCCTCCATTTATCTCCACCCCCGCCCCCTCCATTTATCTCCACCCCTGCCCCCTCCATTTATCTCCACCCCGGCCCCCTCCATTTAGCTCCACCCCCGCCCCCTCCACTTATCTCCACCCCGCCCCCTCCATTTAGCTCCATCCCCGCCCCCTCCATTTATCTCCACCCCCACCCCCTCCATTTAGCTCCACCCCCGCCCCCTCCATTTATCTCCACCCCCGCCCCCTCCACTTATCTCCACCCCCGCCCCCTCCATTTATCTCCACCCCCGCCCCCTCCACCTATCTCCACCCCCGCCCCCTCCATTTATCTCCACCCCCGCCCCCTCCATTTAGCTCCACCCCCGCCCCCTCCATTCAGCTCCACCCTCGCCCCCTCCATTTAGCTCCACCCCCGCCCCCTCCATTTATCTCCACCCCCGCCCCCTCCATTTATCTCCACCCCCGCCCCCTCCATTTAGCTCCACCCCCGCCCCCTCCATTTATCTCCACCCCCGCCCCCTCCACTTATCTCCACTCCCGCCCCCTCCATTTATCTCCACCCCCGCCCCCTCCACTTATCTCCACCCCCGCCCCATCCATTTAGCTCCACCCCCGCCCCCTCCATTTATCTCCACCCCCGCCCCCTCCACTTATCTCCAGCCCGCCCCCTCCATTTATCTCCACCCCCGCCCCCTCCATTTAGCTCCACCCCCGCCCCCTCCACTTATCTCCACCCCTGCCCCCTCCATTTATCTCCACCCCGACCTCCTCCATTTATCTCCACCCCCGCCCCCTCCATTTAGCTCCACCCCCGCCCCCTCCATTTATCTCCACCCTCGCCCCCTCCATTTATCTCCACCCCCGCCCCCTCAATTTATCTCCACCCCCGCCACCTCCATTTAGCTCCACCCCCGCTCCCTCCATTTATCTCCACCCCTACCCCCTCCACTTATCTCCACCCCTGCCCCCTCCATTTATCTCCACCCCCGCCCCCTCCACTTATCTCCACCCCCACCCCCTCCATTTAGCTCCACCCCCGCCCCCTCCACTTATCTCCACCCCCGCCCCCTCCATTTAGCTCCACCCCCGCCCCCTCCATTTAGCTCCACCCCCGCCCCCTCCATTTAGCTTCACCCCCACCCCCTCCATTTAGCTCCACCCCCGCCCCCTCCACTTATCTCCACCCCCGCCCCCTCCATTTAGCTCCACCCCCGCCCCCCTCACACACACACATACACACTTGCATGCACACACACTCACAATTACATGCAAATGCACCCACACCCACACATATACATACACTCCCATTCACACACACGCACCCACACACTCACACACATATAAGCACACACTCACACTCACACACACAAGCACATGCACACACACATACACATGCGACACACACACACATGCGACATGCACCAAATGGATCGGGCATGGTGAAGGTTGGATTTGCTGGCAATGATGCTCCTCGGGCTGTATTTCCTAGTATTGTGGGCCGTCCAAAACACACTGGGTCATGGTTGGTATGGGGCAAACAGATGCATATGTTGGTGATGGGGCTCAATCCAAGCGTGGAATTCTCATCTTGAAATACCCGATTACAAGACTTGTTGTGTCGATCGAAGACCCCTTCTTTACCAGGATGATTGGGAACCTTATAGCAAGTTCACTGAGCAGATTTGCAAACACGTTCAAATTGTTGGAGATGATTTATTAGTCACCAATCCTATGACGGTATGGAATAAAGGTATGCAGGTAAAAAGTGGAAGCAGGGAATAGCTTTTTTCCACCAACCATTCACAGCCACTACCTATTTTTGTGGATCTAATTCAATCAAGTGGAATAATTGACCTACCCCCCACTTTTGGGCATTCCACCGGCGCGTGATCAATGGACGTGAAGATTCGGCAAAGCCTTCTTGGCCTATTGAGGGCCTATAAAAACAAGGGACTTGTGCTCATCTAGGACACTTTTGGTACATTTTTGGAGTGACATTGACGCGTGTATACGTGCAGAAGTTCTCCCTTGCACTTGGTGGTTTCAAGCCTATTGTAGGAGCTACTCTGTAGTGTGGATACAGAGGGTAGGCTTCTCAGTGGAGGGCTATGAGCACTATAGTGTAAGAGAGTGCCTTGGATTTTCTTTCTGTTCTGTGAGTCAGTATTGGTGTTAAGCTCAAGAAGATGCACCTCCTTGTCAACATTGTCCCGAGGCAAAGGATCATTATACCAAAGATTGCCCAAGAGTTTGTCCTGCTCCAATCCACATGATTGCAGTCTCTCCATCAGAAGAAGGTATGACTACTCAATCTTATGTTGTTTCATCCTCTGCAATGCCCATGATGACCAGAGCTAGGCCAGCAGCAGCAAACCTTGGGGGGGAACCACAAGGAATTCAGGATAAAGAGGAAGAAAAGAAGTCTGGATGGAAGGATCAAGTAGAAATTGAAGGAGCTTATGATAAGATGGCTACCACTCTAAAGGGCCAACCAACAAGTCTGCAAGAAAACATTCAGGAGGTAAACATTGAACAGATCTTGAAAGGTATTCATCACAAGATTAGTCTGTATGAACTTATAAAGATGGATTCAAAAATCAGAAGTGATGTATTAAAGATTATACACTCTGCCCACTTGGTCCAATCACCCAGTATAGATGGTTTCATGGTTGATTTTCCCCCTGCACCCTTAGCAGACTACCAAAGCTCAAGATTATCTGTTTGTATAAAGGATGAAGCTCTCATAGGAGTGATCATAGATGGAGGCTCTGGTATCAATTTGATACCAGATTTTACAATGAAGAAGTTGAAACTGAACCCCACCAAGTCGGCACCATTCACGGTTACATTAGCAGATCAACATCGAGTTGCGCCACTTGGCATTATTAAAAAGGTACTGATGGTAGTACAGGGCTGCCACTTTGTGTTGGATTTTGTTGTTATTGCCCTTCCACAAGAGACTTCTTACCCTCTACTCCTGGGGAGACCTTGGCTGAGACAAGCAAAAGCTTTGCAAGATTGGGGGAAAAACAAACTATGGATTTCAACAAATACCAATAGCCAATTGCAATTACATTTGGAGGAGGGATTTGATTCAAGAAAAACCACTGGATATACTGTGGATACTCAGGTAATGCCCTCTCTACCCCAAGAAGATGATACATTGTTAAAATGGATGTTGGGAAGTGCAGAGTGTTGCATAGTGGAGATCAATGAAATTGTGGAAGAAGTTGCAGATAAGGTAAATGAAGACCACAAGGTATTGGAGAATGAGCAATTGCAGAAAAATACAAGCTTTGAAAAGGCAACCAATATAAAAGTATCGGAGGTAGAAGATCATGAACTTAAGAGCAGAGAAGATCTTCCTTTTGTAGATATACCTCAAGGATGGATGGAAGAACATGTTGCAGAATATAAATTAAAATCCACTCCTGCATATAGTGGAAATGATTTCTCAAGCAAGACAAGTCTTGAAACATTGGTTCAAGAAGTAAATTTAGGGGATGAAGAGAACCCTCAAATAGTTCACTTGGCATCCTGGTTGTGGCATTATCCTCCCTTGCTACAGAAGGTAACTTCTTTGCTTTTTACTTACAAAAGTGTCTTCGCATGGTCCTACAAAGATTTAACAGGAATACCAGAAGAGCTTGGGTTACATCGGATACCCTTAGTTGAGGGAGCCGCGCCAGTAAGAATTAGGCCATATCGACTCAATCCGAAGTATGCAGAGGCGGTAAAGGCAGAGATCACAAAACTAGAGGAAGCAGGTATAATTGTGCCAGTAGAACATTCCAGGTGGCTTTCTTCTATGGTTATTGTGCCCAAGAAAATAGCGGAAAAATAAGAGTATGTGTTGATTTTCGTGCTTTGAATAAAGTGACTATTCAAGATGGATTTCCTCAACCCTTCACAGAGCAAGTACTTGAGGAAGTGGCTACAACCAGATAGTAATTCATCCTGATGATAGGAACAAAACAGCCTTTGTTACTCCCTGAGGCACTTATGTCTATACTCTCATGGCTTTTGGCTTGAAGAATGCGCCAGCTTCATTTAATAGAACGATGTATCTAATATTGGGCAAGTGGTTAACAACCTTTCTACGCATTTTCATGGATGACTTTTCAGTATTTTCAGGTATAGATAAAAGAAAGCAGTTCAAGATTTCCATGACCATTTGGAAAATCTAAAAGAAATTTTTGAGCAATGTCTCAAAACAGGTTTGAAATTGAATCCTGATAAATGTCACTTTTTGGTCACCAAGGGTACTCTTCTTGGTCACATAGTATCTGGTGAAGGTATAACTGTTGACCCTGCAAAAGTTAGAGCTATTCTTTCCATGCCTATTCCACAAAGTCCAAAGGAAGTGCAAAGTTTCTTGGGCCATGCAGGGTATCATAGAAGATTCATTCGGATGTATTCAGAAATTGTTAAGCCTTTGTCAAGGCTTACTAGTAAAAAGATTCCTTTCTCATGGAGTGCTGAAGCTGACAAAGCATTTTGTGAACTAAAATTGAGGCTGTGTTCTGCTCCACTTTTAAGTGTTCCTGATTGGTCATTGGAATTTCATGTACATACAGATGCTAGTCTTCATGCTGTTGGTGCAGTTCTAGCTCAACCATCATCTCACAAAGTGGATAGACCTATCTCTTATGCGAGCAGACTACTTAACCAAGCTGAAAGGAATTATAGTACGACGGAAAGAGAAGGTTTGGCTATCGTATTTGCTCTTCAGAAGTTTAGACATTATCTCCTTGGTGTACATTTCATTGTTATTTCTGATCATCAGCCCTTGAAGTATTTGATAAGCAAACTTAGAGTAGCTGGAAGTATTTGGAGATGGTTACTCCTATTTCAGGAATTTAATTTTGATATTCATATTAAGCTAGGAAAAGAGCACTACATGGCAGATCAAGTGTCCAGGACGGCAATGAGTGAAAAGGAAACATGTATCAATGGTGAACTAGTGGATAGCAATCTCTTCCTTGTAACAATTCAGACTGGTTGGTATGATGAAATTCTTCATGTTCTCACTACTGGAAAGATCCCAGAACACTTGACACCTGTAGAAAAGAGAAGACTGCTCCTGAAAACCAAAGCATATTCTCTTATAAATGGAAATTTATATAAATACTATCAGGATGATATATTGAGAAGGTGTGTCTATCCAGAGGAGGTAAATCTTTTGCTAGAGGCTGCACATAGTGAAGGACACCTAAAGGGGGAAGAATTGGCTCATAGAATCATCCACAAGGGTTTATGGTGGCCTCATATTTTCAAAGATGCAATCAAGTTCGCCAAAGAATGCCACATCTGCTAGAGGTGTGCCCCCACGCCCACCACATTGAATTTCCAACAATTGGTCATATCTACGGGATGGCTCCCATTTGAACGATGGGGTCTTGATTTCATAGGACCAATTAGCCCAACTGGTCAAGCTGGAGGTAAAAGGTATATTTTGATGGCTACATGTTATGCCACTAAATGGGTAGAGGCTAAAGGTACTGTGGATTGCACGGCTTTAACAGTAGCTAAATTTGTGTATAAACGTATTTTCTCAAGATTTGGTTGCCCACTGGAGATTACTAGTGATAGAGGCACACATTTTGTAAATCAATTGCTCCAGTTTATATTTGACAGGTACAAAATCTTCCATAAAAAATCTTGTGCCTACTATCCGAGGGCCAATGGCCAAGCAGAGAGTTCCAATAAAATTTTGATTGGATTGCTTCGCAAATTGTCTTTCGATCATCAGAGCTCCTGGCCTCTAGCATTGATTGGTGCAATTTCGGCTTTCAGAACCACGAAGAGGGGAACCACAGGCGAGACTCCATTTCGGTTAGTATATGGGAAAGAGGCATTGGCACCTTTCGAATTTATTATCAGGAAGGAAATTGGAGCTAGAACCATTGGAATTGAAACTCCTATTAGAAGACTTGTGGCATTGGAGGAATATAGGGAAGCAGCAATGAGGAAACTACAGGTAAAGCAAGAAGAACGCAAGAGGCTGCATGACAGGTATTTAAGGACTAATGAGGTACAGGAAGGATCTTTGGTCCTAGTGCATCAAATCTCGTCGACATCCACCAAATTGGCACCTAAATGGATAGGGCCTTATAAGGTAATAACGGTACTGCCACATGGCGCAGTGCACCTGGAAGATCTGCAGGGCAAAAGGATTCCCCTGGTTAACGTCTCTAGGGTGAAGAAGTATCTGAGCTAGGTCAAAATGGAAGCATTCCACCACTTGTTCATACCATGTTTCTTTTCAGTAATTGCAGAATAACTAGATCTCATTGAAACGAGTAAAATAAGGGAGAAATTGCACCAGGGACAGTGCAAAAGCTTGATGTGGGGGTCTGTAGTACCCCTTCTCTTTTCCCTTTCTCTCTTTGTGGCATGTGAGCAGTAGGCAGAACTCACTGGCACTCTCAGCATGAAGTCCGAAGAAGATAGAAGAGAAAGAGATTGAGAGGACAGCTCTCAGATGCCTTGGGCTGTAGCTTCAGGGAGTGTCCGTTCCATTTCTTGGACATATTTGTGTCTGGGCAGTTGATGCTTTCAGTATTCCGGGCAGATTGTTGCTTTCATTTCAGTTGATTAGTTTTCTGTCTCTCTCTCTCTCTCTCTCTCTCTCTCTCTCTCTCTCTCTCTCTCTCTCTCTCTCTCTCTCTCTCTCTCTCTCTCTCTCTCTCTCTCTCTCTCTCTCTCTCTCTCTCTCTCTCCCCCCCCGCCACCTCCATTTAGCTCCACCCCCGCCCCCTCCACTTATCTCCACCCCCTCCCCCTCCATTTATCTCCACCCCAGCCCCCTCCACTTAGCTCCACCCCCGCCCCCTCCATTTATCTCCACCCCTGCCCCCTCAACTTATCTCCACCCCTGCCCCCTCATTTATCTCGACCCCCGCCCCCTCCATTTATCTCCACCCCCGCCCCCTCCATTTATCTCCACCCCCGCCCCCTCCATTTAGCTCCATCCCCGCCCCCTCCACTTATCTCCACCCCCGCCCCCTCCATTTATCTCCACCCCGCCCCCTCCATTTAGCTCCACCCCCGCCCCCTCCATTTATCTCCACCCCGCCCCCTCCATTTAGCTCTACCCCCGCCCCCTCCATTTATCTCCACCCCCGCCCCCTCCACTTATGTCCACCCCCGCCCCCTCCATTTATCTCCACCCACGCCCCCTCCACTTATCTCCACCCCCGCCCCCTCCATTTAGCTCCACCCCGCCCCCTCCATTTATCTCCACCCCCGCCCCCTCCATTTATCTCCGCCCCCGCCCCCTCGATTTAGCTCCACCCCCGCCCCCTCCATTTATCTCCACCCCCGCCCCCTCCATTTATCTCCACCCCCGCCCCCTCCATTTATCTCCACCCCCGCCCCCTCCATTTAGCTCCACCCCCGCCCCCTCCATTTAGCTCCACCCCGCCCCCTCCATTTAGCTCCACCCCCGCCCCCTCCATTTATCTCCACCCCCGCCCCCTCCATTTATCTCCACCCCCGCCCCCTCCATTTAGCTCCACCCCCGCCCCCTCCATTTATCTCCACCCCCGCCCCCTCCACTTATCTTCACCCCCGCCCCCTGCATTTATCTCCACCCCTGCCCCCTCCATTTATCTCCACCCCCGCCCCCTCCATTTATCTCCACCCCCGCCCCCTCCATTTATCTCCACCCCTGCCCCCTCCATTTAGCTCCAACCCCGCCCCCTCCACTTATCTCCACCCCCGCCCCCTTCATTTATCTCCACCCCCGCCCCCTCCATTTAGCTCCACCCCCGCCCCCTCCATTTATCTCCACCCCCGCCCCCTCCATTTAGCTCCACCCCCGCCCCCTCCATTTATCTCCACCCCCGCCCCCTCCACTTATCTCCACCCCCGCCCCCTCCATTTATCTCCACCCCCGCCCCCTCCACTTATCTCCACCCCCGCCCCCTCCATTTAGCTCCACCCTCGCCCCCTTCATTTATCTCCACCCCTGCCCCCTCCATTTATCTCCACCCCCGCCCCCTCCACTTATCTCCACCCCCGCCCCCTCCATTTAGCTCCACCCCCACCCCTTCCATTTATCTCCACCCCCGCCCCCTCCATTTATCTCCACCCCCGCCCCCTCCATTTAGCTCCACCCCCGCCCCCTCCATTTATCTCCACCCCCGCCCCCTCCATTTATCTCCACCCCCGCCCCCTCCATTTATCTCCACCCCCGCCCCCTCCATTTAGCTCCACCCCCGCCCCCTCCATTTAGCTCCACCCCCGCCCCCTCCATTTGTCCCCACCCCCGCCCCCTCCATTTATCTCCACCCCCGCCCCCTCCATTTAGCTCCACCCCCGCCCCCTCCAATTATCTCCACCCCCGCCCCCTCCACTTATCTCCACCCCCGCCCCCTCCATTTATCACCACCCCCGCCCCCTCCACTTATCTCCACCCCCGCCCCCTCCATTTAGCTCCACCCCCGCTCCCTCCATTTATCTCCACCCCCGCCCCCTCCACTTATCTCCACCCCCGCCCCCTCCATTTATCTCCACCCCCGCCCCCTCCATTTAGCTCCACCCCCGCCCCCTCCACTTATCTCCAACCCCGCCCCCTCCATTTATCTCCACCCGTGCCCCCTCCATTTATCTCCACCCCCGCCCCCTCCATTTAGTTCCACCCCCGCCCCCTCCATTTATCTCCACCCCCGCCGCCTCCATTTATCTCCACCCCCGCCCCCTCCATTTATCTCCACCCCCGCCCCCTCCATTTAGCTCCACCCCCGCCCCCTCCATTTATCTCCACCCCCGCCCCCTCCACTTATCTCTACCCTTGCCCCCTCCATTTATCTCCACCCCCGCCCCCTCCACTTATCTCCACCCCCGCCCCCTCCATTTAGCTCCACCCGCGCCCCCTCCACTTATCTCCACCCCCGCCCCCTCGATTTATCTCCACCCCCGCCCCCTCCATTTAGCTCCACCCCCGCCCCCTCCATTTAGCTCCACCCCCGCGCCCTCCACTTATCTCCACCCCCACCCCCTCCATTTAGCTTCACCCCCGCCCCCCTCACACACACACATACACACTTGCATGCACACACACTCACAATTACATGCAAATGCACCCACACCAACACATATACATACACTCCCATTCACACACACACACCCACACACTCACACACATATAAGCACACACTCACACGCACACACACAAGCACATGCACACACACATACACACATGCGACTTACACACACATGCGACATGCACCAAATGGATCGGGCATGGTGAAGGTTGGATTTGCTGGCAATGATGCTCCTCAGGCTGTATTTCCTAGTATTGTGGGCCGTCCAAAACACACTGGGTCATGGTTGGTATGGGGCAAACAGATGCATATGTTGGTGATGGGGCTCAATCCAAGCGTGGAATTCTCACCTTGAAATACCCGATTACAAGACTTGTGTCGATCGAAGACCCCTTCTTTACCAGGATGATTGGGAACATTATAGCAAGTTCACTGAACAGATTGGCAAACACGTTCAAATTGTTGGAGATGATTTATTAGTCACCAATCCTATGATGGTATGGAATAAAGGTATGCAGGTAAAAAGTGGAAGCAGGGAATAGCTTTTTGCCACCAACCATTCACGGCGACTACCTATTTTTGTGGATCTAATTCAATCAAGTGGAATAATTGACCTACCCCCCAATTTTTGGCATTCCACCGGTGCGTGATCAATGGACGTGAAGATTCGGCAAAGCCTTCTTGGCCTATTGAGGGCCTATAAAAACAAGGGACTTGTGCTCATCTGGGACACTTTTGGTACATTTTTGGAGTGACATTGACGCGTGTATACGTGCAGAAGTTCTCTCTTGCACTTGGTGGTTTCAAGCCTATTGTAGGAGCTACTCTGTAGTGTGGATACAGAGGGTAGGCTTCTCAGTGGAGGGCTATGAGCACTATAGTGTAAGAGAGTGCCTTGGATTTTCTTTCTGTTCTGTGAGTCAGTATTGGTGTTAAGCTCTATTCTCTTGAGCAATTCTTTATCATTTGTATTGTTCTGGGATTAATCTGCATGTATTTGGCCCCCTTAAGCTGAGGAGAAGACTCTGTTGCATTGAGGTTATTCACGTTTATGGTGGCACGTTCGCCCTAAGCTTGTACAATTGAGCATCACTCTGCCCAACCTTGTAATCATCTGATTCGAATCAAGAAGTGTATGGTCTTTTTTGGTCATTTGTAGTTCATACTTGCTGAAGTATTTACTACTCTGTGCAATCCTTGTTATGTGCCTGCTCACAGAAATGTTAAAGGGTATACTTCCCTAAAGAGAACTCCCCCTGGAGTAGGCGACGTACTGCTTGTGTTTTATCTTTATTCTCTACTTTTGATAAAAGTGGATACCCCAGTACCTCCTCTACACTCCCAAACCTTCACAAAATTTCATCTAGGTTGGAAGATATAATTAACAAAATGTGAATCACTTGGATGTAGGAAAGTACTTCACTTTATCTATTTCTTGTATATTTGTTACCTTGAAATAGTTTGTTGGACTTTTTTGAGCATCAGGTATAAGATTATGGAGACTTTTCCCTTTCGTTAAGGGTTTTCATCCTCAAAGAGGGTTTATACGTTTATTGAAAATTGTAATGTTTCTACTACTCTTTTAGAGTTGAAGGATTTTATTTTCAATGTTTTCTTAATCCTCCGGTAAGAGGAAATATTCATAGATTTTTAGTTTCTCTCTTTCAAGCTTATTCATCATATGTTTCCAAGTACATTTTTAATTACCCATAGGTCCGGTGGCCCATTACACCAAATCCACTTCAATGGTGGTGTAAACCTAGATGTCTCATACCATATGGCTTATACTTCCATTTTACTAAAGGTAACCTGAGCCTTAAGCTTGATTGAAATCATTCTTTTAGTTTAATCAAGTGAGAGCTATTGGTGTTTAGACTTGTAATTTTTACTTCCATTTTAGAGCATGTATGATTCTTATGTGGAAGTCTTAATTGTAATTCGCACATAGGAAGACTTAATTGAATTTTTAATACTATTTTTGTTCACCACAACTTTTCTTATGTTAATTGATCATATAGCTAGTTTTGTCTTTAAACCATATATTATCTCTACCAATAATTAAGAATAGGAACTTAAAAGAATCATGGCTTTGTCACTCAAAGTCATAATTATGACGAAGTTGCTTGCGCCTTTTACCCATTAGAAATTAGTCGTTTACTTCAAGGACACAATTAAATGCTACTTAGGTTTCTTTTAAACAAATTTTTGTTACTTCTTCTTTGGCTCTTCTGTTTAATTGGAAAACTTGATTAAATCTTGTTATAGCTCTTTATTCTTACTACTAAAAAACTTTCTTAAACAAAAGAAGTGAAAAACTTTCTTAAACAAAAGAAGTGATAGTTCCATCTTCCAACTGTACAAAGACTCTTTTGTGCCATATTTTCTACTCCTTAGAGCTTGAGAGTAGCCAGTATAAGTTGCAACCATTTAATAGTGGCTACAAACGAGAAACTTTGAACGCCTTGCTAAAAATGGAGAGTTGCATTGACGAATAAATAGGTTATTTCAAAACCGTTACATGACTTAATCACCGTATGACCTAATTTGTCACTTTATGATGTTTATGATGGTTTCATTTTCCATAAGTTGTTCATTGTCCTCAATAATTAGTTTGTTGAAGTTCTTGAGGCCTTTGAAGTTCATGGGGTCTTTCATGTTTACGAAAGATTAAACCCACAACCATGTCTAGGATCACTTAGCTTGCTAGGCAAAACTATATAAATCCCCTTTCCTTCAAACACCACATGGTGTTGGCATTTAAGAGAAAAAAGATACAAAGCAAATGGATACCCCATGAGCAGGAATAAAAGGTTATTAGGATCCTTTGTGAGTCTTTCTAATGACTATGCAATACATAGTAGCTCTTGGCATCTTGCAAACTGGAAGACCTAGATTTCCTCGTGCATTTCAAACATCAATGTTGTATCGCGTTTAGCTCTTCATTTCTTTATGGGATTAGGGGGTCCCATGGGCACACTTTTTCTTTTAACTAAACAATGCAGGAGGGACTACGTCTATCCACATATTTTCTTCTCTGAAAAAAAGTTGGGCTTGCTTGAAAAAAAAAAGAACTGAATAATCTCGTCTGTAACTCATCTCATTGACTTACAAAGGAGCATAATCTTATAGTTGATAAGAGGTATCTTAACTTCATTGATGATATTTTAAGAAAATTGTCTTTCTATTGTACTAAGAATAAATAGGAAAAGACTTATTTCTCGTAAGTAATTAAAGACGCTTAGCTTAAAAGTTTTTAAGTGAATAATCACATAGGACAATGATCGGTCCTATTTAAATGTCATGCAAGAAGTTTTGGGAATTCCCTCAAGCTCAAATGAAACAAGAATAGAACTAAGATGTTCATTGTAGAAGCATGAGAAGAAATATCTTATAGGAGACCCAAAAAAGGAATAGGAAAGCATGTGCAGGAAAGTTCCTATAATTTCCCACTATTTTCTAGAAAGAAGACAATAGGATCCAAGACTCTGACAATTCCGTCCAAGGCTGGACCTTTTATTTCATTGTGGACCTGAAATTTGGGCCCTATAAACATATGTTCATTTGAATTTGGAACCTATAGACTATGAACCTTCAACCTAGTGATCTCAAAAAGGAAGATTGGTGATCACAATAAGAAGATTAGGAAACAAAACATTGATCTAGATATAGATATAGAGAAAGGATAAATTCTATGATTATCTTCCTTGACTAGACGGAGAATTACTTAAAGCACGAATATGAAATGAAGAAACGATTCGCATACACTCTTCGCAACTATATAGGAACATATGAAGATAATCTAGAGTGGAAAGAAGATAGGAAGAAACTATTCGCATACACTCTTCGCAAAGAAGCTCTTATCTTAGAACCAAAATCCAAAGAAAAGAAGGAATACATAGAAATCAAACTACTAAAAAGATCTATATTAAATCAATGTTGATGAAAAATATTGTTTAGCCCAAGAGGGCAGCAATATGACATAGAGGACTTGTAAAGAAAACCTTTAGCTTGCACCAGAGAAAGAGGAATAAAGTTTTGATCAACCAAGTATACTACTTAAAGTCAGAAAGTTTCCAACTAGTAGCTATCTCCTAAAGCCGTCAAGAAGATTCAATATTGATACCCCTAGATTGTGAATATCCATCACACAATGAATTTCATTCTAAGTTCAAGACGAAAAATCAAGAGGTGAAAGATGGTGAAGTAAATGAGTTTCAAGAAAATAATGGGTTACTATATTAGAAGAACCTGATATATGTCCATCCATGAAAGCCCAAATTCCAAGTGCTTCAGCAACATCATGATAACCTTGTAGCAGCACATTTTGGAGTGAATAGAACAATAGAACGTATACGAAGATATTCTTGGTGGCCTCAAATTTAGAACCCAAAGAACATATTTTAACCAATGACATATGCAATAGATCTAAGGTACCTCATCATAAACCTCGTGGACTCTTGCAATCTTTATCTAATATTCCCAAAAGATCATGGATCTCATTATCTATAGATTTCATCACATATGTAATGGGTTACTATGTTATAAGAGCCTGATATATGTCCCTTCATTGAGGCCGAAAATCCAAGTCCTTCAATAACATCATGATAACCGTGTAGCAAGACATTTTGGAGTGACTAGAACAATAGAACTTTTATGAAGAGATTTATTGTGGCCTCAAGTGTGGAAGTCAAAAGAATGTATGTGAGCCATTGAAATGTGCAATAGATCCAACATACCTCTTCATAAACCTCATGGCCTTTTGCAGCCTTTAACTACTCCCAAAAGGCCATGATTTTCAATATCTACTAATTTCATCACATATGTAATAATGTCAAATAAGTATGATTCCTCTCTTTTATAGTGGACCTATTCACAAAGAAGGCACACATCATTTCAACTACCAAGACAATAACAAGTCCATGCATTTATAAAATCTTTTTGAAAAAACATCTTTAGCTTTAATGAATTTTCGAATCATAGTTTTAGCGATGGAGGCATCTCTCCAAGATCCTTCATGTACAGGTTAAACTACCTACAAACAATCATCCATATATTCAAGGACAAATAGAGCAAGGGAATCAAATCCCATAACAATATCTCTATTGCACCATTAACTATCATCAAAATGATTATTATGAGCTCTTAAACCTTGTATAGTTTTCCTATAACAATAGGGTTCATACATCCACCAAGAAAAATTTAGTCCTCGAAGATTATGGACAACACCCAAGGATGGATATAAAACTACCAAAGCATGTTAAGAACCTAGTGTCTAGAGGTAACTCCCATTACCTCATGGGAATTTCTGAGTAAAAACAAGGTTAACATATTAAACTAACTAGCAAAGCCCGTCCTAGGGACATGCATGCATGTCTCCACCTAACCAACCCCCAAATATATAGCTCTAAGTCCATGGTGCTAATAAACAACATGGGGATATCTCTATCTTCCATCACATAGGTACCTAAGGTGATCACATAGTTTCAAATCTTAGTAAATCACATGAGATAAAATGCCTTCTCAAACAAAACTATCCAAGCTTTTATGTACGATTCAAGTGTCTAGGAGATGCTTCCAATGAAGCCCAAGGTAATGAAAATTTGTGAATTTTTCCTAAGGCTCAACACTCATCGAACAACGGTAATAAATAATAAATCCAAAGGATTTAAAACCTAAACACCCAAGGGTTCTACCTCTTAGACCCATGTATTTATACCACATTCTCCCCCTACATTTTCATCCTAGAAAATGAGAGGATATATATACCCTCGCTTATTCTCCCATGACCCATGATCATTCTCTTTGATAATGGTCTTTTTCTATAACTTCGCCTCTTAATTCAGAAGAGGAATGTCATCTTGACTAAATCTTGGAATAGTAGAATCCATCTGTGGTCTCGAGCCTCCCCCACAACTTGAAGCTCCATATACTTTTGCACATGAAAAACTAAATCAAATGCAAGATATGGAGAAAAACATAAGGGTGGAACATGAAACCCTACCTAATGCTTTATTTAAGCTCTGTGCAATGTGGGCCATCATAGTTCAAAAATGTGATTTAGTTGGATCCAAAGTTTCTTGAGCTAAATCCCTATCTTGCTCCATCTCTACACCACTTGTCCATCAACCTAGCAAAATAGTTGAATACTACTGAATAATTCTTATCATATTCATTTCTCAACATAGAATCCATATTTTTTCTAAAAGGAAGATGAATCTTTCATTATCCTTGCCCAAATCACTTCGTCTTGGATGTACACTTACTCTACGCTTTTCGGCTTAGTGAAAAGGCTGGATTTTTGTGTTTTTGAGGTGGATTATGTATGTGGTTGAGGATATAACATCCTCTTTTATACGAAGAGAATTAAATTTACGTAAGGAAGATTTAAGGCTCTTTCAAAATCCCACTTACTTTTGAGATTCCATTTTAAAAGACGTAAACCCATAGGAATCAATATAGTTGTTGAAGATTCTAATTGGCTGATTCTATTTTACTTCTTATTCCAAAAAGATGAAGATTAGAATAACTACAATCGAAGTGGGAACTCATAGTGTAAAAAATCATATTATCTTCATGGTCACAAGCATTCATAAGAATAGGTTATTCCAACCACTTCTTCAATTCTTAATCCTTATGCATCTTTAGTTGGATCTCAAACCTTCAAGGTCTTCTTGATCCTTCAAGAATTGTCTTGTTATATATTCTAGATTTTTTTTAATATTTCCTATGTTGAAATCATAACTAGATCTTTCTTATGATTCTTGTTTCCTTGAATCATAAACTATGCAAAATATTATCTTTCTAAGATTCCTTTTAAGCTTAGCCTATTACATCTTTATGTTCCTTTAATTCAATTCACACTTTTGACATGAACGTTTAGAGATCCATTCTTAGAGTTTACCTTTAAGTTATGAGAAATTTATCCTCTCCTTATTTCTAGCTCTCAATGTATTAGGTTTATTGAGACATTGAATCTTTATTATCTTGGTTGAAGAATTCTTCTTTCTTTCGATAGGATAATGATGAAGATACCTATTTTAGACCTTATCTTATTTAGGTATTCTGTTGGATAATGTGCCCCTTTTTTCTTTTGGACATCAAGAAAAAATACTCAATGGGATTCAGTTCTTGACACACCATACAAGTGGGATCTTCATCGAATCCATTCAACTATATCTCTATACTTTCTCATCTGACCTTCTTTGTCCTCTTCAATGCTCCCTAAACCATATCCTATGTTGTATAGTGTCAAATTATGAGAGCAAGGACTAATGTTTGGATATACCATAACGATTCTTACTTAATTTTTACAATTATTTAATTAACTATTGTTGTGTTATTGATCTCATCAAATTTAAAATATTACTCGATCTTTGCAAAATAATAATTTGACTTGATCTGTACCAAATAAAAGATAAGACTATGTCTTTCCTGATTATATCCTTTTTTTGTGATCTCAAGTCCAATATTCTACCCATAGGTTTTATTTGGGGATTTGTGTTTTATGTGTAAACTAGGAAACCATTTTTTTTGGGTCTCAACTATGGGAGTCCACAATTTAAGTTTGTGTGATCCCATGAAGCATTAAAATACCTTTGGGATATTCTTTATAGTTTTGTGAGTTTCATTCTCTACAATCTTGAAGGTTTATCAAATTCTTTTCTTACATCAGGGTTCCTTGAAAACTCCCAATCCTTCACAAAATTTCATCTAGGTCGGAAGATATAATTAACAAAATGTGAATCACTTGGATGTAGGAAAGTACTTCACTTTATCTATTTCTTGTATATTTATTACCTTGAAATACCTTGTTGGACATTTTTGAGCATCAGGTATAAGATTATGCAGACTTTTCCCCTTCGTTAAGGGTTTTCATCCTCAAAGAGGGTTTATACGTTTATTGAAAATTGTAATGTTTCTATTGCTCTTTTAGATTTGAAGGATTTTATTTTCAATGTTTTTTAAATCCTGCGGTAAGAGGAAATATTCATAGATTTTTAGTTTCTCTCCTTCAAGCTTATTCATCATATGTTTCCAAGTACATTTTTGATTACCCATAGGTCCGGTGGCCCATTACACCAAATCCACTTCAATGGTGGTGTAAACCTAGATGTCCCATACCATATGGCTTATACTTCCATTTTACTAAAGGTAACCTGAGGTTTAAGCTTGATTTAAATCATTCTTTTAGTTTAATCAAGTGAGAGCTATTCGTGTTTAGACTTGTAATTTTTACTTCCATTTTACAGCATGTATGATTCTTATGTGAAGTCTTAATTGTAATTCGCATATAGGAAGACTTAATTGAATTTTTAATAATATTTCTTTTCACCACAACTATTGTTATGTTAATTGATCATAGAGCTAGTTTTGTCTTTAAACCATATATTATCTCTACCAATAAATAGGAATAGGAACTTAAAAGAATCATGGCTTTGTCACTCAAAGTCATAATTATGACGAAGTTGCTTGCGCCTTTTACCCATTAAAAATTAGTCGTTTACTTCAAGGACACAATTAAATGCTCCTTAGGTTTCTTTTAAACAAATTTTTGTTACTTCTTCTTTGGCTCTTCTATTTAATTGGAAAACTTGATTAAATCTTGTTATAGCTCTTTATTCTTACTACTAAAAAACCTTCTTAAACAAAAGAAGTGAAAAACTTTCTTAAACAAAAGAAGTGATAGTTCCATCTTCCAACTCTACAAAGACTCTTTTGTGCCATATTTTCTACTCCTTAGAGCTAGAGAGTAGCCAGTATAAGTTGCAACCGTTTAATAGTTGCTACAAACGAGAAACTTTTAACGCCTTGCTAAAAAGGGAGAGTTGCGTTGACGAATAAATGAGTTATTTTAGAACCGTTACATGACTTAATCACCGTATGATTAAGAGAAAAAAGATACAAAGCAAATGGATACCCCATGAGCAGGAATAAAAGGTTATTAGGATCCGTTGTAACTCTTTCTAATGAGTATGCAATACATAGTAGCTCTTGGCATCTTGCAAACTGGAAGACCTAGATTTCCTCGTGCATTTCAAATATCAATGTTGTATCGCGTTTAGGTCTTCATTTCTTTATGGGATTAGGGGGTCCCATGGGCATACCTTTTCTTTTAACTAAACAATGCAGGAGGGACTACGTCTATCCACATTTTTTCTTCTTTGAAAAAAAAGTTGGGCTTGCTTAAACAAAAAGAACTGAATAATCTCGTGTGTAGCTCATCTCATGGACTTACAAAGGAGCATAATCTTATAGTTGATAAGAGGTATCTTAAGTTCATTGATGATATTTTAAGAAAATTGTCTTTCTATTGTACTAAAAATAAATAGGAAAAGACTTATTTCTCGTAAGTAATTAAAGACGCTTAGTTTATGGAAAAGACGAATATATGTCACATGATTTTGTAGATACTTTATAGGGGTTTAAGGAGAGATATTTAACAATTGCAATCGAAAATAAAATAGATTGGTTAAGAGAATACATATATATTGCACAGATTAATAGAATAAAATCACCCTGTTTTGAGAGATCTACTAAACTCAAGTAACATTTTTATTGGACATATGCAAAAATGTATATGATCGAAAACTGTAATTTCTATACTACGTAGCTGGTTAAAATCTTTTGACCTTATTTTCACACTACGTTAATCTAGAAGAATCATCAATGGAAAGGTAAATCGATTCCGCAAACCAAAGGATGTCTACACATGCCCATTTTTCACATGAATTGATATCATTAGGCGCTGCATAGATATAGATATAAGGAATCCTTCAGGTAAACGTCGCTATAATAACGAACAAAAGTTACAAGTGAACGGGACAAGTGCCCATGGGACCCCCAAATCCCACTATGCAGGGGAGGAGCATGGCAAACTAGAGGGCATTACAAATGAGGCGGATAAATCCATCATCTCCCTCATGTGGGACCTATTTGGGTTTCAACTTGTTGTTCTCGAGGAGATAAATACAGTGATGTCTAAAGGGTGGAGATCTCTTATCTCGGGAGATTCTTTTACCTAGAAGAAACAAGGATTTTTGGATCGGCCATTCATTAGGAGTTTGGTCAAAATTGATAGCACATCGCTCCCTCCAAATCTCCCAAAGAGTGTCTCCCCTAATGGCATTCCATGGTCGCGATGAGCAGCTGACTGCCTCACCCGATAGTGCGTGTTGCATATTAATTTGATTCGTGAGTCTTAATGGCCATGTCACATTATGCCAGATAACACGGGACTTGGAGCAATCAAAGAATAGGTGAGCGAAATCTTCGATGCATCAGTGGCAATACTTGCACCATGGTGACACACCACAAATTTTGTTAGCCCTTGCATTGGACCAGATCCCTTATGCAAGATCTGCCACATGAGAACAAACTTTTTGATCTCAATTAGGGGGTGCCAAATAGACATGAACTTTAGTTCCCATCAAATTTTGTTCCAAGAAAGGCACCACCTCTTGTTAAGGGTGTGATGCACATCTAAGTTCTCTTTGAAGTTGGGTATTCTTGATAATTTCTTACCATTGCTCCATTTGAGGCCCTCCAAGCAAGGAAGATCCTATCCGCAGAGAAGGCGTGTAGTTGAGTGGTCCCACGCTAAACACCTGACTTTAAGAAGAGTCCATTCCTTGAGGGTAACTCTATGTCTCGAGTCTAAGTCTTCCAACCTAATCCACTAGTTGGTCTCTTGTTTCCAGAGCTTTTTCCACTATTTGAACCCCTTGTTCCATAACCGCTTTGTAGTTTGGAGGTTCTAAGGCTCCACCCCCATAATACCTCTAATCGGGAACCATATAAACTCATTTTGTCTTATCTCAGCCGCCCACTTCCACTCATCACTGATTCTGATGATTGTTTTGGCTTGTTCCAACTCTTCCACAATGAACACATGAGGATAGAGCCTTTAGGGGACACCGGGTGGGGGGAGAACAAAAGCATGAGAATCCCTATGTCCTTTCAACCAAGATCGCCAACTAAGGTAAGGTCTTTCATGTTTCTAAGGATCAATTTAGCCCAAGAGGACTCACTATTGCTCCAAGCCTTGATAATCCACTTTGGCACCAGCTTGTCAGCCAACCCAACAATATCCAAAATACCCAAGCCCTGTGAGTCTTTTGAGCTAATGCAAGTTTCCCATTTGATTTTGGCAACTAGTTTTGCATAACTCTTTATGAAATGATAGTCTCTTTCTGCATATTTGCAAATTAAGTTCTCTATTTTTCTCTTCTTTCTCCTCCTTTTTTGATTGTGTACAATTAGTAGATTTCAGCTTATTAGTAGATGATCTCCATTTACCTTTGACCTTCTCACTAGCTAAAAAAGCTTGATGATCTCTTACACATATAGTGGACCGATTCTATTTGGAGTGATCTTTCTGCAACAAAATAGAGACTAACTCCGCAATTGTTAAGGAATTTGGATCGCCTTTTATCATCAACCGAAGAGTAGAAGAAAAACTTTGATATGACTCTAGAAGATCATTAATGTTAGAATCAGAAATGACAGGTAGAAGATGGTAGAACCACACGCTAAGAGGGATGATAAGAACATAATCCTCATCCATGGCTTTTGGGGCAAGAGGTTAGCCCATCATACTCCTAGCTATTAGGTCATGATTTAAGATCCCACAATTGGTATTAGAGCCTAAGAATTAGGCATGGGCAAGGTAATTGAAAGGCACACATGTCACTTGCAAAGATAAGACATCAAAGATTAGAGTGTATCTCCCAATCTATGCGTCCGATCTAGACATGTAAGATACAATTGGAAGCTCTTGGAATCAGCGTTCTATTGGAACAACTAGATTGAGGATTTAAGCTAATTTGCATGGTTTAGAGTGAGGACATCAATTCAAGTGTAGAACAACGATTGAGCATTAAGGATAATGATCTCTAAAACAGGAGGAAAGTGCTAGACTCAACAAATGATAGATAAGAGATGGTTTAACCACACCATAAGAAAGAGGATTAGAAAGTTATGGTCAACCATGCCTTTTGGGGAAAGTAGTTAGCCCATCATAATCCTACTGAATAGATCATGAGTTCAAATCCCACAATTAAGAGCAATCTGCACAAGTGGACTATCTGACAAGACCATCTACAAAAATTAGCTGCTCCTTCAAATCTTTGATCTTTTTAATGAAATTTATCTAGAGAATCTCCCTCGCTCATGTGTTCAGTCTCGAACTATTGTTGAAGCTAAGAAACACAAGCCCCATTTGCTACTTGGTACAAAGTGATAAGAGTATCCCAATCATCATTTTCTATATTTCAAGAGCAAACAAGAGGCATAATGGAACCTTTGATAGAAAAAGCTCTCAATGCATGTGCATAAGCATCTCTACCATCTTAAAAAGGTTACTCTGAAGTAGGTGGTGCAGGAACCATAGAATGAACACGGATTCAAAGATCATCATCTTGAATTTGATTTGCATCGCCTTTATTAATTGTATTTATAGGTGTAGTCTATCATTTTTCAACGCCCTAAAATGTTGGGAATCATGGATGGACACTTCAAGACGATAAGTAGGTACTGCCAAATCCTGCTTTGTACCAGCCCTTTGATGCATCAGAGTTGATAAGTGGACCCTTTTAGATTTCCAATGATACCATAAAATGGCCTATGTACTTTGGAAATGATGTATGAAAAGATCAAATCAAAACACACAACTTTGAACTTCAAGGCTTCAAGAAAACCTTCTATTTTTTTCTAGACACTTGCTATATCTTTTGCTCAGTATGACCGGCACAATAGGAATTGGAAAAATTCCTTTTAGGGGTATCTAGTTATTGGAGCAAGCTAACTATTCCAAGTGGAATTACTTAAAAAGATTATCTATGCTAAGAGAAATCAATTTAGCAAGTAAACCTTTACCCCTGATATTTTAGGATTGTTGCAGACTTCGACCAGTGATCACTTTGACGAACTTTTATCTGAAATGGCTGAATAGAAATCCTTCAAATTTTGATAGAATTTAGAACGCTTTGAGTTGGTTCCAACAAGCTATATATCTTTTATTTGGATGAAGAAATGAGTGAAATATGATCTCCACAAGTTGACAGACTTTCAGACACTATGACAGAGAACTCAGAAATGAACAATGTAAATATATGTATTAATGAACACTGATGTACAATGCCATAGGCATGAATATCATTGCCTAATGGTGTAGACAAGTGTGGCCTAGAGTGTAGGCCTCACACACACTCAGAAATAAGAATGAGAAGCTCGGGATTGATGAGTCTACCTACGACTTTTTCTTAGAGTTTTTTTATAGATGTTCACTTCCAATTTGAATTTGAATTCAAATTTTTGGCTCTCTCTAAAATGTGATCCTCCAATATAGGAGATATTCCATCAATCAAAGCTCTAACTTTCCACGAGATTGTCTTGGTAGGTGTTTACAAAGATTCCAAGTCAAATGTGACTTTTACAAAAGGATAAAATCGTAATTATCCCTTAGCATTGATTCCTATGCATCTTCACATGTATATGAACTACATGCCAAAGATTTTGGTTTGGTCTTCATTCTTCAGTCTTCATGTATATCCTGCAGTCCAATCATTGATTTGAACCTGCAAAGTTTGCTTCCATCCAATGCTTTAGTTAACAAATTTGCACACTCCATGTTGGTTGATACATATGTTAGTTGAATGTCCTTTCTTAATAACTTCTCTCTCACATAATGGTAATGGACCTCTATATGTTTGGTCCTAGCATGATAAATAGGATTAGCTGCAAGGTGAAGTGAGCTTGTATTATCTCCAAAGAATATGGTGAGCTTGTATACAAACCCAATTTTGTATACAATAACTTGATCCATATGGCTTCTTGGGTGGCATTTGCCAATCCTCTATACTTTGCCTCAGTAGAAGATAAAGCAATAGTAGGTTGCTTCTTTGAAGACCATGATATTGGTTTATCACCTGCAAATGAAATGTATCCTGAAGTGCTCCTCCTATCATCCTTGCATCCTGCCCAATCTGCATCTGAATAAATCTTAATGTCCAAGTCTGAAGTGTAAGGGAAATACAAACCATGATTTTGAGTGCCTTTGAGATACTTTAGAGTTCTTGTGGCAGCTTCCAAGTGTGGTACGCTTGGCTTGTGCATAAACTGACTTAGCACACTAACTGCATATGCAATATCTATCCTTGTTAGGGTAGCATAGTTCAAGCTTCCAACTATGCTTTGGTAACCTGTAATGTCATCAATTTCATCACCTTCATGGGCACTTAGTTTTAGGTTTACCTCCATTGGAGTACTTGCTACTTTGGCATCCTGCAAATGAAACTTTTTCAACATATCTTGTATGTATTTTTTCTCTGTAATATAGATTCCAGAGTTAGTATAGACCAACTCAAGTCCAAGAAAGTACTTTAGTAATCCAAGATCATTGATCTTGAACTCCTTCATCACCTGGTTCTTGATTTGTTTGATTCCATTGACATCATTACCTATAAGTATGATATCATCAACATAGACACATAGGTATATTACCTCTCAGTTGCTTCTCTTGATGAATAGAGAAGTATTTGCCTTGCTCATGACAAAACCTTGGTCTTGAAGGTATGTGGTTAACCTGTGATTCCATGCCCTAGGTGCTTGCTTTAATCCATAAAGAGCTTTGTTCAATTTGCACACATATGTTACCTTGTTTGGATCCTCATAGCCAAGAGGTTGTGACATATATACGTCCTCTGAAATCCATCCATTCAAGAAAGCATTTTTTACATCTAGCTCATACATGTTCCAATTCTTAGATGCAGCCACACTTACCAACACCCTGATGGTTGGCATCTTGGCTATAGGTGAGAATGTTTCTTCTTAGTCAATGCCTTGGGTTTGTGCAAAACCCTTGGCCACCAATCTGGCTTTGTACTTGTTTATTGACCCATTAGAATTTCTTTGAGTTTATAGATCCATCTAGATCCAATTACCTTCATGGACTCCTTTTTTGGTACTAGTTCCCATATGTCACTTTCTTTGAGAGCTTCAATCTCCTCATCCATAGCTTCTTTCCATTTTGTCTTGGTCTTTGCCTCTTCATATGATCCTTATTCTTCAATTGACAAGTCTTTGGCAAGATAAACAGAGTGTTTAGTAACAAGAGAGGTGTCATACCCATATCTGATAGGTTTTTTGCTCTCCCTTTGTGATCTTTGATTGATTGATTTGAAGATTCAGGTATGTCTTCAAGTTTCTTCATCTTGAGTTTTCCTTTGGACTTCCATGCCTTGAATTCTTCAACATTGATAATGTCTTCATCATCTGAATTGGAGTCTTCATTCTGAGTAGGTTCCTCCTTAGCAAGACTTGGAAACTCCTTCTCCAAGTCATAGGGTAGTTTAAACTTCCTGCATTCATTCTAATACCAAGAATCATTTTCATCAAAGACAACATCTCTACTAACCATGAATCCCTTATTTGAAGGGTTATAGAACATGTACCCTATTTGATTTAGATCATATCCAATGGAGATACACTTCTCAGCCGTAGGGTCTAGCTTAGCTCTTATCTGAGAAGGAATGTGTACAAATGCTACACATCCAAATATCGTGCAATGATCAAGTGAGGGTCTCTTACCATGCCATGCTTGATAAGGAGTCATCCCATCAAGGGATTTAGATGGTAACCTATTTATTAGGTAAGCTGTAGTAGATACACTCTCTTCCCATAGGTAGTTAGGTAATTTCTTTTCATTTAACATTGACCTAGTTGATTCAACAATCAACCTATTTCTTCTCTCAGCTACCACATTCTGTTAAGGACTATACCTTGTGGTGAATTCTCTCTTGATTCCTGTGTCCTACAAGAATGCTTCAAACTCATTTGAGAAGTACTCACCTCCTCTATCTCACCTTAGCCTCTTTAAATTCTTCCCTGATAGATTCTCCACAAGTGCAAGATACTTTTTAGAACAGTTGAACACTTCATCTTTGTGCTTCATAAAGTACAATACAATCCACCTACTATATTCATCAATAAAAGATACATAGTACCTTGATCCTGATATTGAGGGGTCTTTGCTTGGTCCCCATACATCTGTATGGACAAGCTCTAGGTAGTCCTCATGCATGTAGCCTTTTCTTGAGAAGGGTAACCTGTGAGAATTTCCAAACTGACAAGCACCACATTTATATATCATGTGTTGTTTGGAAACATTGGGTATTCCAATTACACATTGATCCCAGCATATTTGGTTCAAGGTTTTTTCTCCTGCATGCCCTAACCTTTTATGCCAAATCTCAAGCTCTGAAAGTGTTTGATCTTTATAATTGTAGTGTGCAATGTTCTTTGTATCTTCTAGCTCAAAAGTAAAAAGTCTACCTTTCTTTTCTCCTTTAGCAATTCTCTTGAACCCCTACTTGGGATCTTCCACAAATGCTCCAAATTGGTTGAATCTGATCTGCAAACCTTTCCCCACAATCTGTCCAACACTCATCAAATTTTTGGTAATGGTTGGTACATATAGTATCCTACTCAACAAGTTCTGATTTCCATGACAAGTCTTAACATTTCCAACTTTAACTACTGAGTGCTTGGTGTCATCACCTATTTGTACTTGATGCGTACCTTTTGGTTCTTCAAGGTCAGAGAGTAGAGCTACATTGCCAGCCACATGATTTGAGCATCCTGAGTCAATGTAGAATAGCTGATCATCATTTGTACCTAGTTTTGAAGTCATGTTCATAACCATAAGAGAATCATCTTGCTCTTCTGTATAGTTGTTGTAATCCTTTCTAGATTTGTTGTTGTAGTTGTTATTGTAGTTGTTGTTGTATCCTTGATGATGGTTGAATCTACCTCTTGACTATGAGTATCCACCTCTTTGATATCCTCTTCCTCTCTAATTCTTGTAGTTCCTGAAACACTCATGTGTAGTATGATTTGATAAACCACAAATATTGCATTGTAAGGAGTTATAGGATCTCTACCTACCTTGCTTACCTCCTTTGCCCCTTCCTCTTGATGATCTACCTCTCCCTGCATAGTTGGCTTGGGAGGTATTGCCTTCATCCTCTATCTTTTTGTTCTTGCCTTTATCTTTAGACTTACTTTTCTCAAGAGCTATTACCTTTGGATGAGTCTCCATTCTTGTTGAGCTTGGCTTCACGAGCGAACAATTGTCCCAGGAGATTTGTAAGATCTGGAATTTGCATGTCCATGTATAGGTCCATGGAAGTGGTGAAGCTTTCCCATTTGTCATTAGCTTTAATCCCATTGATCACTTGCCTTACTATCTGCTCTTCTTCAATCTCTTCTCCTATGCTTGCCAAGTAATCTCCTACACCTTTAATCCTAGTCACAAAATCTGAAATAGCCTGCTTAGGTTGCTTCCTTAGTGTGGTGAATTCAATCCACAATTGATTTGGCCCTTGTGTTGGAAGAAAAATAGGATGACAAGGTTTCCCAAGTTTCTTGGGATGTCTTACAGTTTCTAATATGTGGCAAAAGAAAATCAAAGATGGAGTTGAGTAAGTAAGACCTGGCTAATGCATCCTTGGCACACCCATGTGTTGAGCTTTTCATATTCTTCCTTTGTTGGTAGTCCTCTGGTTTTGAATGAGGGCAATTCCTCATCTCCTGAGATGTATCCATGAAGACTACTTCCTTGTAGGTATGTCTTCATCCTTAGAGACCATGCCTGATAATTGTTCCTGTCTAATTTATCCATAAATGAAGGAAAACCATCTCCCATTTTACCTTGACTTTGCGTTGACAGCACTGTTTGGAATGATGGATGGACACTTCAAGATGATGAGTAGGTACTACCAAATCATGCTTTGTACCAGCCCTTTGATGCTTCAAATTTGATAAGAGGACCCTTTTAGCTTTCCAATGACCCCATAAAATGGCCTATGTACTTTGGAAATGATGTATGAAAAGATAGAATCAAAACAGACAACTTCGAACTTCAAGCCTTCAAGAAAACCTTCTATTTTTGTCTAGACATCTGTTGTATCTTTTGCTCAGTATGATCAGCTCAATAAGAATTACAAAAATTCCTTTTAGGTCTATCTAATTACGTTAGCAAGCTAACTATTCCAAGTAGAATCACTTACAAAAATTAACTATGCTCAGAGAAATCAATTTAGCAAGTAAATCTTTACCCCCGATATTTTAGGATTGTTGTAGACTTCGACCAGTGATCACTTTGACGAATGTTTCTCTGAAATGGTTACATAGAAATCCTTAAAATTTTGATAGCATGTAGCTAACTTTGCGCTGGTTCCAACAAGCTATAGATCATTGAACGTGATGAAGAGATGAGTGAGATATGATCTCCCCAAGTTGACAGACTTTCAGACACTATGGCAGAGAACTCAGAAATGAACAATGTAAATATATGTATTAATGAACACTGATGTACAATGCCATAGGCATGAATATCATTGCCTAATGGTGTAGACAGGTGTGGGCTAGAGTGTAGGTCTAACACACACTCAGATTAAGAATGAGAAGCTCGGGAATGATGAGTCTACCCGCGACTTTTTCATAGGGGTTTTTTTTATAGATGTTCACTTCCAATTTGAATTTGAATTCAAATTGTTGGCTCTCTCTAAAAAGTGATCCTCCATTATAGCAGATATTCCATCAATCAAAGCTCTAACTTTCCACAAGATTTTCTTGGTAGGTGTTTACAAAGATTCAAAGTTAAATGTGACTTTTACAAAAGGATAAAATGGTAATTATCCCTTAGCATTCATTCCTATGCATCTTCACATGTATATGAACTACAAGCCAAATGTGTAGGCTTGTGAACTACACCAACATAAAAATATTCTAGAGTCTTTCTGCAACCACTACATGATGCATCTTATATGCCCATAATGGGTAATTGGTACAATCCAACTGCTCCTTAATATCGAACATATGGAATACATCATTGCTTTCAGTTATGGCCATTAACTAAAATACCTTGATGTAGAACAATGATTCTATGTTAAAAACTTGAACAAAACTACCTTATTGAGCTCTTCTAAACCTATAGAATGCCTCTAGGCACTTGTACTCATGAATGGAAACTAAAAGATATATGTTTGGCACAAAAGAATGAAATTTCCTACATAGGCAATGTGATAGTGTATTCGGAGGCAAAAACGAGTTTAGATCCAAATTTGCACATCACAAAGTGAAGCATTTTGAACTCCTAATTTCCATGAGTATGCTCATAAATGTTTGTGGGATTTGGAGGTTGTGATGGAAGGCTTGTTGAGGACACCCTAAATGAAGTGGCGACGTGCATTGATACTAATTGTTGGATTTTGAGGTCTCTTCAAGCACTTAAGGAGCACAACGAGGAGGAAGAAGGTTGAAACATAACACATAATATTGAATGTATTATGAAGTGAATGTACAAAGATGAGTGACACATTCGGGTTATATGCATTTATAAAAGTGGAAAAGGAAACCTCCAAAAGAGGGAAAAAAGTGCCCTTGGTTCATATGTGTGTTCACACACGATTATCAAAATATATCAACATGAGATAGTGACAAGAGTTACCAATCTGACAAGAAATTTAAAATTCTATGGTATGAAGAATCACAAAAAGCCTTCCAAACCAAAAAAATCAAAATTCACTATTGGTCAAATTCTAGTTCATCTTCATCCTACCAAGAGGTTTTTTTGGACAGAGATGCATCAGTGTTTTCCTTTGTAGCCATTCTATCTCAATGTAGGGATGATGGAAACTTACATCTAGTGACATAACATTCAAGGAAATTAAATCCTCATGAAATAGATAATGAAATCCATTACATTGAACTTCTTGCAATACTAGATTCTTTTGATAGCTCTTGACATCATTTAGAGAAACCAACCCAAAGAGTTATTGTGTGTACCTTTGTATCAGCTTCTCATCACAGTGCCCAAGAGGGAAACAATGTGACATAGATCCCTTGTTAAGAGGGACTTAGCTTGTACCAATGAAAAACAAAGAAACCTTTGATCAATGAAGTATGGTACTCAAAGCCACAAAATTTCCAATTATAATCTATCTCTTGAAGCCATCAAGAAGATATAATTTTAATCCACCTAAATTGTGAATCTGCACCACACAATGAACTTTTTGTAAAACCAAGAAGAAAATTCAAGAAGGGAAAGATCATGAAGTAATTGAGTTACAATAAAATATTGTTACTATATTATAAGAACTTGATATATGTCTCTCCATGAAAGCCCAAAATCCAAGTGCTTTAGCAACATCATGATAACCTTGTAGCAAGACATTTTGGAGGGAGTCGAACAATAGAACTTATATGGAGAGATTCTTGGTGGCCTCAAATGTCAAAGTCATAAGAATATATCCAAAAAAGTGACACATGCAATGGATCTAAGGTACCTCATCATAAACCTCATGGCATCTTGCAGCCTTTATCTATACCAAAAGTCCATGGCTTCCGTTATCTATGGATTTCATCACATATGTAATTGGTTCATATATTATAAGAACCTAACATATGTCCCTTCATAGAAGCCAAAAATCCAAGTGCTTCAATAACATCATGATAATCTTGTCGCAGCACATTTTGGAGTGAATAGAAGAATAAACCTTGTATAAAGAGTCTTTTTTTGGCCTCAAATGTGGAAGTCAAAAGAATATATCCGAACCAATGACATATGCAATAGATAAAATGTACCTTGTCATGAACCTTATGGAATCTTGCAACCTTTAAGCCTTCTCAAAAGGCCATGTTTTTCAATATCTATGAGTTTCATCACATATGTAAGAAGTTCCAATAAGTATGATTCCCTTCTTTTAACAGCATGAATTCACAAAGATGGCATACTTCAATCCAAGTACCAAGACAATCAAAGCCCAAACATTTCTAAGCTCTATCTCAAGTACATCTTCATGGTTCATGGATTTCCAAATGATATTTTAAGCGATGGAGTCCACTCTACATGATCCTTGGTGTACAAGTTAAACTATTTACAACAAATCATCCACATATTCATGGACAAAATGAACAAGGGAATCAAGTCCTAGAACAATATCTCTATTGCACCATTAACTATCATCAAAATGATTCGTTTTAACCTTTCTAGAGTTTTCCAATAACAATGGGGTTCATATATCTACCATAAAAAATCCATTCCATGAGGATTATGGACAACATCCAAGGATGGATTTACAACTACCAAAACATGTTAAGAACCTAGTTTCTGGAAATAAGACTCATTACCTCATGGATATTGTTCTCTAACAACAAGGTAAACATACTAAAGTAACTATCAGAGCCCTTCCTAGGGAGACGGATGCATGTTTCCACCCAACCAACCCCCCTAATATATAGATCCAAGTCGAGGATGCTAATTTAATACAAAGCATGCGTACCTTCCATCAGATAGCTCTCTAAGGTGATCATATAGTTTCAAAGATTAGGAAATCACACAAGGTCAAATGCCATCTCAAAGAAGATCCTCCAAGCTTTTATATAGAATTCAAGTGGCTAGAATAAGCTTCCATTCAAGCCCAAGGTAATCAACGTTAGAGAAATAGACCTGAGGTTCAACACCCATCTAGTAGTGATAAATAAATACTAAGTCCCCAGGGTTTCACACCTAGAAACCCAAGGGTTTTACCCATTAGGCCAATGTATTTATACAAAATTTTGCCCCCTTCAAAGAGTTTGGGTCCTCGAAAATGGATACATATAACCTGGCTCATTCTCCCATGACCCATGATCTTTCTCTTTCATCTGCTCTTTTTCTCTAGTTTTACCTCTTAATTCAAAAGGGAATCCCATAATCAATCAATCTTCAAAGAGTAGATTCTATGTGTGGTCTCATCCCTACCCGGATCACTCAAAGTTCCATATACTTTTGCACATGAAAAACCAAATCATGTGAAGGCATGATAAAAAACATAAGGGTGGAATAAAACACCCTGCCTAATTCCTTGTTTAAGATTTGTGTGACTTGGGGCTTCATAGTTCAAATATGTGAGTTAGTTGGATCCAAAGTTTCTTCCGCTAAATTGCTACCTTGGTCCATCTCTACAACACTTCTTCATGAACCTAGAAAAATAGATGAATACTACTGAAGACTTCCATATAAGACTCATCTATCAAGCTAGAATCCATCTTTTTCTAAAACGAAGATTAATCTTTCATAAGATATGTCAAAATCTCTTCCTTTTAGATGTACACATCATATAAATGGGTGGATTTTTGTATTTTTAATTCACCTCGAATAAAGAAATAAAATAAATAGGACTATAAGTTTATTTTATAATTTGTGCCCAACCATTAGAATGGTATAGGTGGATTGTATATCTCATTCTAAGAGGATATAACATCCTCTTTACTTTAAAGAGAAATAAATTTACTTAAGGTGGGTTCAAGGCTCTTTCAAAACCCTTATTACTTTTGAGATTCCATTTTAAAAGACCTAAACCCATAGGAATCAATCTAGCTATTGAAAATTCTAATTGGTTGAAAACTATTTTACTTGTAATTCGAAAGACGATGAAGACTTTTATAACTACATTCGTTATAGGCAATCATAGTGTAAAAGATCCTATTGTCTTGATTGTCACACGTAATCATAGGAATACATTATTCCAACCACTTCTTCAATAATTAATTCTTATGGATCTTTAGATGGATCTCAAACATTAAACATCTTCTTGATCCTTCAAGAATTGTCTACTTTTATATTGTATATGTGTTCTAATATGTCATATGTTGACATCATAACTAGGTCTTTCCTATTCTTCTTGTTGACTTGAATTATCAAAAATGCAAAACATTGTCTTTCTAAGATTTAGTTTAAGCTTAGCCTGTGAACATATTTATGTTCCTTTCATTTCAATTCATACTCTTCACATGAAGCTTTAGGGATTCATTCCGGGATTTTAGCTTCAAGCTCTGAGAAATTTATCCTCTCTCTATTTATAACTATCAAGATATTAAGTTTATTAATAGATAAAATCTTTACTATCTTGCTAGATGAATCTTTGTTTCCTTTCATACGATAATGAAGAAGATACATATTTCGGACATTATCTTCTTTTTCTTTATGTATAACATTGCATCATGAGCCTCTTTTTTCTTTTGGCCATCAAGAGAAACTACTCAATCGGATTCTGTTTCGGATGTCCCATACTAGTGGGTTCTTCATCCAGTCCACGTAAGTATATCTCTAACCTTTTTAATCTCACATTCTTTGTTGTTTTCAATGCTTTCTAAATCATAAATTATGTTCTATGGTACCAAATTATGAGAGCAAGGACTAAGGTGCTTGGATACACCATAACTAATCTTACTTAATTTTTATAATGATTTGCTTAACCATTTAAGTTGTTTAATTTATCTCATCAAACTTAAAATGTGACTTGATCTTTGCCAAACGATAGTTGTACTTGACCTTTACCAAATAAGAGATAGGAATAATTCTTTCTTGATTATATTCGCTTTTTTTTATCTAAAGCTTAATGTTTTACCTATGGGTTCTATTTGAGGATCTTATTTGCGGATCTGAGGTCTCTGTAGCACCTAGGAAACCATTTTTCTTGGGTCTCAACTATTGGACTCCACAAATTAATGTTGGGTTATCCCATGAAGCATTAAGCTACCATTAGCACATTCTTCGGACTTCTTTGAGTTTCCTTTTCTACATTCCTTAAGGGTTATGAAATTCTTCTCTTATATCGGGGTTCTTTAAGGATTCCAAATCCTTGAGAACTTTCATTTCGGTTGGAAGATGAAATGACAGAAATATCAAGCATTTGAATGTGGGGAAGTAATTCACTTTATCTATTTCTTGTATATTGGTTACCTTGCAATACCTTCTTTTGCCTTTTTTGAGCATAAGGTATAAGTTCCTGTGGATGTTTCTCCTTCCTCAAGGGTTTTCATCCCAAGAAGGTGTTTAAGGTTTTATTAGAAATTTTAATCTTTCTATTGCTCTTCTAAAGTTGAAAAAGCTAGGAAGATCCTCATGTTACATCATCAAGATAATATGAGAAACATCTTTGCTTAGGGAAGGGATCGGCTCCTCTTGTGATTTGCGGAATGCCATTAGAATTGAAAGCTCTTAACAGAATCTGTAAGCAAACATGCGCATTCAACATAAAAAAGACTCTGAAAGAGTGATCAATTCAGAAATCCCTAGTGCGCCTAGGTAGAAGGATCCATGATTATTAAAACTCTCCCCCCTTCAGACACCAGAGAGTGTTTCCTTTAGAAAATTGCAAGATAGAAAACAAATGTGTCCCCGACAAGGGGAAAAAAAGGTTACAAACCTTCTTTGCAACTCTCTCTAACGATGAATCCATTATGATGCATATTCTAAATGCTATTAAGTCTCTCCATATATTAATGGAAATTCCTTGCGTTTTGCAGAGATGGGAGGAGGGTAAATTTATTGTATGTTTTTATGCGAACCAGCCATCACATATCTTTATGGGAAAATAGAACGTATGTCTTTATGCGACTTAGAAAATTGAACGTATGTCTGAATGTGAAAATTGAACGTATGCCTTTATGAGGCTACTTTTTTTTTATGAAGATAACATTTCTTGCATCTACCTTGATAAGAAACCTTATGTGTCATGTAAAGATAAAATACATACAGGTAGACTTCACTTAAATAGGGAAAATTTAATCGAAAATGGGATAGATATTCCGCACCAAAGCATTCAACAACGTCTTTTTGAGATAATAAATAAATCTCTACATTTTTAGAACTTGCACACATTCAAGGAACCTATAATTAAATGTCTAATTGAATAATAAATAAATCTATACATGTCTAATTAAATGTATTTTGCATACAAAATATCATGTTCATTCTTTATATGTACCTTTAAAAACTAGTAAACTTCTAAGTGAGGTATCCATTTACTCTGAGTACCTAGGTTATTTCTTTTTGGATAGCTTTGTTGAAATATCTATGTTGATCTATTCGACGTTATTTTAAAGTCAATGGGGAGCTTAAAGATTCTAGTATGATTATGCGGAATATGATGCATTTTATCTAATGAATTTGAGGGAAAATTAAAGAACAAAGAGTCACTATCACAACCAATCAAAATACTAGCAAACTCCATGAAGCATCGGTTGTTTATAAGAAGTGAAAATTACCTCTTCTGGATAAGGTGTATGTTTCCAGTTCCCTTAATAATCCTAAAATATGTTTTCCACAACAACTATCCCTGAGTCTAATATGGGATCATTTGCACATCCATGGAATTGCAATTAATCTACATCACTTGATCCATTAGTCTATTAGAATACATTTAATACATATTATTTGCTATTCTCCATTTGTGTCACTACAAGTTAAAAATGTAGAACTTCATTTGACATGTTGAATGATCCCATCCGTGTGGCTCAAATCACAGCAGTATTTAACCATTAGCATTGATTTGATATCATATCTTTTTAGTTGATTGACATCTAGCAATTCCTTCCTCTCTGTGGATGTCGGTTTTAAGATAAGTGTTTTTCTGCTCTTTGTCTTATCTTTTTTTTTTTCAAGAAAATAGGAAATATGAATTAAATAAGAATTATAAATCTGTACAAGGGTAGAACATCCCCACCTAAAACACCCACACAAGGCAGGTAGCACCCAGCAAGGCCTAAGTACACATCAAAATCATTATCATCCTATTTTTACAGTACAGCTTGAGTAGAGAGTCTCTCCATTTACAAGGGGGTGTAGTGGCCAAGTGGACAAAAAGATTAAAGTCCTCATGAGGAGCTTCACTAATCAAGTTAAAACATTTTTTACCAATGTATCTAAGACCTATGAAGCAGCTATGCTGCAAAGAACAGTCTCTCTTGCTGAAGACCTTTTGGTTTCTGGATAACCATATGTGCTGAAGGATATGCCCCCTCCAAATGTTCCACAAAACATAGTCCATCCTGCTGCTAGTCCCAACCAGAGTTTCTTTATAGGTAATATTGACCTGCAACTTGTGACAAATGATAGAGTGCAGACACCGAGACTTATGAGCATGATTGCAGTTCAAAAAGAGGTGGGGAATGTCCTCTTCCTTGCCACAAAATTTACAAACTTCATAGTTAATCCATATTTCCTAGCTTTGGAACCACACCAAACCCCATTGTGTGAGATGAGCCACATGAGAGTTGAATGCTTTATGTTGAAGGCGAGGTTCCAAAGACTCAAAAATCTATGGTGCCACTGTCCAGCACTCCAAGAAAGTTTCCATCTGGTGTTGAGTTTGTGAAGGATAGAGTTGATGGTTCCTCTTTGCTTTTTGAATCCTCTAAGCATGTCTTGTGTGATCTCAGACAGGCTAGAACCTTTTTTGTGGTGACAATCAGCAAGCCTCTTTAGCAGCATATTCTTGTGTTCCACCAGAACCTGTAGGCAACTAGAAGAAAGGTCAAAACTGGCACCAATATGTTTCGAATACATTATCTGCTTGTTCACACACAGATCTTCCCAAGATGAGTAGCCTTGTATGCAACATTTGTGCTGCCTGATACCCAAAGAACCATTTTCCCACAGGGATAGCCATCCGATCCATATGCTTTCGTGCATGAGGAAATCATGAAGAAAGAAATTGGGGTTGGGGGAGCATTTAGCTTTCACAAGCATCCAAGCATTCTAGAATGTACAAGAGATGGTGCTACCAACATGAGTGTATGTATGAGGAGAAATAAGGATATCCTAGAGCTTGTGCCCTTTCCAAGCTTGATAATTACTTAGATAGAATTTGTGCAGGTTCCTTTTAAGGAGGAGAGCCCAAAAATCAATTGAGTCAACTACCCTAACAATCCATCTGGCTGCTAGGTTTGTAGCCATTTTAATGGGGCAAAGGATACTTAGACCTCCTTCTTTTTTAGGGAGACAATAAGTGGTCCACACCACTTTGGGGAATTTGTTCTGGTGAGTGTTTCCTCCCCATAGGAATCTCTTGGAGAGAGCAAGGACCAAATTGAAAAACTTTTTTTTGGGCATCCAGTAGGAGAGAAAGTAGACAAGGGAGGGCAAAATATAGTGGTTCAAGACAAAGACCCTCTAGGTGATGGTGGATTGACAGGCATACCATTGAAATTTTTTTTTCCTGAATTTATCCATGATTGAGTCCCATCTTTGGTTGAGGGTCACTTGAAATCCCATAGGGATGAACCCTCAATAACTCACCCTCCTTTATAATGTCACAGCCCAAAGAAGCAATAGAGGGGGGCACTTGGTTAGTGGAAGCTTTAAATATAGCTTTGTTGTGGGTGATATGGGATCCACTCGCAAGACAGAAGGTATGAAGACAATCCAAAACACATTCAGCATACTTTGGCTCAGCTTTAACAATAATATTTGTGTCGTCAGCAAAGGCTTGAAGGTAGAGTTGATCAGGGTTTGATTCATAGGACTAAGTCTTCTGGCCAGGGAAGAGGTTATAATCTTGTAAATGGAAGTCAAACATGTAATAGGTCTCCAATTGTTGAGGTCCTCTTTAGGTTCCCTCTGATAACTTCTTTCCACACCAAGAGAATGAAGGGTAAGGAACTCATCAAGAGACATGAAAAACTCATTGGGAATACCATCAATAGATTTGCAGGGTTTCAATTTGCCTCACCGACAGTGAGGGGCAGGTCCAGCAAGGCAGCTACGCGGGGAACAACTCTAGCTCCATGGATATCCTCCCCCAACTTGGGAGAGTCTGAGAAAACATTCGTAAAGAGTTCTTATCGTCATATGCTCCT
The DNA here is from genome assembly GCA_020310875.1 of Ceratopteris richardii. Classification (NCBI taxonomy): domain Eukaryota; kingdom Viridiplantae; phylum Streptophyta; class Polypodiopsida; order Polypodiales; family Pteridaceae; genus Ceratopteris; species Ceratopteris richardii. The sequence continues at coordinate 111,581,194 of CM035421.1, forward strand.
ATATACTTGGCAAGAGTGCAAACAAATAGTTAAGTCGTCTCGTATTCTTGTTTTACACGAATCTTCATCTAGTCAAGGAGGATAATCATAGAAGTTCTCCTTTCTCTATATCTATATCTAGATCGAAGTTTTCGTGGCTAATCGCCTTCTTGTGAACACTAATCTTTCTTTTTCGGGATCACTTAGTTGAAGGTTCATAGTCCTAGAGGGTGCTTAAATTCATATCTCTATAGGTTCAAATTTTTTGGTCCACTTTGAAATAGAACGTCCCTCCTAGGGCGCAATCTTCAAAGTCTTGTTACTGGATCCTATTGTTTTCTTTCTAGAAAATAATGGGAAACGAGACACATGACTTGTTGTTCCTTTTCTTGCTATTCCTTTTCTCGTTCTTTGCATGCTTCTACAAGGAACTTCTAAATTTTATTCTTGTTTCTCTTTAGCTTGAGAGAATTTCCAAATCTTCTTGTATACGTTTTAAGTAGGAGCAATCATTGCCCTATGTGATTCTTCTAGTAATTTATTCCTTTCTCGCTTAAAAACATTTGGGCCATGTCCTTTCTTTATGTTTTTAGGTCTCCTCTCTCTAAGATGGTCCTTTGCATGCATCTACAAAGAACTTCTAAATTTTACTCTTTTTTCATTTGAGCTTGAGAGAATTTCCAAATCTTCTTGCATACATTTTAAGTAGGAGCAATCATTGCCCTATGTGATTTTTCTAGTAATTTATTCTTTTTTCGCTTAGAAACATTTGGACCATGTCCTTTCTTTATGTTTTCAGGTTGAGGAAGAGAGGCAGCGTGATCTTGAGAAAGATTTATCTTATTTTTGAAGGTTACATCTTACATTACGTGTGGAAAAAAGGATGATATATGAATGCCGCCAGAAAAGGTTCTAAAGTCTGAGAACCCGAATGATATTTCCCCACTCTAATGTCTACATCAATGTCTGACAAATTTAGAGGGCTTATAGACTGTGAATAGGGAATCTTGATTCAAGGCGAGGAATAAGTACATAGGTGCAACGTCGTTTCTCTCACATTTGGTATCCAGAGATTACGAGATATCATTTGGGAAACATGAGGAGATATCGTTTGGTTAACTCTAGATCATGTACTTAACCGATCTCATCTCCTCGCTAGAAAAACCGAAAATAATTAAAGAGCTGATGCATGCTATAGCTATGGATTGCTTTATGAATCGAGGTAAATGAGTGAGCACATGGTCATTGGACATGTGATGCATGATGCAGCTGTGCAATCTTTGATGAATGAAGGCCTTCATGAGTATTTTGTTGTAGTATTCATCCAGAACTAGAAAGTTCTTGAGCCTTCCTTCATGAGTGAATACTCTATTTTGCATCCACTTGTTCATACTGATGTTCAAACGAAACCTGGCATGCACTTGAGACATTATTCCTTGCGAGCACCAAACTATGAAGACTCATTTGTGGATTTAATCCAACCAAATGAAGAAGACACCTAAGGAGCCAATAAAAATTTTGTTACCAAACGTAGGCAGTTTGCAGATCAAATAGCATCAACTGGAGATCTGATTGAAGATAAATCTATTAGGAGGCAGATCCTAAATGCTATTAAGATTGATTATATAAGTGAATGAGAATAGTGTCCATTCACATTTATCTTTTTCTTTTTTAATTAAATTCCGGGAGAGTAGGCCAAAGGCCGAACTTCCTTTTACAAAAAACGACTGTCTATATATTAACAGTGATTATTTTACTTCTGAGGAGTTTAGCGATTGTCAATATATTAATAGTGATTATTTTTCTTCCGGGGGATCGATTGTATTTTTTTATGCGACTTAGCCATCACATATCATTATGAGAGGAGGGGAAAATTGAACGTCTGTCTTTATGCGATACAAAATCGACTGTATATCTTTATGCGACTTAGCCATATCATATCTTTGCGTTTCAAGTATAACCCACCACGTCTCTTTTTTCTGAAGACATACTTTCCCAAGGATTATTTGTACCTAGCTATGAGATAAAATGAAAAGAGATCTCATGAAGAACACACATCTAGAGGTTCAAGCTGTTTCTTTTTTTTTAAGATAACACTTGATATATCTACCTTGACAAGAAACGTTATGTGTCATGTAAATATAAAATACATAGAGGTTCACTTCACTTAACCACGGAAAACTTAATGAAAAATGGGATAAATATTCGGCACTAATGCATTCAACATCGTCTTTTAGACATAATAAATAAACATCTACATGTTTCGAGCTTGCACACAATCAAGGAAGCAATATACCATCTAAATAAATGTAGTTTGCATACAAAATATCATGTTCATTCTCTATATGTACCTTTAGCGACTAGTAAACTTCAAAGTGGGGTTTCCATTTACTTTGAGCACCTCTATTTTGTGCCGAGTATGATGCATTGTATCTAATCAATTCGATGGAAAACTAAAGCACATAGAGTCATTGTCACAACCAAACGAAATACTAGCAACATCCATCGAACATTGGCTATTCATAGCCGGTGAAAATCATCTCTTCTAGATTCAGTGGATGTGTTTATTTCCCTTAATCATCCTACTATCTTCACATGTCCATTTACTTGTATTTGTATTATAGGAGGTTTGAAAAACTGTTTTCCCCATGTGTTGTCCATGTGTCTAAAATGGCATCATTTCCACATCCATTGAATTGCACTTGATCTTCATCACGTGGTCCATTAGTCTATTCAAGTACATCTAATAAAAGTTGTTTCTTTTCGCGATTTCTCTTACTACAAGTTAAAAATCTAGAACTTCATTTGACATGCTGAATGATCCCATCCGTGTGGCTCAAATTTTAACAATGTTTTGTTAGCATCATTGATTGGATTTTAGATCTTTTCAGTTGTCTGATCTGCATCTAATCTCTCACATTTGCTATCAACATATTATGAAACATTGTTTGGGATAGGTAGGTCTAGATCATGTACTTGACCGATCTAAGCTGTAGAATCCCAAAATAATTAAACATCTGATGCGACACGCTCTGTAGTCCCCTAATCTTTGAAATGTGGCTTGCCTCTACTTTCCATGCACACTTAAATGCTTCTTTTTATCCTTTTCATAACTAGTTGTTTGCCTTCATGATACTCTTGGACAGGACAACCGATCCATTCTCTTGCGAGCTTGTATTTTACTTCATCCAAGATGTGAAATTTTCAACGAATCTTCACTTATAAAGTATATAAGCTTTTGCGTGCATGCCAGTTGTTTGTATTGATTTGTCTTCCAAGTAAGGAGAGATATTCTCTCTGACACCGAGTGCCACTCAAGTAGTGAAAGATGCTCTTAACCGCCTGCCAATGCTTGACTCCTGGGCAATCCATAAACCTACTCATCTGTGAGAAAAAAAACTGAATATCTGGTCGAGTAATGCATAAGTAAATCAAGCATCCTATAGCCTGCTGATAGAGAACAATATCAAATGCATCTCCAGCATCATGAAGACTCAATCTTAAAACTGTCTCCATAGGAGTAGCAATAGGCTTATAGTCTTTAAGGCCAAAACGCTGCAATAATGTGTCAATATATTTCATTTGACACAAAGCCATTCCACCATCAACTTGCATAAACTGAATGCCCAAATAGTGATGCAAATGCCCCAAATCAGACATCTCAAATGACGCATGCAAATCAGCCTTAAAATCAGCAATATGCTTCTCAATTGGACCAATGAATAGCATGTCATCAACATAGACAACAATGATCAGAAGTACATCATTAGCACGCTTAACGTATAAGGTGCTTTCAGTTGGACTGTTCTCAAAACCATGTGCAATCAGATAGGCATGTATCTTCTCATACCAATCACATGGTGCTTGCTTTATACCATATAATGCCTTCTTTAACCTGCACACCTAGTTTTCATGCCCTTTCTACACAAAGCCATGAGGCTAAAAAACATACATTTCTTCATGCAAGTCACCATTCAGAAATGCAGTTTTAATGTCCAACTGATGTACATTCCAACGATGATGGGCTGCAATTGCACATATGCCTCGAACAGTAGTCATATGGCATGTAGATGCAAAGGTCTTATCAAAATCAATGCCTCTTTCCTAGGCATAACCCTTTGCAACAAGCCTAGCTTTATACCTGTCAACTGTACCATCAAGTTTACGCTTCAGCTTGTATACCCACTTAGTGCCAATGGCCTTCTTGCGTGGAGGCAAGTCACATAAAGACCAAGTATCATTCCTCATTATAGCATCATATTCAGATTGCATAGCAGCCATCCAATTTTCTGAATTTTGTGCTTCATCAAACGAAACAGGCTCAGTCTCATGAAAGAGACTAGATACAGCCATAGCATAGAAATCTGCTGCAAACGAGGCACTATAAGAGCCTGAACGAGTACCATATGACAGAGGTGCATCTAATTTATTTTCACGCAAGGTCTGCACCAGCCAGTTTGGCATAGTTCTTGCCTGCTCAATATCAGCTCTTTCATCAATAAGTGCATCATGTAAATCTCCATCAGAAATGGAGTTATTTGCATCATCCCATGAAACTTGCAAAGGCTAAGAAGTTTACTCATTGGGACCAACACTAGACTGTCCACTTGTAAAAAGAGGCAACAAAGTATCATACATGTCTTTGGAGCTAACAAATGTCTCCTTAGTATAGAAAAGCAATGGCTAAATAACATCTTCCACAAAAACAACATCACGGCTAACCAGAATGAGTTTAGTTTGTGGATGATACAGACGATAGCCTTTACTTTCAGAATTATACCCAACAAAAATACATTTTACTGCTTATCATCCAATTTTCTACGATGCTGTTCAAGCACTAATGCATCTGCCAAACAACCAAAAACACGTAGATGAGCAATAGATGGCTTGTGGTCATGCCAAGCCTCATATGGAGTGATAGACTATAGCGCTTTAAAGGGAAACCTATTCAGTACATATATTGCACACATGATCGCCTCAAGCCAAAAACTATGTGGTAAAGCTTGATTTTTGACAATACATCTCGCCATCTCCATGAGTGACATGTTCTTTCATTCAGCAACTCCATTCTGTTAAGGTGTATACGACATTGTACACTGGTGTTTTATCCCACGTTCAGCCAAAAATGCATTAAAATCAAAAGACATATATCCCCCCCCTTGATCAGAACGGAGGGTGCCCATTTTACATGCTGACAGATTTTTAGCCAAAACCAAGAACTCTTTGAAGCACATGAACACTTCGGACTTTGCCTTCAATGGATATACCCATGCATGCCTGGAAAAATCATCGATGAAAGTCACGAAGTAAAGATAATTCCCAAAAGAAGGTGTCTGCATAGGACCGCAGACATCACTATGTACAAGGTGCAATTTCTGAGTAGCCCAAAGTGAACCATCTTTTGGAAAGGACGAACGCTGCATTTTTCCCAAAATACATCCTTCACAAAAATGTTTTCTAGGTGCCTCAAATTTGGATAAAGAAGACACCATTTTAGATTTCTACAGGCGTAGCAAACTAGCAAAATTCAAATGATCAAAGCATTCATGCCGAAGCTTTGCATCTGACATAGCCTAACCAAGATTGAGACATACACCTCAAGAAAGTGAAGAGGCTTCAAGGTCATGCCCAGGTGTTAGAAAATTTATATGTGTCAACTTATACGTTTCAGAGAACTTATTTCTTTTTCGATATAAATTACTCTGTACATACAAATACACAAGAATTCCACATTGAAAAAAAAATTCCATGATTTGAGAATATATGAGCTAATCCTTTATATTATCCTAGGGTATTTTTTAAGGAAAAGATACAAATGCATCCTAAAAATATTATGATGGATGCTACCATACTAGATAGTTTTAATTCCACTAATCGTACCAATATTTAGGGTTTGAAGAATGAATCTCTTATATGTCTTACTCATTAATGAGAATTTCACAATTGAGCACTGATAAAATGCTGTTACTGAGAGAGATTATTTTATTTGATTATTATTCTTTCTTCGTTTTGTAGGTTTTCGTAAGTTATATAGCTGTATAAGAATTCACAGCTTCCGTTTTTTTTTTCGGTTCAGGTTTCTCGTAGTTGTATTACTTCTAATTATTTTAGATAAGTACAAAAGAAACTTTTCATATTCTTAATACAATAGATATCAAGAAGCTAAGAACACTAGTTGATGTGGATTTCTCTTGTGAAGCTCAAAACTGTATCGTTTCCGAGCATCAACTTTGTTATTATGAAGAGGAAGTTCATGTTCATCTTCTTAATTCCTTTGTTTCACATAATATGAGGATATATTGTAATTATTTCTCTACTGCTTAAAAAGTAAGAAAAAAAGTTCCAATGCACAATGGTTCCATTGGGTGTAACATTTGCCCATTGAGGCGAGGATGGGGGCTCAACCCTGCCAACAACGGTTGACATGTAATGGACCTTACGCTAGATTTTAGCCTAATCTAATAGTGAATACAATCACGTTTGATCTACGTCTTTCCTGCTAGCACCAAAGCTAGGAAGAATCATTTATGGATTTAATTCAACCAAATGAAATTGGAGAGCTGATTGAAGATGACTCCATTAACAGGGAGATCCTAAATGCTACCAAGACTATCTATATATTAATCGTTATTATTTGAGTTCTCAAGAGTTTAACGATATATTTTGGCATGAAGTAGAGATGAGGGGAAATTGATTGTATGTCTTTATGCGACATATCTTTATGGGAAAATTGAACGTATGTCTTTATGCGACTTAGAAAATTGAACGTATATCTTTATATGACTTAGCCATATCAGATCTTTGAGTTTAAAATATAGCCCACCACGTCTCCTTTTTCTGAAGTGATACTTTCCCAAGGATTAGTTGTAGCTAAGTACCAGATGAAATGAAAAATGATCTCATTAAGAACACACCTCTAGAGGTAAAAGGTCTTTTTGTATGAAGATAACATTTAATGCATATAGCTTGACAAGAAACCTTATATCTCATGTAAAGATTAACTACATAGAGGTCCACTTCACTTAAGTACGGAAAATCTAATGGAAAATGGGATAAATATTCTACATCAAAGCATTCAACATCGTCTTTTAGACATAATATACAAATCTCTACATGTTTAGAACTTGCACACATTAAAGGAAGCTATATAGTTTCTAATTATATGTATTTGGCACACAAAATATCATGTTCATTCTCTATATGTACCTTTAGAAACTAGTTAACGTCTAAGTGAGGTTTTCATTTACTCTGTGTACCTAGGTTCTACTTTCTTGGATAACTTTGATGAAACATCTATGTAGATATATTCGAGGTTATTTTAAAGTCAATGGGATATAAAGAGATCTCTTATGATTATCCGTAGTATGATGCATTGTATCTAATGATTTCGATGGAAAACTAAAGCACATAGAGTCCCCACCACAACCAAAAGAATTACTAGCAACATCATATCTTCTAGAGTAAGTGAATGTTTTCAATTCCCATAAGTATCCTACTATCTTTACTTGTCCATTTACTAGTATTTGTATTATTGTAGGTTTGAAAACATGCTTTCCCCAAGTCCTATCCATCTTTCTAAAATGGCATCGTTTTCACATCCATTGAATGGCACTTGATCTTCATCACTTGATCCATTGGTCTATTAGAATAAATTTAATACAAACTCCTTTTTTTTTCTCGATTTGCCTCACACCAAGCTAAAAATGTAGATATTCCTTTGAGATGCTAAATGACCCCATCATTGTGGCTCAAATTTTAACAATAGTTTTTCATCAGCATTGATTTGATATTAGCTATTTTTAGTTGTTTTGACATCTAGACATTCCTTCCTCTCTATGCATGGTTTTACGATAAGAGCTTTTTTGTCCTCTAGCTTATCTTCATATGCTCCTATATACTTGGCAAGAGTGTAAGCAAATACTTTCTTCATCTCATATTCTTGCTTTATACGAATCTTCATCTAGTCAAGGAAGATAATAATAGGATTTCTCCTCTTTCTATATTTATCTCTACATCGATGTTCTATCTCCTTATCTCCTTCTTGTGATCACGAATCTTTCTTTTTTGGGATTCCGAAGGGTGCCTGGAATCCTATCTCTATGGGCTACAATTTTTAGGTCCATTTTGAAATAAAAGTTTGCTCCTAGGGTGCAATCTTCAAAGTCTTCTTCCTGGATCCTATTGTCTTCTTTCTAAAAAATCATGAGAAACGACAACAACTTTCCAACACATGGCTTGCTATTCCTTATTTGTGTAAGCTTTAAGATAGTTCTTATTCTGAATTTTATTCTTGTTTAATTTGAGCTTGAGAGAATTTGTAAATCTTCTTGCATACGTTTTAAATAGGACCAAACATTGTCCTTTGTGATTATTCTACAAATTTATTTTTCTGCTTAAGACGTTTGGACCATGTCCTTTCTTTGTGTTTCAGATTGAAGAAGAGAGGAAATATGATCATAAGAGAGATTTATCTTATCTTCGAATGATCCATCTTACATTGTGTGCAGGAAAAAGGATGATATGTCAAGGCCACCAGCTTAGGGCAGTCAGGATCTAAAGTGTAAGAACCCAAATGATAGTTTCCCATTTGGAATGGCTACATGAATATTTGAGAAACTTAGAGGGATTATAGATCGTTAATTTGGAGTCTCTATTCAAGAACAGGAATAATACAGATGTGCTACATCTATTCTCTCACATTTGGTATCAAGATATTAGGAGATATCGTTTGAGATAGGGAACTCTCAATCATGTACTTGACGGATCTCATCTCCTTGCTGGAAAAACCCCAAGTAAACAAATAACTGATGCATGATACAGCTGTGGATTCCGTAATGAATGAGCACATGGTCCTTGGACATGATGCAGCTATGGATTTCTTGATGAATGAAGGTCTTCTTGAGTATTTTGTTGTCTATGCTCCCCAAGATGTCAGCCTTGGGGTCAGCTAATATTTGAACTTTGGCTTGCCTCTACTTTCCATGCACACGTAAATGCTTCCCTTTATGCTTATACTCACTGATTAGTTTTCCCGAAATTCACTCAAATTCATTAGAGAACGTCATGGATTGCTTCAGTAAACACGGCTAGAATTCATTCAAATTTAACAAAGAACACCATCGATTGTTCCACTGAACACCACCAAGATACATCTCAACATTGTCACACATAACTGCTCTAATCACTATAAAAGATAGGGTGGCACTCAAGATGAAACTTGAAATTTACCCTTAGATAACAAAATTGAAATAGATCATGAATAGCGCTTCAAAGTCTTCCTTGAATCTCGAGCAGATCTCTCTTTTTTGCTTGGAGGAGCGAAAGAAAAAAACCTTCATGGAGGGGAATAAGAAAAGATTGAAAATGAATCTGTCAACTCTAAAAGAGTAATATCAAGGTAAAAAACTTTTATAAACCCCTGGACACCTTTTTATGATGAAAACCCTTGAGGAAGGGGAAACATCCACAAGAACTTATACCTTATGCTCAAAAAAGTCAAAACAAGCTATTCCAAGGTAACAAATATACAAGAAATAGATAAATTAAAGTACTTCCCCACATTCAAGTGCTTCACATTGCTTTCATTTCAACTTCCAACCCAAATAAAGAATTTTCAACAGCTAGATTGATTCCAATGGTTTTAGGTCTTTTGAAATGGAATCTCAAAGGTAAGTAGGGTTTTGAAAGAGCCTTCAACCCACCTTAAGTAAATTTAATTCTCCGTCAAGCAAAGATGATGTTATATCCTCTTAGAATGAGATAGATAATCCACCTATACCACTCTATTGGTTGGGCACAAATTATAAAATAAAATTATGCTCCTCTATATTTTATTTCTTTATTGGAGGTGAAGAAAAATACAAAAACACACCCATTTCACTAAGCCTAAAAGTGCAAAGCATGTGTAAATCTAAGAGGAAGTGATTTTGTTAGATATTGTGAAAGATTCATCTTTCTTTTAGAAAAAGATAGATTCTCGCTTGATAGATGAATCTGAGAAGGAAGTCTTAAGTAGTAGTCATCTATTTTTCTAGTTTCATGAACAAGTGTTGTAGAGATGGACCAAGATAGCAATTTAGCTGAGGAGATGTTGTATCCACCTAACTCACATGTTTGAACTATGAAGGTGGAGTCAAACAATTATAACAGTACATAACTTCAAACGGATTCTTTTTTATACATGCCATGCACTATTGTATGCAAACTCAAGCAAGGGTAAATATTCACTCCAACTGTCCTTTTTTTCATTCACATAAATATGCAACATATCTTCAACTGCCCTGTTAACCCTCTCGATTTCCTGTATTAGTTTGTGGATGGAAAGTTGTACTCATACGAAGTTGAGTTCCAATTGATTCAAATGCTGCTCTCAAAAATTTTGAGGTAAATCTAGAGTCTCTATCAGAAATTATGCTTTTAGGCATTCCATGCAATAAAAAAAACTCTTTTACAAAGATTCTTGCAACATTCAATGTAGTATCAGTCTTTTTCATAAGACAAAAATGTGCCATCTTGGTAAGCGGATCAACTACAACAAATATGGATCATGCTTACGTTTGGTCATAGGTAAATTAGTGATAAAGTCCATAGAAATATACTCCCACTTCTGATTCGGAACATCCAAATGTTGAAGCATTCGAGGTATCCTCTTAAACTCAGATTCACTTGTTGGCACTTCAAAAATTCATATACATATTTTCTTATATCTCGCTTCATACATGGCCAAAAGTAAGAATACTTTGTTTTAACGTAGGTCCTTGAATAACCTAGATGTGCAAAAAAAGGTGCATCATGAGAATGATGCAATATTTTAACTTTTAATAAAGATTCAGATGATTTGCATAGTCAATTGGTACAAGTGAATATTCCATTCTCCAAATGAAATTTTTCGTCATACATCGATCACCTATTCGCATTGAAAGAATTCAAAATAGGTGCATAAAAAGGATCCTGTTTTATATCTTCTTGAAATTGATTGAGAAAATCAGAATTTATTTCTGAAACAAGATTACACAAAGGTCTCAAACTCAATGCATCAGCAACCTTATTTTCCTTACCAGCTAGATATTTAATGTCAAAATCATACTCACTTAATAATTGAATCCAACACTTCTGCCTGTTGTTCAGCAATGGTTGTGTGAAGATGTATTTTTGACTCTCATGATTTGTTTTCAATTCGAGCTTAACCCCTAACAATAGATATCTCCAATGCTTAAGTGCATGCACAACAACAAGCATTTCTAAATGATGAGAAGGATAGTTAAGTTCATGTTTTCTTAGTTTTTTGGACTCATATGCAACCACTGTACCGTCTTGTAAAACAACACATCCTATATGACCACCACTTGCATCACATACAACCACAAAAGGCTTTCCCATTTTTGGTATTTTCAAAACACAGTTTTCAGTGACTTTTTGTTTAATGTTTCAAATGATTTTTGACAGGCATCACTCCACGCCAATCCTACATTATTTTTAGTCCATTTTGTGAGGGGAGTAGATATCTTAGAGAAATCCTTAATATGTGCTCTTTCATATTGGGCCAACCGAAGAAAACTTCTAACATCCCTTACATTGTTAGGAATCGGCCAATCAACTATTGTTTTTACTTTATCCTCATCTACAAGGATTCCTTCTTTTGATATTACTCTTCTAGATACAAAAGTCTATCCTTAGCAAAGAACCCCTTACTCTTTTTTCCATACAATTTGTGTTCTCTAAGAGTTTGCAAAGTCTTCTTCAAATGTACCGCATGCTCAGAATCATCTCAAGAGTATACAAATATATCGTCAAGAAATACTATGATGAATTCATCTAGGTAATCATGAAAAATGTTATTCATCAAGCACATAAATGTGGTAGGATCATTTGTTAATCCAAATGGTAGAACCATAAACTCATAGTCACCATATCGTGTTCGAAAAGCTATCTTAGGAATATCCTCTATTTTGATCCTTATTTGGTGATATCCATATCTTAAGTCAATCTTAGTGAATACAATCACTCCACTTAATATACCTAATAAGTCATCTATATGAGGGAGTGGATATTTATTCTTAATTGTTCTTTCATTCAAACCCGTATAGAAAATGCATAATCTATAAGAGTTGTCTTTCTTCTTCTAAAAAAAAGGTGCACCCTAAGTTGACAAGAAGAAAGATCCATTGTCCATCTCTACACATCTTGTTATCTACATATTTAGGGCTATCCATAGATTATGTACCAATTTGAAAGATAGAAAACAATGGGGGTACTATGTGAATCAATGAAAACTCTGATTTTATGCACAGAAATCATACCCAAAATCGTGATTATAGAAGCCTTTGGGAAAGAATTTACCACCATGCAATGTAAAGTAGAGTCAAGGCACTTACCTCTGTCATCTGCTTCCTAAATGATTGTTCCCTCCGCGATGATATTTATCACTTTTGATTGTGCGGGTCGAAGGACTCCCTTATTCGGGCACTCATATGTCCGATGCCCTTGCTCCCCGCAACAAAAATGCAAACCAAGTCCTTTTTCCCTCTCAATAAAATCAGGGTCTTGTTGCCATTGGATTGGTTGATGCCTCTTTTGATTTTCCACCTGAGCAGGATTCTTTCCTTGGTTATTTGAAGATGGAGTCTTCTTTGAATTGTTCATGTTCATTGCAATAGTCTTTGTGGCCTATGGCCCATTGCAATGTATTTCCTTCTATTTTCCATCACAAATTGAACTTCTCCATCATCTCAAAGTTCTCACCCATCCCCTGACTTGATAGCAAAGTTCCTCATGAAACCCTTCAATAAATGTATTCTTTAGAGTGTCACCACTAACCTCTAATTCATATTTATGAAGACGTAGGAACTTCTCTTTGTACTCATGAACAGATAAGCTATGCTTATCACTTTCATGATGTCGAGAATTGTAGAGCTGCATTTTCTTCTCCATATGGTAGTGTGAAGAACAATAGCATTTTTCAGCTTGTTCTCTAAATTCCTACCATAGAACTAGAACTAGAACGCCTTTGAGTCTACATATATGACTTCCACCATAGCTTTGCGATCCCACATAGGTGTAGGATCCCAACTTTTGCCTTGGACTCTTCAATAAATTATCACAAATCAAAGAAATCCTCTAGTCCTTCAATCCATGCCTCAAGATCTTCGCCACTCTTCTTCTCACCATCAAAATCATTCAACTTTGCCTTCTTGAAGACTTAGTTAAGGGCAAACTCACGTGGTTCCATATCTTCATAATCGCATTTTTGTTCTCCGCAAGGTATACTAGATGTTCCCACACGTTCATCTACTTCATCGTTCAACTCCACAAGCAAATTTTTTGCTCCTTTTGGTTGCTTTCCACCTCGTTCTTTATGCAATTCTCCAAGAAGCTTCTCAATAAGCTCCTCTTGTTCATGAATCTTTTGTGTTAGAACTTCCATCGTTCTCAAGGATTGATTCTTCTCTCATACCACTTGTAGCATTTCCTCAATTACAATCTATCCCCAGTCACAATCTTTCGATCATTCAGAAATAACAATGGAGAGAAGAACGTAGGCATTGCACAAGGTAACAAAAAATCTAATGCGGAAGAGTAGAAACAAATATGATGAAGAGGTATCCCCAGTCACAATCTTTCGATCATTCAGAAATAACAATGGAGAGAAGAACGTAGGCATTGCACAAGGTAAAAAAAAATCTAATGCGGAAGAGTAGAAACAAATATGATGAAGAGAAGGAAGAATTTTGATATTATAGATGTGAATCAATGGTTACAATAGCTTTGGACAATAGCTCCTTGACGAATCCTCTACCTCCCGACCACCCCGAAGCTATCACAATCGCATTCACACTTGCACTCTCAATCACACTCATACTCTCACTCTCACTCTCAATCACAAGGTAATTCTCAATTTCTGTGTGCCCCATGTGTTGATGAGCAAGTCTCCCTATATCAGATTTTGATCCCTACCCTCCCAAAAGAAGTGTGCGATCCACCAAATTTAGAAAAAGTCAAGTTTCTCCAAAACTTTTGCAAAAAGCATGTTATCATATCTTGCTTTCTTTCTTTAGCGTACTTGTCAAAAATACGAGAAAAAACCAAAAAAACATATCCAAAAATATCCATAATTAGACATGGTGACATGAGCGTTAGAGTCACTAATTCAAATAGAATCCTTGTAACTCAAAAACGAATAGGAATTAGTTTAAGCTTGTGAGAGACACATTTATTCAATTTTGAGATCTGCACAATAGTGTTATAGATGTCAGAGGTGCAAATTTACCTTCAAATGCCACTTTTGAGCGCTCCAAGTTTCAAAATTCTAGAGAGAAAGCAAAATCAAGGCATTTTCTTACAACGAACTAAATGTAGGGCTCGAACAAGTTACTTAAAGCATGATTCAAAGAAATTTCACACAAGCACTTTTATTCTCTTATACTTGCTCTACCTTTCTCTCATACAAAGTTTTTCTTAATTCTTTCATCTTCACCTTCAAAAATTGATAAGAAGACATGATGCGAATAAGGTTTAGAGAGAGAATATAAAACTTGTCAACCAAAATTTTTTCCTACATGCATAAAATAACCTAATTATTCATTCTAAGCATTATCCCCACAATGAAATTTAGAAAGTTCAAATTGAGTTATTTCACTAGAAAAGAGGCCTATTACACCTACACTATATCCAAGTTCTCCTCTACAATCCAAAACTTTTCTTCTAAAGCAGTAAATTCCGAATTCTGGACTGCCAGTCTTTCTTCCACGTCTACGGTCAATATGCTTTTGTCTAATCAATATGCTTTTTTTCAGACTGCTAGTCTTTCTTCCACTTCTACGGTCAATATGCTTTTGTCTTTTCATTTCAGTGCTCTATTCCTTGACTTTGCCTTTAGCCACACTTCTTCTTTGGCCTTCTACAACTTAGCAGCTAACTCTTTATTATTTTTCTTCAATTTCTACTACAACTTTTGCGTTTGTCAGAACTCTGCTTGTAATGGAGCTATAATTTTAGAATTCTATTCAACAGTTACTTTTAAAGTGTTATTTTCGAAAATTTCATCATTCAATTCATCCATCAGTTCCTCATTTGTTATGCTGTCTCTAGTAGCACTCTCAACTCTAACAACTTCTACCTCTACTTAGAGTCAGTTAATATCTATCATCATCTATTCTTGTTTCATAAACCACTTGTTTTTTTCCACAATCATGCAATTATATTTGTTTTGAAACTCTTAGAGCTTCACCACGTTACAAGATAACCCTCGGGCTAGGTCACCAAGTATTTCTGGTCTAATTGTTTCATCAGTATACATCCAAGGGTAGATAACATCTGTGAACCAAAGTGCGGGCAACTTTGCCCATCCTTCCTTAGTCTTCCCCTTATCCACTAGTCTGCATGCTTGAAAAGTATGTAACACTCGTATTTTACTTGAAGAAATTCAAAAACAATCATCGTCTTCTTGTTGTTGCTTCTGATGTCTCTCCTCCTTTGCAACTCTTTTTTCCCTTTGTTCCCGTTCTCTTCTCTGCTCCTACGAGTTGATTTCATTGCCATCCGTCTACCTTGTTGTCTCCATGGCAATATCCATTGCTTGTGGATGAGGTCAAATGTTGCACCAACTCAACGTTGCACATTGCAAAAGAGGTTTGCACTCGAACCACTCCTTCTGCTTCTATGAGAGCTTCTATGGGATATATAGTAGGTGGAAATATTAAAAGGAGGCCCCCATAGGTGTACTTTTGCTCTTCTACTTCATTGTTCTAATGCACAGTAGCTTTGCTTCTTATAGCTGCTCTATACGCAAAATCACCAAATGAGCCAAATTCAGCAAAGTGTGCAACCTTTTATGCCCGATTTTTTTGCATAGAGAGCTATGAGTGTGAGCCATGATTATTGCTTAACGAATCATAACTTCGCAAATCTGCATCGATTTCTAGCTTGCAAAATAAGAAACAATCATCAGATTTTAAATGTTGTGGCCGTCAACATTCGTTGATTGCCTATATGATTGCATGTAAAATAGTTACACTCTGCGTCATGCCTAAGATCCGAGGATCTGATGTATTTAATGATAATATTTTCTAACGAGAACAGTGAAAGGGACATAATTTAGACTTATTAATGATAGTCTGGAGAACTTCTTCGATCAACATAGCCAATCGAAATGAACCAGAACCACACATCTCATGAATCCGAAATGCACCGGTCCACTGTAATTTCAGTTTAATCATCTTTCTCTTCATTTTAAAGTGAAAATACAAAACTAGATCCCAGAGTCAAAAAATCTTAGTGTGGAGATTGCGATCATGCCATATCTTCTGACGGCTCTGAACTTGTTAGAGCAATAAAAGACTATGATAATGTTGTTCATCTAAACACCGCAACTGATCCATTCAATATGCAAAGAATCCTCTAGAACCAACCACTTCAACACCGCAATCTGAAGACTAGGTACCACAAATTAGAGGGTAGTATGGCCTCTTTTGTGTTGAACAATCTGAAAGGTGTGCTACTAATTGAAACTTTATAAGCAATTTTGTATGCCCATTTTTTTTGTATAATGCAAAAATCAGATATGATCTGTATTTTCAAGGGATTGAAAACTCAAGTTGAGAGAGAGAAAGAAGAGTTTCTATCAAAACAATAAGGGCTAATGGTCGAGCTAAGTACTTTGCAAGAGAAGTTTTTGATTTTCTACAAGAGAATAGGATCAAAAGGTAGCTTACGTGTATGTATAAAACTCCACAAAATGGACTAGCTGATAGAAAAAATAGGCAAGTCATTGAATGCGAGGTAAGGATACCATTATACTATTGGATTGATGGTACCACAAGCCCCATTTACTTGATAAATAGGCGCACACCATCCGAATACATAAACTAACAATAAAGGAGGTATATTTCACTAAATAGAAACTGATCTTTGTTCACATTTCATGAAACGTTAGAAAAAAAGATGGAACTAGAGTCAAAAAATGCATTTTTTTATCATTTACTTCATGAACCAAAAAGGATATAACTATAATAACCCTACAACAAACGAAGTAATTGTCTCAAAAGATGTGCATTTTGATGAATTAAGACCATGCTATATAGGAGAAGAAAGGGAAAGGTCCTTGAGGAAGATTGTGTTGATTATGAACAACCTAATCAAAGACTACTTCAGTGATGAAGCATACAAATTTAACATCTAGAGGTATCTAGATAGAATGAAGAACGTTTAACATGGTGGGTGAGACTAGGAACTCATTTTTGTATTCAAAATAAGCTTATAAAAGAGTTAAAGAAGCACTTGTAACTCAAAACAATGAGATAGGTGCAAGTGAAGATGAATATGAAGAGGTGATCACTCCCACGATAAAGTTGAATAGATTGAAGAAGAAACTTTTGAAAGGAAATGAAAGAAGATATTCAAAGATAATCTATTCAAGTCAAATGTTGAGTTATGATAGTTTAATGGCAAAAACATTTTGTAAGGCTGCTGGAATATTATTTAGAAGAATAGTTGTACTTAGAAAAGTCGCGCACCAAAAGGGTGTAGCACAAACATTGTATCTTTTATTTCTAATCAGTAGAGTATGCGCGGAGGAGATAACAAATGCATCGCCAGCCAGTTCAATCTCGAGGATGGTCTGGGATTGATTTTGTGTTGAGGTTATGTTAATCGCAGAGTTGCATGTAAAGTCAACATTGAAGTGAATCAGGTACTCCGTTAATGTTTACTGTGTTGAAGTGGAGTGTAGCAGTAATAATAAAGAAAGAGTGAAAGTGCCATATACATAATTGCGGTGATCGTTAAGAATGCTATGCGTCAAAGTGTAATTGAATCTTTTGTAATTGTTCGAAGACTCAATGAAGATGATTGTTGGAAATTAAGGAGTGAATTGGGAAAATATATATAGGGCCTCTAAGTTATCTGACCCCTGACCATCCGAAGAACCTAGGAGTAAGAACATAATAACTTTAACATTAACACTAGCGCCGTCCATGGGGCATGGAGTAGCTAGTCAGTGCATAGACTAAGAGTTGAGAAGAATCCGATGATATATGTTTGTAACACGTTCGGAAGAATCGTCCTTGAAGTAGAGAAGGGATCAACATCCCTGGCGAATTCCTAGCGCATTGGGCATACCTCCGAGTAGTAATGATGGCTGACAATCATTGGAAGGAAAGCAAGAAATCTAGACTAGTGGAGTAACACCTCAACATTTCCTTGCGCAAGGATTATAGGTTATACCAGAAGTGCAACCAAACCCATCTGTAGAAAGTAAGGTTGGAGAAGTAAGCATTGGTTCCGGTGATAGGATGGAAATTTTTGATAGCAGTTTGTGAAATTCTGGTGGAACCTCGGATAATTTCGGGGCGGGGTTGCTGAGTTTTGGTGAAAGTTCTATTCTCGGTTTTGATTTTGAGGGAACTAGTGTATTGTTGGATGAAAGTTTTGTTGAAAATATCACTACAGAAGTCCATTACGATGAAGAGCAATTGGGTGTGGGAACGACTTAACAATATCCAATTATCAGAGGGCATGCAAGACGACGGGACAACACAACTGCAATTAGGTTTAGCTGGTTCAAATAATTCTGCAGTAACATTTCCTCTTGATTCAAACACCATGAGTGGTTCGCAACAAGAACATCAACAACAACATCAACAGCAACATCAACAACAACAGCAACTTAGATGACATTACAAAGAAGGTTAATTAGCCTCTCATCACCCTCATGTGGGGCCCACTTGGGTTTAAGCTTGTTATCGATCAAAAGGAGTACTTGATGATGCCTAAAGGGGGGGATTTTTTACAGTTGACAATCCTTTTGCCTAAGCTCTGTAAAAGCTTCCCCTGCTTTGTGGGATCTGGGGGGTCCCGTGGGCACTAGTCCCCTTCTCTTGTACTTTTCTTTATTTAATTCAAGTCCCGGAGAGTAGGCTATTGCCGAACTTCCTTTATATTAAAAAAAACAACAACAGCAACAATAGTAGTGGCAGGCCATACCACCACGACTGGTACCCACTAGGGTTACATATACAAAATTTAGAGGATTTCCTAGTGATGATCCGGATGCACATGTGAGAAGTTTTTAAATTAATTATGTACTACTCAACTATCCAGCAAATCCAGCATATAAGGCTATAGTATTCCAGTCTACACTGATTAATGAGGCTCCTTGATGGTTATCTAGATATGACGTTAACCATTTCCGTCACTACGATGATGTTAAGGATGCCTTCTTACAATGATTCCGATTGAAGAAAACCACCCCTGAGATCTTTGACTATCTACAAAACAATAGACAAAAACCACACCAGAATGTGTAGGAGTATGCAACTTTATTTTGTACTCCTCCTTGACAATTGCTGTCGGCACATGCTAACCTACCGGATGATGTGATCACCCACTAGTTTGTTAATGGATTAAACCCTCAACTTAAACAAGTAATGATCATATGATGTGTGGGTGGTATGACTGTCGATGCGATTATAGCTATGGCAGTACAGTTGGAACATAAGGTGGGTGTATTCATTGAAGATTTGGACTGGTTGAACGCAACCAAGGGTACGAGTGAAGATTCATTGAAACAACTGTATTGCACAAAATGTAAGAACCCGAGACACAAATGTACTGTGCTATTTGTAATACGGCGAGTCACTCCACCAAAACATGTCCATATAATGCCAAAGTACAGGCCAAGCCAACCGTAAATGCTATAATATAGGACCAGGGACAACCGGCTGCCCAGTTTGTACCACCGCAGTGAAGGAATACTTCCTACCGAAGTTATAAAATCTATTGGGGAGTTTGAGCACGCAAATTTGGTGAGACTCGATGGAATTTTGGTCAATCGGGTGAAGGAACATCCCTACCACCACCCAGATCCCACTTCTACGGTGAGATTGGACATATCCGAAGATATTGTAAGGAGGTGGCTGAGTATGATAAACGAAGAAAAAAGCAACAAAATCCAATGGCCAACATGGTATGTATTTCAACAGTAGATACTCAAGCGGCAATAATCCAAACCCATTCCGGCAAGAAGTTACAACCTACTGCTCAGATTTTTGAGCCTGGCATTCGAGAACAAGAGAGAGTTTTTACTAAAGCTAGTATATGAGCCAGTCAAGAACCAACAGTTTTTCTTGATCTAGTATTGGTGGTTCAGTAGAGAGTAGCAAATCCACCACCGAAAGCACCGAGTCCGATGAACCTGCCACTAGAGAGTCCACCGAATGCGGTAACGAGTATGTCGAATTTTGACTCTGGGTTGAATATTCTATCACAAGCTTCCATTACAATACCATTGTGGCAACTGCTAGCATTGGTTTCGGGTGTACGACAACAATTTCAACATCAAGTTTTTCTAGAATCTTCATGTACACCTACTACAGCCACTATTAGTCCAAAAACTGATTCTATGGTGGACCATGTTGTTCCTTTAATTACGGTATGGTATAAAAACCATAAAATCAACCAAGTGTTAACTCATGGAGGCTTTGGTGTGAATATTGCAACAGTCGCCCTTTGTAAACAGTTAGGATGGACTCATATTGAACCTATTCAATTTTTTGTGAGGATGGCGGATCAATCCAAGGTGTATCCAGTGGGTTTGGTACGTGATATACCCATTACTCCTCAGGGAGCAGTGTTCAAAATGACTTTTTTTGTTCAAGAATTATCTCACTCAACTCTGGACTACAACTTGCTATTCAAGAGGCCCTAGCTAAAACAAGCCAAAATATTGCAGGACTGGTCAGCACATGAACTTATTTTCAAAAGCAACCACCGGAAGTATGTAGTTCCACTAGATGAGATGAAACCATGCGACCTCCATGCTGGACCCTACGTAACTGAACATGTGCATATGTTGGATGGACTTTCTAATGATGAAGAAGAAGCATTTCTCAAGGCTAACCAGGATTTACTCGCCTTCGGGGAAGTCGACTTACAAGCAGTTGCTGATAATTGGAAGCTGGTTGCATGTTCGGTAGTTTTGGTTACAGAAGAAGGGAACCTAGCTATGGATCAAGCTTTGAATGCCTAGAGTTTCCACCATTTATTCCAGTCACTTGAGGATATACCCATGCCACGACAGTTTTATGTACCAGAAGATCAACTTATCACCTGGGTTTTGGGAAATGAGGATGCACCATGGCCAGTCAAGATTAAGGTGGGATTACCGGAAACTTTTCAAAATGATCTAGTACAGTTGTTGACCGAGCTCCAAGATGTATTCGCATGGGACTATCGAGATATGAAAGGGTTGGACCTATCTATCAATACCGTGTGATGCTCAAGTCAGATGCGCGCCCAATCAAGCAACCCAGTCATTGCATGAACCCAAATTATGCTACGCAAGTGAAAGCGGAATTGGATCGCTTGCTAAAAGTCGGTTTCACCATTCCCATTGAGCATGCAGAATGGATTTCACCTATTGTTATCGTCCTAAAGAAAATTAAGGAGTTACGCATCTATGCGGATTATCGGAAACTAAATGCGGTGACCGTATTGTATCCTTTCCCACTTCCCATTTTGGATACAATGATCGATGATGTTGCCGGAGGAGAGATGTATTCCTTTTTGGAAGGTTAGAGTGGCTATACTCAGGTGTGGATGGCTGAAATGGACATACCAAAGACTGCATTTATTACAAATTGGGGTGTATATGCATGTACCGTGATGTGGTTTGGTCTTCACAATGCTCCTAGAACCTTCCAATGATGTATGCAAGAAATTTTTCCTCCTATTTAACCACTTTCATGCGAGTGTATCTGGATGATTTTTCATTATGGGGTGATACATGTGGTCATCTCTACCACCTCCGATGCTGCTTCTCTAAGTGTCGAGAGTTTCGGTTGTGCTTAAATCCCAAGAAATCCATCTTTTTGGTTTCCTATGGAAAGTTGCTCGGTCATATTATTTTAAAGCAAGGTATTCACGTGGATCCAGATAAATTGCAAGCTATGTTACATGCACCTGCCCTTACTGCAAGCACCAAACACGAAACTCCCATTCCATGTCTTCGTGGATGCATCAAACAGTGCCATCAATAGTGTGCTCATGCACCAACAGGATAAGTGGTTTCATCCTATCTATTATGCTAGTGGACGATTTGCTGCTACTAAACAAAATTACTCACTCACTAAGCGTGAATGCCTTGGCTTAGTTTATTCCATGAAGAAATTCTGTTACTACTTGCTGGGTTACCAATTCACGTTCCATGTGGATGATGCTTCTTTGGTCTATCTTGTTCGTGAACAACATTTAGGGGGCAAATTAGCCAAGTGGGTGTTGTTACTGCAAGAATTTGATTACGTGGTCATAAATCGCCCAGGATCAGGTCATGCATTAGCTGATTTCTTATCTCGACTTGATTCTGATGAGCCTCCCAATGGAATTGATGATACTATCCCTGCTATCTATGTGACTGATCCGATCTGAGATGAGGGTCAAGAGCTCCCGGTGGCACCTTCGTATTATGATACTCTTCTGACCTTCCCCACTAGTGGAAGCCCCTCGACTAATACTTCTCCTTCCGCTCGTCGTAAATTGGCAATGTACAGTCAATGGTTCCGGCTCAATGTGGGAGAGTTGTATTACTTGGATCCTTCTCGTGCATGCTTACGATGTGTTCCACCCCATGCAGATGCTTCGGTTATGTTCATGGCACATTCTACTCCTTCCCCTGGGCATTTTTCACTCGATCTTACTTATCGAAAAATTGTGTAGTGGCTTATGGTGGCCCACTATGTAGCATGATATTGCTACCTTTATTAAAACGTGTGATGCTTGCCAATACTTGGGACACCCTTTACAACGGCATCATTTTCCATTGCAGCTTGTTACTCCCCTTGACCCTTTTCAAAAGTGGAGCTTGGATTTCATTGGTCCCATTACAACTTTGGCGACGATTAGTCATCATTGATATATACTTACTTGTACGAATTATGCTACTCGGTGGGCAGAAGCTTAGGCTTTGTGGTCCGCCAGTGTGGCTGTGGTGGTTAAATGTTTGATGACAGATGTGTTCCCTCAGTTTGGTCTTCCCTTAGAGATTGTTTCGGATCAGGGCACACATTTTGTTATTTCCTTACTGCACGCACTTAGCTACACCCTACAGATTGTTCATAAATTTAGCTCCCCATATTACCCTCCTACCAATGGTTTTGCTGAAAGTACCAATAAAACCTTACTTAATATGCTCAAGAAATTAGTTCTGGAATGTCCAGAGGGTTGGGATCAATTCCTTCCTTTAGTAGTGTGAGCATGCCGTACTACGTACAAAGTGGCTACAGGGAATACTTTGAATGGCACGTTGGACCTGCTTCATTCCGGTTATCCACGTTAACTGGTACCCTTCTCACTAAGTCAATCAATGGATCGAAGCTTCATCCCTATTATCCCACACCTTCTTCATCTTGATGCTTTATCGGTCTTTTTCTTCCGCCCGATTTATACCACTATTCTGGCTCGACGTTCCTTTCTCCTCCACGTGTTTCGGATGATCGACTGAACCTAATACGTCCCTTTTCTTACCTAACCGTGATAAGCAGCCACCTTATGTGTCTAAGATTTTGTTAATGCATGCATGTCACCATTTTGTCTGTCACCGTTTGGTGTTTTTACTTAATCCTATTCTCCCTTCTTTTTTTCTGCTATTCAGCTTTGTGCGATGGCATGTTCTGTGCTACCTAGTGTCTTCATGCTCTCATACTTGCAATGGAAGCTTTGGTGAACATTGCTACCTTCCGTGCTGGCCTCGCTCCAGAATTGAGCGAGTTCCTCCGCACTCGTGGCCTTTTGGCATTTGCTGAATTGCCCTACCATTCGGTTGACTACCATCCTTTCTTTGTGCAGATCATATCTGCCATTGCTGCTACTCCTACTACAAAAGCTTGCTAACCACTCGCTTATCTTGATCCGCGTGTTGTAGTCACCCTATCCACAATCAGTGAGGGATTCCATGTCCCTGAGGAGGGTAGTGTAGATGGCCCTCTCTTACTGCTGTCAACAATGAAAGAGCTTTTCCCGTGACTATCTTCAAACAAATTCGCTGTCCTTTGTTGCCTTGAACCGGAGCGCAGTGCACTATAGTTTCTTGTAGCATCACTTAACTTGGAAAAATGCACATACGACATTTTTGGCCCCTTCTATTCCATGATCAATGCCGGTGCACGTGAAGCAGTTAGTTTTTCTTCATTTTTCTTCTGGCGCATTCATGGGGAATGCCAAGTAGTTTCTCAAAAATTGGAGAAGGATGATATCCCTTAGACACGCTTGCCATATCTGCTGACATTTCTCCTCCGAGCGATTTAGGCTGTGAAAACTACTCCCCTGAATACCCTTCTCTTCCATGACGAGTCGGTACAAGTGATGGAGGTCAACGACGACGAGGATCTCCTGCAGTTCGTTAAGGGGAAGCACCGCAAATTGAGCCCCTCTCATAGTACAACACAAGCGTCATCAACCGTTCAGTTGCAGGACACTGCTTCTTCTGCTCAGATTCTTTCTACTCCACCATCCCCCTAAAGACCAAGTTGATCGTGACACTGTCATTGAAGAGGTTCACCCTGATGATATGGTCGTGTAGCCACAATCTCATCCACAGGAGCCAACACCCAACATGGTCACAAAAGTGGAAGAACTCACGCATAAAGAACAACCTCAAGAGGTGACTACTTAACCAGATGTCTTCTCTCTTGTGCTAACCACTCTTGCTTTTCTCTCTTCACCCCAAAACCTACCTCTGCCTCTTTCTCCCTCAAAGGTGCCTTTGTCGCCTAGCCCTCCTCACTCACCATGTCATTTGACAGCCCGTCCTCTTCCTTCCTCCCCTGATTATTCACCCCTTTCATCGTCCGCCACAGTTTTCGCTAACCCCTCTAAGCCAATATCCACCTCTATTGTACCTGATTCATTGGCCAAACTAGCTTAGATCGTTAACTGCCTCATTCATCTTTCCACTCATCTCCTCCATCACCTACAAGTAACCCAACAATCCCTCCAACTTCAGCACCAATCCAAGGTGGACATGCTTGATGCGGACATCACACCACTTAAGGAAGAGGTGCTCACAGCCAAAGCCGAAGCTAGTTCACTCGAGGAATAGATTTGAAGTCTCCAAGCCCAGTTGAATGAGAAGAACTCCATCATTATAGCTCGCGATGATGAGATTAGTAAGTTGACTCAGACCGTAGTTGACAAGGAGGACACCATGACCGGTTTCGGCAATTTGCTCTAGACCACGCGTGTTGAGTTTGCTATAGTGGAGCAAAATGGTCAAGGGATGGTCGAATTAGCCTTACAAGCCGAAATTGAACTAAAGAAAGTCACCGAAGAACTCTTTCAGAAAAGTCTCTCTCTGTAAGAAGAAATTGGTCAAAATATTCAGTTCAATAAGGATGTCGAAGCCATCCTGAAAGAGTGGCAAGACTTTTATAACACCATGTAGTTCGAGTCTCAAGAGCTCAAGCATAGAGAGAAAGAGCTCGGTATCCAAGATGAGCACTTATCATGCATTGATGCAGAAATTAGAGACATGAAGCTATGATGTGATGTGGTGCTTGCCGACGACTTCTACCTCTAGGAAGCTTTTTTGCAGAGTCAAGTCGACACCTTACTCTCCCAAGTAAGTGTTTCGAACTCTATGCGGACAGATGCACATCTGGTTCAACCGCAAATTTTGAAGGAAATGTTAGACTCCCTGAAGCAGAAAATAACACGAACCTTTAAATTAGCAAGATCCATGTATATCCAAGGAATTATTGATGATTCGTAACCCTTGTAATTTATCCTCCTAGGTTCAAGTCCACAGTGCATGCTAGTGTAAGGCCGTCGGAATATTATTTAGAAGAATAATTGTACTTAGAAAAGTCGTGCACAGAAAGGGTGTAGCGCAAACATTGTATCGTTTCTTTCTAATCAATAGAGTATGCACGGAAGAGATGACAGATGCGTCGCAAGCCAGTTCGGTCTGGGCGATGGTGTGGAATTGATTCTCTATTGAACTTATGTTAATCACAGAGTTGTTTGTAAAGTTAGCATTGAAGTGAATCAGGTCCTATGTTAATGTTTACTGTGTTGAAGTGAAGTGTAGCAATAATAATAAAGAAAGAGTGAAAGTGCGATATACATAACCGTGGTGATCATTAAGAATGCTATGCACCGTTTGTTGGAAATTAAGCAATGAATTGGGAAACTATATATAGGGCCTCTGAATTATCAGACCCCTGACCATCCCAAGAACCCATGAGTAAGAACATAATAACTTTAACTTTAACAATTTTCATACATGATGCATATCCTCAAATAAATAGAGCTTGACATTTATGATGAAGCTTGCACAAAAGAGGAATGGAACCAAGCTATTAAAGAAGAGATAAAAGCTCTCACAGATAAACACACATGGGAGTTAGTGCCAAAGAAACAAGGTATGAAGATTATTCCAAAAAATGGATGTTCAAATTAAGGAGGAATGTTGATGGTTCGCTAGCTTATCATAAAGTTGGACTGGTTGCCAAAGGCCTTAAAAGGTTGACAGGAATATATTATGATAAAATTCTCAGCCAAATTTCAAAAATGGAAAGAATTAGAACTTTAATAGCAATTGGTGATTCGAGGAGGTGGGCATTATACAAGCTTGGCATCAAAATGCTTTTCTCAATTGATAACTTTATTTCAAAGCTCAAGAAGGTACTTTCTATGTTGAAGCAAGCACCACGATCATGGAATCAAAGACTGGCAGAGTAACTAGCTAAGTATGGATATAACCCAAGTAGTGTAGATTTTCCGTTATACATGAAAAATGAAAAAAATAGAGAGATATAGGGAATGATGTTACATGAATTAAAGATACCAAAGGAAAGCTTGGTAAGGAGTTTAAAATTTTAGACCTCAAAGAGGTGAAATATATTCTAGAAACTAAAGTTTTTTATCTGAAAGGTGACATTTTGTTGATGCAAAGGAAGTATGTGTTGAATGTTATTTTTAGATCCAGAATGATTGAATGCAAACCACTCACTCAGTACATTGAAACAAATAAAAGGTTTTGTTCAAATGATAGAAAACTATTCGAAGATGCAATGAAATGAAGAAGCATCATACGACCTTGAATACATGCAAACATTACAAGACTTGATCTGTCTTATGTTGTTGGTGTATTCTCTTAGCTTGCGCAAGCTCCAAAAAAAAACAATTATTAGCATCCAAGAGAGTGTTTCGATACATAAAGCATCCAATTAATCATGCCTTGTTTTAAGATTTTGGTGAAGAATTACGTGTCAAGGGATTTGATGATATTGATTGTGCAGTTTTGAAGGAAGATTGGAGATCAAGCTAAGGCTATATGTTGATGATAGAAAGCAAACCTATTACACGGAGCTCAAAAAAACAAGCTACTATTGCACTTTCATCCATGGATTCTAAAGATACACGATTGGCATATTCCACTTTTGATACAAGGTGGATAAAAACAATCTTTTGGATGATCTTAAAGTGCATGTTGGAACCATTCCTATATATGGTAATAACATGTCAAGTATGTACTTGGAGAAAGAGCCCATGTTTCATGGTAGACGTAAGCACATATAGGTCCACTTTTATTATGTAATTAAAAACATATTAACAAAGATATGGGGATAAAGTTCATCAAAACCAAAGAGCAGGTTGCAAAAAAGTTTACAAAACTCTTTCATGCTTCTAAGCTCAAAGGTTCAAGGATTCTATAATTTTGCAAGACATGGTAGAAGATAACTCCCAAATGATCCTGAAGGGGAGTGTTGAAGCTAAATGTGCAAGCCCATTTCCTCATTAACTATGCTTGGATAAACTTACCAACAAATGTAAATGAAGGTGAATATAATTATAAGAATGAAAAGAAAATATCATCAAAACTCATGGTGAATAAAAGATACAATATGTTTCTTATATACGGTGGCATAAAGAGGGAAAACAAACGAAAGCGGTGATTTATGAGGTTGCAAACTTTTTCACATGCTAAGTGGTTGTAAAAGTCAAGTAGAATCACGTTATCAAGAAGTAGAAAACGATGCAAGCATCTTGAGCAGTATAATTTTATCTTAGAAGCCATTTTTTTCCATTTGTTCTCTCATAAACTACTTCTCACCGCACCTCAATTTGTACAAAGTAATGTTGTGGGGTTCATATAATAGTGCATATGTAACCATTTATTGAGTTCAAAGACTCATTGGAAGCCATATCGTCTTTATTTTATTTTATATTTTTTTTTTTGAATATCACATTCAGAGGCTCCATATGCTATGAGTTATCAGTATAATAGTATAGCATAGTTGTTTAGTATACCTATGTGGACATGTAGTCTATTTTTGTCAATTGCATTTCCTCACCAAGAAATTCTTCATTTATAGCTTATTGGGCATATTATCTCGTTTAATTTGTGTGTTGCAAATATCATTTTCAACCGTTCGATATTCTATGAGTTATCAATCCAAGTGTGAAATCGAGGTCTTCAACATACCCGTGTGAATAGCAAATCGAGTTTCATGAAATGCATTTCTAGATGAAAAATATCCAACTTAAGTGATCTATATCCTTTTGTAAAGATTTGTTTGTGTGGTATGATTGTGAAAGGCACAAGTCCATTTGGGTTTGGAATTGCGAGTTCCAATGCCCTCATTTAAGTTTTTAAGAAGGAAAATGTGAAGGATTTTGATTACGAGAAGAAGAGTGGTTAAGATCTCAAGGCATGGATGAAGAGCTTGAGGATTTCTTTGATCTTAAGAAATTCACTAAGGAATCCAATGCAAAGTTTGGGATCCTACACCTATGTGGCATCGCAAAAATTTTGACATTAAGTATTTGTTTGATAAGGAAAATAAGGTAAATGATGCATTGATTTGGGAACCTTTATGTAATCCACTATTTGGAATAATTTTTTCTTTTATCAATGAAGGTCAAGAACAACTCAAACAAGACTCCCTTAATGCAACTATCTTGAATTTTTTTCATGCAAATAGGAGATTGATATGGAAAGGCAAATTTCATTTGCAGAACTAATCTTTATATTAAAACAATAGATTATGCATATTTTATGAGCCTCCATTGAAAGTCCAAATATTACATGATTGTCATGATATATTTTTTTCCACATCTAAGCTATTAAACTAACTATGTCCATGTATGAAGCAAGATATTGGAAAATATGTTAGTGAATGTTTAAAGTGCTAACAGGTGAAATCTAACAATTAATAGAATGCTACAACATTAAGATGTTACAAACCAAATGTGGGAGGCTATCTTTATGAACCATCACTAAATTTCCTATGAAAAAAAGTAAACATGATACCATAGTTGTGGTAGTTGATCAACTTACCAAGATGACACATTCATTTCCTATGAAAAAGAATTATACTGCATTGAATGTCGCAAAACTATTTTTAAAACATATTTTCGGACCATAGAGAATGCCTTAAAACATAATGTTTGATATAGACTCTAGGTTCACATCAGAATTCTAGCAAGCAAGATTGAAGTTGATTGGCATTCAACTTCATATAAGCACAACTTTCCATCCACAAAGTGATGGGGGGACGTAGATGGTTAATCGCATAGATATGATGCATATGCATGTGATTGAAAAGCAAGATAATTGAAAATAATAATTGTCTTTCGTCAAGTTTGCAAACAATGGTACATGGCATGCATCTATAGAAAATGTTTCGTTTGAGGCTATGTATGGTTATAATTGTTTGAGTCCATGTTCATTTTTAGGTTTTTAAATAAATTATAAGTATCCAAACAAACTCTTACGAAGATGGATGAAGAAGGTTAGAAAACGCAAAAGAAACTCTATGACTTGAAGAGAGGACCACTTGAATTTCAATCAAATGACATGGAATTTTATAAAGCGGATCCTCTTTGATCTGATGTGTTTTTGGAGAAGGATCATTGACATTTAAATGTCCATGTTATATTTCATGTTAGTTTACTTAAAATATATATGCTTGGTGTTCCTCATGTTTTGCAAGACAATTGTAAACGGATAAGATGATGGCTCTTTTGAGCTTTGACCTAAAATAGTGTTAGATAGTAGGGAAAGATTACTTAGAAATAGATCTAGAGTATACATTTGGGTAAATTGGGACACATATCCAGTTGAAGATTTGACTTGGGTAAAATTAGATAGTTTTCTAGCACATTATCCTTCTTTGCAACTCAAAGGAAAATGTTCTTTTAATCTTATTCTCTATGGAAGAGTCAGATTAAAGATGTTATGATTCAAAGGAGGCAATGGAAGATAGTGGAGAGAATCTCAAAAAAGCCCCTTGAAATGGATGAAGATGATTGGAATGAGTTGGATAATGGCTAGATCTACCATTTGATTGCACCTTGAAGATATTTTTACTTTAGAGCATTAGACAGTGAAAGTGCAAAGAAGCTTTGGTAGAATTTATGCAATGCATATGAAAAAGAAAAAAACATCAAATAAATTATACCTTATTAGAAAGCTATATGACCTTCACATGAAGGACATAGATATTGTTGCTACTCATCTAAATTACTTTGATGCTATATTCTCTAAGATATAGGCTTAGAAAATGGAGATGGATAATGAAATGAAAGTATTCTTGTTGATATGCATCTTGTGTAGCAATCCCTCAACTATAAGGTTTAAATAACTCAAGAATGGTACGAGAGAAAAGAAAATTGGACAAGATAAGAAAAAATCCAATGTGGAAGAGTAGATAAGATATGACCTAGAGAAAGAAAATTTTCGGTATTATAGATTTGAATGAATTGGATACAATATCTTTGGAAAAAAGCTTCTTGAAGAAGCCTCAACCCCCAACCAACCCTAAGATATCAAAATCAAATTCACACTTACTCTCTCAATCTCACTCTGACCCGTACTATCACTCTCAATCTCAATCGCTAGGTAATTCTCATTTTTTTTTCCTCCTCTTGCATGACCTAGCAAATATGTTTTTCCAAATTAAGGCCGATCACCGCCAAAGGAAGTGCATCATCCACCAAATGGAGCAAAATTCTTCCCTCGCCATGTTGAATGAAAAACTCTCATAAAAGCATGTATTCGTACTATTCAAGTTCTTTCTTTAGTAGTACTTGTTAAAAGTAGAAGAAAAGCAATGAAATAACATATATGAAGATATTTGTCAGTGTGAATGAGGACATATGCATGAAATCATGGAATCGAATAATAATAGAGAATCCCATACTTTTCTCTGTCCTATAGCGCAAAAATAATGCGAAGATAAAGAATGCTTGCGAGAGGCAAAAATGTTTAGCTCTTCGATCCACAATATCTCATAGAGATGCCCTCACTTGAGATCCACCTCCAAAGATCCCTTTTGAGCTCCCTAATTTTACAAATTATAGAGAGAGAATAATATCAATGCATTATCTTATAGGCAAATAAACGTAGAGCCCAAAACAAGGTAGACAAGACATGATTCCCAAAGTTTCTAGAGAGACTTTTATTCTTCTATGTGCGCTCTTCCTTTCTCTCATAAAATATTTCTCTTAACTCTTTTATTTGAACATTTAACTTTCAACCAAAAAATATGATGAAAATAAGGTTGAGAGAGACAATTTAAAGCTTTTCATCCCCATTTTCTTACTATGTGCATAGAATGACGTATTTATTCATTCTAAACATTATTCTAGCAATATATAATGGACATTTGAAAATGAATTATTTCACTTCGAAAGGCTTAATACAATTCTTTGCCCCCTTTTAAGAACTCTATCCTTAGATTTGGAAATACGAATAATATGGCAAAACATCCTATAAGTTCACTCAAGTGGAGTCTTCAATTGAATATGTGTTTCATTTGACCAAAATCTCGACTATAGATCTATTCTAAGTAATATTTCCCTCCTATCTAATACTATTTCAGGTCAAAGCTCAAAAGAGGCATCATCTTTCAGCTTATTGTTGTTGACAAAACATGAGCAACATCCGATACATATATTCTAAGTAAGCTAACATGAAACACACAATGTACATTTAAATATTCATGCAGTTCAAGCAAATATGAAAGAGATCCAAACTTTTCAAAACTTTAAAAGGGCATGCATATAAGGGAGAAAGTCTATGATCCTTTCCTAGCAACAAGGTCGATCAGTGAGGATTTCCCTTCAGGTATAACATCTTATCCATTTGAAATTCAAGTCTTCTTCTTTTCAAATAATAGAGTTTCTTTGGCATTTCTTCAGTCTCTTTTATGTGTTGTTTAATTTTACCAAGTTCTTTATGCATCTTCTCAAGAGTTTCTTTCGATTTTCTACTTTATTTGGAGAACTAGAAAAGGAAGGTGAAGTTGAAAGATTATAACAATTGAAAACCACAAATAGATTCAGTTTTATAGATTCATGCCATGCTCTATCGTATGCAAACTCACCTAAAGAAAAATATTCATTCAAATTATGTTGCTTTCCATTTACATACATATGCAACATATCTTCAAGTACCGGATTAACTGCCTCAATTTCATCATCAATCTATGGATGGAAATTTGTACTCATAGAAAGTTGAGTGTGTTAGTATATGATCAATGTCTACCCCTCATGATTGTATGCAAATTTTTTAAGGCTCCCATTATGAGGAGAAGCCAAGCGTTTTTGAGGGGTGTGGAAGGAGGCAGTGGCACATCAAAAGTGACTCGTGCTAGCCTCTCTAAGTGACTACACGTTGGGTGTTTCGTTGTGTACTTTAGTAACTAGGATGTGTTTTCAGTGTGTGGGGAGTTATTAGCCGTAGTTTGATACTCTATTTAATTTTAGCCTACAAATCCAAGGTTCGTAAGGAAGTGCAGCTCTATACCTAGAAATAGCGTCTTGATACGCTTTCAAGGATAAATCTTCTTTAGTTATCCTATCTTTGATAATCTCAATCACGTCGTTTTTAGTTTGTTTAGATTGAATATTTCTTTTGGGAGATGGTGGGAACAAAATCTCACTTTCCTCGGGATCTAGTGACACAATTGAATAGAAGTCTAAAAATTTAGATAAATAGTAAGCATATAATGGAGAATGTATCTTTTTTGGATTTATTTTAAGATGACTTACATAATCTTAGGATGAATTTAATGTTAACATTTATAGGTATACTTATAATATTAAGCACATTCATAGGTTTGGTTCCACACATACAGTAAGGGTTCCTGCACTCACAAGTAGATAAACGCACAGGGTGTAATTCACACCTGGACTTTGGTTCTTACACTTATTCATACTCATGAGACATTTAAGGATTTATAGGGTATACAAACACATAGATAGTTACAAATTATGAAGCACATCAGTGACTATTCATGCACTCATAACTAAACAATCACATGTATGTGCACATATAAACACATATAGACCACGAATTGTTTCTCTCTACATGAAGAATGGAGATAAGTCTTCAAAAGCTACACATTGATATATGCATCTGTTCACATCCACATGTAATAAGCACAAGCATATGGCCATATAAACTTCTCAATGCATTCTTACCCATGTATCTAACATCATTGATCATGCATACACATGGTGCATACTCATGCATACAGACACATGGTCATGACTAATATATGGATACTCATAAGAGTTTGTTTACATGCAACAACGTAAGACTTCATAAACATAAATTATTTAAATGTCGAGATCTTTGATGAGTTCCAAATCTTTAGAGCTTTGTTGTCTGCATGCAGTAAGAAGAAAGATTAGTCAAATCATACAAATGCATCAAAAAGATTTTAGAGAGATTACAGTCAATCATTATGGAAAGAAAACTTTTTTATTTTTCTGAATGTTTATTTGGATGTAGAAATCCCTCCGAGGTCTGCCCCCACCAAACATGCACATCGTCTCGATGGCCAAACCTCCAACATGGATAGAAGCATCAAATTCTTTGGAAAAAGTTATAAATTGACATTAAATAAGATGATAAAAAATGCTTCTAAATTCAAATTAAGTTTCTGATAATAAAGAAAATTCATAGAATTTTGTAAATGTGAATTGGAGATCATTTCGTACAATGCATGAAGTCAAGAAGACAAATTTAGAAAATCTTATAATAGTCATTTAGATAGTTGTGGTACTTACCATTCCATTAACCTTGTTCACAAGTAAGTTTTAATTTATATAAGTATTCTATCTTCTATCTCTTAGTCCTCCGTCATAAGATACATCTAACTAATTCTTCTGTAGCAGACCTCCACCTCAATTAGCCCGCAATACATTTTAGGAGTGATTTTGAGACCACAACTAAATCATAATATTTTTTTTTCTTTTTCTTTTTCTTTGTATTTTCTTTTTCTTTTTCTTCTTTTGTTTTTCTTTTTCTATCTTGGAGCAGCCATTAATGTACTCCTTGATGTATTCATTTTCTTTCTTTTTTCTTTGCAACTCTTTTGTTTAAAGGGAAATGCTTAACGCCTAATCAAAGCTGAGGATCTAGAAGCATGCTACAATCAGAACTAGGATCTCATTTGCTAAACGTTTTCAGAAAATAAAGAAGCCTACTTGTATAAAAGAAATTTACCTTTACTAAGGATCGCAAGTCAAATGTTCCACTCTCCTATCCTCATAATGAATTACAAGTTTCCTAAATGGGACCTTCAACTTGCATACACATTCCTACTTTGATTTCTTTTTTATTATTCATAAAATTGTAATAAATTTTCTTTTATGCCAAAAACAAATCATTTCCTACTAATGAAATGCATAAAATGAAATTTTTATATAAAAAATAAAGAACAATTAGAATTTATTCACTTGATTATGCTTCATCTTCATCTTCATCTTCTAGGAAGTCTTCATCAAGCTCAAACTCACTATTTGCCCTTCTTTTAAATAGCTTTATTCTCTTTCTTGCAATCACATTTCTTAAAATAGTACCATCAAGTTCTCGTAACTTATATGTACTTGTATCAAAATCAGAAACAACAACATATAGGCCAAACCAACATTTAGTTAATCTACGGCATGCATCATATTGAGTCTCAAAAGTACTATCATATACAAGCACCCGATCCCCACTATGTATTGGTTGTGGCCTCAGCTGATGTTTCTTATCAAAGTAAATTATATTTTTCAATTGTGATGTTTTTAATTAGCTTCTTTTAAATTTTCATTACCTTGTTTTAATTGTTTAATTCTTGATACTAATAATTCTTCTTGTGTTACATTGTCTTCTCATTTTAAGCTTATCCAATTAAGTATCTAATTATATATAGGAAATATCAGCTATTGATAGGACATGAGTTCAACGAGCATAAAACTAGTTGTTCTCGTGTACGCCATCGTATCGACCCATAGAGAAAATGGGAGATATTTTGGCCATTTTCCAATATCTCCATGGCATGCTTTTGAAATAACTTTCACTATGGAAGGATGGCCTTGTTCAATCTTTCCATTTGCCTCTGGGTTGTAGGCAGCCCTAAGAGATAATCAAATTCCATGATGTAGAGGAGGTACTGGGGTATCTATTTTTTACAGGCGCATGCAGCAAGCACTCCAGTAGTTCACCTACTCAAGGGAGGGTCTCCGTAGGGAAATATACCCTTTAGCACTTCTGTGAGCAGGAAGAGATCAATGATTGCATAGAGTTGTGAATACTTAGGGATAATATTAATGACAAAATGACAATAATGGAAGACCAACCACTCCTTAGTTTGAATCAGATGATTACAACATAGGAAATAGAGATGCTCAAAAGTTTATGCTCTGGGCTAACATGCCACTCTAGAACTAAACAACATTAATACAAGGGATTCATCCAATCCATACAATGGACACAACTAGATGTAGACTAGCATTGATCAATACAAAGTATGAAGACTTGCTCTAAGGGGAAGAGCACGAAATACCATGCCTCTTATTCTAAAAACTATCCCTGTAACAAAAACATAGACGAAGTCAACATACAAGCTATTCTTGTTGCTTTCATGTTGTCAAAAATTTTAGAGCACGAAATACCATGCCCTAACTCTTCTTTATATTGCATGGTGGCTAGTTCTTTTCCAAAGGTTTTTTGTAGTTACCATTTTGGGTATGATTTTTGCACATAGAACTAGATTTCTTATTGATTCAGGTAGTACTCATTATCTTATTGATTCAGGTAGTACTCATTATTTTTTATTTTTCAAATTCGTAGAAAATCTCAAGATACATTTTACATTTTATGCTAGGTGTTCTTGTCAGAATTTCCATGTAATTGAAATGAAACAAAGTGATGCAATTATAGGCATGGACTAATTCACAATTCTACAACAATTGTTTGCAAACAAAGAACAATAACTTTATGACTAGACGATGAATCTATCCACATTATAAGTGATGTGCATAATCCTAAGCTTATTCTCATTTCTACTATGTCTTATGGCTGCACATAATTAGAGGCGTGCATGATGGCTGCATAACATTTGTGGTGAATGTGAACAATATGCATGAGGAAAATCATGATGAAAGTCTTCCAAATTATGTAGAAGATATTTTGAAAGAATGTGCATATGTATTTCTAGAAGACTTTTCTGGTATACCTCCAACTAGGTAGATTAACCATGCCATTAACTTGTTTCTAGGGGGTGAAGCATATTCTAGACCAGCCTATAGATTAAACATAGATGAGTTAAAGGATCTTAAGACTCAATAAGACGATCTTTTGATCAAAGGCTTAATAAGACTGAGTGTTTCACCTTGGGAAGCACGTGTTTCATTTCAAAAGAAGAAAGAGGACTCTTATAGATTATGCATTGACTATAGGTAGCTACATAAAACAACAATTAAAAATTAGTGTCCACTCCCGCACATAGGTGACTTATTAGGTCAATTAAGTGGATCGATCGTGTTCACCAAGATTGAATTAAGATCCAAATATCATGAAATTAGAATCAAAACACAAGATATACCCAAGACAACTTTTTGAATATGTTATCACCACTACGAGTTTATGATTTTATGTTCTATATTAACAAATGCTCTTGCCACATTCATGTGCTTGATGAACAATGTTTTTCATGATTAACTAGAAACATTCATGTTAGTATTTCTTGATGATATATTT
This sequence comes from Ceratopteris richardii, assembly GCA_020310875.1. Taxonomy (NCBI): domain Eukaryota; kingdom Viridiplantae; phylum Streptophyta; class Polypodiopsida; order Polypodiales; family Pteridaceae; genus Ceratopteris; species Ceratopteris richardii. The sequence continues at coordinate 111,618,203 of CM035421.1, forward strand.
GTATACTCTAATGATGATCTTGAGCATCATGTACATCTCAAGATGACTTTGCAAATCTTAGAGAACACAAATTGTATAAAAAAAAGAGTAAGTATTTATTTGCTAAGGATAAACTTGTTTATCTAGGAAGACTCATGTTTGAAGAGGCATTTCATATAGAATAGGATAAAGTGAAGACAATAGGTAACTAGTTAGTTCCTAAACTTGAAAGGGATCTTATAAATTTTCTAGGATTCTTGCAATATGAAAGTACAAGTATTAAGGATTAATCTAAGATAGCTCATCCCCTTACAGAGCTGACTAAAGAAAATGGCGAGGTTATGTGGAGTGATGCTTGTAAAAACTCATTTGAATCATTAAAACAAAAAGTAATTGAAAATTGTGTTTAAAAAATACCAAAAATGGGAAAAACATTTTTGGGTGTATGTGATGAAATTGGCAGTCAGATAGGATGTGTTCTTTCGCAATATGGTACGGTCATTGCATATGAATCCAGGCTGGGATTAGAAAAACTTCAATGTGTGATGATCTGTGTAAACTTTAAAAGTTGCACCATATAGATAGTGTCTCCAAATCTTCAAAGCATGAACTATTGCATATAATTCTTGTTCATGGACATGCTAGTTTCTCTGAGCTGGTGAAAGTTTCTTACTTTCAAAAGCTAGTGGTATGCCATCTTGAATCGAAACTACACTAGCTACAATGCCACTAGCATCGGTTTCTATTTCAAAAGGTTTTTGGGGATCTACCACCAATAAAATTGGGGTACTTGAAACTTGTTGTTTCATTGTGTCAAAAGCTTTTTGTTGTGCACTAGTCCATACAAACTTCTTATTATTCTATACCAAATCCGTCAATGGTGCAACTATGTGCAAATAGGTGGCAATGAATTTCCTATAGAAGCCCGATAATCCTAAGAATGATCGCAACTGGCGCTCATTCTGAGGAATCAGCCAACCAAGGATCACTGAAACTTTCTGTGGATCCATTCCAATTCCATCTGCAGAAATTATATGTCCTAAGTACTCAACCTCAGATAAACATAGTTGTGTCTTCTCTGGATTGACGTATAAAGTATTTTCATCCAACATTTGAAAAACTGTACGCAAATGACATTCATGTTCTTCCAAACTTTTACTATAAACCAACATATCATCTACAAAATCAACCACAAACTGACCAATAAAGGACAAAAAATATCATTCATGAGCATCATAAAAGTAGCTGGTGCATTAGTTAAACCAAAAGGCATTACAAGATACTCATAATGACCAAATCTAGTACGACAAGCTGTTTTATGTACATCATCGTCCTTGACTCTTATTTGATGATAACCACTTTTTAAGACTATTTTACTATATACAATAGCACCTCCTAGTGCATCCAAAATATCATCAATGCAAGGCATTGGATATTTGTGTTTTATTGTAGCTTTATTTAATGCTCTAAAGTCTATACACATCCTGAAAGATCCATCCTTTTTGCGAACCAAAAGCACTGGGGCTGCGAAAGGTGAATATATGAATGTGATAAGTCCTTTGTCAAGATACTCCTCGATAGTACGACGTACTTTTTCCTCCTCTTGCAGACTCATTCGATACAGCTGTCTGGCCGGTGGATGACCTCTTGGTACTAGCTCAATCCTATGCTCCACTTTTTTGCGAGGCGGAAGACCTGAAGGTAACTCTGAAAGAAACAAGTGGTGGAATTTAGTTTTCACTCTAGAAGCTAGCTAAGCTTCTAGACTAGTTTGAATATGTAAACTTAACAACTCTTTATGCTCAAAATATAAGAAATACAAATACTTATTGTTGGGGGATTCTTAGACAAGAAGGAGTTTGAGGGTTTGTAGGAGAAAATGAAAAGACAAGAAGAGGAAATACACCTTGGAAGCTTCTACCGATTGATTACAGTAAGACAATTACAATGTTTGAAGCAAAATACAAGCCAATACTTATGTGCACAATTACACAGAGTGCTCAATTACAAAATACCCAATATCCCAAAGTCTTCTTGCCACCGGCCTCCTCTGCACCAGACCTCCACCTACTTCAAGCTTATCCTTGTGCACACCTTGCACCAAGCTTCCACAAAGGGGGAGGAGTGAATACCTTCTGTCGGCACGGGCACACTGCAATGAGACCTTGAGATCCTTGGGGGAGTATAGCTTAGCACTCTCTACACAAATCCTTAGTCACTCTCCATGCACCTTGCACTTCCACTTCTCTGCGTCGCACTCTGGTGACTCTTGCACTTCTCTCTTGCTTCCATTAGACTATGCTTCTCTTGCTTACTCTAAGATTGGTCCAAGAATAGACCTTGCCTTGATTTGAGTATGTCGATCACGTACGCTCCTAACGGCAATGGTATCTTGGTGCTCACTTTGATGTCTCAAGATTGTCTTCACAAGTGGCAGCCAACGACTCACTGTTTTGTCCTGTAGTGACTTTAGACTAAAACCCAAAATTTTAATGGGGGGGCCATACTTTCACCTATGCGTATGTTGCCGCTTCACATACCTTCACATTTCCTTTTAAGTCTTCACTTTTTCACCTAAGGGGGGGTTCACCTGAACCTTCCAAAACACTTTAAAACACACTTTGAACCTTAGGGAAATTAGAGAAAATACCTCAATAAGTTGCAACTCACTTTCTCCAATTTACCCTTTGTGGACAATTAATTTTGCACTACCTGTGAACTTTGACACCTGCATTTTAGCACTTTGACTTTGCACCTGTTGACTTTGACCTTGACCTTGTTGACTTTGACCAATTGACTTTGACCAGTTGACTTTGACCTTTTGACTTTGACTACAGTTGACTTTGACCAACATGACTTTTATGGGCTCAACAGTTGCCCACCACCTAATATGCTCTCCGTCCCGGAGAGCTATAGCCAAAACTTTGAGCATAATAGACACCATGAAAATAGAGCTGCAAAAAATTGGAAGAGGACATCTGAGCAGCAACCAATTCCACCACAACAAGCACCAGAAAAGAACGAGAAGTGGGATGTTTTTATGGAAAAGCAAAAAGGGTGGCAATGGGAGGGTAGAAAGGAATGGGAAGGGAGGGCTGAGAGTGCGGAGATGGATGGGGCAGGGAGGGGTGATGATGTGGGTGGGCAGATTGGTAAAGGGAGGGATTGGGAATAAGAATCAGGGGTCTGGAGGGGGTTAAAATGATGAAATTGGAGGGCCACAGAGGGTACATATGGGAAATATAAAAACCAAATGTAAGAAGAGGTGAGAATATACCATGTGGACAATGTAGAGATATAAAAACATGTGATAAATGTGCTCAAAACTTGAGGGTTTTGACCAAAACTCATAGAAAATGTGTTAATCTGGAAAAATAAAGTAAAAAACTGAGTCTAGAGGTGCCAAAAAACATGAAAATGACTCCATTTTTGTAAAAAACGGCCAACCGAGGCACAATCCAGAGCCAAAAGCTTTGAGCCATAAAAAGTAAAAAAATATATAATAATAATACTAATACATATATAAAACAATATATATTTTTTTACGATCAGTCAGAAAAAAGCAAAAAACATAAATAATAAAAATAAAATAAAGAAAATAAAAAAAATAAAAAATAAAGTAAATAAATAAAATAAAATAAAAAAATTAAAATTTTTTTGGGGGGGGGGGGGGGGGGGACCAGAGAATGGTCGGTGGGGTTAGGGGGAGGGGGGGGGGGGGGGGGGGGGCGCGAGGGGGAGGGGGGGGAGGGAGGGGGAATTTTTTTTTTATATAATTAATATATATATATATATATATATATATATATATATATATATATATTTATTATTATTATTTGTTTTTGTAAAAACACAAAAACGCTCTGGGGGGCTCTTTTATTTTTTTATTTTAAAAATAACCCAAAAATAGAGAAAAATTAAGGAGAAATAAAAAAAATGCCAAAAAATTGCCAAAAAATTCTGAAAAAAATCTCATGAAGTTTTCTACAATGCTAAGCCCAATTTCCTTCATCAAACCACAGAGAGCCTCCTTTTATTCCTACTATTTGGCAAGAAAATGATAACAGAAAAGGATAAAAAATGCTAGAAAAATGCCAAAATTGCTAGAAAAATTTCCAAAAATACCCAAAATTTTTACTTTTGTAGAGGTTATTAAATGCCTTCTAGGTTTGCTAAAAACACAAGGAACAAGAATGAAATTGATAAAGAAACTACTAAAACTGAGCAAAATGAGATGAGAAAGCTATGTACAACCTGGACAGATTTTGCAGTTCTAGGTGATCCATACTTCTTCAAGTGTATTGATGATAGGCCTTGAGCCTGGATATGTTGACTAGTGGCAAGGCCTCTCCTTTCAGCGTCTCTGACTCCACAGCACCCCAATTTAGCATTGTTTTGACTCTATAAGGTCCTTCCCAATGTGGAAGCCATTTTCCTCTCAGTTGTGTATGAAGATGAGGTCTATGGAGAAGAACTAACATGCCTGCTTCAATGTTGTTGTTCCACAGATGTCAATCATGTGCCTCCTTCCTCTTCATTTGAGTCTCTATCAATTGTTTTGTTGCTAGTAGATGAATCTCCTCCAGTTTATGTAGTGCTTCGAGCCTCTGAGAGACATCACAATCCTTCTTGCCCTGCATGAATGCTATCTTAGGTGATCCATGTAAAAATTCAAAGGGCTCAATGGGCAATATGCCATAAACTAGTTGGAATGGAGAGTATCCCGTGGCCTCTTTGTAGGCTAACCTGTACGCCCATAGGGTACCTTGATAAGCAATGCCCCAGGAAGTGGATTGAGCTTGTCCATTGGCTCTTGGATAGTAAGCACAAGAGGTCCTATGTAGAATTCTATACCTATTGAAAATTTCGTGCAGGACCTTATTGACAAAATGGGTACCTTGATCTGTACAAATTTCAAGTGGGCATCCAAACCTGCAAATGATGCTACTGTAAATGAAATCAGCAATAGTTTGGGCAGTGCAGTCAGGGGAGGCAATAGCTTCAACCCACTTTGTTGCATAATCTATAGCTATCAAGAGATATTTCTCTCTTTTTGGAATCGCGGGAGGGTAGATGGGCCCTACAAAATTGAGCCCCCACTTCTCAAATGGTTGCCAGGAAGTGGAAACAATCAAGGGGCTATGCCTCTGCTTTGTTGGCTTAGGTCCACACCTCTAGCAAACGTCACATGCCTTTCCCCATTCATCTGCATCCTTAAATAGTGTAGGCCACCATAAACTAGCATCCAGTATCCTCTGACTCATAATATGCCCTGGAAGGTGCCCACCACCTGTTCCTTCATGTGCAGAGTGAAGGACTTCCCTCACTTCTTCTTCTTCCAAACACTTCCTAAACCTGTCATCCTTGCCTTGTCTATATAATTTATCTTCAATGAAGGTATATGGTCTACTCTTGATTAGTAGTCTCTTCCTTTGCACAACATTAGCTTTTTCTAGATACAAACTAGTTTTAATGAAATTTTTGATATCATAATACCAACCTTGAGCTTGTAGAGCAAATAGATGGGCATCTGGAAAATCACCATTGATTCCACTAGCTTGATTCATCATATTGATTCTGGATAGGTGATCCGCCATAACATTGTCTTTACCTGGTCTATGGACTACAGAAAAATCAAACTTTTGGAACAATAATAACCACCTCCATTTTCTACCAGTGGCTTGTGGTTTGTTGAGCAAGTATTTTAGTGGTTGGTGATCTGTTATAATAATAAATTTTACTCCCAGTAAATAATGACGGAATTTTCGGACAACAAAAACCATTGCTAGGGCTTCCCTTTCTGTAGTACTGTAATTCCTTTCAGCCTTGGTCAAGATTCTACTTGCATATTGAATTGGTCTGTCCACTTTAAATTCTTCACTGGGTTGGGTCAAAACTGCCCCCACTGCATAGGCACTGGCATCTACATGTATATGAAAGATCTTTCACCACTCAGGTGTGATCAAAATAGGAGCAGACACTAACCTTGACCGTAATGTTTGATATGCTTTTTCCTCGTCTTCTTCCCATTTAAAAGGTACTTCCTTACCTGTAAGTCTAGCCAGTGGTCTGGCTATCTCTGCATACATTTTTATAAACCTTCTATGGTATCCTGTATGCCCCAAGAAACTCTGAATCTCTTTAGGAGATTTAGGTTTAGGCAACTTTAATATAGAAATGATTTTGTCAGGATCCGGGGCCATACCTTTAGCCGACACCACATGTCCTAAGAGAGTTCCTTCTGTCACAAGGAAATGATATTTGTTTGGATTGAGCTTTAGCTTAGTCTCCTTGCATCTCTTGAAAACATTCTGCAGCTGCCTCAAGTGATGGTCCAAACAATCTAGAGGAGTTTCTTTGTGAGAACCTGAAAACGAAGAGAAGTCATCCATGAAGATTCTAAGTGATTCCAGCAATAGGGGGGCAAAAATGAGATTGACCGTTCTCTTAAAGGTGGCTAGAGCATTTGTGAGCCCAAATGGCATTTTTACATACACATATCTTCCCCAAGGTGTGATAAAAGCAGTCTTTTCACGATCCTCTGGGTGTATTGATATTTGATTATAGCCACTAAATCCATCCATAAAGCTATATAATGCATGCCCAGCCTCTTCTTCAATGACCTGCTCTGCAAAAGGCATTGGGAACCCATCTGGAATGGTCACCTTGTTGAGTGCTCTAAAGTCAACACAAATTCTGATTTTATTAGTATTCTTCTTTGGTACTATAACCATAGGTGAGAGCCACTCTGCGTGTTCTACAGGAATGATGATTCCTGCATCCTCCATCTTCTGTATTTCCACATAGACAGCTTCAGCATATTTTGGATTCAGTCTATAACTCTTCCCTCTTATGGGTTTGGCTCCATCAACTAGAGGGATTCTGTGCTCTCCATAAGTTGCACGCACTCCTTCTAAGTCTTTATAATGCCAGGCAAAACCATCTGTATAATGGGTCAAGAATGACTTTAGCTTTTCAAGGAGCCCTAGGTGGCTCCACAACCAAGTGGCCACCAAAACTGGCCGATTATTGTCTTGAGTGCCTAATTTTATTTCTTGGACATGATTTCTCTCTACCATATTATCTTCGTGCTCATCTTCTACCTTGTCTTCTTCTACTAGCTTTTCGTGCATTGTTTCATAAGCAAGTGTATTTTGGACTTCAATGTGTTCCTCCTTGTCCTGCATCAATCCTGCAGGAATTTCTTGAATTGGGAAAGAACATTCTTCACTAGAATTTTTTACCTTGCCTTTAGCTTCAGTAACCTCCTTATCTGTGGTTGTCATATCCTCCTCCAAGTTGTATTTGAGGGGTGTCTTCCTGCCCCTTCTGTGGTCTGTGATGGGCTCTCCCAATCCATCAACTTGGACTTTCTCCTTATCTTCACCATAACCTTCAGTCGTGCAAGAATTATTAAGAAAAATTCCAAAACAAGAGGAAGAGTTGCCTGCTTGGAGCCAATTTAGAATATCCTCTTCTTCCTCGAAATCTATTTGGGGTTGATCCTCCGATTCTGTTTCCATGCATATACCAACTGTTTGCATCATGCTAGTGTTTCCTTGATTATCTCGGCCCTCTTCTAAATGAATCTGTGTCAGCTCTTGCCCTTTCTTTTGTACCCACATAGTGTCCTTGCCCCAATCATGAATGACACTTGCATTCCTCAGCCATGGTCGTCCAATTAAGAGGGGAAATCCTCCTTCAACTTGGGGCAATCTTAAAACCACAAAATCCAAAATGAATAGATTACCTTGTACTTCAAGTGGAACTTTTGGGATCACTCCCAAGGGCCTTACTTTGCTCTGATCTGCCAAAGTAACAGTGAAATTTGTGGGCCTTGAAGGGTGGAGTGCAATCTTTTCCATTGTATGTTCAGGCATCAAGTTAATGCCAGAACCACCATCCACAATAACTCCTTGAAATTCATGACCTTGGATAGATACCGAGAGTATAGTAGATCTTTTGACCTTCCGAACAATCACAAATAATCACCTAAGTGATTTGGAGCATGATCCTCTAATTAATAGATCAAAATAGATGAGTAGAAAATTGAACTATGAGCCAAGACTTACTATTTTTCTTTGTACACATGTTCAGTAAAAGAACAATGCTATCAACCTCCTATCAATTGAATAAATTCCTTTTGGGAGTATCTAAGTAACTTAGATAACAATATGCATACCAGTGAGCAGAGTTGTGAAGATATCTTGAGACTGAGAGAAGCAATGAGAATGAAACTTTGTAGCTATCAAATAGGTAGTATGCTGAATCTATAGCACTTTAAATCACATCAAATGATCAACTATGCACTCAGAACCAAGTCTGTAAAGATCACGATTTTGAGATGAACTGGATGGAGAAGTGAAGTAGAGATGTGATCAATGTGTATGTATTAAGTCACATAGAATTACAGTGACATTGACAATGTATAATTGCACAATGTGAGAGTCGTGATGGAGCTATGGAATGAGCTCACTTATCACAAAAAATCGCTCTCAAAAGATCTCCAAATCGGGCTCATCTCACCCAGGATTTTGATCCATTTTATAGATTAGAGTTGAAGCCACCTTTTGAATTCGCATTCAAGCTCTTACCATAAAGTGAATCCTAAACTTTAGGCCTTAGTTTCTCATCAATCAACTACCACGTAATTTGAGATTTGATTCCTTCTAACTCCATGTGAGAGTAGTGCAATTAACATATGCAGTTTTACAAGGATACAACTAAATTGGTTTTTACAAGTGAATAGTCATATGTGACTATATGAAATAAATTCTAATTTTCCAAGTATGTATGCTTGGAATCATTTGCACCAAAAGAGATGGTGGGGAACTGAAAGCTTCAAAGACTATGGGGCAGTGCTATGGGATTGTGGCATATCGAGGACATAGGAAGGGAGAGGAGGCACAGGGTGAGGCGTGCATGCATTAGACTGGCTAGAGGATGGGGGATTCAATGGGAGATGAGGGTGTCAATGGGAGGAGGGGAGGTGGAAAGAGAACAGGGAGTCAATGGTGGGGTCAGAGGCACTACAAGGTCAAAGCTATGGAGGTGCGGGGAAAACGGGAGAGATGGTGGGCATTGCACGAGGTATTACAAGTGTGTTGTGGTCCAACGGGCTGGATATGTGCATGTGCTAAAGAAAGATAGGAATGTGGAAAGGGTGATATCTATATATATATATATATATATATATATATATATATATATATATATATATATATATATATAGAGAGAGAGAGAGAGAGAGAGAGAGAGAGAGAGAGAGAGAGAAGGAAGGTGACTAGCAATGGCTGCGCAAAGGAGGCACATGAGCTACAGATTCTAGATGACAAAGAAAGAGAGAGAGAGAGAGGGAGAGAGAGAGAGTGAGAGAAAGAGAGAGAAGGAAAATGCAATGCAATGGGGGCAATAGCGATGGCATTGGTGGACTATAGGTATGTGTGAGAGAGAGAGAGAGAACGAAAATGCAACCCAGCGGGGGCTATGTACGTGTGTGCATGGTGATGGCATTGGTGGACTACGTGGGTGTGTGTGGGAGAGAGAGAGAGAGAGAGATAGAGAGAGAGAGAGAGAGAGAGAGAGAGAGAAAGAGAGAGAGAGAGAGAGAGAAATAGTAGTTTGCAAACGGAGGTGTGATTGGCAAAAGATGGTAGGGAGAGAGAGAGAGAGAAAGAGAGAGAGAGATAAAAAGATCATTGCTATCCTAGCTTGACCACTTTCTTCAATCCGAATGAAATCATGAATGAGAGGAATATGCATAATGCATATGAACTTGATTTCCAGCTCATCATCGCTTGAAGTACCCATTGGTCGAGAATCATGCATACAATAAAAATAGAGAGGGAGAGATAGGGAGAACATGGGGGTGGGGTGGTGTGGTTGGCAGGGGGTGGGGCATTGAGGAGGGTGGAGGAGGATGGAGGATTGTAGATGGAGGAGGACGGAGGTATGGTTGAGGGAGGGGGTTCACCGAGGGATGGTGGAGGGTGGAGGGTGGAGGGTGGATGTGAGGGGTGCAAGATGGAGGGATGGTGGAGGTGAGCGAGTGTGGGATGGTGGAGATGAGTCTGAGAGGGTGAAACCGCAAGAGGATGCTAAACTTCAAATCGATGCTAACAATTCATTTGCTTCCAAACTGTGAATCTTGGAGTCAAAGTCGAGTATTGCAAGAGCACTATGAGAGTCAACGGCCTTCAATTTGATCTCATTACACTAGAAAAATTCTTTGGCGTCCCTTAATGGAAATTTCACAATCCTCACATAACCATAACACAATGACAAAATGTCCCCTAGAAAATATGGAGGTTAGAGTCCTCTTCACTACAAAATCTATTTTAGACTCTGATGATATGTTTTCAACTCAAAACTTAACCCCTAACATTAGATGTCTTGAATCCTTAAGTGCATGAAACACAACAATCTTTTCTAGATCATGAATAGCATTTCTTTTCATGTTTTTTTACTTTAGTGATATCGCATATAAATTGCAATTGCGAGATAATTGCAGAGTTCACCCAGTTTTCCATGTTAGCAAGTTGAGACCATACATTTCTCGAGATGAGAATTGTGTAGATGGTTTAGTTGCTTTAGAAAATAGAGCATCTTAGCCAGATGTTCCATTTCAGGTTCTTGATAAGAGGGAGCGGAAGTTGAGAAATTGCTCCATACTAGAGTATTTAGTAGCATGGACTAGCCGTCCACTCACAGGTGCTACTTGGGAGTAAGAAGCTCTGATTCGCAAACACTTTCCTTCCTTGATCACTAAGGATAGTGATCTCTAGAAACAAGAGAGTGTGTTAGATTTATTTAGACCTCCATGGTCTACCATTGGTCTACCTGCATTTGATCAAGGACCCTAGCTGGGTCAAGGACCAGAGCTTGGGGGAGCCAAGGCTCTAGCAGGGGTCTTCAAGGTTCTTCCATCTCCTCAGAGTGGCCATATGAGGAGTGTTTGGAGCTTAGAGAAGATTCTAGAGGTGCCAAGGGCAAGGGCTATTTTGATTGGGAGGAGAGTGGCAGGTAGTCAATTGGGATCTTTCATTATGTGCACAAGTGTGTGTTGTTATAAGAATCCATGCAAATAAACATGGATTTGTTTGCATGCATTTGTAGGTGTATAAGTAATCATAACAAGGTGTGTGCGGATGTGGGTTTAAAAGGTCATTTGGATAAGCATGAGGCAATGTGAAAATGTAAGCATTCATATATGCGCATGAAAGAAAACATATAGATATAGAAGTCATGTGCATATGCTGGGAGAAAGGGGAGAGGAATATGAAGAAACTCCGTAGAGCGGCAGAAGACAAAGAAGAGGAGAAGAATGGCAGCTCTAGATTCGATTTCGTTCCAGATTCTGGAAAAAAAAGGAACGGGTTCGACATGAAAAAGAGGGGGCTGCTGCTAAAGAGGAGAAGATGATCGCGTCGTGGAACATAAATACAGGCACTAGGGAGCTGACGTGCGGCTGAAAAAGGGAAAACCTATAGGATAAGTTCGGGTTGCAGGGGATATATGATGACAGAGGTAGTTTCTAAGGAAGGAAGAGATCGTTCACTGAAGAAAGCAGGTGTGTTGGGCATTTGTTACGGACGAGGCCAAGGGCAACTGAGGGAAAATGTTGGCAACATGGACTTCGACAATGCGGAAGAAGTCATATAGAAATCATTATGGTTTGCAGCCAATAGGAAGAGAAAAGGCTGGCACAAGTCACCTCGAAGTGAAGTAGGAGTAATTTTCTTGATACGATATAATCCATCAATGTTGTTATATGCGATAGGATTGAAGTGATCCATTGCTGAAACGAGAAACTAAAGTAGGAAGATCTGAAGAGAGTTTTCGTGGAAAGACGATCGCTTATAATGGAGGACAACAAATGATATGAAAATGATGGAGGAATGGAAGCACATGGTGGCCTCAACAAGAGGATTTTCTTGATTACGACACAGAAGAGGATGTTGTTGCACTGAAGTCAGAGGAAAAGAAATGTAACTTGATGATTCATGAGCATCGATTATGGAAAATATTCTAGGTATTATTGAAGATGAATAGCAAATGACGGATGCCTTGAGGTGACTTGATGAAAGGGACTTTTGTGTGCTTTTGAGCGGACACGTTTCCAAGAGAAGAGGTCGCTCGCTGAACGAAGTAGGTATGTTGGGCACTTGATTCGGAGGAGGACATGCATTTCGCGAGGACTTCATCTGCAGAAGTTACGAGGACACGCTTGACTGATAGAAATAAAGGGAGTTTTTTCTTTGGAGAGATAACAAGCTGGAGTGTTCGAAACATGAAGGGGGCAAAAGGCTTTAGCTACGTGATTTTTGACAGAGATGGAATCTGAAGGTCAGTGAAGGTTTGCCTGCTATATGAGCCGAATGTTTTTCATATTGTTGATGCGGATTTGTTTTGACATAGCGGAGGGATGATAATTTTTCGTGCAATATGCATGATCACTTGGTTGATTAACAAAGAAGCTTATCTGTGAACCTTTGTGCTTTTTTTTTTCTGGCATTCTTGATCAGTGTTGTAGCAATTGGTTCTCTTTTTCTTGCCATGCGTGATGTCATTTGCTGAGGAGAAATGTGAATTTATGAGCCATAACGTGCTAAATTGATACACGCAAAAAATGCGATCTTGGGTCGCTTCCATTACGTGCATAATTCTGAATTGCATTGACATAATCTAGAAGTGTGTTGTGTGATTATACCTTGAGAGATTCTGAGTTCAACCATCGAGAACTCATCGTAATCTGTTTTCCTATGCGCTTCGGTTGAACGTTACAAGAGAAAAACACCGATAACAATATACAATCAATAAGTAACTTTTTAAAGATTTTTCTTTATGGCTAAGCTGATGGTTCCAGATATTATCTCCGCGATAAAGGTTCAGCGTTTGATGTTTTTGTGCTAAACTGTTCACAAAGAAAATGAATTTATTTCACGGCAAACCTTAATGCTTTGATGCGCGATACACTTATTGTTGTTATAAACCGTTTGTGCTCTTAAGAGAGCTTGTTGAAACTAAATACAAACCTTTATTAATATTCCAAGGAACTTCGTGACTATGACACATGAAGAGCAAAGTTGATATTGTATACGTGACATCCTTGACGACATAGGTCTTGCACTATGTTTTTTTTTCTTATACCTTGAATCCTTGACGACATAGGTTTTGCACTATGTTTTTTTTTCTTATACCTTGAATCACATGATCTGGACACACAAATAGTATGTTTGCATAGACGCTTTGTCCGTTGAACCTTAACGAAGACACATCATATTGCTTTCTAACTAGAACTGTCGAATCCAACTGAAATCTTATGCAACATAACTGTTGCGTTACATAAAAAAAAAAAAGAACGAAACCCTTCGTTTGTGCATTTTGTCTATAGTATACTATAGGTAGGATGTCTCATTTCAAGTGACTTTCTTGATATCATTATGTGAGAAAAGATTCAAGGGTGACTAGTAAGTTGCCATCCACTAGGATCGTCTTCGTTGCCAAATGTTCATTCCTTTACGAACATCGAACCTAAGGTTTTCGGATCAACGGATTAACTTCTTACGTGTTTCCATCTTTGATTTGAAGTTCTTAAGCGATTAACACTTGAATTGCTAGAAACACTCTGCGTGCACCGTTTTACTAACAATTGACGTGATTTGTCAACCGAGCTCTAACATGCCGACATATGTGAACCCTCCTTTCCATGAACAGTGCGACACCGCAAAGGCCGAAAGTGAAGCTCATGGGTGTCTTCTCATAATGTAGGTGGAAATCTATCTTGCATTCAACCGATATGCATTGTAGCATCATACTGTATCACTGACATGCAACGTAGCTGGAAATCATTGTATTATTGATATCTATTGGATGACATCATTTGTATTTACATTGTATCATTGAGCATAGAACATTTTATTCCACATACTTCCCACAACCACAACCACTACTTTCCCTACACATGTCCTTCCCTTTTTTCTTTCGAGGCGCGGGCCCATGATTTACGATATGACTACCATACCAAGGGCGAGACACCCAGTGTGCAGATGCTGCTCACCGAACTTATACCTACTTTTACCTACTAAGATAGCATTTTTTGCCAAACTTATAAGATTATGTTTACAATATTAGATATTCCTTGGAATTCACACCCTATTCCCATCGTAATTCTCTCTTACCTACATTGATGCAATTTCTTCAAGAAAAGATAAATATGCACATACTAGAGTCCTTTTATCTAATAAATAAAAAAACCACACATACTAATCAAATAGAATTTTGAAAAAACCTTAAAGCCCCATAAAGATCTATACCTAGATGCTCTTTAAAAAATATATATTTTAAAAAATAACCTTTTTTGATAATTCAAAAGATAGAATGATTGAATATGGTTGATTAAAACTATTTTTTTGTAAACTTATAAATGCGAAGAGAGAAATATCTCCATTAAACATTTTTTTCCTCCTATTGGAATCATTTTTCTAATGTTAATTTATTGTCATATTATCATTTAGGACAAGTCTTGGGAACTAGAAAGCTCATTTTTTTAATAAGAAAATTAGTACATATAGGGTCCTTATTATATAGTTGTACACTTTAGCATCCTTCTATATGATATTGATTCATAAAAACAGTAAAATGGTTTGTGTTTTATTTCAAAAAGCATCATACAGTAGAATAAAGATATGCTACATATCTTTGAACCAATAATTTTGTATGTATCTCACATACCACGAAAAGCCTCAATATTTCATTGAATGGCCATAATCCTCTCTACTGAGAATAAAATTTCATCCTAAAAAATTAGGTGTTCTCAATGATATAAGGTATATATTATGAATCAAAATAATTCTATAAACATTATAAACTACTTTATGTAGAAAAGATTATCATTTTAACTTTAATCATGTAGCATATGCAATATTTCCTCCTAAAATGACCTTTTCGTAGTGTGGAAAAATAGTGGTATTGTTTAACTTGAAGAAACGACATAGAAATTTGACTCCTAAGGTTGTTGAACAAATATTCTAGTCGTAATAATATCAAATAGTATTTTGATAATAAAGAATGAGGCATGTTCATACCATCACTTTGCAAAATTTAATAGATGATAAGACTGTCATATCACAAATGAGATTCATTTTATGCCATAAACCTAGTAAAATTCATTATAAATCTCTAATTATGGATATAAACATGTTGACATATATAAAATAAAAGATTTTATTGCATTAAAAATAATGAAATTTACGAGATGATGCTTTTACTAAAAAATAACCACTAACTTACATCATTTTAATTTTTGTGCAAGCATTGAAATTAGCATCATAAAATTAGTGAATAAATATTAATTTTTGTATCCTTTAATAAAAACTATATTTTTCTCAAAATATTCAACACTTATGCCAACATGTTGCATAGTTATATTTATAAATGGTTCCTTCTAGTAATCTAAAAAAATCATCAAACATTCACGCTTTTTTAGGACGCTAATGTATCGAGGGACACTAAAGTGTCCAAGTACAACACTAGTGTTAAACAGATCAATAATGCAATAGTTTGGAATCTTGGAAATGGCTTGATTGCCAAACATTTTGTAGAAGCTTTTGCAAGATATGAGATCTATTTTATGGGTGATTTATATTCTAGCTATAGTCACTTCAAATTGGTTTTAGAACATTGTGATATTTAAACCATAAGGACGTCACTTGAATAAGTTAGAATGTTTAGGTTGCCTAAAGATGGCACAAGTTGGATTGCTCATATGATGAATGCAATGACTCTAGAATTGCTTTATTTTATCCTACACATTACCATGACATTTAGAGAATGTCCGCATTAAAGGATGCATATAATAATATAAAGATGAAAACCTATATTTTGAGGACTTTTGGACTAAATTATGTGTTGATTTTAGGTTATCTATGTGGCTGCTATGGTTGTATATCATATGTGACAAAGGTTGATGCGATTCCGAAGACGACTAACATTTGCAAATAGATAAGTGAGATAAGGAGATTTTGTGGGACATGTGTGTTTTACTATATTTTGATTCCTAATTACGGGCATGTTGTAGATGACCTAAATGCTATCTTGAGAAAACATAAAGCTTTTATTTGGCAAGAGAAATATACAATTGTTATGAAAATGTTAAGGATTTTATTAATTAATGCTCTAGTCACTAAGAAAGTTAACTACACAAATGGAAAACAAGACGACCTAAAACATTTATCTCGCAAGAGAAGTATTGAGAATTCTAACAAGCTTATTAGTTAATGCTCATGTTCTTAAACAAGTTGACTACACAAATGCTCATGAAAGAGGATACTACTCCTCTTGGAAATTGTTCGGTTATTTGTCAACAAGTTGACCATGGGAATAGCTACCAAATATGTTTTGGAGGTAAAATCCTTCAAGATATAGAAAGGAAGATCTGATGTAATTGCTGAAACTGATTTTTTTCCTTTTAAGTGTAGTTATCACAAATTCCCAATCTCCTAAAGTTTATCAATCTAGAGTTTTTGCACATAAAATGGAAGGCAAGACTACTTTCCTACGTGCTTCAAGATCCAAGCATGAAAGTTCTGATGAAATAAGTGATAATAAAAATAAAGGAAATGAAGAAAAGATACATGCATGTTTATCTAAATTTTATGCACTCGCATTTGATTCATTGAATAAAATGAATATGAAACTGAGTAGAAATAAGTTGGAAAATACCTCACTCCTTTAGCTCTTATTAATTATGGGTCTATATCTAGGTTTAAGAGCATAACTTCTACCCTAAACACACTTGTCCACAAAGATATGCAAAGGGTAGGAAAATCAATCCTCAAAGAGTTGTAGGACACAAAAAAATCGTAAAGTTGAGTAATAAGTGAAATGCATGATATCATGTGGGCTCGAAAGAAAGGACGTGTGGTACATATGAGAAGTTTAAAGAACGATATTGGTGGAAAGGAACGTATATTGATTTATCAAATTATGTTTTTTTTCTTATACCTTGAATCCTTGACGACATAGGTCTTGCACTATGTTTTTTTTCTTATACCTTGAATCACATGATCTGGACAGACAAATAGTATGTTTGCATAGACGCTTTGTCCTTTGAACCTTGACGAAGACACATCATCTTGCTTTCTAACTAGAACTGTCGAATCCAACTGAAATCTTATCCAACATAACTGTTGCGTTACATTAAAAAAAAAAAAGAACGAAACCCTTCGTTTGTGCATTTTGTCTACAGTATACTGTAGGTAGGATGTCTCATTTCAAGTGACTTTCTTGATATCATTATGTGAGAAAAGATTCAAGGGTGACTAGAAAGTTGCCATCCACTAGGATCGTCTTCGTTGCCAAATGTTCATTCCTTTACGAACATCTAACCTAAGGTTTTCGGATCAACGGATTAACTTCTTATGTGTTTCCATCTTTGATTTGAAGTCCTTAAGCGATTAACACTTGAATTGCTAGAAACACTCTACGTGCACCGTTTTACTGACAATAGACGTGATTTGTCAACCGAGCTCTAACATGCCGACATATGTGAACCCTCCTTTCCATGAACAGTGCGAGACCACAAAGGCCGAAAGTGAAGATCATGGGTGTCTTCTCATAATGTAGGGAGAAATCTATCTTGCATTCAGCCGATCTGCATTGTAGCATCATACTGTATCACTGACATGCAATGTAGCGGGAATCATTGTATTATTGATATCTATTGGATGACATCATTTGTATTTACATTGTATCATTGAGCATAGCATATTTTATTCCACATACTTCCCACAACCACAACCACTACTTTCCCTACACATGCCCTTCCCTTTTTTCTTTCGAGGCAGGGGCCCATGATGTACGATATGACCACCATACCAAGGGCGAGACACCCAGTGTGCGGATGCTGCTCACTGAACCTATAACTACTTTTACCTACTAAGATAGCATTTTTTGCCAAACTTATAAGAAGACATGGTAAATATTTTGCAATACATCCTCATTAAATAGGAAACATAGATCCACAAGGCTTTTGTCTTTCATGATTATGTTCACAATATTAGATATTCCTTGGAATTCACACCCTATTCCCATCGTAATTCTCTCTTACTTACATTCATGCATTTTCTTCAAGCAAAGATAAATATGCACATATTAGAGTCCTTTTTTCTAATAAATAAAAAAACCACACATACTAATCAAATAAAATTTGGAAAAAACCTTAAAGCCCCATAAAGATCTATACGTGAATGCTCTATAAAAAATATCTATTTTAAAAAATAACCTTTTTTGATAACTCAAAAGATAGAATGATTGAATATGGTTGATTAAAACTATTTTTTTGTAAACTTATATATGAGAAGAAAGAAATATCTCCATTAAACATTCTTTTCCTCCTATTGGAATCATTTTTATAATGTTTTATTGTCATATTATCATTTAAGACAAGTTTTGGGAACTAGAAAGCTCATTTTTTTAATAACAAAATTAGTACATATAGGGTGTTTATTATATAGTTGTACACTTTAGGAGCCTTATATATGATATTAATTCATAAAAACAATAAAATAATTTGTGTTTTATTTCAGAAACCATCATATAGTAGAATAAAGATATGCTACATATCTTTGAGCCAATAATTTTTTATGTATCTCACATACCACTAAAAGCCTCAATATTTCATTGAATGGCCATAATCCTCTCTACTAAGAATAAAATTTCATCCTAAAAAATTAGGTGTTCTCAATATAAGATATATATTATGAATCAAAATAATTCTATAAACATTATAAACTACTTTATATAGAAAAAAATAGCATGTTAACTTTAATCATGTAGCATATGCAATATTTCCTCATAAAATGACCTTTTCGTAGTGTGGAAAAATAGTGGTATTGTTTAAATTGAAGAAACGACATAGAAATTTGACTCCTAAGGTTTTTGAAAAAATATTTCTAGTCATAATAATATCAAATAGTATTTTGATAATAAAGAATGATGCATGTTCATACCATCACTTTGCAAAATTATTAATATACGATAAGACTGTCATATCACAAATGAGATTCATTTTATGCCATAAACCTAGTAAAATTTATTATAAATCTCTAATTATGGATTAAAACATGTTGACATAAATAAAATAAAAGATTTTATTGCATTTAAAATAATGAAATTTACGAGATGATGCTTTTACTAAAAAATAACCACTAACTCCCATAATTTTATTTTTTGCACAAGCATTGAAATTAGCATCACAAAATTAGTGAATAAATATTAATTTTTGTATCCTTTAATAGAAACTATATTTTTCTCAAAATATTCAACCCTTATGCCAACATGTTGCATAGTTACATTTATAAATGGTTCCTTTTGGTAATGTAAAAAAATCATCAAACATTGACGCTTTTTCAGGACTCTAATGTGTCCAGGGACACTAAAGTGTCCAAGTACAACACTAGTGTTAAACAGATCAATAATGTAATAGTTTGGAATCTTGGAAATGGCTTGATTGCCAACCATTTTGTAGAAGCTTTTGCAAGATATGAGATCTATTTTATGGGTGATTTATATTCTGGCTATGATCAGTTCAAATTGGTTTTAGAACATTGTGATATTTAAACCATGAGGACGTCACTTGAATAAGTTAGAATGTTTAGGTTACCTAAAGATGGCACAAATTGGATTGCTCATATGATGAATGCAATGACTCTAGTATTGGATTATTTTATCCTACACATTACCATGACATTTAGAGAATGTCCGCATTAAAGGATGCATATAATAATATAAAGATGAAAAACTATATTTTGAGGACTTTTGGACTAAATTATGTGTTGATTTTAGGTTATCTATGTGGCTGCTTTGGTTGTATATCATATGTGCCAAAGGTTGATGCGATTCCGAAGACGACTAACATTTGCAAATAGATAAGTGAGATAAGGAGATTTTGTGGGACGTGTGTGTTTTAGTATGTTTTGATTCCGAATTATGGGCATGTTGTAGATGACCTAAATGCTATCTTGAGAAAACATAAAACTTTTATTTGGCAACAGAAATATACCATTGTTATGAAAATGTTAAGGATTTTATTAATTAATGCTCTGGTCACTAAGAAAGTTAACTACAAAAATGGAAAACAAGACGACATAAAACATTTATCCCGCAAGAGAAGTATTGAGAATTCTAACAAGCTTATTAGTTAATGCTCATGTTCTTAAACAACTTGACTACACAAATGGGCAATTAAATTTATTGAAAGAGGATACTACTCCTCTTTGAAATTGTTCGGTTGTTTGTCAACAAGTTGACCATGGGAATAGCTACCAAATATGTTTTGGAGGTAAAATCCTACAAGATATAGAAAGGAAGATCTGATGTAATTGCTAAAACTGATTTTTTGCCTTTAAGTGTAGTTACCACAAATTCCCAATCTCCTAAAGTTTATCAATCTAGAGTTTTTACACATAAAATGGAAGGGAAGACTACTTTCCAACGTGCTTCAAGATCCAAGCATGAAAGTTCTGATGAAATAAGTGATAATAAAAATAAAGGAAATGAAGAAAAGATGCATGCATGTTTATCTAAATTATATGCACTCGCATTTGATTCATTGAATAAAAATGAATATGAAACTGAATAGAAATAAGTTGGAAAATACCTCACTACTTTAACTCTTGTTAATTATGGGTCTATATCTAGGTTTAAGAGCATAACTTCTACCCTAAACACACTTGTCCACAAAGATATGCAAAGGGTAGGAAAATCAATCCTCAAAGAGTTGTAGGACTCAAAAAAATCGTAAAGTTGAGTAATAAGTGATATGCATGATATCATGTGGGCTCGAAAGAAAGTACTTGTGGGACATATGAGAAGTTTAAAGAACGATATTGCTGGAAAGGAACATATGTTGATTTATCAAATTTTGTGTCTATATGTAGGGCTTGCCACTTTTCAATAGAACATCAAGATTGTGTATAGTAGGACATTGTCTTTAGTATCACTACAAATGGGGAATTAACTTTGTCTTAATGTTACTAGGAGAAAATACCATGCTCTACATTGTGTTATCCCAAGATGATTTTTTTAATCATTTAGTAGGTCATGTACTAGAGAACAAATATTCTTCTAATTTATGTAAATTTTTGTTTCAAGATGTGATTTGAAGGTTTGAATACCTAGAAAAGATAGTGGAATATTGACAAGAGTTGAATGCAAAGAAGGCAAGGGATTTCTTTTGAAAACATGGGTTATGATTAGAACTCTATTGAGAAACCTTTCCAAAGTTCCATAGTACCTAGGAGATAGTTTTTGACATGGTCCCATGTTCATGGTTTCAGATCTAGATGGAGCTCTAAGGTAGAGCTACTCTCCTACCTCAAAGTTGATGTCTCTCCTTTGAGGGTCACCATAGGCTATAGTCCTCTCTTGAGCTCTCCTAATACCATCCTTAGCAAGCTTAAGCATATCATTCATCTCTTCGAAGAAGTCCTTTGCAGCTTGAACTTTCTCATTCTGCAATCCTACTCCATAAGGAGCTCTTGGTTGAAACCCATACATAAGCATAAATGGAGTATGCCTAGTGGAAGAGTGTTTGGCACTATTATATGCAAACTCTATTATAGGTAAGTACTCTTCCTTGTTATTTTGTCTTTCATTCACATATGCTCAAAGCATATTCTATAGGATTTCATTAGCCCTTTCTATTTTCCCATCCCGTTGTGGATGCTCAGCCGTACTCATGATAAGTTTCCTATCTAACCTTTTCAAAACCACTCTCAAAAAGTGGCTTGTAAACTTCATATCCCGATCCAAAACCATGTCTAAATGAAGATCATATAACAAGAATAGGTTCTCTAGAAAAACATCTAACAAACTCAAGTGTCTTTAGTATAGTACATGTTGGAATAAACCTAGCCCTTTTGGTTAACCTATCCACAATTACCTAGATAGATTTGTAACCTCTATGTCTTAGGAAATCCAACAATAAAGGCCATGGAGAGACTCTCCCACTTCCCACTAGGAATATCCAATGGGTGGAGTAGTCCTACAATCCTCAACCTTTGAGCTTTATTAACCTAGCATTTACTGCACTTAAACACATACTCTAGGACGTCCTTATGAAGTGCAGGCCACTAAAACTACCTCTTAACAAGATTATAAGTCTTGTTAACTGCTTGTGTCACACACTAGGTGTGTCATGACACTCATATAGAATGTGCGGTCTCATCTCAAGATATCTAAGGACACAAAGCTTGCCTTTATATAACATATATACATCATGGATACTGCTGATAAAGCAAAAAATTTAGAAACTGGATGGTTGTGATGCAATCAGAATATGATGCTATCATGAGAAATGGTACCTTGTCTTTATGTGACTTGTCTCCTTGCTAGAAGACCATTGGCACTAAGTGGGTACACAAGTTGAAGCATAAGCTTGATGGCACAATTCACAGGTATAAGGCTAGGCTTGTTGTAAAGAGTTATGTGTAGAAAAGAGGCATTGATTTTGATGAGACCTTTGCACCTACTTGCCAAATGACATTAATGTGTGGGTGATACTTACCCTAAAGTCTAAACCTATCTTGATAGAGAACCTTTTCGCTTCAACTCTTTAAAAGATTTTTGAAGTTTCAAGCATTACCTCTAGCTTGATATTCTAGGTTTTGATTACTTCAGTGATTGTCTTACAATCACGTGCTTTGCCTTGGAAACTTGAAAAAGTCTTAATAGAAATCCAATCAGAATTCCAAGTGCTTGAATTTCCACAGATTCAACTTCAATTGGTTTATTCCTAATCAATTCTGTAGCGACAAGAGCTTTTCAGTTCTTGTCTTTAGATTCCCTTCTGACTGATGCTTTAGGTACCTACCTTGGTGGGTACTTTACAGGAATCTCTCTACTACTTAAGTCTAAGAATTGACTCATGCTCTCTGGATTTATACCTAAATCCCTTTACGAATAGGAGAACATTATGTTTTACCTTCCACACACTTATGTATTTTCTTCGTGCTTGCAGACTACACTCTTGGAATTCCTTCACTCTCTTCATACTTCTAATCGCTTATTCTTTTCACAATTTTCCATAGGATGAATAGAACTTGAGCGAATAATTCCCAGTAGGAATTCTATTGGCAATACTTGGGCAATTTTAGAGTAGTTCCAATCGCAAGTTCTTGGACGATCATGGCCAAGCTTCATCAAGTCTAGTTGACCTTGTGACTAGAATAAAGACTTACTCTTTATCTTTAAGATCTATTGAACTATCAAAAGTTTCTTTGCTTACCCACGCGATTTTTGGAGATCTTTCCCTCAACTTAAGTCAAAGCATACACTGATTTCTCTTAGATTCCAAAGCTCAGAGTTTTTATAACCTTTAGGTTATATCAATATTTGAACTTAAGTACCAATACCAGTGGTTTGAGACTTCTTGGGTACTACTTGCTTACTTGAAGAAATGTACTCTCACATTTAGGGAGAGTTTATTCTTTCAAGGAAAGAAATCAAGTAATAGTAAGAAAATGATTAATCTTAGAATCTTTTTGCTTTAAGCGAATGATCTTCGAAAGAAATTCTTGACTTTTGGACAAGACCAAGAATTGAAGCTTTATTCCTTGTCCAAAAGATATTCCTTTCTAACCATTGAAATA
This sequence comes from Ceratopteris richardii, assembly GCA_020310875.1. Lineage (NCBI taxonomy): Eukaryota > Viridiplantae > Streptophyta > Polypodiopsida > Polypodiales > Pteridaceae > Ceratopteris > Ceratopteris richardii. The sequence continues at coordinate 111,641,833 of CM035421.1, forward strand.
GTTAGCTAGACTATTTTATTTCATTGGCTTATCTTTAGGAACTATCCTACATCCTAAAGATCAATCGGACCAAGGTTTCTTATTAAGATACAATTAACTTAAACGAATCCAATAATAACTATATAATCCTCTAAAAGGAAGTGTTCTTTCAAGTTTACCCTTTTCTTAAGAGTTTGCATCTATACCAGAGATGTAGTCTTGGAATCTCGCATCCATCTATTGAATGTTAAACTTCAATTGATCCTAAGGTTCAATCTTTGATTTCCATCACTCCTTGGGATGCAAGAAAGTGAGAACTTAAAAAAATTGCATAGTTTTCTTGGCACTTTGCATCCTTACTAGGGATGCCAGTTATGAAATATAACAACTATCTTTTATCTTCGGATGCAATAAGATAAAACTTCAAAAGGAAACCTTATCAACATACTTGGATGCATGATTTTGTAAATCCAAGCTAACGAATACATCTAGGTATTTTGTTAGGATTCGCTAAGTTTTCTCCTAAACTTAGAGTCATTCCAATCACATAGAAAATTGAACACTTGACTTTTGAAGGGCTTATATTTTCTAATCATGACTCCTAATTTGTGATACCTAAGTATCACATTTCAGAAAAAGAAACTACCTACTGGCAGTGCAAGGCAGCGAGGAGCCTTGCAACTAGCTAGTTTGCTATTTTCCCTAGCTATCTAAGTCGCGTTAGAAAAACAAAGTAATGAAAGTATAAGTATTTAACTACTTAATACACAATCATGCATATGCAAATGCCTATTCTTGCATGCATATCTTTGCATTTTCCTTTCATGCACCAAACTTAAATCAAGCAATTCTTGAGCTTGATAATGCTTGCTCCCAAGCACTTGTGCACAAACATTCTACTTGCTAGCTTTTAAAAAGCATATAACTGTTCATGTGCATAAACCTGAGCATTAGCTATCTTTTTCAAGAAAGAAGAAAAAGTGTTCTATGCATGAAAACATTCTTTAGAAAGGCAAAATGTACCAATATTCTTTTGTAGATGCATGCCTAAGCTTGATAAGTTTTTCCATACTTTGATGCTCTCCTATTTTGCTTTCAATAAATTGCATACAATGCTTTCAAAATTGAAGATTCTTTCACTGCCTCAATGTTTATAGCAATGTAATCTAGATAAAAGCATAGAACAAAGCAAATATTGAAATGAAAACATCAACTTGTAAAGTAGTTATCTCACAATTAAGCTACATCCTTCCATTGATCCTCAGGGAGATCCATTCTCCATCCTTTGGTCATCGGGAAAAATCTTTTCATGCAAAGAAGAGCCAACCTTCATAGGGATGCTCACATCTCTCCAAAACCTTGAAGAGAGCTTTCTTTTATTGATCGAAAAGAAATAAAAATCAAAAGCACAATCTTCCTTGCTTCGATATGATGTTGCTTCACTTTGGCTTTGGGTGATTTTTCTCTTTGCCTCTCTTTGGATGCACGCGCTTCAAAATTGACTCAAATATTGCTCATAAATTCTCGCTCAAATGCATATAAATGGGAGAATTCGAAAGAATTCAAGAATTGATTTCTTAGCAAAGAGTATATGTAATTAGAACATATATAATTCTAGAATCACTGATTATAGTCGATAGTTTGTTGTTGTATGGTTGAAACGTTTTGTATGGTCTAAGCTGAATGTAGATCGATGCCCCTAAATGTTGGTTGCAAAATTGTTTTCCCTTTTGTCTCCAATAATGAGAACTTATGCGCAATAGGAAATATGTATTTGTAGGAGCCGACAGAGAAGATTGAACATCGAATGTCTCTAGATGAGAGGTTTACATGAATATTTGAAGCTACAAAGGTTGGAAGATCCAATCTTGTCTACACCCCCTTATTCCTCGAGGTTTCCTTGTAATCTATAGCTTTTGTAGTGTCGGATGACAAGCTATGATTAATTGAAATAGAGGTATATTACCAACCTTGCTGGCCATCCTACATAGAAGAGATCTCTCTTCTATTTTGAGGACAGAGGTTCAAGTTTTGAAATCCACTATGGAAGAGGCCTTTTTGCTTTTTCTTGTGATCTATAAGCTTGTTCAGGGTTGTGCACCGAGACTTGCATAGCATGATCCCTATCATGAACGTGCTTGCTCTATTGGATAGAGGAGAGGTTGCTACAAGTAAGGTCATGAGATCAAGCCTTGCCTGCCACTATTCGTAGATGTATCTTTTTTTGCTTGTGAACTTCTCCAACGGCCTACACAAAACCTGTAGTAAAATTGCACTGTGTGTATCACGAACGTGTGCTAGTAAGTTGGATATGGTGAAGCATTCTGCAATATGTAGTTGCAATTCAAATCCTATATGCGACCTTTCAAAGATAGGCTATCCTTTTGCACCTCCAAAATCAAGGTCACGACAAAGATTCGTCAAAAGATTCCTAAAGCAAATTTGTCCACATGAACAATAAGAAAGAAGAACAATGTAAAGTCTCCATGACTACTAACTAATGATGATGATGAAGATCATGTAGAAATCTCCATAGGAGCTTGAGAAGAAGGTGATAGTCCCTCACAAGGTCTCCATAGATGGTTTCACTGTGATACCAATGCAGTAATTGCATGTGCAATAAGTATCCGAGTTAACTCAATTTTACTCAAGTGGATGCTTCTGTAAGGCTTTAGATCTCTTTGGGCAAAATATGCTACGCATGTACCCTATGGGGATTGAACCCAAGACCTCCTCCTTCACATCCTTGAGACTCAACCACTAAGCTGAGTGGATCACTTGTTCAAAAGAGCGCATGACCTCATAGTAAGTCTAAAACTCCAAATCTTTGGTAATACACACAAGTGACCAAACGTTGTCTAATTTTATATTTGTCTGAACCGATCAAGCCTTAGATCATAAACTTACTTTATTACATCCAAGGGTACTTAGAAGACTCCCTTAGCTTCACATTAATGCATTTTTAAGCACCAAGTTCTATGGAAAATCATTCCTAAAAGCTTGCATCAAAACAAATAACTTGCATGTACTAGAAATTTAAAGAAACCGTCTGTTTTTGGAATAAAAGTGCTTTGTAGTTGGCTCAAATCTCACAACCTAGTATGATATGACCAGAGAGCTTTTGCACACATCTAATTGAAGTGTGAAACTAAGTAAAGCAAGTTATTTCTAGAATTTATCCAGACCATACATTTACAAATGATTGTAAGAAGTCAGGGGGGTCATCCCGACATTTCAAGATCTACAAGATGTGCACACACACAATCACATTCTATGATTCATATCTTGAGATCCCCTCAATGAAATGTGATGAAAATTAACATGGAAGTAGTGTATAGACCTAACTCTGTATAGAAAAGCTTCAACCAGATAGCTTCTTGAGTGGCATTGGCTAGCCCTCTATACTCTGCTTCAGTGGATGACAAAGCTACTGTAGGTTGTTTCTTGGCTGACCAAGAAATTGGTTTATCACCTGCAAAACATATGTATCCTGATGTGCTTCTCCTATCATCCTTGCATCCTGCCCAATCTGCATCTGAATATACTTTAATATCAATATCTGATGTATAAGGAAAGTACAAACCATGGTTCTGAGTTCCCTTTAGATACTTCAAGATCTTCTTAGCTGCGTCTAGATGAGGTACCCTTGGTTTGTGCATGAATTGGCTTAACACACTAACTCCATATGCTATGTCAATTCTTGTTAAGGTAGCATAATTCAAACTACCAACTATACTTTGGTATCCTGTAATGTCTTGGACTTCATCACCTTCATGAGCACTAAGCTTTAGGTTGACCTCCATTGGAGTACTTGAGACTTTAGCTTCCTGCAAGTTAAACTTCTTCAACATGTCTTGAATATACTTTTTCTGAGTGATATATATACCTGAATTAGTGTAGACTAACTCAAGACCTAAGAAGTATTTCAATAATCCAAGATCATTGATCTTGAACTCCTTCATCATCTGTCCTTTGATGTGTCTAATCCCACTAACATCATTACCTGTAATGATGATGTCATCAACATAAACACACAAGTAGATTACCTCTGTACTACTCCTCTTTATGAATAGAGAGGTGTCTGCTTTACTCATCACAAATCCTTGGTCTTGGAGATATTTTGTCAACCTGTAATTCCATGCTCTAGGTGCCTGCTTCAATCCATATAGAGCCTTCTTTAATTTACAAACATAATTTACCTTCTTGGGATCTTCATAGCCAGGTGGTTGTGACATGTGGACTTCTTCAGATATCCATCCATTCAAGAAAGCATTCTTGACATCTAATTGGTACATGTTCCAGTTCTTGGATGCAGCTACACTCACTAGTACTCTGATTGTTGGCATCTTAGCCACAGGAGAAAATGTCTCCTCATAATCAATGCCTTGGGTTTGTGCAAAACCCTTGGCTACCAACCTAGCTTTGTACCTGTTGATTGTTCCATCTGAGTTTCTCTTTAGCTTGTAGATCCATCTGGCTCCTATCACCTTCATAGAGTCCTTCTTGGGTACCAAGTCCCATGTATCACTCTCCTTGAGAGCTTCTATTTCTTCATCCATAGCTCCTTTCCATTCTGGTTTGGTGATTGCCTCTTCATATGTACCTGGTTCTTCATTCAACAAATCCTTTGCAAGATATACAGAATGTTTGGTTACAAGAGAAGTGTCATACCCATATCTGATAGGCTTCTTACTTTCTCTCTGAGATCTCCTCATTGCTTGAGTTGAGGATTTTGGTACATCTTCTAGCTTCTTCATTTTCATCTCCCCTTTGGACTTCCATGCCTTGAATTCCTCAAGGTTAATTGTATCATCATCATCTGAGCTTGATTCTTCTTTCTGGATTGGTTCCTCCTTGGTGAGCTTTGGGAAATCTTCTTCCATATCATAGGGTAGACTAACCTTCCTGCATTAATTCTCATACCATGAGTCATTCTCATCAAAGATGACATCTCTGCTTACCTTGAAGCCTTTGTTTGTTGGGTTTTAGAATCTGTACCCTTTTTGGTTCAAATCATAACCAATGAAGATATATTTTTCTGCTTTAGGGTCTAGCTTTCCCCTTACCTGTGAGGGAATATGCACATATGCTACACAACCAAAAATTTTGCAATGATCCAATGATGGTCTCTTACCATGCCAAGCTTCATAAGGTGTCATGCCATCAAGAGAATTTGATGGCAACCTGTTAATAAGATAGGTGGCAGTAGATACACTCTCTGCCCAAAGATAATTTGGCAACTTCTTTTCATTAAGCATAGACCTGGTTGTTTCTACAATGAGTCTATTCCTTCTTTCAGCTACCCCATTTTGTTCAGGTGAGTACCTTGTAGTTATCTCCCTTTTGATGCCTCTTTCCTGCAAGAAATCTTCAAACTCATTGGAGAAGTATTCTCCTCCCCCATCTCACCTTAGCCTTTTCAAGTTTCTTCCTATTTGGTTTTCAACAAGTGCAAGATATCTCTTGAAACAATTAAACACTTTATCTTTATGCTTCATAAAGTATAAAAGAGTGCATCTGCTATAATCATCAATGAAGGACACATAGTACCTTGATCCTGAAATGGAAGGGTCCTTGCTAGGTCCCCAAACATCTGTGTGTACCAAGTCTAGGTAGTCTTCATGCATGAAACCTTTCCTTGAGTAGGGCAACCTGTGAGACTTACCAAACTGACAAGCACCACACTTGTAAATCATGTGTTGCTTGGACACATTAGGTATCCCAAGCACACATTGATCCCTGCACATTTGCTTTAGGGTTCTTTCACCTATGTGACCTAACCTCTTGTGCCATATTTCTAATTCTGAAAGTGTTTGATCCTTGTAATTGTATAAAGCAATGTTTTTGGTGTCTTCTAGTTCAAAAGTAAACAATCTACCTGATTTTTCTCCCTTGGCTATCCTTCTGAATCCATGTCTTGGGTCCTCTACATATGCTCCATGTTGATTGAACCTGACCTGCAAACCTTTCTCCACAATCTGACCAACACTCATTAGGTTCTTGGTAATGGTTGGTACATAAAGTACCCTGCTCAATAGGTTCTGGTTACCATCACAAGTTTTCACATTTCCAATCTTTACAACAGAATGTTTAGTATCATCACCTGTCTATACCTGATGTTTGCCCTTGGGTTCTTCCAAATCAGAGAGTAGTGCCACATTACCAGCTACATGGTTAGAACACCCTGAATCAATATAAAATAAATGATCATCATTTGTACCTGCCTTGGAGGTCATATTCATGATCAATAGGGAGTCATCTTGCTCCTTTGTGTAGTTGTTGTAGTCCCTTCTATTTCTGAATCCACCTTGGTAGTTACCATTGTGGTTGTGGTTGTAATTGTTGTTGTACTGATTGTTGTATCCATTGTAGCCTTGGTGTTGGTTGAATCTACCTCTACCTTGAGAGTATCCACCTCTTTGATAGCCTCTTCCTCTCTGATTCTTATAATTTCTGTAGCACTCATCTGTGGTATGGTTAGACAATCCACAAATGTTGCATGGTGATGAGTTGTAGGGTCTCCCCCTACCTTGCTTACCTCCTCTGCCCCTGCCCCTTGAAGATCTACCTCTCCCTGCATAATTAGCTTGGGAGGTAGAGCCTTCTTCTTCTTGCTCTGGGGTATGCATGTCCATGTAGAGATCCATTGCAGTGGTGAAGCTCTCCCACTTATCATCTGCCTTTAGTCCATTTGTTACTTGCCTTACTATTTGTTGCTCTTCAATCTCCTCTCCAATGCTTGCTAGTTGGTCTGCCACATCCTTGATCTTGGTCACAAATTCTGAGACTGATTGTTTTGGTTGCTTCCTAAGGGTTGTGAATTCAATCCACAATTGATTCTTTCTGGCTCTTGTGTTAGAAGAAAAGTATGATGACAAGGTTTCCCAAGTCTCTTGGGAAGTCTTACAATTCCTGATGTGAGGTAAAAGGAAATCAGATATAGAGTTAAGAAGATAAGACCTTGCCAAAGCATCTTTTGCACACCATTGGTTGAGCCTCTCTTGTTCATCTTTGGTGGGTAGTCCTCTAGCTTTGAATGAGGGCAATTCCTCATCTCCTGATATGAATCCAAATAAGCTTCTTCCTTGTAGATAGGTCTTCATCCTTAGAGACCAAGCTTGGTAATTGTTCCTGTCCAATTTGTCAATGAATGAAGGAAAACCATCCCCCATGTTACCTTATTTGCTCTGATACCACTGTTGGGAGAAATGGTTGGATGCACTCAGAAGATTGAGTAGATGCTGCTAATCCTGCTTTGCACCAGCCCTCTTTGACTCCAGATATGCTTAGTAGACTCCTTGAGCTTCCAAATGATACCAAAATATGCTATATGTACTTTGGAAAAGGTTTAAGTAATGACTTGATCAAAACAGATAAGTTTGTAAATCACAAAGCTCAAAAACTTTCTATTTTTGTCTTGATACCTGCTCAGTCTTTCCCTCAGTATGACCAGTGTAGTTATAATTGGCAAAATTCCTTCTAGAGATATTCTATTATCTTAGTAAGCTACCATTTGCAAGTGGAATGAGATAAAATTATAGACTATACTCAGAGAAATCACTTTAGCAAAGTTAGGGACACTCCCGACTTTTTAGGAGCTCTGCAGAAAAATACCAGAGAGCAGTTCGATGGCGATTTCTCGAAAATAGTTGAACCAAACTTCTTCAAACTTTGTAGTCTTCTAGAGTACTTTGTGCGGGTTCCAACAAGCCTTGAATCACTTGATTTGGTTCAGTATATCCTGAGATATGCCTTGTTGAAGTTGACAGACTTGGAGATGATGACTCAGAGAAAACCAGAGATAGTGAATGTAAATCTTTCTATTAGTTCACATGAATGTACAATCTCATTGGCTTGATAGATGTAGCCTAATGCGTTGGAGATGTGTAGGCTATAATGTAGCACTCACACACTGAATGATCACGAGTATTAGCCTCGGGAAAAGTGAAGGACACCCGCGACTTTTGACTTGTTGCTTTTATAGAAGTTAAGTGAGAATTTGAGTTTGAATTCAAATTCAAATCTCCTATGATCACTCCACTAAATGTAGGGAGATATTCTCTCCATTAATCAACTACCTTTTTCCACGAATCTATCAAGTAGGTGTGATTACATGAGATGCCAAGTCATATAGACTTTTACAATGAGTAAAGAAGTAAGAACTTATAAGCATAAGTTCACATGGTCCTTTCTTCTAGTGAATTAAACTTCCAAGGTTTCAACACCAAATTTCCAAGGTTCCAAGCCAAGTGTGAAGACTTGAATTGCACCAACAATGTATACCTCCATTGAAATGCACCCATTGAGAGAAACATTTTTAGCATCCATTTGATATATCATCCCATTCTTGGAAGATGCAACACTCACAAGTACTCTAATTGTAGGGATTTTTTCCAAATGTGAGAATGTCTCTTTATAATCTATACCTTGGGTTAATACAAACCCTTTGGCTATTAGCCTTGCCTTGCCTCAAGTTCAGATGATGAAGACACTATCAGTCTTGAAGAACTCAAAGCATGGAAGTCCAAAGGCAAAATGAAGATGAAGAAGCTTGAAGACATACCTGAATCCTCAACTCAACCATTTAGAAGATCACAAAGAGAAAGCAAGAAACCTATCAGATATGGGTATGATACATCTCTTGTTACTAAACATTCTGTTTATCTTGCCAAAGATTTGTCAAATGAAGAACCAGGATCATATGAAGAAGCAATAACCAAATTAGAATGGAAAGAAGCTATGGATGAGGATAGTGATGCTCTCAAAGAGAATGACACATGGGAGTTAGTACCTAAGAAGGACTCAATGAAGGTAATAGGATCCAGATGGATCTATAAGCTTAAAAGGAATTCTGATGGCACAATCAATAGGTACAAAGCCAGATTGGTAGCCAAGGGTTTTGCACAAACCCAAGGCATTGACTATGAGGAGACATTCTCACCTATGGCCAACATGCCAACCATCTGAGTGTTGGTAAGTGTGGCTGCATCAAAAAATTGGAATATGTACCAATTGGATGTCAAGAATGCTTTCTTGAATGGATGGATTTCAGAGGAGGTATATATGTCACAACCTCCTGGCTATGAGGACCCCAAGAAGGTAACATATGTTTGCAAATTAAAAAAGGCTTTATATGGATTGAAGCAGGCACCTAGGGCATGGAATTACATGTTAACTACATACCTCCAAGACCAAGGATTTGTCATGAGCAAGGCAGATACTTCTCTGTTCATTAAGAGAAGTAATTCAGAGGTAATATACCTTTGTGTTTATGTTGATGACATCATCATTACAAGTAATGATGTCAATGGAATCAGATATATCAAAAGTAAAATGATGAAGGAGTTCAAGATCAATGATCTTGGTCTATTGAAATATTTTTTGGGATTTGAATTAGTCCACACTAATTCAGGGATATATATCACTCAGAAAAAATATGTACAAGATATGTTGAAGAAGTTTCACTTGTAGGATGCTAAAGTAGCAAGCACTCCAATAGAGGTAAACCTAAAGCTAAGTGCCCATGAAGGTGATGAAGTCAAGGATATTACAGGTTATCAAAGTATGGTGGGTAGCTTGAACTATGCTACCTTAACAAGGATAGATATTGCATATGGAGTTAGTGTGCTAAGTCAATTTATGCACAAGCCAAGGATACCTCACTTAGAGGCTGCCAAGAGAATCTTGAAGTATCTCCAGGGTACACAGAACCATGGTTTGTATTTCCCTTACACTTCAGATATTGATATCAAAATTATTTCAAATGCAGATTGGGCAGGATGCAAGGATGATAGGAGGAGCACTTCTGGATATATCTCTTTTGCAGGTGACAAACCAATTTCATGGTCTTCAAAGAAGAAACCTACTGTTGCTTTGTCTTCCACAGAGGCAGAGTATAGAGGACTATCTAATGCCACACAAGAAGCAATTTGGATTAAGCTTTTGTATACAGAATTGGGATTGTATACTAGGTCACCAATTATCTTTGGAGATAATACAACTTCTCTTCAGCTTGTAGCTAATCCTATATATCATGCTAGGACCAAACACATAGAGGTCCATTACCATTATGCGAGAGAGAAATTGATAAGCAAGGACATTCAACTTACCTATGTATCAACCAACATGCAATGTGCAGATTTGTTGACTAAAGGTTTGGATGGAACCAAACTTTGCAGGTTCAAATCCATGATTGGATTGCAGGATATACTTGAAGATTGAAGATGAAGACTTAAGCCAAAATGTTTGGCTTGAGGGGGAGCTGTTGGTGTAAATTACAAGCCTACACATTTGGCTCAAAGGATGCATTGGAGTCTATACATACATGAAGAAGCATAGGAACATATGCTAGTGGTTAATTACCACTTTACCTCATTGTAAAAGTCAAATTGACTTGGAATCCCTTGTAATCACCTACCAAAAGGATTCATGGAAAATTAGTTGCTTGATTGAAAGAATATCTCCAAGCATTTACGAGCTTGATCATAGGGAGCCAAAATTTTGAATTTGAATTCAAATTCTTAGTCATCTCTTATAAAAATGGATATGAGAAATCACGGGTAAGTGAGAGCACTCCCGAGCCTAGCATTACTGTTTTTGAGTGTGTGTGAGGTCTATAATCAATCCCACACCTCTCCACACCATTTGGCATTGATGTTCATGCAAATGGAATTGTATACACATGTTCATTAATACATGAATTCATATTGTCTATCTCTGAGTTCTCTATTAGTCTACTCAAAAGTCTGTCAACTTGTCAAGGGCATATCTCGGTCAATTCTTCACCAAAGTCAGTGTTTCAAAGCTTGTTGGATTCAGCTTGAAGTAATCTACATGCTATCAAAGTTTGAAGACATTCTATTCAGCCATTTTGGAGAGAGGTGCGTCGAGGTGGACTCTGGTCATTTTCTACTACAGTCCTAAAAAGTTGGGGGTATAGCTTAACTTACTAAATTGATTTCTCTTAAAATAGTTAATCATTTTACATCATTCTACTTGGAATAGGTAGCTTACTAAGCTAATTAGATACCCCTAAAAGGAAGTTTTCAAATTCCTACTGTGTTGGTCATACTGAGCAAAATATTCAGTAGGTGTCAAGCCATAAAGAGAAGGTTTTCTTGAGTTTGGGACTTCCTAAGTTATCTGTTTTGATTCAATCATTGCACATATTATTTCCAAAGGACATAGGACATTTTATGGTGTCATTGAAAAGCTAAGGAGGTCTAGTTATCAAGTCTGAAACAAAAGAGGGCTGGTACAAAGCAGGTTTAGTAGTACCTACTCAGTCTCTTGGAGTATCCATCCATCCATCCCAACAGCTTTGTGAATGTTAATTAAGCCATCAGAATTCTTCTTTACCTTGTAGATCCACCTTGAGCCAATGACCTTCATAGAAGGTTTCTTTGGAACCAATTCATAAGTCTAATTTTCTTGTAGAGCCTCTATCTCTTCTTCCATTGGTGTGTCTCCATTTTGGATTCTTCTTGGATTCTTCATGGCTTCATGATATGAAATTGGTTCTTCTTAGTTTGTATATGGTGCTATGTAAATAGAATGCGTAGTGTTGAGCCATAAAAGTCAAATCCATCAAAGTCAACATGTTCAGGGTCAAAGTCAATAAGGGTTAAGTTAAAGTGCTTGAAGTTGGAGGGTCAAAGTGCACAGGTAGTGCACAATTAATTGGTTCACAAAGGGTAAAATTCCAGAAAGTTGCTTGCAGGTTGTAGAGGTATTTTTGTAATTTCAGTAAGGTTCAAAGTCTTTTTTAAGTGTTTTGAAAGGTTCAGGTGAAGCCTCCCTTATGTGCACATTTGAAGAGTTAAAAGACTAACTTCCCTCAATCACTCTCCAATCAATTTGTGATTGATTTGATTCTCTATCTACCACAAATCACGAATTTGTGGCTCCTCTTTTCCTTTTTGATCAAGTGGACTCAACCACTTAAGATTCTTTCACTTTTACATTAAGTAAACTCTTCAAAAGTTACAAGAGGTAGTTCACAAGTGAACTTTACATAGTCTTCATTTTAAAGCTTCTTCTATGACTTTATGAGAATCAAGACAATACTTAGGCTTGTCATAGACTTGCTCCAAGAAACCGTAAATGCATTAAAATCACAAGATATATATTCATCCCCTCGATTAGAATGGAGGGTCTCCATATATATTGACATATCTTCTGCCAAAACCAAAAACGGTTTGAAGCACATAAACACTTCAGACTTTTCTTTCACTCGATATACCCATGCATGCATGGAAAAATCATAAATTAAAGTCACAAAGTAAAGATAGTTCCCAAAAAAAGCTTTCTACATAGGAACGCAAGCATCACTGTGAACAAGCTGGAATTTTTGAGTAGCTGGAACTTAACCATCTTTTGGGAAGGAGGAGTGCTGCATTTTGCTCAAGATATAGCCTTCAGAAACATGTTTTACGGGTCCCTCAAGTTTGGGAAAAGAGGACACCATTTTAGATTTTTGTAGGCGTAGCAAACTAGGGAAATTCAAATGACCAAAGCATGCATGCCAAAGCTTTGCATCTCATATAGCTTGAGAATCATGTACTACACATGCTAAATCATTCATTGATTTCTCATAGTCTATGAGCTTGTATAGCCTAGAACAAAAAATGCCAGAAGCAATAATCATGTCCCCATTTGAAAGATCATGAAATCTATATCTATCGTCAATAGATTTCACAACCAATACAATCTTGGCTAAAGCAAAAAATGATAAGAGATTTTGGTTGATCGTTGCCACAAATAAAGCATTTGACAATGTAAAAGAACTACCATCAATAGAAGTCAGTATGATCTTACCGACTCACATAATAGGTTAAGAGGATTTGTTTGCACATGTGATAGTATTCCTTGTAGGGGCAGGCTCAAGTGAAGTAAAGAACGTGCTCTGGGAGGTAATATGTTTGGTTGCCCCACTATCAACGTACCAAACATCTCAGTCTACTAAAAACATACATTGCTCATAAGAACATGGGTCAAAACTGCAAACAATAGTAAATGCCCATTCTTCAATCTACACAAGATTAGTGAACTATGTCTTCAGTGTAGAGGGCTCTACAACAACCATTCCCACCTCTTTATTCTTTCCCTCTTTTGCAGCCATCTTTGGATAGTTCTTTATGAGATGGTCGTTTCCTTTACACTACTTAGAAAAGAATTTCTACTTTTCTAATTTCTTCTCATCTTTGTCTTCCTTCTTCGAATATGCAAAATTTATAGATTTCTGCTTAGTAGTATATGATCTTGATTTACCTTTGTCCTTCTAAGTAGCTAGGAAAGCTTCATTTACAACATGCATAATCAACTTGTTCTGACTAGACTGATCTTCTTGCAATAGAACATAGTCTAACTCCTCAAACGGTAATGAGATAAGTGATTATTTTGTTTCTGATTGATATAGAATGAGATAGATAGAGAGAGAGAGAGAGATGAAAGAAAGAGAGAGATCTAGAGAAACATAAAGAGAGAGAGATAGAGAAAGAAAGAGAGAGATAATAGTGAGAGATAGAGAGAGAGAGTGAAAGAGAGAGAGATATGAGATAGGAAAAGAGATGCATACATACATACACAAAAATATGCATACACACTCACATACATATGACATACACACATGCATATACATACACATACATATTACATACTCACATGCATATGCATACACACATATACATACATACATGCATATTACATACACACATGCATATTACGTACACACACACATATGCATACTCATACTCACATACATACATGTACACACACATATACATACATGTACACACACATGTTTGCAAAAAGGATGGATCTTTTAGGATGTGTATAGAGTTTAGAGCATTAAATAAAGCTACAATAAAACACAAATATCCAATGCCTCGCATTGATGATATTTTGGATGCACTAGGAGGTGCTATTGTATATAGTAAAATAGTCTTAAAAAGTGGTTATCATCAAATAAGAGTCAAGGACGATGATGTACATAAAACAACTTTTTGTACTAGATTTGGTCATTATGAGTATCTTGTAATGCATTTTGGTTTAACTAATGCACCAGCTACTTTTATGATGCTCATGAATGATATTTTTTGTTCTTTATTGGTCAGTTTGTGGTTGATTTTGTAGATGATATGTTGGTTTATAGTAAAAGTTTGGAAGAACATGAATGTCATTTGCGTACAGTTTTTCAAATGTTGGATGAAAATACTTTATACGTCAATCCAGAGAAGACACAACTATGTTTATCTCAGGTTGAGTACTTAGCACATATAATTTTTGCAGATGGAATTGGAATGGATCCACGGAAAGTTTCTGTGATCCTTGGTTGGCCGATTCCTCAAAATGAGCGCCCGTTGCGATCATTCTTAGGATTATCGGGCTTCTATAGGAAATTCATTGCCAGCTATTTGCACATAGCTGCGCCATTGACGGATTTGTTACAAAATAATCAGAAGTTTGTATGGACTAGTGCACAACAAAAAGCTTTTGACACAATGAAACAAGAAGTTTCAGCCCCAATTTTATTGGTGGTAGATCCCCAAAAACCTTTTGAAATAGAAACCGATGCTAGTGGCATTGCAGCTAGTGTAGTTTCGATTCAAGATGGCAGACGAGTAGCTTTTGAAAGTAAGAAATTTTCTCCAGCTCAAAGAAACTAGCCTATCCATGAACAAGAATTATATGCAATAGTTCACGCTTTGAAGATTTGGAGACACTATCTATATGGTGCAACTTTTAAAGTTTACACAGATCATCACACATTGAAGTATTTCTGTTTCCAGCCTAATCTTCGGGGGAGACAGGCTAAATGGGCTGAGTTGATGCAAGAATTTCATATGGAAATTCTATATACAAAAGGAAAAATGAATACAATTGCAGATGCATTATCTCGTATTTTGCATCAAATTAGCTTCACAGTTCTTGATAGTGATTTGATCCAAGAGATCAAAGATTCACAGATTCAAGATGATTATTGTCAGTCTATAATCAACAAGTTATCACAAAATGATAAAGATAAAGCATTCTCAAATTTTCAAGTGGAGCAAGGTTTGCACACAAGACCGGGAGAGATTTGTGTGCCTAATTCCCAAGAAGAGAAGCATAGAAAAGAGGTTATTTTTTAGAACCATGATGTACCTTCTGCAAGACATCCTAGTATTGAGAAAACTTTGCAAATGATCAGACATACTTTTTCGTGGCCTAAGATGTTCAAAGATGTAAACAATTATGTAAGTCAGTGTTTTAAATGTTAGGTGAATAAAGCAGAGAGGATTAGTTCTCCAGGTCTTCTATAACCATTGGAGATACCACAGTATTGTTCGGATAGTATTTCCATGGATTTCATAATGGGTTTACTTAGGTCACCATGACAAAAGAATGCTATTCTTGTAGTGGTTGATCAATTGAGTAAAATGGCACACTTTATCCCTACAAAGGAATCAGTGGAGGCTTTGTAAGTCACGGAATTATTTGTTCATGATATTTTTAGACTACATGGTCTACCTAAATCTATAGTTTCAGACAGGGATCCCAGGTTCACAGGAAATTTTTGGAAATATGTGTTCAATAAGCTTCAAGTTCAACTCAAGTTGAGTACTTGAGAGTATCCACAGACAGATGGTCAGACCAAAAGATTTAATCAGATACTGAAAGATATGCTACGGGCATATGTTTCAAGAAAGAAAACACATTGGGATAGTTTTCTCCCATTAGTTGAATTTGCTTATAACAGTTGGAAGCACAAGACTACTAGGCTTGCACCTTTTGAGGTGATTTATGGATTTATTCCACATAGTCTAGCTACCATTGGGTTACCTACAAAATCTCTGAGTGATTTACAGTTTTTGAGAGATATGCAAGGTAACTTAAAAATAGCTCAGTTCAATCTCGAGCAAGCTGCTAAAAGGATGAAAGCATTTGTAGATCAACATCAAACACCACAAATATTTCAAGAGGGCGATCGTGTGTTTTTAAAGGTTCCACTTGGTTCATCATTGACCGTGGGTCAGACACCCAAGTTATCCCCTAGATTTTGTGGACCTTGGACAATAATCAAGAAGATTAGTGATGTCGCATATAAATTGCAATTGCCAGATAATTGCAAAGTTCACCCAGTTTTCCATGTTAGCAAGTTGAGACCATACATTTGTCGAGATGAGAATTGTGTAGATGGTTTAGTTGCTTTAGAAAATAGAGCATCTTAGCCAGATGTTCCATTTCAGGTTCTTGATAACAGGGAGCGGAAGTTGAGAAATCGCTCCATACTAGAGTGATTATTAGCATGGACTAGCCCTCCACTCACAGATGCTACTTGGGACTAAGAAGCTCTCATTCGCAAACACTTTCCTTCCTTGATCACTAAGGACAGTGATCTCTAGAAGCGAGAGAGAGTATTATATTTATTTAGACCTCCATGGTCTACCATTGGTCTATCTGCATCTGGTCAAGGACCCTAGCTTGGTCAAGGTCCAGAGCTTGGGGGAGCCAAGGCTCTAGAAGGGATCTTGAAGGTTATTCCATCTCCTCAAAGTGGCCATATGAGGAGTGTTTGGACCTTAGAGAAGATTCTAGAGGTGCCAAGGGCAAGGGCTATTTAAGGTTGGGAGGAGAGTGGCAGGTAGTCAATTGGGATCTTTCATTATGTGCACAACTGTGTGTTGCTTGAATCACATGATCTGGACACACAAATAGTATGTTTGCATAGACGCTTTGTCCATTGAACCTTAACGAAGACACATCATATTGCTTTCTTACTAGAACTGTCGAATCCAACTGAATTCTTATGCAACATAACTGTTGCGTTACATTAAAAAAAAAAAGAAGGAAACCCTTCGTTTGTGCATTTTTTCTATAGTATACTATAGGTAGGATGTCTCATTTCAAGTGACTTTCTTGATATCATTATGTGAGAAAAGATTCAAGGGTGACTAGTAAGTTGCCATCCACTAGGATCGTCTTCGTTGCCAAATGTTCATTCCTTTACGAACATCTAACCTAAGGTTTTCGGATCAACGGATTAACTTCTTATGTGTTTCCATCTTTGATTTGAAGTTCTTAAGCGATTAACACTTGAATTGCTAGAAACACTCTAGGTGCACCGTTTTACTGACAGTTGACGTGATTTGTCAACTGAGCTCTAACATGCCGACATATGTGAACCCTCCTTTCCATGAACAGTGCGACACTGCAAAGGCCGAAAGTGAAGCTCATGGGTGTCTTCTCATAATGTAGGGGGAAATCTATCTTGCATTCAGTCGATATGCATTGTAGCATCATACTGTATCACTGACATGCAATGTAGCTGGAAATGATTGTATTATTGATATCTAGTGGATGACATCATTTTTATTTACATTGTATCATTGAGCATAGCATATTTTATTCCACATACTTCCCACAACCACAACCACTTTTTTCCCTACACATGCCCTTCCCTTTTTTCTTTGCGAGGCGCGGGCCCATGATTTACGATATGACCACCATACTAAGATAGCATTTTTTGCCAAACTTATAAGATTATGTTCACAATATTAGATATTCCTTGGAATTCACACCCTATTCCCATCGTAATTCTCTCTTACCTACATTGATGCATTTTCTTCAAGAAAAGATAAATATGCACATACTAGAGTCCTTTTATCTAATAAATAAAAAAACCACACATACTAATCAAATAAATTTTTGAAAAAACCTTAAAGCCCCATAAAGATCTATACCTAGATGCTCTTTAAAAAATATCTAGTTTAAAAAATAACCTTTTTTGATAACTCAAAAGATAGAATGATTGAATATGGTTGATTAAAACTATTTTTTTGTATGAGAAGAAAGAAATATCTCCATTAAACATTTTTTTCCTCCTATTGGAATCATTTTTCTAATGTTAATTTATTGTCATATTATCATTTAAGACAAGTCTTGGGAACTAGAAAGCTCATTTTTTTAATAAAAAAATTAGTACATATAGGGTGCTTATTATATAGTTGTACACTTTAGCATCCTTCTATATGATATTGATTCATAAAAACAGTAAAATGGTTTGTATTTTATTTCAAAAACCATCATATAGTAGAATAAAGATATGCTAGATATCTTTGAGCCAATAATTTTGTATGTATCTCACATACCACTAAAAGCCTCAATATTTCATTGAATAGCCATAATCCTCTCTACTGAGAATAAATATTCATCCTAAAAAATTAGGTGATCTCAATGATATAAGGTATATATTATCAATCAAAATAATTCTATAAACATTATAAACTACTTTATGTAGAAAAAATTATCATGTTAACTTCAATCATGTAGCATATGCAATATTTCCTCATAAAATTACCTTTTCGTAGTGTGGAAAAATAGTGGTATTGTTTAACTTGAAGAAACGACATAGAAATTTGACTCCTAAGGTTGTTGAAAAAATATTTCTAGTCGTAATAATATCAAATAGTATTTTGATATTAAAGAATGATGCATGTTCATACCATCACTTTGCAAAATCATTAATAGATGATAAGACTATCATATCAAAAATGAGATTCATTTTATGCCATAAACCTAGTAAAATTCATTATAAATCTCTAATTATGGATATAAACATGTTGACATATATAAAATAAAAGATTTTACTGCATTAAAAACAATGAAATTTACGAGATGATGCTTTTACTAAAAAATAACCACTAACTTACATCATTTTAATTTTTGCGCAAGCATTGAAATTAGCATCATAAAATTAGTGAATAAATATTAATTATTGTATCCTTTAATAAAAACTATATTTTTCTCAAAATATTCAACCCTTATGCCAACATGTTGCATAATTACATTTATAAATGGTTCTACTAGTAATCTAAAAAAATCATCAAACATTCATGCTTTTTTAGGACGCTAATGTGTCGAGGGACACTAAAGTGTCCAAGTACAACACTAGTGTTAAACAGATCAATAATGTAATAGTTTGGAATCTTGGAAATGGCTTGAACTTTTGCAAGATATGAGATCTATTTTATGGGTGATTTATATTCTAACTATAATCAGTTCAAATTGGTTTTAGAACATTGTGATATTTAAACCATAAGGACGTCACTTGAATAAGTTAGAATGTTTAGGTTACCTAAAGATGGCACAAGTTGGATTGCTCATATGATGAACGCAATGACTGTAGATTTGCATTATTTTATCCTACACATTACCATGACATTTAGAGAATGTTCGCATTAAAGGATGCATATAATAATATAAAGATGAAAACCTATATTTTGAGGACTTTTGGACTAAATTATGTGTTGATTTTAGGTTATCTATGTGGCTGCTATGGTTGTATATCATATGTGCCAAAGGTTGATGCGATTCCGAAGACGACTAACATTTGCAAATAGATAAGTGAGATAAGGAGATTTTGTGGGACATGTGTGTTTTACTATATTTTGATTCCGAAATACGGGCATGTTGTACATGACCTAAATGCTATCTTGAGAAAACATAAAACTTTTATTTGGCAAGAGAAATATACCATTGTTATGAAAATGTTAAGGATTTTATTAATTAATGCTCTGGTCACTAAGAAAGTTAACTACACAAATGGAAAACAAGACGACCTAAAACATTTATCTCGCAAGAGAAGTATTGAGAATTCTAACAAGCTTATTAGTTAATGCTCATGCTCTTAAACCAGTTGACTACACAAATGGGCAATTAAATTAATTGAAAGAGGATACTACTCCTCTTGGAAATTGTTCGGTTATTTGTCAACAAGTTGACCATGGGAATAGCTACCAAATATGTTTTGGAGGTAAAATCCTACAAGATATAGAAAGGAAGATCTGATGTAATTGTTGAAACTGATTTTTTTCCTTTAAGTGTAGTTATCACAAATTCCCAATCTCCTAAAGTTTATCAATCTAGAGTTTTTGCACATAAAATGGAAGGCAAGACTACTTTCCAACGTGCTTCAAGATCCAAGCATGAAAGTTCTGATGAAATAAGTGATAATAAAAATAAAGGAAAGGAAGAAAAGATACATGCATGTTTATCTAAATTTTATGCACTCGCATTTGATTCATTGAATAAAAATGAATATGAAACTGAATAGAAATAAGTTGGAAAATACCTCACTCCTTTAGCTCTTATTAATTATGGGTCTATATCTAGGTTTAAGAGCATAGCTTCTACCCTAAACACACTTGTCCACAAAGATATGCAAAGGGTAGGAAAATCAATCCTCAAAGAGTTGTAGGACACAAAAAAATCGTAAAGTTGAGTAATAAGTGAAATGCATGATATCATGTGGGCTCGAAAGAAAGGACTTGTGGTACATATGAGAAGTTTAAAGAACGATATTGGTGGAAAGGAACGTATGTTGATTTATCAAATTATGTGTCTATATGTAGGGCTTGCCACTTTTCAATAGAACTTCAAGATTGTGTATAGTAGGACATTGTCTTTAGTATCACTACAAATGGGGAATTAACTTTGTCTTAATGTTACTAGGAGAAAATACCATGCTCTACATTGTGTTATCCCAAGATGAGTTTTTTAATCATTTAGTAGGTCATGTACTAGAGAACAAATATTCTTCTAATTTATGTAAATTTTTGTTTCAATATGTGATTTGTAGGTTTGAATACCTAGAAAAGGTAGTGGAATATTGACAAGAGTTGAATGCAAAGAAGGCAAGGGATTTCTTTTGAAAACATGGGTTATGATTAGAACTTTATTAAGCGATCTTTCCAAAGTTCCATAGTACCTAGGAGATAGTTTTTGACATGGTCCCATGTTCATGGTTTCAGATCTAGATGGAGCTCTAAGATAGAGCACCTCTCCTACCTCAAAGTTGATGTCTCTCCTTTGAGGGTGACCATAGGCTATAGTCCTCTCTTGAGCTCTCCTAATACCATCCTTAGTAAGTTTAAGCATATCATTCATCTCTTCCAAGAAGTCCTTTCCAGCTTGAACTTTCTCATTCTGCAATCCTACTCTATAAGGAGCTCTTGGTTGAAACCCATACATAAGCATAAATGGAGTATGCCTAGTGGAAGAGTGTTTGGCACTATTATATGCAAACTCTATTATAGGTAAGTACTCTTCCTTGTTATTTTGTCTTTCATTTGCATATGCTCAAAGAATATTCTATAGGATTTTCGTTAGCCCTTTCTATTTTCCCATCCCGTTGTGGATGCTCAGCCATACTCATGATAAGTTTCCTATCTAACCTTTTCAAAGACACTCTCAAAAAGTGGGTAGTAAACTTCATATCCCAATCCAAAACCATGTCTAAATGAAGATCATATAACAAGAATAGGTTCTCTAGAAAAACGTCTAACAAACTCAAGTGTCTTCAGTATAGTACATGTTGGAATAAACCTAGCCATTTTGGTTAACCTATCCAGACTTACCTAGATAGATTTGTAACCTCTCTATGTCTTAGGACATCCAACAATAAAGTCCATGGAGATACTCTCCCACTTCCCACTAGGAATATCCAATGGGTGGAGTAGTCCTACAATCCTCAACCTTTCAGCTTTATTAACCTAGCATTTACTGCACTTAAGCACATACTCTAGGACGTCCTTATGAAGTGCAGGCCACTAAAACTACCTCTTAACAAGATCATAAGTCTTGTTAACTGCTTGTGTCCCACACTAGGTGTGTCATGACACTCATATAGAATGTGCCGTCTCATCTCAAGATATCTAAGGACAGAAAGCTTGCCTTTATGTAACATATATACATCATGGATACTCCTGATAAAGCATAAAATTTAGAAATTGGATGGTTGTGATGCAATCAGAATATGATGCTATCATGAGAAATGGTACCTTGTCTTTATGTGACTTGTCTCCTTGCTAGAAGACCATTGGCACTAAGTGGGTACACAAGTTGAAGCATAAGCTTGATGGCACAATTCACAGGTATAAGGCTAGGCTTGTTGCAAAGAGTTATGTGTGGGAAAGAGGCATTGATTTTGATGAGACCTTTGCACCTACTTGCCAAATGACATTAATGTGTGGGTGATACTTATCCTAAAGTCTAAACCTATCTTGATAGAGAACCTTTTCACTTCAACTCTTTAAAAGAATTTTGAAGTTTCAAGCATTACCTGTAGCTTGATATTCTAGGTTTTGATTCATTCACATGATTATCTTACAATCATGTGCTTTGCCTTGGAAACTTGAAAAAATCTTAATAGAAGGCCAATCAGAATTCCAAGCGCTTGAATTTCCATAGATTCAAGTTCAATTGGTTTATTCCTAATCAATTTTGTGGCGACAAGAGCTTTTCAGTTCTTGTCTTTAGACTTCTTTTTTGACTGATGCTTTAGGTACCTACCTTGGTGGGGACTTTACAGGAATCTCTCTACTACTTAAGTCTAAGAATTGACTCATGCTCTCTGGATTTGTACCAAAATCCCTTTACGGATAGGAGAACATTATGTTTTACCTTCCACACACTTATGTATTGTCTTCGTGCTTGCAGAATACACTCTTGGAATTACTTCACTCTCTTCATACTTCGAATAGCTTATTCTTTTCACAATTCTCCATAGGATGAATAGAACTTGAGCGAATAATTCCCAGTAGGAATTTTATTGGCAATACTTGGGTAACTTTAGAGTAGGTCCAATGGCAAGTTCTTGGACGATCATGTCCAAGCTTCATCAAGTCTAGTTGACCTTGTGACTAGAATAAAGGCTTACTCTTTATTTTAAGATCTATTGAACTATCAAAAGTTTCTTTGCTTACACACGCGATTTTTGGAGATCTTTCCCTCAACTTAAGTCCAAGCATACACTAATTTCTCTTAGATTCTAAAGCTAAGAGTTTTTTATAACCTTTAGGTTATATCAATATTTGAACTTAAGTACCAATACCAGTGGTTTGAGACTTCTTGGGAACTACTTGGTTACTTGAAGAAATGCACTCTCACATTTAGGAAGAGTTTATTCTTTCAAGGAAAGAAATCAAGTAATAGTAAGAAAATGATTAATCTTAGAATCTTTTGCTTTAACCGAATGATCTTCAAAAGAAATTCTTGACTTTTGGACAAGACAAAGAATTGAAGCTTTATTCCTTGTCCAAAAGATATTCCTTTCTAACCATTGAAATAGTTAACCAAACTATTTTATTTTATTGGCTTATCTTTAGGAAGTATCCTAATTCCTAAAGATCAATTGGACCAAGGTTTCTTATTAAGCTACAATTAACTTAAACAAAACCAATAATAACTATATAATCCTCTAAAAGGAAGTGTTCTTTCAAGTTTAACCTTTTCTTAAGAGTTTGCATCTATACCAGAGATGTAGTCTTGGAATATCGCATCCATCTATTGAATGTTAAACTTCAATTGTTCCTAAGGTTCAATCTTTGATTTCCATCACTCCTTGGGGTGCAAGAAAGTGAGAACTTATAAAAATTCCATAGTTTTCTTGGCACTTTGCATCCTTACTAGGGATGCCAATTATGAAATATAACAACTATCTTTTATCTTCGGATACAATAAGATAAAACTTCCAAAGGAAACCTTATCAACATGCTTGCATGCATGATTTCTTTAATCCAAGCTAACGAATACATCTAAGTATTTTGTTAGGATTCTCTAAGTTTTCTCCTAAACTTAGAGTCATTCCAATCACATAGAAAATTGAACACTTGACTTTTGAAGGGCCTATATGATTCCTAATTTGTGATACCTAAGTATCACGTTTCAGAAAAAGAAACTAGCTACTGGCATTGCAAGGGAGCGAGAAGCCTTGCAACTAGCTAGTTTGCTATTTTCCCTAGCTATCTAAGTCGAGTTAGAAAAACAAAGTAATGAAAGTATAAGTATTTAACTACTTAATAAAAAATCATGCATATGCAAATGCCTATTCTTGCATACATGTGTTTGCATTCTCCTTTCATGCACCAAACTTAAATCAAGCAATTCTTGAGCTTGATAAGGCTTGTTCCCAATCACTTGTGCACAAACATTCTACTTGCTAGCTTTTAAAAACCATATAACTGTTCATGTGCATAAACCTGAGCATTAGCTATCTTTTTCAAGCAAGAAGAAAAAGTGTTATGTGCATGAAAACATTCTTTGAAAAGGTGAAATGTCCCAATATTCTTTTGTAGATGCATGCCTATGCTTGATAAGTGTTTCCATACTTTGATGCTCTCCTATTTTGCTTTCAATAAATTGCATATAATTCTCTCAAAATTGAAGATTCCTTCATTGCCTCAATGTTAATAGCAATGTAATCTAGATAAAAGCATAGAACAAAGCAAATATTGAAATGAAAACATCAACTTGTAAAGTAGTTATCTCACAATTAAGCTACGTCCTTCCATTGATCCTCAGGAAGATCCATTCTCCATTCTTTGGTCATGGGGAAAAATCTTTTCATGCAAAGAAGAGCCAACCTTCATAGGGATGCTCACATCTCTCCAAAACCTTGAAGAGAGCTTTCTTTTATTGATCTAAAAGAGATAAAAATCAAAAGCACAATCTTCCTTGCTTCGATATGATGTTGCTTCACTTTGGCTTTGGGTGATTTTTCTCTTTGCCTCCTTTTGGATGCACGGGCTTCAAAATTGACTCAAATATTGCTCATAGATTCTCGCTTGAATGCATATAATTGGGAGAATTCAAAAGAATTCAAGAATTGATTTCTTAGCAAAGAGTATATGTAATTAGAACTTACATAATTCTAGAATCATTGATTATAGTCGATAGTTTGTTGTTGTATGGTTGAAACGTTTTGTATGGTCGAAGCTTAATGTAGATCGATGCCCCTAAATGTTGGTTGCAAAATTGTTTTCCCTTTTGTCTCCAATAATGAGAACTTATGTGCAATAGGAAATATGTATTTGTAGGAGCCGACAGAGAAGATTGAACATCAAATGTCTCTAGATGAGAGGTTTACATGAATATTTGAAGCTACAAAGGTTGGGAGATCCAATCTTGTCTACGCCCCCTTATTCCTCGAGGTTTCCTTATAATCTATAGCTTTTGTAGTGTCAGATGACAAGCTATGATTAATTGAAATAGAGGTATATTACCAACCTTGTTGGCCATCGTGCATAGAAGAGATCTCTCTTCTATTTTCAGGACAGAGGTTGAAGTTTTGAAATCCACTATAGAAGAGGCCTTTTTGCTTTTTCTTGTGATCTATAAGCTTGTTCAGGGTTGTGCACTGAGACTTGCATAGCATAATTCCTATCTTGAATGTGCTTGCTCTATTGGATAGAGGAGAGGTTTCTACAAGTAAGGTCATGAGATCAAGCCTTGCTTGCCACTATTCGTGGATGTATCTTTTTTCGCTTGTGAACTTCTCCAGCGGCCTACACAAAACCTTTAGTGAAATTGCACTATGTGTATCACGAACGTGTGCTAGTAAGTTGGATATGGTGAAGCATTCTGCAATATGCAAGTTGCAATTCAAATCCTATATGCGACCTCTCAGAGATAGACTATCCTTTTGCACCTCCAGGATCAAGGTCACAACAAAGATTCCTCAAACGATTCCTAAAGCAAATTTATCCACACGAATAATAAGAAAGAAGAACCATGTAAAGTCTCCATGACTACTAACTAATGATGATGATGAAGATCATGTAGAAATCTCCATAGGAGCTTGAGAAGAAGGTGATCGTCCCTCAGAAGGTCTCCATAGATGGTTTCACTGTGATACCAATGCAGTAATTTCATGTGCACTAAGTATCCCCGTTAACTCAATTTTACTCAGGTGGATGCTTCTATAAGGCTTTAGATCTCTTTGGGCAAAATATGCTATGCATGTACCCTATGGGGATTGAACCCAACACCTCCTCCTTCACATCCTTGAGACTCAACCACTAAGCTGAGTGGATCACTTGTTCAAAAGAGCACATGACCTCATAGTAAGTCTAAAACTCCAAATCTTTGGTAATACACACAGCTGACCAAACGTTTTCTAATTTTAGATTTGTCTAAACCGATCAAGCCTTAGATCATAGACTTACTTTATTACATCCAAGGGTACTTATAAGACTCCCTTAGCTTCACATTAATGCATTTTTAAGCACCAAGTTCTATGGAAAATCATTCATAAAAGCTTGCATCAAAGCAAATAACTTGCATGTACTAGAAATTTAAAGAAACCGTCTCTTTTTGGAATAAAAGTGCTTTGTAGTTGGCTCAAATCTCACAACCTAGTATGATATGACCAGACAGCTTTTGCACACATCTAATTGAACTGTGAAACTAAGTAAAGCAAGTTATTTATAGAATTTATCCAAACCATACATTTACAAATGATTGTAAGAAGTCAGGGGGGTCATCCCAAAATTTCAAGATCTACAAGATGTGCACACACACAATCATATTCTATGATTCATATCTTGAGATCCCCTTAATGAAATGTAATGAAAATTAACATGGAAGTAGTACACACCTGAATCAAACTAATCCAGGTTAAAGTAAAGAAAATGAGTACACGTAGAGAAATTGATTCCACAAGATTGTTGTAATGATGAAGATGATCCAGAGAATAGAAGGTAGAGATTGACTTGAAGAAACGTATCAAAATGTATATGTTCATGAACACATGATACAAGAGAAGTGTAGTGGAATACTCATACATGAGCTGAGTTCAATGTATGCTCACTGAAGTAGCTCAATGCCTCTCATAATGACTTGGCATCCCACGACAAAAAGTATGTGTATTTATAAACATGTTCTAGGTTCCAATTAGAATTTTTCCTCACCTATAAGTGATCCTACACTTTAGGGATGACCTAAGTTGATTCTTCCTACTACATGAGCTAAGGGTTCAGCTTCCTACCTTCATAAGATTCCTTATTCGTTTTGATTTACAATTATCCAAACCAAATACAATTGATATTGACAAGAAGGTGTTCATATGTGGTCCTTCATGTGAGCTACATGAAGTAATGTGGAGTCTTGAATAATTTGTCGAGTAGGTAGCCTTTCTAATTGCACCAATAGATCCCGATCAGGCCTAAGATGCTTGAGTATTCAATCCTTTATGATTTGCTTTAATGCAATCATTGGTTTGAACATATTCAAATAGCATCCATGCAATGCTTTTGTCATCATGTCTGCACATTTTTGATGTGTCGATATATATGAGAGCTGCATCTCTTTACTCATGATCTTTTATTTGACATAATGATAGTGAATTTCTATATGTTTGGTCCTAGAATTTCTATATGTTTGGTTCTTCATTTGAGCCTTGATCCTTTTGATTCCATCTACATCACTTCTAGTAATGATTATATCATCCACACATACACAAAATTATATGACCTCTGAGTGGTTCCTCTTAATGAAGAGGGAAGGAATGCCTTTCTTACCATAAAACCCTTATCCTACTAGTAAGTGATAATTCTATGATTCTAAGCTCCACGAGCTCGCTTCCAGCCATACAAAGAATTCTTTAACCTACATAGATACTCTAGATATGATTGATCTTGAAAGTCATGAGGTTGAGCCATGTATACCTCCATTGAAATGCAACCATTGAGAGAAACTTTTTTAGCATCCATTTGATATATCATCCAATTCTTGGAAGATGCAACACTCACAAGTACTCTAATTGTAGGGATTTTCTCCACATGTGAGAATGTCTCTTCATAATCTATACCTTGGGTTAATACAAACCCTTTGGCTATAAGCCTTGCTTTTGTTGGTGTAAATTACAAGCCTACACATTTGGCTCAAAGGATGCATTGAAGTCTATACATACATGAAGAAGCATAGGAACATATGCTAGTGGTTAATTACCACTTTACCTCATTGTAAAAGTCAAATTGACTTGGAGTCTCTTGTAATCACCTACCAAAAGGATTCGTGGAAAATTAGTTGCTTGATTGAAAGAATATCTCCAAGCATTTAGGAGCTTGATCATAGGGAGCCAAAAGTTTGAATTTGAATTCAAATTTTTAGTCATCTCTTATAAAAATGGATATGAAAAGTCACGGGTAAGTGAGAGCACTCCCGAGCCTAGCATTATTGTTTTTGAGTGTGTGTGAGGTCTATACTCAAGCCCACACCTCTCTACACCATTTGGCATTGATGTTCATGCAAATGGAATTGTATACACATGTTCATTAATACATACATTCATAGTGTCTATCTCTGAGTTCTCTGTTAGTCTACTCAAAAGTGTGTCAACTTGTCAAGGGCATATCTCGGTCAATTCTTCACCCAATTCAGTGATTCAAATCTTGTTGGATTCAGCTTGACGTAATCTACATGCTGTTAAAGTTTAAAGACATTCTATTAAGCCATTTTGGAGAAATCTGCGTCGAGGTGAACTCTGGTCATTTTCTACTACAGTCCTAAAAAGTCGGGGGTATAGCTTAACTTGCTAAATTGATTTCTCTTAACATAGCTTATCATTTTACATCATTCCACTTGGAATAGGTAGCTTACTAAGCTAATTAGATACCCCTCAAAGGAATTTTTTCCAATTCCTACTGTGCTGGTCATACTGAGCAAAATACTCAGCAGGTGTCAAGCCATAAATAGATGGTTTTCTTGAGTTTGACTTCCAAATTTATCTGTTTTGATTCAATCATTGCACACATCATTTCCAAATGACATAGGACATTTTATGGTGTCATTGGAAAGCTAATGAGGTCTAGTTATCAATTCTGAAACAAAAGAGGGCTGGTACAAAGCAGGTTTAGTAGTACCTACTCAGTCTCTTGGAGTATCCATCCATCCATCACAACAGTGGTATCAAAGCAAACTAAGGTAAAATGGGAGATGGTTTTCCTTCATTTATTGACAAATTGGATAGGAACAACTATCAAGCATGGTCTCTAAGGATGAAGACCTACTTACAAGGAAGGGGTCTCTATGGGTACATCTCAAGAGATGAGGAATTGCCCTCATTCAAAGCAAGAGGATTAGCAACCAAGGAAGAACGTGAAAAGCTCAACACATGGTGTGCTAAATATGCATTGGCAAGGTCTTATTTACTCAACTCTATATCTGATTTTCTTTTTCCATACATTAGAAATTGTAAGACATCCTAAGAGACTTGGGAAACCTTGTCATCATATTTTTCCTCCAACACAAGGGCTAGGAAAAATCAGTTGTGGATTGAATTCACAACACTAAGGAAGCAACCTAAGCAAGCTGTTTCAGAATTTGTGACCAAGATTAAAGATGTAGCAGATCAGTTAGCAAGTATAGGAGAAGAGATTGATGAAGAATAGATCTTAAGGCAAGTGATCAATGGGATCAAGGCTGATGACAAATGGGAAAGCTTCACCACTGCCATGGATCTCTACATGGACATGCACACTCCAGATCTTACAACCCTCATGGGACAATTGTTTACTCATGAATCAAAGCTCAACAAAAATGGAGACACATCCAAAGGTAATAACTCTTCTACCCTATACACTAATAAGAAGTCTAAAGATAAAGGTAAGAGCAAGAAGGTGGAAGATGAAGGATCAACCTCTCAAGCCAACTATGCAGGGAGAGGTAGATCTTCAAGAGGAAGGGGCACAGGAGGTAAGCCAGGTAGGGGGAGATCTTATAACTCCTCACCATGCAACATTTGTGGTTTATCAAATTGTAGTACAGATGAGTGTTTCAGGAATTACAAGAATCAGAGAGGAAGAGGATACCAAAGAGGTGGCTACTCACAGTCAAGAGGTAGATTCAACCATCACCAAGGCTACAACAATAACTACAACAACAACTACAACAATAATTACAATGGCAACTACTAAGGAGGATTCAAATCCAGGAAGGATTACAACAACTATACAGAGGAGCAAGATGAATCTCTTCTAATCATGAACATGACTTCAAAATCAGGTACAAATGATGATCACCTATTCTACATTGACTCAGGATGTTCAAATCATGTGGCTGGCAATGTAGCATTACTCTCTGATCTTGAGGAACCAAAAGGTAAGCATTAAGTCCAAACAGGTGAAGACACAAAGCATTCTGTAGTTAAAGTTGGAAATGTTAACACTTGTGATGGAAATCAGAATTTGTTGAGCAGGGTACTCTATGTACCAACCATTACCAAATGATGAGTGTTGGTCAGATTGTGGAGAAAGGTTTGCAGGTTAGATTCAACCAATATGGAGCATATGTGGAGGATCCAAGACACGGGTTCAAGAGGACTGCTAAGGGAGATACAAAGAATATTGCACTATACAGTTATAAAGATCAAACACTTTCAGAGCTTGAGACTTGGCACAAAAGGTTAGGGCACATAGGAGAAAGAACCTTGAAACAAATGTGCAGGGACCAATGTGTGCTTGGGATACCTAATGTATCCAAGCAACATATGATTTATAAGTGTGGTGCTTGTCAATTTGGGAAGTCTCACAGGTTACCCTTCTCAAAGAAAGGATACATGCATGAAGACTACCTAGAGCTTGTACACATAGATGTATGGGGACCAAGCAAAGACCCCTCAGTCTCACGATCAAGGTACTATTTGTCTTTCATTGATGATTATAGCAGATGGACTGTATTATACTTCATGAAGCACAAGGATGAGGTATTTAATTGCTTTAAAAAATATCTTGCATTAGTTGAAAATCAGACAGGAAGGAATTTGAAGAGGCTAAGGTCAGATAGAGGAGGTGAGTACTTCTCCAATGAATTTGAAAACTTCTTGCAGGAGAGAGGCATCAAAAGAGAGATAACCACAAGGTATTCTCCTGAACAGAATGGGGTAGCTGAGAGAAGAAATAGATTAATTGTTGAGACAACTAGATCTATGCTTAATGAGAAAAAGTTACCTAACTATCTATGGGCAGAGAGTGTTTCTACTGCCACTTACCTCATAAACAGGTTACTATCTAAGTCTCTTGATGGCATGACACCCTATGAAGCATGGCATGGTAAGAGACCTTCACTTGAAAATTGCAAAATATTTGGATGTGTAGCATATGTACACATTCCTTCTCAGATAAGAGGTAAGCTAGACCCAAAGGCTAAAAAATGCATGTTTATTGGGTATGATTTAAATAAAAAAGGTTATACGTTTTATAATCCTACCAATAAGGAATTTATGGTAAGCAGAGATGTTGTCTTTGATGAAAATGAATCTTGGTATGAGAATGAATGCAAGAAGGTCAAATTACCCTATGATTTGGAAGAGGAATTTCCAAGTCTTACAAAGGAGGAACCTACTCAGAATGAAGCCTCAAGCTCAGATGATGAAGACACTATCAATCTTGAAGAATTCAAAGCATGGAAGTCCAAAGGCAAAATGAAGATGATAGCTTGAAGACATACCTGAATCCTCAACTCAACCATTTAGAAGATCACAAAGAGAAAGCAAGAAACCTATCAGATATGGGTATGATACATCTCTTGCTACTAAACATTCTGTTTATCTTGCCAAAGATTTGTCAAATGAAGAACCAGGATCATATGAAGAAGCAATAACCAAATCAGAATGGAAAGAAGCTATGGATGAGGAGATTGATGCTCTCAAAGAGAATGACACATGGGAGTTAGTACCTAAGAAGGACTCAATGAAGGTAATAGGATCCAGATTGATCTACAAGCTTAAAAGGAATTCTGATGGCACAATCAATAGGTACAAAGCCAGATTGGTAGCCAAGGGTGTTGCACAAACCCAAGGCATTGACTATGAAAAGACATTCTCACGTATGGCCAACATGCCAACCATCTGAGTGTTGGTAAGTGTGGCTGCATCAAAAAATTGGAATATGTACCAATTGGATGTCAAGAATGCTTTCTTGAATGGATGGATTTCAGAGGAGGTGTATATGTTCACAACCTCCTGGCTATGAGGACCCCAAGAAGGTAACATATGTTTGCAAATTAAAAAAGGCTTTATATGGATTGAAGCAGGCACCTAGGGCATGGAATTACAGGTTAACTACATACCTCCAAGACCAAGGATTTGTCATGAGCAAGGGAAATACTTCTCTGTTCATTAAGAGAAGTAATTCAGAGGTAATATACCTTTGTGTTTATGTGGATGACATCATCATTACAGGTAATGATGTCAATGGAATCATATATATCAAAAGTAAAATGATGAAGGAGTTCAAGATCAATGATCTTGGTCTATTGAAATATTTTTTGGGACTTGAATTAGTCCACACTAATTCAGGGATATATATCACTTAGAAAAAATATGTACAAGATATGTTGAAGAAGTTTCACTTGCAGGATGCTAAAGTAGCAAGCACTCCAATGGAGGTAAACCTAAAGCTAAGTGCCCATGAAGGTGATGAAGTCAAGGATATTACAGGTTATCAAAGTATGGTGGGTAGCTTGAACTATGCTACCTTAAGAAGGATAGATATTGCATATGGAGTTAGTGTGCTAAGTCAATTTATGCACAAGCCAAGGATACCTCACTTAGAGGCTGCCAAGAGAATCTTGAAGTACCTCCAGGGTACACAGAACCATGGTTTGTATTTCCCTTACACTTCAGATATTGATATCAAAATTATTTCAAATGCAGATTGGGCAGGATGCAAGGATGATAGGAGGAGCACTTCTGGATATATCTCTTTTGCAGGTGACAAACCAATTTCATGGTCTTCAAAGAAGAAACCTACTATTGCTCTGTCTTCCACAAAGGCAGAGTATAGAGGACTAGCTAATGCCACACAAGAAGCAATTTGGATTAAGCTTTTGTATACAGAATTGGGATTGTATACTAGGTCACCAATTATCTTTGGAGATAATACAAGTTCTCTTCACCTTGTAGCTAATCCTATATATCATGCTAGGGCCAAACACATAGAGGTCCATTACCATTATGTGAGAGAGAAATTGATAAGCAAGGACATTCAACTTACCTATGTATCAACCAACATGCAATGTGCAGATTTGTTGACTAAAGGTTTGGATGGAACCAAACTTTGCAGGTTCAAATCCATGATTGGATTGCAGGATATACTTGAAGATTGAAGATGAAGACTTAAGCCAAAATGTTTGGCTTGAGGGGGAGCTGTTGGTGTAAATTAAAAGCCTACACATTTGGCTCAAAGGATGCATTGAAGTCTATACATACATGAAGAAGCATAGGAACATATGCTAGTGGTTAATTACCACTTTACCTCATTGTAAAAGTCAAATTGACTTGGAATCTCTTGTAATCACCTACCAAAAGGATTGTTTCCTCCACGTCCAAAAGCCTACTAAGTAAGTAGGAGTAGGAGAGAACTCATCCTGGGGTGGGCTGTGGAAAATTAGTTGCTTGATTGAAAGAATATCTCCAAGCATTTAGCAGCTTCATCATAGGGAGCCAAATGTTTGAATTTGAATTCAAATTCTTAGTCATCTCTTATAAAAATGGATATGAAAAGTCGCGGGTAAGTGAGAGCACTCCCGAGCCTAGCATTATTGTTTTTGAGTGTGTGTGAAGTCTATACTCAATCCCACACCTCTCTACACCATTTGGCATTGATGTTCATGCAAATGGAATTGTATACACATGTTCATTAATACATGAATTCATATTGTCTATCTCTGAGTTCTCTATTCGTCTACTCAAAAGTTTGTCAACTTGTCAAGGGCATATCTCGGTCAATTCGTCACCAAAGTCAGTGATTCAAAGCTTGTTGGATTCAGCTTCAAGTAATCTACATGCTGTTAGAGTTTGAAGACATTCTATTCAGCCATTTACGAGAGAGTTGCATCGAGGTGGACTCTGGTCATTTTCTACTACAGTCCTAAAAAGTCGTGGGTATAGCTTAACTTGCTAAATTGATTTCTCTTAACATAGTTTATCATTTTACATCATTCCACTTGGAATACGTAGCTTACTAAGCTAATTAGATACCCCTAAAAGGAATTTTTCCAATTCTTCTTGTGCTGGTCATACTGAGCAAAAAACTCAGTAGGTGTCAATCCACAAATAGAAGGTTTTCTTGAGTTTGTGACTTCCAAAGTTATCTGTTTTGATTCAATCATTGCACACATCATTTCCAAAGGACATAGGACATTTTATGGTGTCATTGAAAAGCTAAGGAGGTCTAGTTATCAACTCTGAAACAAAAGAGGGCTGGTACAAAGCAGGTTTAGTAGTACCTACTCAGTCTCTTGGAGTATCCATCCATCTATCCCAACAGCTTTGTGAATGTTAATTAAGCCATCAGAATTCTTCTTTACCTTGTAGATCCACCTTGAGACAATGATCTTCATAGAAGGTTTCTTTGGAACCAATTCATAAGTCTAAGTTTCTTGTAGAGCTTCTATCTCTTCTTCCATTGGTGTGTCTCCATTTTGGATTCTTCTTGGATTCTTCATGGCTTCATGATATGAAATTGGTTCTTCTTAGTTTGTATATGGCGCTATGTAAATAGAATGCGTAGTGTGAAGCCCATAAAAGTCAAATCCATCAAAGTCAACATGTTCAGGGTCAAAGTCAACAAGGGTTAAGTTAAAGTGTTTGAAGTTGTAGGGTCAAAGTGCACAGGTAGTGCACAATTAATTGGTTCACAAAGGATAAAATTCCAGAAAGTTGCTTGCAAGTTGTAGAGGTATTTTTGTAATTTCAGTAAGGTTCAAAGTCTTTTTAAATTGTTTTGAAAGGTTGAGATGAGGCCTCCCTTATGTACACATTTGAAGAGTTAAAAGACAAAATGTGAAGGTATGTGAAGCAGCAGCATATGCAGAAGTGAAAGTGTGGCCCCCCAATTAATTTTTTTTTTTTACTCTAAAGTCACTAGAGGTCAAAATAGGGATTCGTTGGCTGCACACTTTTGGAGAGAAACTTGGGACATCAAAGTGAGCACCAAAATACTCTTCCACTCAGGAGGGTACATGAATCAACACTCAAATGAAGTCAAGTACTATTCTTGGACCAAGCAAGACTAAGCAAGGTGAGGAAAGTTTAAGCTAGGCAAGAGAGAGAAGTACAAGAGATACACAGTGTGCGACGCAGAGAACGAAGTGCAAGGTTTGCATGAAGAGGGACTAAGGGAGTGTGTAGAGAAGTGTTAAGCTATTCACCATAAGGATCCCAAGGTCTCATTGAAGCTATGTGTGTGCCGATAGAAGGTGTCGATCCCTCCCCCCTATTGGAAGCTTGGTGCAAGGTGTGCACAAGTGTAGGCTTGGAGAAGGTGGAGGTCTGGTGTAGAGAAGGCCGAGAGCAACAAGACCCTTGGGTATTTGGTATTTTGTGATAGAGGATTCTCTGGGATTTTTGAGAAAAGCATTGGATTGTATTGTGAATCACCATTGTATTTGTCTTCTTATAATCAATCGACAAAGGCTTCAAGTGTGTATCTTTCTTCTTGTCTTTCCCTTTTCTCCTACAAACACTCAAATCCCTTCTTGTCCAAGAATCCCCCAAAAAAATTTGGCACGCACGGTGGGACTCCAAGGAGATTTGAGCATAGGAGAAGCCAAGTGCAAAGGGTAGAAGAGTTCCAGTGCTGATAGTACTACTTCATTTGACTAAGAGTTAAATATTCTTATCAATTATCTCATACTAAGAGGGCTATGAGTAGCTCATGACCGCAACTCGATCCCAAACATTGAGGATCACCTGCCAATGCAGACATAAAAGCTATTGGAATCAATATTTCCTCAAAGTCTATAGGTTTGAGCAAAACCTTTGGCAACCAACCTTGCTTTATACCTAGAGATGCTCCCATTTCCATGCCTCTTTACATTGTACACCCGTTTGTTTCTGGTGACTTTCATGTCCTTTGTTCTTGGCACCGATGACCAAGGATCATTTTCTTCAAGTTCCTTGACCTCCTCCTCCATTGCTCAATCCATTCCCTATGCTTATTTTCGTGTTCTGAAAAGTTAGGTTCTTCACAAGCTATAACTTGACTCATGTAGGCATAGTGTCTTGAAACGAATGAATAATAAGTTAACCTTTGAACAAGGTATTTAACCCTATTGGATGACCTTACCTGACCATTCCGTGATAGGAATCTCCTCCTCCTTGATTTGGATCCTTAAAGTTCCGGAGATTCCAATTTTTCCATATCTTCATCACTTGTAGATTCCATGTCTACCCATCGATGGTCTTTTTCATTTGCCTTTTCCTGACCATTGCTACTTCCTTCACTTGAATGAGACTCATTCCTTGTCGTCCCATGCCAAGCTCATGTGTTAATCTCCTCTGATGGTGTGCTTGAACTGGTTAGACCACTCATATCCATGTTTCATTGTTTCTGTTTGAAATTCTTCTCAACTTCATATGTATCATCAACCTGTAACACATCTTTTCTATCAAAACAAGGAAGAAAATCATCAGATATTACATCCCTAGACACCTTAAGGTCTTCAGAGCAATGATTATAGCATTTAAAACCCTTTTGATCTAAAGAATATCCAAGAAGTATACACATATCGGCCTTGGGTCTAACTTGTGTCTTAACTCTTGAGGTATGTGAGCATAATACACAAAACCAAATACTTTGGGATAAGGTGTAACTCCGTGAACGCATGAGGTTGGAGACCTATTCATGATGTATGTGGCTATATTTGTTGCATAAGCGGAATAAGAGTTAGGAACATTCATTTCATTTATCAAAGCTCTAGCCTCTGCTATGTATCTATTCTTCTTGTCCGCCACCCCCATTTTGTTGAAGTGTATACCTACAAGTGAATTGCCTTTTGACACCATGTTCATGTAGAAAATCTCAAAATTCATTTGAAAAATATTGTCCCCCTCCATCCGATCTGAGAGTCTCTATATACTTCCCTGTTTCCTTCTCCACTGGGTTTTTGAACCTTTTCAATTGATAAAACACTTCTCACTTTGACTTCATGCAATACTACCAAGAACACCTTGAATGATCATCTATAAATTTGACAAATTATCTATTACCTCCAATGGATGGCTCCCTTGTAGGTCCCCATACATTTGTAAGTATGAGATTTAATACTTCATTGCTCACATGTGCTTCCTTCTTGGATGGAACTCTACTTTGTTTCCCTAATTGACAATCATAGCAAAAAGGTTGCATATTCTTGGATGTAAGATCAAGAAGACCACTCACAAAGCCCTTCCTTTTCATGTCCTTCATCCTTTGTAAGTTTATGTGCCCAAATCTTCTATGCCATAAGTCAATTTTTGCAATCTATTTATTTCCAATTGACAAGTAGATAGTGTGAGGGGCTTATGGATTTACCTCCATCTTGAATAGTCTTCCTTAGTTCTTTCCTTTTGTTATAAGCATGTAATCTTGCATTGGCTCTTCACAAAAACATCCTTGACCATTGAACCTCACCTCATAACCTCTTTCAACCATTTGACCTACCGAAACCAAGTTCTTTGTGATGGTTGGCACATGCAACACATCCTTCAACACTTTGGAGCTTTGAGATCCATTCAACACAAAATCTCCCACATGTGTAATCGTGTGCTCAATGTTGTCCCTTGTCTTTACATGTCCTTGAGTGATGGGGGAGTCTAAATTAAAACAAACATCTTTATTGAAACTTATATGGTTGCTACAACCACTATCAATGTAGCATGTAAAATTTGAACTTTTACTTGAACCATACATCATAAAAAAGTTCTCATGTTTTGAGTTTGCTGAAGTACTATGATAACTACCTTAGTTCCTTTTGTATCCTTGATTGTCTCCTCCTTTGGACTAGCAATCTCTTGCATAATGGCTAAATTCTGCACAATTGTCGCATTCTCCATTGTATGCTTCTCTTCCTTGTGATCTTCCTCATCTTCATCTACTTCCTTCTCTTCCTCTTCATCCATTCCTTTGGTTGGACCCTTCTAGTTGCTTGAGCTTGAGTTTGACCTTTCTCTCCCTTTGCCTTTGGAGTCTTTTCCACCTCTTCTACCTTTGCCTCTACTTGCATAGAAAACTTGGGCTTGGCTGCCCTTAAATTGTGAACCTCCTTGGTTCACCTCCTCAGTCACCATCAATGTGACGTATTGATCAAATTATCATAGGAAATCACTCACATAAACTGATATGGTGAACGCTTTCCACCCTTCATCCTTGTTGAATACATTGAGAGTGTGTGCAACAAGATCATCATCTTTGATAGGGATCCCAAGTGAGCCTAGGGAGTCTACAAGCTCCTTAACCTTCAAAATGTACTCATTTATGTTATTACTTGGTGCTTTCCTAAGATTTTTTAGATCATTCCTGAGTTGAATCCTCCATGCCTTGGTTAATGAAGAGTAGAATCTCTCCAGGGTCTCCCAAACCTTCTTGGATGTGTCCAAGACTTGTGTATGCCCTATCAAGCTAATGCATGTGCATTCACACTCTCATGAATCTTCACCTACTAAATCAAAACACAAATCACATTAAAATCCTCAAGACATTTGAATCCATATAACATTCCATTATTCCATAAAGTATAACAAATTTAACAACCAAGCTAGTCTTGGCTATTGTAGAAACTGATAATAGAACTCTTCTTGATCCGAGGCACAAATAAAGCATCTCAAAATGTAAAAGAACTACCATTAGTATTAGTCAAAATGATCTTACCAACTCCCATGAAAAGATAATAGAAGATCTTGGAATATGTGACATTTTTCTTATAATAATACATTTGTAATGTAAAGACAATGCACATCACATGCCAGGAAATAGGTTTGTTAGTGCTATCAAGTGCCTTAGAGTTGGGTACTAAAAGAAGCCACATCATGTGGCATGAGACAAGACATTGGTCAATCCTTATCAAAAGCCCCAAAAGCTTATAATGAGGTTAATCCAATTGATCTCCAATAATGATGATTGGATCTTGGACTTGTTTTCTGGCATAGGTACTTCTAATTACAATCTTGATCATTGACACTCTTTTGGTATCATGTGTAATTGGTTTGTTTATTTTTAGAGACGACACTCACCTCAGAATGTTCAGGTACTGTATTAATGTAGAGAAGGATGAAGCCCGAGTCAACTTCATTTGGATGCAAATTAATGGTTTGAATGAATGCCTAGATGAGGAGTAGGAGGTTGGGAAGAAACATATAGTTGACACATAGAGATTCTAGCGTGCATCAAGGGAGCATGTGCCACCATTGGCAGATGAGCCAAGAGACATGGTTGACCTTGAGGAGCAAGTTCTAGAGCAAGAAAAGCCCTCAGAACCTTCTCGGATCCCTAAAGATGTTGTTATGCAAGAGGTAGAGCATTTATATGATCAGCTTCTATTGTAAAAGGGTTGTTGAGCTTTGTAAACAGATAATTTTGTAATTATTTGATTATTGGAATATAAGGGTCAACGTTTTTACTATTCATGCTTAACCCATTTCACATTCTATGCATTTGTGTTGGAGTGATATGTGGTTAGCTTTACACTTATGACTAGTTAAGGTCATAGTGTTGAAGTGGTGACTAGAACAACTCGATGAGCTAAAATAGAAGTATGCAAAAAAGCTCCTCCAATGTTTATGCTAGTGTCAAATGATGTGATGTTATATATATACTAACCCTTGATAAGTGAATTTTATTTCTCCATGTAGATTAACTCAAATTCTTAATAAGAAATCAGAACATAAATCTCACATCAAGAGTGCCAACTGCTGTATCAAGAGATTGAATTTTTTCTTTGTTTTTTCCATTATTGCAACTATGTTGTCAAACTCGAAACTCTAACATGAGGTGCTGGATCACTCGATGGCCTTTTCTAGAATTCAAAATAATTTAGTAAGCTTCTTCATGAATCTGATGCCTTGATGTTGGATTTTCATGGTATTAATTGAAAATGAAATAATGTTTTTCACAGTAGAATAGGAAAATGAGCCATTTTTGCATCATTTTATCCATTTCTTCTCAATAAAAAAGAGAACATGTCTTTGCTCTCATTTTTTATGAATCAGTGTTCATCCTCAATATCAGCTCTCTCATCAATAAGTGCATCATGTAAATCTGCATAAAAAATGGAATGATCTACATGATCACATGAAACTTGTAAAGGCTGAGAACTTGCCCCATTAGGTGGAGCACTAGAATATTTGTGACAGGACCAGTAGATTGTGTCCTTTGACAACATTATACAAGACTTTGAAAATATACTTCTGATTACAAAAACACATATGTAGGGAAAATCATACAAGGATATGTAACTAATACATGATGTCCCACAACCCGAGACTGATAAGTATGGATAACTTGACCAAAGATGATACTGGAGATCCTACAACCCGGGACCGTATGTATGGAACAAGATATCTAGATTATAAGAATTTCCTTCAGGTATATGAACTAGATACAAGAAATAACTAGAAGGAATTTTGTACTATGATATTACAATAGGACAAGAGAGGATGTCCATGATACAAGACTAGACAAGACTAGAGCAACAGATAAGACTAGAACTTGAACTCGAACTTGAAAGTAATTTCTTGGTGATTACAACCACTTGAGCTCCCAAGACTGGCATTGGAAAGATTGAGAATGAATGTGGCCAACACCTCCTTATCTAGTTTTCCCAAGGGCATTTGAAGGGTGTTACTCATTAATGATGTCATCAATGATATCATCAATTGGAAACAAAACCTTTGGATGTCAAAATTCAGCCAATAGATAGTCGATCTTAGGGTTTTGACATGTTCTGGGTAGAATGGAGGCATTAATTTCTCCAAATTTTGAAAGAATCATGAGATATGGAAAGTGAGATGGAATCTAAGGTTTAGGTTGGTTTCTTTTGTGTCCATGACATCACCTCCTCCTCAAGCGACGAGTTCTACAAGGAGCGGTTATGTGATTGTGAGATGTTCTAGACCTTGAATCTTCATAGCCCTTGGTCTTTGTAGAGTTCTTGATATGTGGCACTCGAACATGATGATAATTGATATCTATGATGAAACTAGAAAGGTTTTGTCGTATATATAGGTATAGAATCAAGGCCATGATTCTTCTGATGGGCACTACTCCTCTTTTGATTCTGATGATGATCCTTTTGATGTGGGATATTGATTGTAGAACTCCTAATTGCAACTTGCTTCTTCTTTTTAGGGCATTTGAATACCATATGATCATGCTTTCTACAATAAAATCATAATCCATTTTCCTTTCCATCTTGTCTTTCCTTTTTGTAACTCGTTTGAGAATGATGTAATCCAATTGCATGGGTTCTGGTTGAGTTTCCTAGATCATATGTTGTTGCAGAATAGAAGTAAACTTGTATTCTTGATCTCTAAGAGACATTTGCTTCTCTTGGATTCTCTCAAACAAACTATTATCACACTCAGTTGCTTGATTCATTAATTCATTCAAAGTATTTACCTTGGGCATGGTAAGCATGAGATCCTTGAGATCATCATGTAAACCCCATTGAAATTTGTTGGTAAAATAATCCTCATGCCATGTGAGGTCACAAATGATTTGTCTCAATTCCGATGCATAGGTAGATGGAGTCCTATTTCCTTGATGTAGCTTCTTTAGCTCTGTCTCAACAACACATGAGCAATTGGTATCTCCAAAAGAAGATGTGAATTCGCGAACAAAGGCCTTGAAATCATACAAAATATCCATGTTCTTCTCTAGGATAGGTGCAAACCATGAAATATTAGTACCACATAACAGAGCTCCTATAAGTCCCACTTGAGAAACATCATCTAGGTACCTGTCAGGTTGCATTCTTATGAAGAGCTTCACTTGTTGCAGAAATGCTCCAAAATTAGATCTTGTACCATCAAATTTCTCACGTATGCTCACCTTTGGACTTGTTTTTTAGATTGTTTGCCATGGGTTTATATGAAGAAGATTGATTTAGAATGCTCTGCAACTTCTAAATTTGCCTTTGAAGTTGTATGATTATATTGTGAATATTGTGTTGTTGAATCCTTTGTTGGTTTTCTCGTATCTCTTGAACTTGTTCTTTAATGACATTAAGTGTAGAAAAAGATTCTTCTCAATGAATCTAGCGTGTGGTCTTGATGAAGGTAGTCTTGCCAAAATGTCAAGGGAGCACTAGATTAAGCTCTTTGACTACACTAGACAAGATTTTAGAAATATACTTCTAATTACAAGAACACCCATGTAGGGAAAATCATAGAGGGATATGTAACAATACAAGATGTCCTACAACCCAAGACTAATAGGTATGGATAACTCGATTAAAGATGATATATGAGATCCCACAACTCGACACCATAGGAATGGAAGAAGATATCTCGATTACACACATTTCCTTTAGGGATATGAACTAGATACAAGAAATAACTAGAAAGAATCTCATACTACGAGATTACAATAGAACGAGAAAGGATGTCCACGATATGAGACTAGACAAGACTAGAGCAAGAGAAAAGACTAGAACTTGAACTGGAACTGGAAAGTACTTACTTGGTGATCACAAATGCTTGAGCTCCCAAGATTAGCATTGAAAGAACTAAGAATGAATGTGGCCAAACCCTCCTTATATAGTTTCTTCAAGGTCAGCTCAAGGGTAGTTACGAGTTGATGATGTCATGGCTAATGCCATCCACTAGAAACAAGACCTTCGGATGTCAGAATTCACCAAATAGACAACCGATCTTGGGATTTTGGCATGTTCCGGATGCATTGAGAATTAGTTTCTCCATCATGAGATATGGAAAGTGACATGGAATATAAGGTTTAGGATGGTTTCTTTTGTTTCCATGACATTGTCCACCTCTAGCAAGAGGTAGCAAAGTATCATCCATGTATTCGGAGCTAACAGTTGTCTCCTTTGTACATGAACGTAATGGACCAATAGAATCTTCCACAAAAACAACATCATGGCTAACCAAAATGCGTTTATTCTATGGATCATATACAAGATAGCCTTAGCTTTCAGAACTGTACCCAACAGAAATACATTTCATTGCTTTATCATCCAATTTTCTATGATGTTGTTCAAGCACTAATGCATATGCCAGATAGTTGAGAACATGCAGATGAGCAAGAAATGGCTTGTGACCATGCCAAGCCTCATATGGAGTGATAGACTAGAGTGCTTTAGTGAGACACTTGTTAAGTACATATGTTGCACACATAATAGCCTCAAGCCAGAAACTATGTGGTGAAGCATGACTCTTAAGCATACATCTTGCAATCTCCATCAGTGACTTGTTCTTCTATTCAGCAACTCCATTCTATTAAGGTGTATACAAAACTATACACTAATGTTTTATCCTAGGTTCAACCGTAAATGCATTAAAATCACAAGATATATATTCATCCCCTCGATTAGAATGGAGGGTCTCTATATATACTAACATATCTTCTGCCAAAACCAAAAACGGTTTGAAGCACATAAACACTTCGGACTTTTCTTTCACTGGATATACCCATGCATGCGTGGAAAAATCATAAATTAAAGATAGTTCCCAAAAAAATCTTTCTACATAGGAACACAAGCATCACTC
The DNA here is from genome assembly GCA_020310875.1 of Ceratopteris richardii. Classification (NCBI taxonomy): domain Eukaryota; kingdom Viridiplantae; phylum Streptophyta; class Polypodiopsida; order Polypodiales; family Pteridaceae; genus Ceratopteris; species Ceratopteris richardii. The sequence continues at coordinate 111,685,115 of CM035421.1, forward strand.
TGAACAAGCTGGAATTTCTGAGTAGCTAGAACCGAACCATCTTTTGGGAAGGAGGAGTGCTGCATTTTGCCCGAGATACAGCCTTCAGAAACATGTTTTTCGGGTCCCTCAAGTTTGGGAAAAGAGGACACCATTTTAGATTTTTGTAGGCGTAGCAAACTAGGGAAATTCAAATGACCAAAGCATGCATGCCAAAGCTTTGCATCTCATATAGCTTGAGAATCATATACTACACATGCTAAATCATTCATTGATTTCTCATAGTCTATGAGCTTATATAGCCTAGAACAAAAAATGCCACAAGCAATAATCATGTCCCCAGTTGAAAGATCATGAAATCTATATCTATCGTCAATAGATTTCACAACCAATACAATCTTGGCTAATGCAAAAAATGATAAGAGATTTTTGTTGATCGTTGGCACAAATAAAGCATTTGACAATGTAAAAGAACTACCATCAACAGAAGTCAGTTTGATCTTACCGACTCACATAATAGGTTAAGAGGATTTGTTTGCACATGCGATAGTATTCCTTGTAGGGGCAGGCTCAAGTGAAGTGAAGAAAGTGCTCTGGGAGGTAATATGTTTGGTTGCCCCACTATCAAAGTAGCAAACATCTCAGTCTACTAAAAACATACGTTGCTCATAAGAACATGGGTCAACTGCAAACAATAGTAAATGCCCATTCTTCAATCTACACAAGATTAGTGAACTATGTCTTCAGTGTAGAGGGCTCTACAACAACCATTCCCACCTCTTTATTCTTTTCCTCTTTTGTAGCCATCTTTGGATAGTTCTTTATGAGATGGTCGTTTCCTTTACACTACTTAGAAAAGAATTTCTACTTTTCTAATTTCTTCTCATCTTTGTCTTCCTTCTTTGAATATGCAAAATTTATAGATTTCTGCTTAGTAGTATATGATCTTGATTTACCTTTGTCCTTCTAATTAGCTAGGAAAGCTTCATCTACAACATGCATAATCAACTTGTTCTGACTAGACTGATCTTCTTGCAATAGAACATAGTCTAACTCCTCAAACGGTAATGAGATAAGTGATTATTTTGTTTCTTATTGACATAGAATGAGATAGATAGAGAGAGAGAGAGAGGAAAAGAAAGAGAGAGATCTAGAGAAACATAAAGAGAGAGAGAGAGAGAAAGAAAGAGAGAGATGAAAGTGAGAGATAGAGAGAGAGAGTGAAAGAGAGAGATGAAAGAGAGAGATGAAAGAGAGAGAGATGTGAGATAGGAAAAGAGATGCATACATACATACACAAAAATATGCATACACATACTCAGATACATATTACATACACACATGCATATTACATACACACTCACATACATATTACATACACACATGCATATACATACACATACATATTACATACTCACATGCATATGCATACACACATATACATACATACATGCATATTACATACACACATGCATATTACGTACACACACATATGCATACTCATACTCACATACATACATGTACACACACATATACATACATACATGTACATACACGTATACATACACACATGCATACGCATACATACATACACACATATTTGCATGTACGCACACACATACATACATACACACGCACATATACATACACACTCACATATGTATACACACACATATATGCATACACACATGCATATGCATACATACATACACACACATATGCATGTACACACACATACATACATACACACATGCATATTACATACACACGCACATATATATACACACTCACATATGTATAAACACACATGCATACATGCACATACACATATACACACACCACATATACATAGACACATATACATGTTTTAGGGTTAGGGTTTTTAGATTATGGTTTTTGACTTTTACACATACACACACAGTACATACACACATGCACACATATACAAATGCATAAACACATCTCTTTCTCTCTCTCTCTCTGTCCCTACACACACATCTCTTTCTCTCTCTCTCTCATCTTTGTAAGTGATGTGCATACTCTTTCACTCTCTCTCTTTCTCTATGTTTATCTTTTTTAATTTATCTTTTCCTTTGTTTTGCAGGAGCTTTTTGGCATCGATTCTTTAGAATTTGGCAAGAGACAACGTCGACTGGGCTTTGACGAGAATGATCAAAAGAATTACATCAATTCAAGTGATTATTTTGTTCTTTATTATAAATAGAAAGAGAGAGAGGGATGAAAGAGAGAGAATAAGAGAGACAGAGAGAAAGAGGGAGAGAGATGAGAGAGAGAGAGAGAATGAGAGAGATATAGATAGATAGAGAGAGAGAGATATACAATGAGAGAAAGAGAGAGACATAGAAATACATACACACATGCATACATATCACGTACACATATGTATATGTATATGCATACATACACACACATATATACATGTTTCAGGGTTAAGGTTTTAGGATTAGGTTTTTTGAATTTTACACATATACACATATAATACCTACACACATGCACACATATACAGATGCATACATACATACACACACACACACACATCATATATACATACACACATATGCATGTTTTAGGATTAGGGTTTTAGGATTGGGGTTTTTGGTGTTTACATATATACACACATGCATACACACATATACACATATAAACACAAAATACATATACACATAAGCATAGGTATAGACATGCGTACACACATACACACACATACATACATATACACACACACATGTGCATGTTTTAGGGTTAGGTTTTTAGGATTAGGGTTTTCGGATTTTACATATATACACACAAACCAACACACATATACACATATAAATACATAATACATATACATATATACATATATATACACATGCATACACACATACACAACATACATACATACACACACACACATACACACACACATACACACACACACACACACACACACACACATATATATATATATATATATATATATATATATATATATATATATATATATATATATATATATATATATATATATATATATATATATATATATATATATATATATATATATATATATATATATATATATATCGGAGAGAGAGACATGCATACACACATGTGACATATACAAACACAATATGAATGTTTTAGGGTTAGGGTCTTAGGATTAGGGTCTTTGTCTTACATATATACACACATGCATACACACATATACACATATACACATATACGCATATGAACACATAATACATATACACATACACGTATATATACACATGCACACACATATACATGTTTTAGGTCTAGCTCTTCAGGATTAGGCTTTTATGGTTTTTACATAGATACACATATGCATACACACACATACACACACACACACACACACACACACACATATATATATATATATATATATATATATATATATATATATATATATATATATATATATATATATATATATATATATATATATATATATATATATATATATATATATATGTATATATATATATATATATAGAGAGAGAGACATATATATACACAAGAATACACACATACACATGTTTTAGGTGTAGGACTTTAGGATTAGGGTTTTAGGGGTTTTACACATGCATACAAATATTTAGACATATACAAATATACACACATAATATATATACACATACACATGTATATACATAGGCATACACACATATACATGTGTTCTAGTTGTTGTTTAAAAATATCATGTCAATGTGTCTCATTTCTTTGTACATGGTTCATGATTCATTTCGCTCATGTCTTTTGCATTTGAGAGTATGTTTTGGTTTATCAAATCATGTTTTTGTTGCCTATCATACATGTCACATGTAGTCGAGTTTTCCTTGGGCAAAATGAATTGTATATTGCTACACAACAGCATGGGAATGTTACTGTAGCAAGAGACAGCACACTCCGCCCAAAAAAAAAAATTTTGCAGATATGGTCGTCGGTATAGGTGACGATATAAGCATCCGCATCCCCAGGCACATTCTGACCGATGCTTATACGGAGTATTTTGCCCAGGGCATACCATGGCTTACATCGATGCTTATAACATCGCTTATACCAACGGTTATACGGATGCTTATACCGACACTTATATCGACGCTCATATCGACGCTTATATCGGTGCTTTGTTTTCGATGCCTACACCGACCCTTACACTGACGTCGGGGCAAAATCCTCCCCATTCATTTTCCTCGATAGAAGCCTCAGTGTACACCTGATATGTTGTAATGATAAAACTTGTAGAATTCCACCACTTAAGAAGATAATAAAGAGGGTTACACCACTACTAGAGAGGATGGATTCACCACTAACAGAAAACATAACCAAGACAATGAATGCTCAATCATCACATCTACAATTCATGAGAGGTTCCAAGTTCATTTTAGAAGAAGGTGACTCACAAAGGGAAACAACCAATGAAGATTCCATGCAAGAGTTCCCTTAAGGGAAAGATTCTGTGTCTAGATTCCTCCACTAAGAAGAAAAAATATGAAGAGAAAAACAAGAAGAAAAGCCACAAGGCCCCTCCTTGCAGAGAAACTAACCTTCTAAAATGATTTTCATATTGGTAAATGTCATGGGGTTGTCTAAAACGTGAAGAATGACTATTATTGGTGAATGGTTTTCGGATAATGGCCTAAAATCAGACTTCATTTATATTCAAGAGAGAAAAATTGATAGAGTACCTTCAAAAAAATACTTAAACATATTTCTTTGACTCATGTCTAGATCTCCACACACACCCTTGGATGTTGATGGTGCTGCTATCAGAATTAAGAACATTTGTCTTGATCGACTTATCAACACTCTCAAAGATTAGAATCATTGTTGGATTGTTGCTTCCAAGGAGCCCTTGCATTTCGCCATTGTCTCCCTATATGCTCCCAACTTGGAGTGAGAGAGGATTGTAATCTTGCATTCTTTTGGCCTCCCTATCCAATAATGTTGTGCTTTGCGGGGATTTCAATATGGTAGAGGATCCTATGGACAGATGAGGAAATGGAGGGAGAATTGTAGATGGTCAAGAGGAAATTGTCTCCGATAAAATAAAACTCCATCTAGATCTTGTGAAGATTAAAGATAAGAATGGGTTCTCTTTGTCAAACCTCAAATCTGGGGATGATTTGAGAAAAATGATTGATAGAAGCTACATTATGCCAAACATAATCTATAAGTGGGGCCAACCCTCCCTCTCACAACACACAACCTTGCCGTCTCACATCACTACCCAAGTATTCTCATCTTCAGGCCATTCAACAAAAATATGAGGAGAATAGTTGGGCACCCAACTATTCTCATCTTTAGTATCTCACATCACTAGCCAACTATTCTCATCTTTATTGTCCATATGATGCTAAAAATATTCACAATAAATTTGATGATGCCAAAGAAATTAGGGAAAATATGAATCTATCTAATGATTAAGATCTGATGAATAAGGAAAGGAAATGGCTACAAGAAGCTATACTAAAAATTAAGCAAATAACTAAAAACAATTCAAAACCTATGAAAAAAGAGAAACAAAATTCAAAGGATAATTGTCTTATGACTTTATTCATATATATGTTCGAAATTGTTAAATTTTTGGTTGAGAATTTTAATGATAAATATTTCCCAAATTTTGATGAGTTTGTATGTGTTTTCGATTTGATGGTTGATGATTTCTTATGAAAATTCCTTCTAAATATTTTCCATGCTTGGTAAATTTATATTCAATTTATGAAAAATTTTGCTTTTATAATATTTATGTTATAATTGTTTGTGTTTTTCCTTTAAAAAGATATGATTTTTGCATTATGATTTTCTATGAAATTATTTGAAGAATTTCATGATTTCTCTTTGCAATAAGAAAAGATCTTCTTATGCAAATTCTCTATACAAAAATATGTTTTTTTTTTCTTTTTTCCACAAAAAATGATGAAGAATATAATAAATATGATGTTTTCTTTACGACGAGTATGATGAAAATATGATTTTCTTTTAAAAACAAATTTGAACCAAAATATGTTGAAAACAAAATGAAAGCTATGTTTGCAAAATTATGATGATGAATATGATGAACTATATGATTTTTGTTTATGAACAATATGTTTGAAAATCTAATGAAAAATATGATGAAACCTATGATGAAAATCACGATAAAAGATATGATATAGCTTTGAAAAAAAATTGATAAAATATGAAGAAAATAAGATTTTCTTGTGACCCAAAATTTATAAAATATGATGAAAATATGTTTGAATTTTGAGAACAATATGATTAAAATTTAAAAAAATATTAAGAATATATATGAAAATTTCATGAAAAACATGTTTGAACATATGATGAAAAAATATTATGATTATGATACAATGAAATAATACTAATGATGAAAATTAATTATCTTGTAGTTCTAGTTGTATGATTACCAATAGGATCTCATGATGATTTAAGCAAACAAATTAAAGAAATTTTATGAAAAGTCTATGATGAATTTGGCAATTGAAGATTGATGATGAAGCCTAAATTATAGGTGGTGTTAATCTATGATTTTAATATCTTATTTATGTTAACTATGCATATCATACGCATTCATGCCAAAAATTATAACTAAATGAGCTCGAAATTGGATTGTCAAATTATCACCTATTTAACAAAAGAAAGAATACAAAACTTGATTTATGTTTCTATTTTATGAAGTGAGTAGGGATTTGATATGAAGAAAAGTATTTGCAATTCATTTCAAATGATGATAGTTATACACATGAGCATATAGGTGCATGACTCTTGTGTGTGAAATCTTATGTGTTTCTCCTACATGCATCTAGATCTTTAGCTCATATTAAGGGGGTAGGCTGTCCTCTTCTAAAACAAAAGCTATCAATGTACAAACAATTTTATACCTTCTTTCACCCCCAAAAGGTATTTATGAATATTACCTACATGATGATTATGAATCACACTTGTATGAAGCTAAAGCCTAAGAAACGCTAAATTGGGCAAACAAGGGGGATGTTTCTATGACTAAATCTAGTTGATTTCTTTGACATGTTTGATTGCTTATATGCAAGTACTTATATGCAAAGAAACTTAAATTGATCATTCCTTGAACAAAATTGTTAATAGTTCAACTTTTTGATTTGATATTATCTAGTTACCAGATTGAAATGAAATGAATTCATTTACATCTTACATGAAAAATTGATAAAATTTGAGTTGATCACTTTTAAACTTGTTTATAAAACAATTTGATAGGTCTATATTTTTGGATTTTCAAGTTGTCCCATCAAGGTGCTCTGCAGGTTTGGTGGCGGTGGATGTTGGAGAGAGTTGCTCTATCTATATGAAAAGTATGAGAATTTTAATGAACCGCTCGGAAGCATGGAAAAATGTTGATGAAGGAAGAGACTTGTTGAGATCGATCGAAAGAATTGACTAGCTAAGATGTATTATGAAAAAATATCCATGACTTAAGCCTTATTGAAGCATTTTCTTGTTGTCAATAACTCCATGAGTAAATGTGCAATAAAAATAGCACACATTATATCAGTTAGACTTATCATGAAAAAGTGCGCATCCATATTAATGAGGGATGGAAGAGCACATGCTATATTTGAGTGTTGATTGGTGTTATTAAAAACTCTATTTTAATAGAGTGAATCTCCAATTTTAGAGATCTTAATTTATAACGTAGAGGATGCATATTTGGAGGAAGCCAATACACATGATTCTTTTTTACTAATCATGGATAGAACTTTAATACCTGCATTGCGATGTGCACCTTGTATGTACCGTTGGATCTGGAGATTGATGTGAACCACCCATCCAACATCTATATCCTCTCGACAATGATATCATCTAAGTGCTCACCAAAATCAACTACCAATCTCTATCTACCATCTACCTTTGACCATCTACCGGATCTTCAAACCTTCATCTCCCTTTCGTGAAGCATTGTGATTGTTGGTATTGAGAAATTTGGTTCAGCCCGCCTTTTGTTAATTACTTTAGGGAGAGAGGATCTCTCGAACATCCAACCCTACCAAACTTGCCAAGCATCTTGATGGACCAACCTGAAAATTAAGTAATATCAATTTCTTGTAACAAAATCAAATAGTTTTCCAAGTTTTATTTGATTTTCATGCAAGATGCAAATGATTTCTTTCATATCAAAACTTGGTCGATGAAAATTTCAAATCTAAAGCTCTACTAATAATTGTTTCGATTGACAATACTTAAGTTTAGGTTCAAAAACATTCATTAATCTAGTAGAGATGGTCAAGAATAAAATTCCATCATCCGTTCATTCAAAATTAGATTTGCTCTAATATAAATACTCACATATATACATTAATTTATATCATAGAAATTCAACTAACTCTACTCATCTAGACATCTATCTTGTTTACTCAATTTCCATACTATAAGTGTTTTTGAGAATTATTATTCATATTAACTTCATAATTCTATTCCATCATTAACTTCATCACCATCAGCTTCATGAAGGTGTAATTCATATTTTACTTTTTTTGGGAGGAAGAAACTATAAACTTCTATTCATAGTAAGTTTATACATTCACAACTTTTTCATTTTTAGAGGAAAGGCTTAACCCCTTATTCCGAGCTATGGATCCAGATGCATGCACAAGCAAGAATTATGTTTTCACATAGACATGAGTTCAATATCTATATGCTCATATTTATACAAGTTTACTTTCCTCTTTTGAATTGAGTTTAGAAATCCATCTATTCAATCATATCACACCGTAATTGATAAATTTTTTACACACAAAATCAAATATTTGTTTTGTTACTTTGGAACAATAGTTTACTTCGTAATTTGACAAATCCATAATCTAGGCTTTATGATTTTAGTAATTCATATTTGCAAATGTTAGGCATAATATAAAAAACAAGAAATAGATATCATAGAGAAATCCCACCTAAAATTTAGTTTCAACTTCAATCTTCAAACTCCAAACTCATCTTCAAATCATCTTCAAAACATCTTCAAATCATCAACAAATCATCAAAAAATTCTTGCTAGAAAATCATTAAAATCTAGAAACTCAGGTATGATTGGATTTCTTCATTAAACATACACATTAAACATTCGCATGTGAGATCATAAAATAAAAAAATATTCTTTTCATATATCTTGTATGGAAAATTATCATCTTAATAGTCAATATACATCATGAAACGAACCAATATACTAAAATATAAGTCATTTCATGTGGTTCCCATGGTGGTAGTAAAAATTCAACACTGAGGTTGTGAAAAGTCTCCTTATCAATCAGAATTTTAATAACTTGAGGGAGCAAATCCCTTGAAAGAAAAATATAAATTGAAGATTTGTCCAATGGAATGTTCCTAGCTTTACTCATAGCTTTGTTCCTTTATTAATCTAAACTTCTTCTTGAAGATTTCCTTGAAGACTTGTGAGCATCCATAACTAGCGATTTGCTTGTTTTTCTAATTCCTACAAAAGAAAATCCACATTTGAAGAAAAAATCATACATTCTTTTAGATAAGATTTTATTTATCATAATGTTTTGTTTTAGAAAAGATAAACAAAATTTCTTTTGAATAAATCACCTTAATTTTTCTCTTGAAAATATGATTCATCCTCTTCATCATCTAATAATGCATAGTTTTATCATCTCTTTGTTTAAAAAATTTAATCCTTTTCCCTAAAATTAAAGTTTTAAGAGGTGTTCCATCCAATTCTCATAAAGCATAAGTTCCAGTTCCATTAACATTTAGCACAACGTAAGGTTCAAAGCAACGTCCTTTTAGCTTCCTACATGCATCACATTGAGAATCAATTGTACTATTAAAAATCAAAACCCAATCATCGATTTGAATTGGCTTTGGCCTTAACCTATGTGACTTATAAAAATATTTCTTATTCGTATTCCTAGATTCTTTTAAATTAGCAACTGCTTCATCTAACTTTTCATTTCCTTATTCAATCTATTAAATTCTTAGAGCCAAGAGATCTTCTATAGATATATTATCATGCAACAAAAGAGTAAACCATGTAAGTATTTGAATATGTACTAGAAAGATAGCTTTTTGAAAGTACATTAATTCTAGTGGCATATATCCTGCTGTCCAAGTGCAAGTCATTCTATCATACCATAATGCATGAGGTAGAAATTTTGGCCAATTTTTAATATCACCACTATAGGCTTTAGAAATCTGTTTTACAATTAGAGAATGCCCTCTGTTGGAGTTAAACGTCTGCAGAAGCACGCGAACAGCACAAGGAAGAAGAAAAAGCTTGGACCACAACACACAATATTGAATGTATTACTAGAGAATGTACAAAGATAAGTATACCATTAGGGCAATAGGCATATATACAAGCCGGGGGAAAAAAACCTCCTAAAGAGGGAAAAAATTGCCCCGATGGTCCTAGAGTGTTCACACACATCACTACCTAAATATATCAACAGATCCCCCCTGGGAGTGATGTGGTGAACAAGTAGTAGGCACTCATGTATAAGGAAGTGCCAAGCTATGTGGAAATCACTCCGCAAAAGGAAGTAAGCCCAAAGTTTTGCGGAAAGCTTCAAACTTCTCCCTAGGCAGAGCTTTCGTGAAAAGGTCTGCAATGTTCTCCTGCATGGGCACATATGCCAAGCTGATCTCCCCAGTAGAGAACCTCTCCCTAACATAATGATAATGCACCTCAATGTGCTTCATGCGAGCATGGAACACAGGGTTCCTTGCAACTACCAATGTGCTCTGACTGTCACTGAAGATGGTGGTGGTAGAAGACTGACCAACACCCAAATCATCCATAAGGCATCTGAGCCACACACACTCAATAGTCGTTGTGAAAGCTTCCCTATACTCAGCCTCAAAATTGAAAGTGGCCACAATAGGCTGCTTCTTGCTCAACCAAGATATACATGAGCTACCAAGCATGAAGCAAAAGCCACTAGTGCACACACGAGTGTCATAGAAACGAGCCCAATCAGAGTCAGAAAAAGCATGAAAATTTGGTGGTAGTGATCCGCCCTTGGGATAAAACAATCCAAGTAGTCGAGTACTACTCAATTAGCCAAAGATATGCTTAACCATCTGCTTATGCTTGACTCCTTGGCAATGCATAAACCTGCTCATCTGTGACACAACAAACTGAACATCTGGCCGAGTAATGCATAAGTAAATCAGCCATCCAATAGCTTACTGATAGAGAAAAACATCAAATGCATCTTGAGCATCATGAAGACTCAATCGTAAACCTGTCTCCATAGAAGTGGCAATAGGCTTATAGTCTTCAAGGCCAAAATGCTGCAATAATGTGTCAATATATTTCGTTTGACACAAAGCCATTCCACCATCAACATGCATAAACTGAATGCCCAAATAATGATGCAAATGCCCCAAATTAGACATCTCAAATGAGGCATGTAAATCAGACTTAAAATCAGCAATATGCCTCTCATGAGGTCCAGTGACGAGCATGTCATCAACATAAACTACAATGATCAGAAGAACATGATTAGCATGCTTAATATATAAGATGCTTTCAGTTGGACTGTTGTCAAAACCATATGGAATCAGATAGGCATGTATCTTTTCATAGCAAGCACGTGGTGCTTGCTTTAAACCATATAATGCCTTCCTTAATCTGCACACCTGGTTCTCATGCTCTTTCTGCACAAAGCCACGGGGCTAAAAAACATACACTTCTTCATGCAAGTCACAATTCAGAAATCCAGTTTTAATGTCCAACTGAATGTACATTCCAACCATGATGGGCTGCAAGTGCACAGATGCTCTGAACAGTAGTCATACGGCAATGCCTCTTTCCTATGCATAACCCTTTGCAACAAGCCTAGCCTTATACCTATCTACTGTACCATCAGGTTTACGCTTCAGCTTGTATACCCACTTAGTGCCAATGGCCTTCTTTTCAGGAGGCAAGTCACATAAAGACCAAGTACCATTCTTCATTATTGTATCATATTCAGATTGCATAGCAGCCGTCCAATTTTTTGAATTTTGTGCTTCATAAAACAAAATAGGCTCAGTCTCATCATAGAGACTAGATGCAACCATAGCATAATAATCTGATGCAAAAAAGGCACTATGAGAGCGTGAACAAGTCCAATATGATAGAGATGCATCTAATTTGTTGTCACGCAAAGTCTGCACTAGCCATTATTGCATAGTTCTTGCCTGCTCAATATTAGCTCTCTCATCAATAAGTGCATCCTGTAGATCTACATCACAAATGGAATGATCTGCATTACTACCATAATATGCACAATCAGCATCATCGTGACATGTTAAGGAAGGACAGAGTCCATGTGAGACCAATCTTCTGCATAATAACGAATCTCTACTCCTGACTCTCGTCTTTTTTAGAAATATGAACAGGTTTCATGGTTCTTGAGCCATCAAAAATTCAGATGGTATCGCTTGAGATAAACATATTTATTGAAGATAGTCCCTGATCCGATTCTCAGTGGTTATTAAAAACTTGACATAAAATTGTGAGGGATTTATCTTAGGTACATATTTGAATTTTGTTTTCATTTTGATTGCATGTGGCAGGCGACATCATGTATACTCTTGCGAGTCCTTGAATGGACAATACTCACATGTTGTGCGACGAATGTAGGCATTTCGCAGGTCCCTAAAATGGAAAACTCATGCACCTTGCAAGATTAAATTACAGTGCTAAAAACCATTGAATTCAAAAAAAATGAGGGATGTGGTGAGGTTTTTAACTGGGGTATTGTTGTCTCTTGGAGATACCTTGCTCATATACATGGAAGGCCAAAGAGAAGACAATCCAAAGACCTCGTGTACTGATCATGGGATGGATGTATGACATTGTGGCCTCCTATCAAAGAATATTTGCTTACATTACGTGCTGTTATTGATGCTTTTACTCAGAGTTTTGGTTTCAAAGTGGAATTAGTATTGTTGATTTGGCTCATATACACGTTGGACAAAGGAGAGTCTACAAAAATTCTTCGGAGAGGTCATAAATGAGCATATAGATGCATAGGGACGCATGGAGTGGTTAGATAAAGAGAAAATCATTGAGATTACTTGTGAACATTCAATTTTATTTGGTGCATATATCTAAAAATACAGCCAAAATGCTATCGAATTTTTTCTAAACCTCACCATAATATTGACATTGCCTATAGAAGTGCTTAAATTGCAAGGATGGGTGATAACATTGCACAATTAGTTGGTGATAAGCTGAATAAAGACAATTACCACATATGGTTGTATAGGATGGAAAATTTGCTGATGGGAAAAGGACTATGGAATTAGTCAATGGAGAGGATGAGTGCCTTGAGTTTCCAGATAACCCGAATGCAGAAGAGCAAAAGAACTATAAAACATGGACAGAAAAATCTAGAAAGGTTCTCCCTTGGATTTTGATATGTATATGAGAGAGTTTCATACCACATATTATGAAGGCTAGCACACAGAAGAAAGCTTGGGACAAAATTCATAAAATAGATGGTATGTCGATGGAAGCTAGCAAAATTCACTTAAAGCAATAGTTGCATAGCATATGGCATGGAAATAGATCCATAAATGATTATGTGGATAAAATTTAGCTAATTATTTAGCTTCCATAAATTGCAAGGTTGAAGATGACGATATGCAGTCAATTATGTTGAATGATCTAGGACCACAATACAAGTGTTTGGATACTTTTATCTCAATAAAAGGCACTAAACCTGATTCTGACGAGCTAGTGGCCCTTTGTATGAAAAAAGAAGTAAAGCTTTTTTTGAATGCATCGGGAAGTGGTAATTCAAGAGATCATGCATTCTTTCAGCATAGAGGAAGATGTTCTAGTCCTGGATGTTAATCTTCTAGAAATGCAAATACAATGGATATGCCAAGAGGTAGAGGAAGATCAAATTCGAGAGGTAGAGGAAGATCACAAGCACTTGGAAACTATTACCATTGTGGCAAGTATGGCCATTTTGAGAAAGATTGCTATTATAAGTAGAATAGTCAAAGAGGAAGAGGCAGACGCCATTATGTGGCACATGGAAACTTCTTGGCTAAAAGTTCATATAGAGACTATGGCAGAGCTAATATGTTTTCAATGGAGCATGTGTTGAATAGTATGTCAAAACATAGAAACAATATGAAGTGGTACATAGATTCTGGTTGCACAAATCACATGAGGAGCATAGTAGATTCGTTTGAGTCCAAAGATTCTTTGAAGACTAAAGAGTATGTGGAAATTGGTGATGATACCTTACAATTGATTAACGATGTTGGGAATGTACTACTAGCACAAAGAAATGATGTTCGAAACACATTAAGTGATGTTTTACATGTGCCTAGCATTACAAAGAACCTAGTTTCAGTTGGCGAGCTTGTGGATCAAGACATGGAAGTAATTTTTAATAAACATGATTGTTTCATACATGATTTCAAGTATGGAAAAAGAGGAAAATTGTTTGGGCATGAAAAAAAGATGGGTAGATTGTTCATATTTGATATGGGTATACCCCATTATGAAAATATGTATGCCAAGAATGGTGAACACTCAAATATAGCTGAATTATGGCATACAAAAATTGAGGAAATAGAAGTCTATGGAAAAGCAAATTTTAGTGCATGGAATAACAAGATTTGGTCATTTAAACTTTGAAAGAATTTGTGAAACATGGGCCTTTGGAAAACATCAATGTATGAAGTTTCCAAGAAGATAAATGCATAGAAGGAGATCTCTAGAGCTAATCCATAGTGATGTGGTTGGACTTGCTAGAACCAAATGAGCTGCTGGCTCACTATATTTTTTGATATTTTTTGATGACTATAGCGGGTATACTTGGATATATTTTCTAAGGCATAAAAGTGAAGTTTTCGCGTGCTTTGTGAAATTCAAAAATATCGTTGAAAAGCAATTGGGAATGTATAGAAAATGCCTATGATCAGATTCAAGGGGAGAATATATCTCAACAGAATTTGATCAATACCTTACCGATGATGGAATCAGAAGGTAGTTGTCTTGTAGATATACACCACAACAAAATGTTGTTGCAGAACGCAAAAATTATGTGATTGAGGAAGTTGGTAGCGCCATGTTGAATGAAAAGAGCATGCAAAATATGTTTTGGGAAGAAGCTTGTCATGCGGTTGTACATGTGATAAATAGAGCTCCAACACGAATGGTTCATGATCTCACACTTTATGAGAGGCTATAAAAGCGTAAGCCAAATGTGAGTTATTTATGAGTTCTTGGAAGCATTCGTTATGCACACATGCCTAGTCAGTTGAGACACAAGTTTGAGGCTATATAAGAAAAGTGCATATTTGTTGGTTACTAAGAGGAGAAGAAAGGATATAGATGTTATAATCTTGTTATAAAAGAATGTATAGTGAGAAAAGATGTTATATTCGATGAGAATGCATCATGTTATGCACCCAAAGACATGGCTGTGATAGAGAATGATATGGATGATTCTATGCATAATATTGATGAGGACCTAGAAACAAGTCATAGACATTTTGACCCTGAATAAAACCAAGACTATGCTTCATATGAGTTTCCTATGCCTGAAATGTCATGGAGTTAAAATGCAAAAGACTATGCAAGAAGAAAGGAGAAAGGAAAAGATAAGTACATGTCTGATTTAGACATTGATGATGGGATAGTTATGCCTGGCATGTTTAAAAATATTAAGGAGAAGTATGTTCCTCCGCATGCAAGGAAAGAGACATGTTCAAGATCACAAGAACAAACACCTATGAGACGATCTACGAGAGTAAGACATCCTATGTATAGGCTGAAACTATACAATAAGTCTATGAAGCTTCATTATTCATACATGACTAAGAGAATAAATCATGAGGATCCAAATAATTTTCATGATACATCACAAAGTGAAGATTGGTGCAACGCAATGGATGATGAGATGAATGCATTGAATGAGAATGATACATGGGAAATGGTTCATTGGAAAGATTTAAAGCACGTCTACTTTCAAAAGGATATGCACAAATATATGGATTGGATTATGATGAAATGTTTAGTCGAGTGATGAAAATGACAATGGTGAGAAGCATGATTGCATGGCTTGTTATGAGAAATTGGAAATTGTATCAAATGGATGTTCATAATGAATGTTTGATTGGCAAACTGCATGAGGAAGTCTATATGTAGCAACTAGAAGGTTATCTGCATCCAAAATATCCTGACTATGTATGCAAATTAAAGAAAGCACTTTATCGATTGAAACAAGCACCATGATCATGGTGTGAATGATCCACTAAGAAGTAATTGGATTTGAAATTTATGCAATCAAAGGCTGATTATACATTGTTTGTATGGAATCAAGGAAGGGAAATGATTCTATTAGTGATTTATTTCGATGACTTTACCATTACTGGCAATGATGAGAAGACGATTGCTGATTTTGAAAAACAACTAAAATCTGAATTTTTGATGTCAGATTTGGGAGAGCTGAAGTATTTTTTGGGAATTGAAGTAATTTCAATGAAAGAGGGAATTCGGATGATAATACGCAATTATATGATGGAAATACTTGAGAGATTTGGTATGAGTGCTTGCAAACATATTGATACGCCACTTGATGCTAATGCAAACCTTCTGGAAGATGGGAAGTACTTGCATGATGCAAATGTGTATAGGAAAATGGTTGGAAGTTTGATTTAGGTAACAAAGACAAGAGCGGATTTGAGTTTTGCACTTGGTTTGATGAGTCAGTTTATGCATAAATCATGTAGAGTACACTTGGATGCCGTGCGATGCATATTGCGATAATTGAAAGGAACATGTAATTTTGGCTTGTTTTATGAGAGAAGTTTAGCCATGTATATATGCATATACAGATGCCGATTGGGCAGGAAATGTCATGGATCAAAGGTCCATGAGTGGATTTTCATTTTCGCTTCGAAGTGCAATCCTTTCATGGAGTAGCAAGAAGCAACGAACTATCGCTTTGTCAAGTGCCAAAGCTAAATATAGAGACATTACACAAGCCATTTGTGAAGCAACATGGATTAAGTACCTACTTAAAGATATGGGAGTCTACATGAATGGAAAGGTGGTCATCTACTATGACAATGTGAGCAGCATAATGTTATCAAAGAATCTAGTTTATCATGCGAGATCGAAGCACATCGAAGTTCATTATCACTTTGATCGTGAGAAGGTCATTGAAGGAGAAGTGGAGCTCATTCACATTAGCACTGGAGAACAGGTGGCAGATATCTTCACCAAAGCTCTTCCCAAAGAAAAGTTCATCTACTTTAGATAAGCTTTAGGAATTAGAAAGCTTTAGTTTGTATCTAGATTTCATTTCGTGTTATTTCATCTTGTATGAACATATGTATTTCTTTCATTTTGTATTCAAGCTCATTCTCAGCTTGAGGGGGAGATTTGATGATGTGGTATTGTATGTACTTTCACTTATGTAAAAAGAAAACAAGAAAGTATGATAGTACATATGTTTTTCATGACTGTTTTAGTGCGGCATTTTATCCAAGTCTACCATTGTATCTCTCTCACTCTCTTCGTTGTCATCTCATGTGTGTCGTCTTCTTTGCACAACGACCAATGCCATAGCTGCACAACGAAGAGATATTCTCATGGAGATCCCGCAGAGTGGTCTTATCATATTTATATGACGGCAAAAATATCTTATTCTCGTAGCGGGGCCCCTATCACAAGCTGGTGCATCAAGTTGATTTCTCACACCTCTTTGGAAACAAAGAACTAGAATCTTTCCATCCTGTCATGTCTAGCAAGATCCGCAAACTTCTCTGTAACATGTCAAATGCTTCAAATAACATATTTGTGCATGAAAAGCTTTACGAAAGTACTTTCTCCATCATTTTGACTATGGAGATCCGCAAAAGTACCAAAATTGTTATTTTCCACTCTCCCAAAGGTCAGACCTTGGTGGTTGTGCTTCAGGAGGTTGTCGATCTTGTCGGATCCTTCAATATTGGTGATTATTTCTCCTTGAATGCAACCCTGGACTTGCAAGGCTATGCACAGAGAAGCAAAGTAGTGTCGGAGATATTAAAGGTCATATTTGGAGAGGTCGTTAGTGAGCACAGGAATGAGAGAGAGAATAGGGATAACAAAATTGAGGATGAGGATTTCATCCATGCTCTGATAACAGTCTCATAGAATAAAAAAGAAGTTCCAATCATGGACGTGAAAGGCACAGCTATGGTGGTGCATACACACGAAGACAATGATACACTCGGATGAAGAGAGGAGACATATAGATTATGAAAACGTGCACTATTGTTTTGGCGGTGGAGAATATCACATCCATATTTTGTTTTTGTTTTGATTTACAATATAACACAGCGTTGCCACATCATCAAATCTACCCCTCAAGCTTAGAATGAGATTGAATACAAAATGAAATAAATACAATATAACGCAACATGGCCACATCATCAAATCTCCCCCTCAAGCTCAAAATGATCTTGAATACAAAATGAAAGAAATACATATATCCATACAAAATGATGGAATAACATGAAATGAAATCTAGATATAAACTAAAGCCTCTTAACTCCTAAAGCTTCTCTGAAGCAGATGAACTTGTCTTTGGGAAAATCTTTGGTGAAGATATCTGCCACTTGTTCTCGAGTGCTGATGTGGATCAGCTCCACTTCTCCTTCAATGACCTTCTCACGAACAAAGTGATAACGATGTGCGTCGATCTCGCATGATAAAATAGATTTTTTGATACAATAATGCTTTTCACATTGTCACAATAGATGAACACCTTTCCACTACAACAGATCAAGGGAATACCGACGGTCAGTGTACCGACGTGCAGCTGTCGGCGTCAGTATACCCCTTGGGAAATTTGGGAAAGCTGCATTGCATCGAAATCATCGCCGCGTCGGTTCGAAATCACAGCGTGGGTATAAGCGTCGGTATATGCGTCGGTATATGCATCGGTATTTTGCTGAAACTACCAACGGCTATACCGACGCTCTCTTTTTAACTGGGCCCGAACCCGAAATTCGTCATTTTTGAATGTAGAACTTATCCTTTCGGGTTCGCGCGCGCCAACAGCAGAGCAGAACTCTGTTTGTCATCCTCTCTCTCTCTCTCTCTCTCTCTCTCTCTCTCTCTCCCTCTCTCCCTCCCTTCCCTCTCTCTCTCTCTCCCTCTCTCTCTCTCCCTTCCTTCCCTCTCTCTCTCTCTCTCTCTCCCTCCCCCTCTCTCACTATCTCTCTCTCTCTCTCCCTCTCTCTCTCTCTCACACTCTCTCCTCGTCTCTCTCCCTCTTTCTGTCTCCCTCTCTCTTTCTCTCTCCCTCTCTCTCTCTCTCTCTTTATACAGACCACTATCTTTATAGATCTGAAGTTTTGGTTTTGCTAATATGTTCTTTGTTTGTTTTTGCAGGAGAATTTCGCATCAAAGATTTGGAAGTTCGACGAAGAAGCACTTCAAGTGGAATACCAAAAATTACATCAATGTAAGTAAAACATATATCACTCTTTTATCTTTCTTTATATTTTTGTTTTCTAATATCTTCTCTCTTTATATTTTTGTTTTCTAATATCTTCTCTATTTATTTTTGTTAGAGAGAGAGAGAGCGAGAGAGAGAGGGATATGCATATGCATACATGCATGCATATGCATACATGCATGAATGCACATGCATACATGCATGCATGCATATGCATACATGCATGCATGCATATGCATACATGCATGCATGCATACATGAATGCATATGCATACATGCATGCATATGCATACATGCATGCATATGCATACATGCATAACATGCATATGCATACATGCATACATGCATATGCATGCATGCATACATGCATACATGCATACATGCATACATGCATGCACACACATGCATACATGCATGAATGCACATGCATTCATGCATGCATGCATGCATACATGCATATGCATGCATGCATGCATATGCATACATGCATGAATGCACATGCATACATGCATAAATGCATATGCCTACATGCATGCATGGATATGCATACATGCATGTGCATGCATGCATATGCATACATGCATGTGCATGCATGCATATGGATACATGCATGCATATGCATACATGCATATGCATACATGCATATGCATACATGAATGCATATGCATACATGCATGCATACACATGCATACATGCATGCATACACATGCATACATGCATGCATACAGATGCATACATGCATGAATGCACATGCATACATGCATGAATGCATGCATGCATGTATGCATATGCATACATGCATACATGATCACGAGGATGCATGCATGCATGCATACATGCATATGCATACATGCATGAATGCACATGCATACATGCATATGCATACATGCATACATGCATATGCCTACATGCATACATGCATGCATATGCATACATGCATGCATATGCATACATGCATGAATGCACATGCATACATGCATGAATGCATATGCATACATGCATGCATGCATATGCATACATGCATGTGCATGCATGCATATGCATACATGCATGCATGCATGCATATGCATACATGCATGCATGCATGCATATGCATACATGCATATGCATACATGCATATGCATATGCATACATGAATGCATATGCATACATGAATGCACATGCATACATGCATACATGCATATGCATACATGCATGCATATGCATACATGCATGCATATGCATACATGCATGCATACACATGCATACACATGCATACATGCATGCATATGCATACATGCATGCATATGCATACATGCATGAATGCACATGCATACATGCATGCATACACATGCATACATGCATACATGCATACATGCATATGCATACATGCATATGCATACATGCATGCATATGCATACATGCATGCATACACATGCATACAAATGCATACATGCATACATGCATATGCATACATGCATGCATATGCATACATGCATGAATGCACATGCATACATGAATGCACATGCATACATGAATGCATACACATGCATACATGCATATGCATACATGCATGCATATGCATACATGCATGCATACACATGCATACATGCATGCATACACATGCATATGCATACATCCATGCATATGCATACATGCATGCATATGCATACATGCATGAATGCATATGCATACATGCATGCATGCATGTATACATGCATACATGCATATGCATACATCGGTACGTCCGTATACGCGTCGGTACGTCCGTATACACGTCGGTACGTCCAGTATGGTCATCGGTATATGCATCGGTACACCTGGCGCGGACGTCGATATAAGCGTCGGTATTTCCGACGGTTATACCGACGCATATACCGACGCCCATACCGGTGCCATACTGGCGCTTTCTTTCCGACGCATATACCGACTATAACACCGACATCGCGAAGATTTCACGCCCGTTCATTTGCCTCGGTAGCAACCTCGGTATACCCTCGATATGTTGTAGTGTTCGGTGGATGTAGACTCCCATGTCTTCAAGTATGTACTTTATCCATGTTGCTTCACAAATAGCTTGTGTAACGCCTCTATATTCAGCTAGGGTACTTGACAAAGCGATAGTTGGTTGCTTCTTGCTACTCCATTAAATGATTGCACTTCAAAGCCAAAATGAAAATCCACTCATTGACCTTTAATCCATGAAGATTCTTGGCCAGTTGGCATCTCTGTATGCATATATACATGGCTGAACTTTTCTCTCATAAAACAAGCCAAAGTTACATGTTCCTTTCATATATCCCAATATGTGTCACAGTGCATCCAAGTGCACATTACATGGTTAAAGCATGAACTAACTCACCAATCCAACTGCAAAACTCAAATCCAGACTTGTCTTTGTTACATAAATCAAACTTTCAACCATCTTCCTATACATATTGGTATCATGCAAGTACTTACCATCATCCATAACCTTAGCGTTAGCATCAAGTGGCATATCAATAGGTTTGCAAGGACTCATACCAAATCTGTCAAGCATTTCTAGCATATAATTGCGTTCTATCATCCAAATTCTCTCAAAATTTGAAATTACTTCAATACCCAGAAAATATTTTAGCTCTCCCAAATCTGACATCAAAAATTCAGATTTCAATTGCCTTTTCAAATTAGCAATCCTCTTCTCATCGTTGCTAGTAATGATCAAATCATTGACATAAATCACTAATAGAATCATTTCTCTTCCTTTATTCCATACAAACAATAAATAATCTACCTTTGATTGCATAAATTTCAAATCCAACAACTTCTTAGTGAATCGTTCATACTATGCTCTTGGTTCTTGTTTGAATCCATAAAGTGCTATCGTTTACTTGCATACATAGTCGGAATACTTTGGATGCACATAACCTTTTGGTTGTTTCATATAGACTTCCTCATGCAATTTTCCATTCAATAGTGCATTCTTAACATCCATTTGATACAATTTCCAATTGTTTCATAGCAACCCATGCAATCACGCTTCTCACCATTGTCATTTTCACCACTAGACTAAATGTTTCATCATAATCCAATCCATATACTTGTGCATATCCTTTTGCGACTAAGCACACTTTAAATCTTTCTAATGAACCATCACTTTTACACTTTACTTTGTACACCCATTTACATCCAATAGCTTTCTTTTTCGGTGGTAATTTTACTAAATCCCATGTATCATTCCTTTTCAATGCATTCATTTCATCATCCATTGCTTTGCACCAATCTTCACTTTGTGACACATGATGAAAATTGTTTGGTTCCTCATGCTTGATTCTCTCTGTCATGTATGCATAATGAAGTGTCATAGACTTATTGTATAGATTCACTCTATCCATTGGATTTCTTACTCTCGTAGATCCTCTTAAAGGTGTTTCCTCATCTGATCTTGAACGTGTCTCTTTCCTTGCGTGTGGAGGAACATATTTTTCCTTCATATTTTTCAACATGCCAAGCATAACTATCTCATCATCAATATATGAATTAGACATGTAGGTATCTTTCACTTTCTCCTTTCTTCTTGTATAGTCCTTTGCATTTTCACTCCATGACGTTTCACGTGTAGGAAACTCATATGAACTATATGCTTGGCTTTATTCATGGTCAAAATGTCTACAACTTGTTCCTGCCTCATCATGAACATTATGCATAGAATCACCCATATCATTATCTATCACAACAATGTCTTTGCATGCATACCATGATGCATTCTCATCGATTATAACATCTCTACTCACTATACATTCTTTTCTAACAAGATTATAACATCTATATCCTTTCTTCTCTTCTAACTATCCAGCAAATATGCACTTTTCAAATTTAGCCTCAAACTTGTGTCTCAACAGGATAAGCACATGTGCATAACAAATACTTCCAAAAACTCATAAATAACTCACATTTGGCTTATGCTTCCATAGTCTCTCATAAGGAGTGAGATCATGAACCATCCCTATTGGAGCTCTATTTATAACATGCACAACTGTATGACAAGCTTCTACCCAAAACAATATCTGGCATGTTCTTTTCAATCAACATGGCTCTAGCAACTTCCTCAATCACAGGTTCTTTTCATTCTGCAACACCATTTTGTTCTGGTGTGTATCTACAAGACAATTGCCTTCTGATTCCATGATCACTAAGGTATTGATCGAATTATCTTGAGATATATTCTCCCCCTGAATCTGATCGTAGTCATTTTATATACATTCCCAACTGCTTTTCAACCATATTTTTGAATCTCACAAAGCACTCAAAAACTTCACTCTTATGCTTCAGAAAATAAATCCATGTATATCTACTATAATCATGAACGAATATCAAAAGATATAGTGAGCCACCAAGTGATTTTGTTCTAGTAGGTCCAACCACATCAGTATGGATTAGCTCTAGACATCTCCTTCTATGCATTTCTCTTCTTGGAAACTTCATACATTGATGTTTTCCAAATGCGCATGCTTCACATATTCTTTCAAAGTTTAAATGAAAAAATCTTGGTAGTCCACGTACTAACATTTTCTTTTCCATAGACTTCAATTTCCTAAAATGGATATGACCAATTCGTTTATGACATAATTTAGATATATCTTAGTATTCACTATTCTTGGCATACATATTCTCATAAAGGGGTGTACCCATGTCAAAGGTGAACAATCTACCCATCTTCTTTCCATGATCAAGAAATTTTCCTCTTTTGCCATACTTGAGATCATGTATAAAACATCCATGTTTATTGAAAATTACTTCCATGTCTTGATCCGCAAGTTGACTAACTGAAACTAGGTTCTTTGTAATGTTAGGCACATGTAAGACATCACTTAATGTCTTTCGAACACCATTTCTTTGTACTAGCTATACATTCCCAACATCGTTAATCAAGTGTAAGGTATCATCACTAGTTTCCACATACTCTTTTGACTCAAACCAGTTTCCTATGCTTGTCATATGATTTTTGCAACCACATTCTATGTACCAATTCATATCGTTTTAAGGTTTTGACATACTATTCAACATATGCTCCATTGCAAACATATTATCTCTGTCATAGTCTCTATATGAGCTTCAGTAGACAAATTTCCATATGCCGCAAAATGGCTTCTAGCTCTTCCTATTTGACCATTCAGCTAATAATAACAATCTTTCTCAAAATGGCCATACTTGCTGCAATGGTAACACTTCCCAGGTGCCTATGATCTTCCTTTACCTCTCGAGTTTGATCTTCCTCTACCTCTTGGCATATCCATTGTGTTTTCTTTTGTAGAAGATGAACGTCCACGACTAGAACCTCTTCCTCTATGCTGAAAGAATGCATGATCTCTTGAATTGCCACTTCCTGATGCATTGAAACCAAGTTTTACTTCTTTTGTCATGCAAAGAGCTACTAGCTTGTCAAAATCAGGCATAATGCCTCTTACTGAGATAGAAGTATCTAAAATGTTGTATTGTGGTCCTAGACCATTCAGCATAACTGAAACCATATCATCATCTTCAACCTTGCAATTTATGGAAGCTAAATCATCGGTGATCTTCCTAATATTGGCCACATAATCAGTTATAGATCTATTCCCTCGCCATACGCTATGCAAATTTTGCTTTAAGTGATTTTTTCTAGCTTTCATCGATGTACCAAATATCTTATGAATTATGTCCCAAGCTTCCTTCCATGTGCTAGCCTTCATAATACGTGGAATTAATCTCTCTAATAGACATATCAAAATCTAATCGAGAACCTTTCTTGATTTTTCTATCCATGTTTTAGAAACCTTTTGCTCTTCTGCATTTGGGTTCTCTGGCAACTCAGGACACTCGTACTCTCCATTCACTAATCCCCATAATCCTTTTCCCATCAAAAAATTCTCCATCCTATATGACCATATGTGGCAATTGTCTTTCTTTAGCTTATCACCAACTATTTGTAGAATATTATCACCCATCCTTGCAATTTAAGCACTTCTCTATGCAATGGCAATCTTATGGCAAGTCCTAGAAAAAATTTAGCAGCATTTCGGTTGTATCTCTAGATATATGCACCAAAAGCTGAACATTCACAAGTAATCTCAATGGTTTCTCTCTTGTTCTAAGCAATCCCTGCATCTCTATGCACTTATATGCTCATTTATGATTGCCCAAAAGAAATTTTGGAAGAGTCTCCTTTGTCCAAAGTGTATATGATCCAAATCAACCATAGTGAATCAACTCCAAAACCCAAAATCTGGGTAAAAGCATCAACAACAGCATGTAACATAAGCAAATATACTCTAACGGGAGGCCTCACAATCATATATATATCCTGTGATTGATACACGAGGTCTTTGGTCTGTCTTCTCTTTGGCCTTCAACCTATATCACCAGAGTATATCCAAGCACGAGAATACCCCAATTAAAAACCTTACCACATCCCTCAACTTTTGTTTAAAATCAATGGTTTTCACTAGGGTAACTAAACCTCACAAGGAGTGTGATTTGTCCACATTAAGGACCTACAAAATGCATACATTCGTCTCACAGCGTGTGAGTATTGTCCATTTGAGGACCCACAAGAGAATACATGACGTCACTTGCCACATGCAATTGAAATGAAAAAACCAAAATAAATGTGTACCTTTCTGTAAGAAAACCTTCCAATACTCTTTGATGCACTAGAGTTGATGTGAGGTCTCAACTATAGAAAACCTTGCTGCACCAAATATGATAATAAATCAAAACCATGTGATGGAGGCAAATCAATTCCAGTTGTCGAGCATGTCATTTTCTTGAACATGTGAACTCTCCAGAAAGATCAAAGACCATTGATCCTCGTATAGCACAACACAGATGATGTTTTTGATGTTAAATACGCAATCAACACCACGCTTCTACATTGCCATTGTCATTGAAGTGAATTAAGAA
Organism: Ceratopteris richardii; assembly: GCA_020310875.1. Lineage (NCBI taxonomy): Eukaryota > Viridiplantae > Streptophyta > Polypodiopsida > Polypodiales > Pteridaceae > Ceratopteris > Ceratopteris richardii. The sequence goes on from CM035421.1 coordinate 111,711,478, forward strand.
CTATGAACGTCAAGGATCAGATAGCAAGATCTTATCAAGATTAGCATTCATCCATGACTCTGTTCTTGCGGCTACTGTAATGAAAGTGAAGAAGAAAGAGCTATGTCTTTCTTTCAAAAACCAGAACATCCTTCATTTGGCTATAGGTAGCATATCTCTGCATCTTCTTTTCATCTCGCGTCTCTTCTGATACCACCTGAGAAGATGTAGCTATGGCACTGCATACACATGAAGACAATGATACACTCAGACAAAGAGAGGAGACAAATAGATTCTGAAAACACGCACACTGTTGTTCTGGCCGTTGAGAATGTCACATCCATATTTTGTTTTTGTTTTGATTTTCAATACAAAGCCACGTTGCCACATCATCAAATGACTCGCACCTTATAGGTATCTTGATGGTAAGGATAATCTCTCTCTGGTCTCAAAGCCTACATTGAATGAAAATTAATTTTTCAAGTGGATCAGCATAAAGATAATGCATGAAATTATGATTTTGTGGACGAGATCGTCACCTTGTCACTTCTATAGCGGCTCTGTAGGAAAATTCCATTACATGGAATGGCGACCATAAGAGGTGCAATGAATTTTAAACAAAGAATTGATGCCTTCTAGCTGTCTTAATTACTGTTGGGTGGTTGCTTACCTCCCTTCATGTTTACCCTGTGTTACAGCACGTGTGATAGATATTTATGTTGGATTTCATTGACATACTTTAGATTTATTGACACTTAGTTCACAAGGTGGCTCATTAGTCATTAGTAGGACTTTTTTTTAATGCATCCTTGTGCACATAATGTTTTATCCTCTTTTGTTTTATTACGTCGTTTTGGTACATTCTTCTTCGTGCGTGATATAAGGAGAAGTCTATTCTTCTACATTTCCTCTCGGTGTCTTCCTAATTTATTATGTTTATAGTAAGTGCCTTTCTAAAATCTCCATCTCGACTCTAGTATTTTCATCTGGACACATCCCTGGTATTTCAGGCCAGTTAGCGGTATTAAGTAAATGCATCGTATTAAGTACATGCAAGATAGTAAAAAATATGACACGAGTGTAACATTTCACAATCCATTTCTTAGTTATTGGTACTTAAAATAGCATGTGTACGTTATTGATCATGGAACAATGATAATAGAGAAATCATAATATTAAAGTTTTACAATGTATTCTATGAAGAAATAATTAGCCAGATTACTATAAATAGCATATGCTTTTCGAGTTAATCACCCAGAAAACATTTACGCTTGCCTTTGGGACTTGAACTTATTACTACTTGCCTCAAAAGCCATGGTTGAGGATTTCTTTCTAGTCTTCTTTCTTAGGGTATTGTTTAGCCATATCTTACTTGTCATTTCTTAAGGCTAACACTCTCTTTCCCTTCTAGAGATCATTGTCCTCAATGATCGATCCTTGATCTCCCTAGACTTGATGTCCTCACCCCTACATAATCTCTTGAACCTTCTTGTTCTCAACCTTGGTCTCTTGAACCTTGCCTCTCTGCTTCTTGGTCACTTGCCTATTGACATGCCTCGCTATTGAACTAGGTGTCTTCAGCCTCGCTTTTCTACTTCTTAGCCAATTTCCTGCACACTTGTCTTGTTGTTAACCTTGGTATCTTGAACCTTTCATTTTTGCTTCTTGGCCACTAGCCGATGGACCTCCCTTCCTCTCAACCTTGGTCAAATAAACCTAGTTCTCAGCCATCCATGGTATCATGAGTACTCAATCTACTGCTTCCATTGGAATGATCCTTCCTTGAACTTTCCGATGTGCATTACACATTTAAATCCGAACTATGGATCAGGAGATGCACTCTTATCTTTGATGGGCTCATCTTTGAAAGTGAGGCCCATGCCTTTCATTCGCCTATGCTCTAATAACAATTGTGGGATTTGAACTCATGGTCTATTGTCTAGGAGTAACATGGGCTTACCACTTGCCCCAAAATCCATGGTTGTGGATTACTTCCTAATCCTCCCTCTTAGGGTGTCGCTCAAGCATCTCTTGCTTATCACTTCTTGACTCTAACAATGTGATAGTAGAATCCATGATTATAAAATGGGAATGCAATCTTCTCTTCTAGGGATCAATATATTTCATTTACTTTTTTCTTGCAAGATTTCTATAGGTATTGATGGAAAACCTACTTCATGTGTTGCACTTATGATTATGAAAATCTTAAAATAAACAATACTAAGTGCACTTATGATCATGAAAAATAATCTAGCGCTAGGCCACAAGGCTTTTAATGCTCATTCTGAATACAAGCTTTAATGAAATCATCAGCTGCAGTCTCTATTAACATTCGATTTTTTGTATCTTGCCTGGAAATCTCTTGAGATGGAGCTCTTCCGCATGAGTCTCTATGGACATAGATAATAATTTCAAGGTCTCCGACACTTCATATTGTGTTTAATAGAAACTTTGATCCTTTCAGGCATGGGAGATCCAAGATGCATAAGAAAAATTTATTGATCTATTTGTGTTTAAGGTTAGGGATGTCTAAATCAAATATCTCGTTAAATTTGCAATTGAGAAGAGCGTCAACTTTGTTAGAAAGACTTGTTTGACAGGGACTTACAACCAATCGAAGGTGACATGAGAGTTGGTTTAGACTCAATAAACATACTGAGAATAATATGACAGAGAAATCATAATATTTAAGTTTTACCATGTATTCTGGATGTCTGTGAAGAAATATATAGCCACAATATTGTAAATAGCAAATGCTTCTCAAGTTCATCACCCGCAAATAATGTACACCTATTCCCGAGATTAATCCACGATGATAACGGGAATTGCATTTGCTCTTGTAGTGATGAATAAATGTTCTTTCCTTTTTCTTGAAAGATTTTTGTAGGTCTTGATGGAAAACGTGCTTCATGCGTTGCAATTATGATAATGAAACTGTTTAAAATAAACGGTACTAAGTGCACTTATGATCATGAAAAACAATATAGATTTAGACCGCTTGGCTGTGAATGCTCATTCTGAATACAACGTGTACTGAAATAATCGGCTGCAGTCTCCAGTAACCTTCGATTTCGTGTATGTCGCATGGAAATATCTTGAGATGGAGCACTTCCACATGAGTCTCGATTGAACATCCATCATAATTTCATGTTCTTCGACACTTTATATTGTGTTTGATAAAAACTGTGATCCGTTTACGCGTCCGATGTCGAGGATGCATAAGAAGCATTTAGTGCTCTATTTGTGTATAGGGTTAGGGACCTCTAAATCATATATTTCATTAAATTTACAGTTCATAAGAGCGTCAACTATGTTAGAAAGAGTGATAAGAATGGTCATAAGAATTCATCCTCATACTATGTTATGATCGTTCTAACTTAGAAGTCACTGAGAGAGAGAGAGAGAGAGAGAGAGAGAGAGAGAGAGAGAGAGAGAGAGATTTGAAGTCTACCAATGTCCGTATTCCTCACCGATGTACAGCAGTCGGGCCGAGAGGCGCGATTGTGGTGTAATTCCATGCAAGAAAGCGATTAATGTTCCTGTGTCTCAAATACAGGATATCTTTGTTGAGCGGTTTCGTTGGGTATCAGCAACGTGTATTTGGTGCTAGCAAACCTTCTCCATGTGTTTGATTGGTACCTGAAAGAGAACTTCGGAAGTATTTGTACGCTTGCAGAACCTTTGGTGGCAGAAGTAGAGCTGAGAGTTCCAAGATATCTTATCGAAGCATAGACGAAATGAAGGCTTTCTACATTACACTATAATGTAAGTCACTACTTCTTTGCAAGGAAAACTTAATTTAGCACGGAGATAACGCTGATATGTAATGTACTGTATTGCTGAATTTTGGAAGTACCTTCTATAAGGAGGAGATTTACGAAAGATATGACATCCGAAGCAAAAGAGGACTCTCTTCATGATGTAGAATTCCTGCGCAATATCTGATGTATATATAAGGAAGAAATTTACGAAACATATGACATCCGAAGCAAAAGGGGACTCTCTTCATGGTGTAGAATTCCTGCGCAATGTCTGATGTATAATTAGAATAAATTTCATGAGAGTAACGTGTATGTGGATTCGGATTCAATGCGCAATAAGCTTATCCGAAAAGAAGGCATTTCTGAAGAGGTTTACCGTATTCAAAGTTGTTTGATTGTCTTTCCTTATTTTAAGTTTGCAGATATATCCGCGTATGGATGCTATCGATTCGGCAGCACAGCACTTATCTCGATATAGTTATCTCCCTAATTATCAATCAAGATTCCTAGTAGAGTTATGGTTCATACATATATATACACACACATAAACACATACATACATACGAAAATACATTCATACATACCTACATAGATACATATATACATAAGTACATAGGCCCATCCGTACATACATACAAACACGCATTCAAACATACAACATTCATATCTGTGTGTTTGCAAGCATGCGAATTGGCATAAAACCACAACACCATATGTGCTCTTAAAATAGCCTAAAAGATTCTGTGTTAGGTGATTAACAAATCCAAAACAACGGTAAATGTTTTAGAAGATCATGGTTCAAGAAAGCTTATGTCATGGGATTTCGGAAACTTCTACTAGCGGTATTCATTAGCCACAAACAAACAAAAGAATCGTGTTGTCCATCCATTAAAGCATGTTTAAAGGGCGTATGCAAGACAATAAATGAATTTGCCCAAGTGGAACATTCCACTATCTTTTTTGGAATCTTCGTACTTGAATGCCATTAATATGTTACTGATCATGGAATACGCATAGAAGAGAAATCAAAATATGTAAGTTTAACTATGGAATTTGGATCTCTATGACAAAATAATTAGACAAAATAATGTAAAATAGCATATGCTTTTCGAGTTAATAAGCCGGAATCAAATTACACCAATGCAAAAAATTAATCCATCACAATGATTTGCAATGAATCTACTTTTCGCAAGAGCTTTATGTAGTGATCAATATGTATCATTTCCTTTTTACTCCAAGATGTTTGTTGGTTTTAATAAAAAACTCTTATACATATGCTGCCCCAATGACAATGAAAATGTTTAAAATAAATGATACTAAGTGCATTTATGATAATGGAAAACCATGTACATGTAGAGTACAAGACACCGAATGCTCGTTTCAAATATACAAGTTAGTGAAATGATAGAGTGCAGTATCAAATAACCTTTAGTTTTGTGTATCTTCCATGGAAATATGTTCTAATGGGAGTCCCCTTTATATGAGTCTCTATGGGAATAGATGATCATTTGATCATGTAGTCATTATATAGTGTTTGATAGAAACTATGATTTAATGTTAGATAGATAGAAAGATAGACAAATAGATAGATAGATAGATAGATCATAGATAAATAGATAGATAGATAGATAGATAGATAGATAGATAGATAGATAGATAGATAGATAGATAGATAGATAGATAGATAGATAGATAGATAGATAGATAGATAGATAGATAGATAGATAGATAGATAGATAGATAGATAGAGAGATAGATAGATAGTTAGATAGATAGATAGATTGATAGATAGATAGATAGAAAGATAGATAGGTAGGTAGGTAGATAGATAGATAAATAGATAGATAGATATATAGATATATATATAGATAGATAGATAGATAGATCGATAGATAGGTAGATAGATAGATACATAGATAGATAGATAGATAGATAGATAGATAGATAGATAGATAGATAGATAGATAGATAGATAGATAGATAGATAGATAGATAGATAGATAGATAGATAGATAGATAGATAGATAGATAGATAGATAGATAGATAGATAGATTGAAAGATAGATAGATAGATAGATAGATAGATAGATAGATAGATAGATAGATAGATAGATAGATAGATAGATAGATAGATAGATAGATAGATAGATAGATAGATAGATAGATAGATAGATAGATAGACAGACCAATAGATAGATAGATAGATAGATAGATAGATAGATAGATAGATAGTAGATAGATAGATAGATAGATAGATAGATAGATAGAATGTAGATAGATAGATAGATAGATAGATAGATAGATAGATAGATAGATAGATAGATAGATAGATAGATAGATAGATAGATAGATAGATAGATAGATAGATTGAAAGATAGATAGATAGATAGATAGATAGATAGATAGATAGATAGATAGATAGATAGATAGATAGATAGATAGATAGATAGATAGATAGATAGATAGATAGATAGATAGATAGATAGATAGATAGATAGATAGATAGATAGATAGACAGACCAATAGATAGATAGATAGATAGATAGATAGATAGATAGATAGATAGATAGATAGATAGATAGATAGATAGATAGATAGATAGATAGATAGATAGATAGATAGATAGATAGATAGATAGATAGATAGATAGATAGATAGATAGATAGATAGATAGATAGATAGATAGATAGATAGATAGATAGATAGAACAAGTCTTTTTTCCCTCTCAATTTAGTCAGGGCCTTGATTGGTTGATGCCTCCTTTGATTTTTCACTTGAGGAGGATTCTTACCTTGGTTATTAGAAGATGGAGACTTCCTTGAATTGTTCATGTTCATTGCAATAGGTCTTTGTGGACCATGTCCCATCGCAAGGAATCTGCATCTATTTGCCATTTAAGAAGTGAACTTCTCCATCTTCACAAAGTTCTCGAACATCACAACAACATCGAGAAAATGCATGCATCTAGCTGCCTTGACTTGATAACAGAGTTCCTCACAACACCCTTCATTAAATTTGCTCTTCAGAGCGTCAACACTAACCTCCAATGCATATTTGTGAAAACGTAGGAACTTCTTTTTGTACTCATCAACAGACAAGCTATTCTTGTCACTTTCATGTTGATTGGAATTGTAGAACTCCATCTTCCTCTCCAAATGGTAATGGGGAGAATAATAGCATTTTTAAGCTTGTTCTCTAAATTGTTTCCATGAAACCGAACCAGAATGCGTCCGTGTCTACATATATGACTTCCACCATAGGTTCGCAATGGCACGCAGGTGCAGGATCCCAACTCTTGCCTTGGACTCCTCACTAAATTTTTGAAGATCAGTTTATGCCTCAAGATCTTCACAACTCTTCTTCACACCATCAAAATCATTCAACTTTGCGTTTTTGAAGACTTGGTTAAGGGAAAAGTCACTTGGTTCCACATCTTCATAATTGTGTTTTTATTTTCCTCGAGGCACATTAGATGTTCCTGCACCTTCATGCACTTCATCATTGAGTTCCATGAATAAATTTGTTGCATCTTTTGGTTGTTTTCCGCCTCGTTCTTTGCATGATTCTCCATGAAGTTTCTCAATAAGTTCCTGTTACTCACACACCTTTAGCATCAATCCTTCCAATGTTCAAGAGCATCGATTTTGCTTTGATACCACTTGTGGCATTTCCCTAATCTCAATCTATCATGAATCATAATCTTTGGATCGTTCAAAGAATAACAGAGGAGAGAAATCGCACAGATTTCACAAGATAAGAGAAAATCTAATACAAAAGAGTATGACTCAGAGAAAGAAGAATCTAATATTATAAATGATAATCAATGGTTACAAAAGCCTTGGAAAATCGCTTCTGGACAAAGGATCTACCTCCCAACCATCCGTGTGCTATCACAATCTCATTTACACTCGCACTATCAATCACACTCACTCTCACTTTCACTCTCAATCACAAGGTAATTCTCTAACTTCTATGCATCACCATTGTTGATGTCACGTCTCCCTATAGCAAAGTTTGATTGCCCCCCGCCCCCCCAAAGAAGTGTGCGATCCACCAAATTTAGAAAAAAAGTCGATTTTCTCCAAAACTTTTGCAAAAATCCATGCAATCATAGTGTGTTTTCTTTTGCGTACCTATCCAAAAGTAGGAGAGAAGCACTGAGAAGAAATATCTGAAAATATCCATAATTGGACATGGTGACATGTAAGCATTAGAATCATGGACTCAAATAGAATTAGAGAAGCAGCATTTTTTAAAGCCCTCTAACTCAAAAATGGTGAAGAATTAGCTTAAGCTTGTGAGAAACACTTTTATTCAATTTTGTGATTTGTACAATAGTATTAGAGATGACCTAGTTCCAAATCAGCCTCCCAATGCCACTTTTGAGCCTTGCAAGTTTCAAAATTCCAGAGAGAGATTAAAACCAAGATATTCTTACAATGAGCTAATGTAGAGCCCTGAATCAGGTACTTAAAACATGATTCATAAAATTTTCACTCAGACACTTTTATTCTCCTATACTTCTCTACCTTTCTCTCATACAGAGTTTTTCTTCATTCTTTCATCTTCACCTTAAAATTTCAACTATGAAACATAATGTGAATAAGATCTAGAGAGAGAATATGAAACTTGTCATCCCAAAATTTTTTCTACATGCATAAAATGATCTAATTATTTATTCTACGCAGTATCCCCACAGTGAAATTCACAACTTTTAAAATGAATTATTTCACTAGAAAAGAGGCCTATTACATACCATCATGAGAAAAAGCAGTATATGTAGTGTGTGTTTATGAATATGCTTATGTAAATGTATATGTATATGTATTTCTATATATATATATATATATATATATATATATATATATATATATATATATATATATATATATATATATATATGTATATGTATATGTGTGTGTGTGTGTGCGTGTGTTTGTGAGAGAGAGTGTGTGTGTATATGTATATGTATATGTATATGTATATGTATATGTATATGTATATGTGTAAGTATATCTATATGTATATGTATATTTATATGTATATGTATATGTACATGTATATGGATATGTATATATGTATGCAAATGCACTTCTTTATGTATGTGTTTATGTATATCTCTATGTATATATTATGTATTTATACATCTGTATCTATATGTCCATTTATATGTATTTGTATATGAATATGCATATTTATATGAATATATATGGATATGTATATGCATATTTATATGAATGTGCATATGAATATATATATATATATATATATATATATATATATATATATATATATATATATATATATATATATATATATATATATATATATATATACACACACACACCTATATATATATATATATACACACGTGTGTGTGTGAGAGAGAGAGCCATCCTTCCATTCATCTCTTTACCTAGGTTGACAACGAGGTGGTAGTCTCACACTATCTAATGTTAGAACGTGCATGTGTAAGCACGCCCATGTACATTTCTTGATCTCTAATAATCTACTCAGAGGCAGTTTCCAAGTCTAGTCTATGGTATGTCCACGATTCTTTTTAGTCTCCTCGAGTTAAATTAACTTTAGTGTATTCTTAAATAAGCTTGAAGTCAAATTGGCCTAGTGCACTTATCAGTGGATTCATGGAGATGGAATCCAAGAGTAGATCCTTTCCATCCATCAAAATTAACGATTGGTGCGCTTAGATTCCTTGTACATGAATCCAATAGAATCTAAATTTAGCTTGAAATCGATCTTGGCCAAGTTATTTGATAACACCCCACCGTGTTCGAGGAACATTTTCTTCCTTGAAAATATGATGTGTAGAGGAGGTACTGGGGTATCTACTTTTAGCGGGAGCATGCACCATGCATTTATACTACTTTGCCTACTCAAGGGAGGTTCTTCTTAGGGAAATATACCCTTTATCACTTGTGTGATCAGCCAGAGAACAATAATTGCATAGAATTGTAAATACTTACGGAGAAGATTAATGACACAGGACAATAGTGGAAGACCAAACAGCTCCTTAGTTCAAACAGATGATTACAACGTAGGCAAAGAAAATGCTACAAAGCTGATGCTCTATGCTAACATGTCAATCTAGAACAAAATGGAATCAATACAAGAGATTCGTCCAATAAAATGAACACAACTAAATAAAGACTTGCACTGAACACAACTAGATGAAGAACTGCACTACTCAATACAAAGGTATGAAGACTTTCTCTAATGGAAGAGCACGAAAATACCACTTACTTAAACTGAATGACAAAACCAAGCCACTTCTTTACACAACAGTGCTATTAGCCCTCCACTGGGAAGCCCACGCTCTGTATCCTCACCAGAGATTGACTCCCTACAGTAGGCTTGTAGCCACAGAGTGCAAAGAGAGGACTAAAAGAGATGCTGAAAATAAGCTCTATATGTGTCTGTACATATCCCCAATGAGTACTAGTCCATTGCTTTTGTAGGCTCCACTAGGCCAAGAGGGCCTTGCCGATTCCTCACATCCACTGATCATGCACCGATTGATTGCACAAAATTGGAGGGGTAGATCAAATATGCCACCAGTTTTGAAGTGGATCCTCAAAAATAGCAAGTCGTGACGGCAATAGTCATTTATCCTCTTACACTTTTACCACTTACAGTTTTACTGTCACTTTGAATGTAAGCTGAGATCCTCATTATGTGCCGCATGTGATATTGGAATGACCCTCAGAAGCACATCCTTCACATAATCAACATAATTCTTGTAGTAGCTTTTGACCCTTACATATTGAGTGGTGGGAGATGGTGGGTGGTGTGGGAGGTGTGGGTGGAGTAATGGAAGGTTGTGGGTGGTGTAGGAGGTGTGGGTGGATTGGTGGGGGTTGTGGGTGGTGTGCGAGGTATGGGTGGAGTGGTGGGAAGTTGTGGGTGGCCTGGGAGGTGTGGATGGAGTGGTGGGAGGTTGTGGGGTGGATTGGTAGGGGTTGTGGGTGGTGTGGGAGGTGTGGGTGGACTGGTGGGAGGTTGTGGGTGGCATGGGAGGTGTGGGTGGAGTGGTGGGTGGTTGTGGGTGGTGTGGGAGGTGTGGTGGCACGTTGTGGGCGGTGTGGGAGGTGTGGGTGGAGTGGTGGGAGGTTGTGTGTGGTGTGGGAGGTGTGGGTGGAGTGGTGGGAGGTTGTGGGTGGTGTAGGTGGTGTGGGTGGGGGGTGGGAGGCTGTGCATGGTGTGGGAGGTGTGGGTGGAGGTTGACGCTCGTGTGGGACGTGTGGGTGGAGTGGTGGGAGGTTATGGGTGGTGTGGGAGGTGTGGGTGGAGTGGTGGGAGGTTGTGGGTGGTGTGGGAGGTGTGGGTGGAGTGGTGCGTGGTTGTGGGTGGTGCGGGAGGTGTGAGTGGATTGGTGGGGGTTGTGGGTGGTGTGGGTGGAGTGGTGGGAGGTTGTGGGTGCTGTGGTTGGTGTGGGTGGAGTGGTGGGAGGTTTTGGGTTGTTTGGGAGGTGTGCGTGGAGTGGTGGATGGCTGTGGGTGGTGTGGTGGGGGGTGGTGGGAGGTTGTGGGCGGTCTAGGAGGTGTGGTGGGGGGTGGTGGGAGATTGTGGGTGGTCTCGGAGGTGTGAGTGGAGTGGTGGGAGGTTGTGGGTAGTGTGGGAGGGGTGGGTGGAGTGGTGGGAGGTTGTGGGTGGTGTGGGAGGAGTGGTTGGATTGGTGGGGGTTGTGGGTGGTCTAGGAGGTGTGGGTGGAGTGGTGGGAGGTTGTGGGTTATGTGGGAGGTGTGGGTGGAGTGGTGAGGGGTTGTGGGTGGTGTGGGAGGTGTGGGTGGAGTGGTAGGAGGTTGTGGGTCTTGTGGGAGGTGTGGGTGAAGTGGTGGGACATTGTGGGTGGTGTGGGTGGAGTGGTGGGTGGTTGTGGGGGGTGTGGGTGGAGTGGTGGGAGGTTGTGGGTGGTCTAGGAGGTGTGGGTGAAGTGGTGGGAGGTTGTGGGTTCTGTGGGAGGTGTGGGTAAGGTGGTGGGAGATTGTGGGTGGTGCGCGAGGTGTGGGTAGATTGGTGGGGGTTGTGGGTGGTGTGGGTGGAGTGGTGGGAGGTTTGGGGTGGTGTGGGAGGTGTGGGAGGAGTGATGGGAGATTGTGGGTCGTGTGGGTGGAGTGGTGGGAGGTTATGGGTGGTGTGGGTGGACTGGTGCGTGGTTGTGGGAGGTGTGGTGGGGGGTGGTGGAAGGTTGTGGGGGGTGTGGGTGGAGTGGTGGGAGGTTGTGGGTGGTGTGGGAGATGTGGATGGAGTGGTGGGAGGTTGTGGTTGGTGTGGGTGGAGTGGTGGGAGGTTGTGGGTAGGGTGGGAGGTGCGGGTTGAGTGGTGGGAGGTCGTGGGTGGTGTGGGAAGTGTGGGTGCAGTGGTGGGAGGTTGTGGGTGGTGTGGGTGGAGTGGTGGGTGGTTGTGGGTGGTGTAGGAGGTGTAGTGGGGGGTGTTGAGAGGTTGTGGGGGATCTGAGAGGTGTGGGTGGAGTGGTGGGAGGCTGTGGGTGGTGTTAGTGGTGTGGGTGGAGTGGTGGGAGGTTGTGGGTGGTGTGGGAGGTGGGGGTGGAGTGGTGGGAGGATGTGGGTAGTGCGGGAGGTGTGGGTGGATTGGTGGGGGTTGTGGGTGGTGCGGGAGGTGTGGGTGGATTGGTGGGAGGTTGTGGGTGGTGTTGGAGGTGTGGGTGCAGTGGTGGGAGGTTGTGGGTGGTGTGGGAGGTGTGGGTGAAGTTGTGGGAGGTTGTGGGTGGTGTGGGAGGTGTGGGTGGAGTGGTGGGTGGTTGTGGGTTGTGTGGAAGGTGTGGTGGGGGGTGGTGGGAGGTTGTGGAGGGTGTGCGAGGTGTGGGTGGAGCGGTGGGAGGTTGTGGGTGGTGTGTGAGGTGTGGTGGGAGGTTGTGGGTGGTGTGGGTGTTGTTGTTGGTGGAGGTTGTGGGTGGTGTAGGAGGTGTGGGTGGAGTGGTGGGAGGTTGTGGTTGGTGTGGGAGGTGCGGATGAAGTGGTGGGAGGTAAGGGAGGGTGGAATGGAGGGAAAAGAGAAAATGCAGAGGAAACTCATTCGATGGGACTCAGTTCTTTTGCAATCCATTATTTAGCTTTAATCTTCTTGGTTTTGATGACCGCAACCTGCATAACTCCGATGATTCGCATTAGCCCATGATCTCTAGCACTCTATATATCTTCTCTCACAGCACACTGTCCTGAGGCGATATCTTCTTCCAATATCCACACAGTGGCCAGTCTTTTTCCCAAGAGACTGATAGGGAGGTGGTCAAAGGGGGCTGTCGGTGGGGAAGGAGGGGGTTGTGGGGTTATGTGTGGGCTGTGGGTGGGACAGGAGTAGTGTGGGGGGGTTGGGCTGCGGGGGAGGGTGTGCTGGGGGTGCATGTGGGTATAGGAGGGGGAGGCTGAGGTGGTGAGTGGGAATGGTTGTAGAGGTAGGGGGGAAAGAGGGAGCAGCGAGGATAGCAGGGTTAGCGGGGATATCTTCTAGACGGGATAGGGGGGAGTTCCTGCGGGCTCTGCACGCAAGAGAGAGAGGGACTGGTGGGGGGGAGAGAGGGACTAGAGGGAGCGGGGGAGACAGGGACTGGCGGGGGCGGGAGAGAGGGACTAGGGGTGGGGGTTGTAGAGAGAGAGAGAGAGAGAGAGAGAGAGAGAGAGAGAAAGTGCAATTGCACGACAGAGATAGAGATAGAGAGAGAGAGAGAGAATTGTATGGCACTATAGACTCCCACATCAAGTCTTTGCACCGTCTCGGTGCAATAGGTCCTTTATTTGCTCATTTCAATAATAAACTACAAACATTGAGTGCAAACACTGACTGAAATAGGGTATGTACAATGAATGAAATTCCTCCATCATGATTTAATTTAGGTAATTCTTTACTCTTGAGATATTGATCAAGGGTATCCTCTTACCCATCAAATCCACTAAATGCACTGCTCCATGTGGTAATACCTTTATCACCCTGTATGGTCCTACCCATTTGGGTGCCAATTTGGTTGAAACTACTTGAATTTGATGCACCAGAACCAAGGATCCTTCATGTACTTCATTAGAACTAGGATACCTCTCGTGCAGTCTTTTGCGCTCTTCTTGTGTTTCCTGAAGTTTTTGCATTGCTCCTTCTCTGTATTCTTCTAATGTCACTAGTCTCCTAATGGGAGGTTCAATTCTAATGGTTCGGGCTCCAATTTCTCTTTTGATAATAAATTCGAATGGTTCCAATGCCTCTTTTCCATATACTAAGTGAAATGGACTCTCGCTAGTGGTTCCTCACTTTGTAGTTCTGAAGGCCCAAATTGCACCGATCAAAGCTTGTGGCCAAAAAACTTTATGATCAAAAGATAATTTTTGCAGCAATCCAATCAAAATCTTATTGGAGCTTTCTGCTTGGCCATTTGCCCTTGGATAGTAGGCACAATATTTTTTATGAAAAACCTTGTATCTGTCAAATCTAGATTGGACCAATTGATTTATAGAATGTGTGCCCCTATCACTAGCGATTTCTAGTGGGCAACCAAATCTTGAGAAAATATGTTTATACAAAAACTTAGCTATTATTAAAGCTGTGCAATCCACAGTAGCTTTAGCCTCAGTCCATTTAGTTGCATAACATGTGGCCATCAAGATATACTTCTTACCCCCAGGTTGACCAGTTGGACTAATTGGTCCTATGAAATCAAGACCCCATCGTTCAAATGGGAGCCATACTGTGGATATGACTTATGGTTGGAAATTCAATTTGGTTGGCATAGGATCACATCTCTGGCAAATGTGGCATTCTTTAGCAAAATTGATCCCATCCTTGTAAATATGAGGCCACGATAGTCCTTTGTGGATGATTCTATGAGCCAATTCTTCCCCCTTTAGATGCCCTTCACTCTGTGCAGCCTCTAGCAAAAGATTTACCTCCTCTGGATAAACACACTTTCTCAAGATATCATCGTGACAATATCTATATAAATTCCCATTTATGAGTGAGTACGCCTTGGTTTTAGGAGTAATCTTCTCTTTTCTATAGGTGTCAAATGCTCTGCGAGTTTTCCAGTAGTAAGAAAATTGAGAATTCCATCATACCAATGAGTCTGAATGGCTACTAGGAAGAGATTACTATCCACCAATTCATCATTAATACGTGTTTCCGTCTTGCTCATTGCAGTCCTGGATACTTGATCTGCCATGTAGTGCTCTCTTCCTGGCTTAATATGAATATCAAAGTTGAATTCTTGAAATAGGAGTAACCATCTACAAACCCTTCTAGCTACTCTAGGCTTGTTTATCAAGTACTTCAAGGGCTGATGGTCAGATATGACTATAAAATGTACACCGAGAAGATAATGCTAGAACTTCTAAAGAGCAAATAGATTAGCCAACCTTCCCTTTCCATCGTACGGTAGTTCCTTCCTGCCTTTGTGAGTAATCTACCGGCATAGGAGATAAGTCTATCAACCTTGTGTGATGATGGTTGAGCTAGAACTACACCAACAGCATGAAAACTGGCTTCTGTATGCACATGAAACTCTAATGACTAGTTAGGAACACTTAAAAGTGGAGCAGTACATAACCTAAATTTTAGTTCACAAAATGCTTTCTCAGCTTCAACACTCCATGAGAAAGGGACCTTTTTATTGGTAACCCTTGATAAGGGCTTAGCTATTTCTAAATACATTCGTATAAATCTTCTATGGTATCCTGCATGGACCAAAAACTTTGCACTTCCTTTGGGCTTTGTGGAATAGGCATGGAAAGGATAGCAGTAACCTTTAGCAGGATCCACCGTTATCCCTTCAGCAGATACTATATGACCAAGAGGAGTGCCCTTCGTGACCAAAAAGTGACATTTAGCAAGATTTAACTTCAAGCGTGTTCTGAGACATTGCTCAAAGATTTCCTTTAGATTTTCCAAATGTTCATGGAAATGTTGAACTGCTCCTCTTCTATCTGTGCCTGCAAACACTGAAAAGTCATCCATGAAAATGCGTAGAACCGTTGTCAACCATTTGCCGAATATTAGATACATTGTTCGATTAAATGAAGTTGGTGCATTCTTCAAACCAAAAGCCATGCGGGTATAGACATAAGTGCCCCATGGACTAATAAAGGCTGTTTTGTCCCTATCATCTGGATGGATCACTATCTGATTGTAGCCAATAGAACCATCCAAGAAGCTACACAAAGTGTGACGGGCTACTTCCTCAAGTACTTGCTCTCTGAAGGGCTGAGGAAATCCATCTTGAACAGTTACTTTATTCAAGGCACGAAAATCAACACAGACTCTTATTTTTCCACTATTTTTCTTGGGTACAATAACCATAGAAGAAAGCCACCTGGATTGTTCTACTGGAACAATTATACCTGCTTCTTCTAGTTTTGTAATTTCCAACTTTACCACCTCTGCATACTTTGGATTGAGTTCATATGGCCTACTTCTTGCAGGCGTGGCTCCCTCAACTAAGGGTATCCGGTGTTATCTAAGCTCCTCTCGTATCCTTGTTAGATCTCTGTAGGACCATGCGAAGACATTTTTGTAAGCAAAAAGTAAAGAAGTTACCTTCTGTAGTAAAGGAGGATAATGCCATAGCAAAGAGGCGAAGTGGACTACTTGAGGGTTCTCTTCATCCCCTAGATTTACTTCTTGTACCAGTGTTTCAGGACTAGTCTTGCTTAAGAAATCATCTCCACTTTATGGAGGAGTGGAATTTAGCTTATGTTCTGCAATATGTTCTCTGCCTTGAGGTATATCCGAAAAGGGGAGATCTTCTTTGCATTCAGGCTCATAACTTTCCTTTTCTCAAACTTCTATAGTTCTTGCCCCTTCAATGTCTGTACTCAAGTGCAAACTCTCATCCTCTACTTCCTTGTGAACTCCTTCCTCTATTTCATTGATTTCCACCGTGCAACACTCCATTTTCTACCAGTGGCTTGTGGTTTGTTGAGCAAGTATTTTAGTGGTTGGTGATCTGTTATAATAATAAATTTTACTCCCAGTAATTAATGATGGAATTTTCGGACAGCAAAAACCATTGCTAGGGCTTCCCTTTCTGTAGTACTGTAATTCCTTTCAGCCTTGGTCAAGATTCTACTCGCATATTGAATTGGTCTGTCCACTTTAAATTCTTCACTGGGTTGGGTCAAAACTGCCCCCACTGCATAGGCACTGGCATCTACATGTATATGAAAGATCTTTCACCACTCAGGTGTGATCAAAATAGGAGCAGACACTAACCTTGACCGTAATGTTTGATATGCTTTTTCCTCGTCTTCTTCCCATTTAAAAGGTACTTCCTTACCTGTAAGTCTAGCCAGTGGTCTGGCTATCTCTGCATACATTTTTATAAACCTTCTATGGTATCCTGTATGCCCCAAGAAACTCTGAATCTCTTTAGGAGATTTAGGTTTAGGCAACTTTAATATAGAAATGATTTTGTCAGGATCCGGGGCCATACCTTTAGCCGACACCACATGTCCTAAGAGAGTTCCTTCTGTCACAAGGAAATGATATTTGTTTGGATTGAGCTTTAGCTTAGTCTCCCTGCATCTCTTGAAAACATTCTGCAGCTGCCTCAAATGATGGTCCAAACAATCAAGAGGAGTTTCTTTGTGAGAACCTGAAAACGAAGAGAAGTCATCCATGAAGATTCTAAGTGATTCCAGCAATAGGGGGCCAAAAATGAGATTGACCGTTCTGTTAAAGGTGGCTAGAGCATTTCTGAGCCCAAATGGCATTTTTACATACACATATGTTCCCCAAGGTGTGATAAAAGCAGTCTTTTCACGATCCTCTGGGTGTATTGATATTTGATTATAGCCACTAAATCCATCCATAAAGCTATATAATGCATGCCCAGCCTCTTCTTCAATGACCTGCTCTGCAAAAGGCATTGGGAACCCATCTGGAATGGTCACCTTGTTGAGTGCTCTAAAGTCAACACAAATTCTGATTTTATTAGTATTCTTCTTTGGTACTATAACCATAGGTGAGAGCCACTCTGCGTGTTCTACAGGAATGATGATTCCTGCATCCTCCATCTTCTGTATTTCCACATAGACAGCTTCAGCATATTTTGGATTAAGTCTATAACTCTTCCCTCTTATGGGTTTGGCTCCATCAACTAGAGGGATTCTGTGCTCTCCATAAGTTGCACGCACTCCTTCTAAGTCTTTATAATGCCAGGCAAAACCATCTCTATAATGGGTCAAGAATGACTTTAGCTTTTCAAGGAGCCCTAGGTGGCTCCACAACCAAGTGGCCACCAAAACTGGCCGATTATTGTCTTGAGTGCCTAATTTTATTTCTTGGACAGGATTTCTCTCTACCATATTATCTTCGTGCTCATCTTCTACCTTGTCTTCTTCTACTAGCTTTTCGTGCATTGTTTCATAAGCAGGTGTATTTTGGACAAAAATGTGTTCCTCCTTGTCCTGCATCAATCCTGCAGGAATTTCTTGAATTGGGAAAGAACATTCTTCACTAGAATTGTTTACCTTGCCTTTAGCTTCAGTAACCTCCTTATCTGTGGTTGTCATATCCTCCTCCAAGTTGTATTTGAGGGGTGTCTTCCTGCCCCTTCTGTGGTCTGTGATGGGCTCTCCCAATCCATCAACTTGGACTTTCTCCTTATCTTCACCATAACCTTCAGTCGTGCAAGAATTATTAAGAAAAATTCCAAAACAAGAGGAAGAGTTGCCTGCTTGGAGCCAATTTAGAATATCCTCTTCTTCCTCGAAATCTATTTGGGGTTGATCCTCCGATTCTGTTTCCATGCATATACCAACTGTTTGCATCATGCTAGTGTTTCCTTGATTATCTGGGCCCTCTTCTAAATGAATCTGTGTCAGCTCTTGCCCTTTCTTTTGTACCCACATAGTGTCCTTGCCCCAATCATGAATGACACTTGCATTCCTCAGCCATGGTCGTCCAATTAAGAGGGGAAATCCTCCTTCAACTTGGGGCAATCTCAAAACCACAAAATCCAAAATGAATAGATTACCTTGTACTTCAAGTGGAACTTTTGGGATCACTCCCAAGGGCCTTACTTTGCTCTGATCTGCCAAGGTAACAGTGAAATTTGTAGGCCTTGAAGGGTGGAGTGCAATCTTTTCCATTGTATGTTCAGGCATCAAGTTAATGCCAGAACCACCATCCACAATAACTCCTTGAAATTCATGACCTTGGATAGATACTGAGAGTATAGTAGATCTTTTGACCTTCCGAACAATCACAAATAATCACCTAAGTGATTTGGAGCATGATCCTCTAATTAATAGATCAAAATAGATGAGTAGAAAATTGAACTATGAGCCAAGACTTACTATTTTTCTTTGTACACATGTTCAGTAAAAGAATAATGCTATCAACCTCCTATCAATTGAATAAATTCCTTTTGGGAGTATCTAAGTAACTTAGATAACAATATGCATACCAGTGAGCAGAGTTGTGAATATATCTTGAGACTGAGAGAAGAAATGAGAATGAAACTTTGTAGCTATGAAATAGGTAGTATGCTGAATCTATAGCACTTTAAATCACATCAAATGATCAACTATGCACTCAGAACCAAGTCTGTAAAGATCACGATTTTGAGATGAGCTGGATGGAGAAGTGAAGTAGAGATGTGATCAATGTGTATGTATTAAGTCACATAGAATTACAGTGACATTGACAATGTATAATTGCACAATGTGAGAGTCATGATGGAGCTATGGAATGAGCTCACTTATCACAAAAAATTGCTCTCAAAAGATCTCCAAATCGGGCTCATCTCACCCAGGATTTTGATCCATTTTATAGATTAGAGTTGAAGCCACCTTTTGAATTCGCATTCAAGCTCTTACCATAAAGTGAATCCTAAACTTTAGGCCTTAGTTTCTCATCAATCAACTACCACGTAATCTGAGATTTGATTCCTTCTAACTCCATGTGAGAGTAGTGCAATTAACATATGCAGTTTTACAAGGATACAACTAAGTTGGTTTTTACAAGTGAATAGTCATATGTGACTATATGAAATAAATTCTAATTTTCCAAGTATGTATGCTTGGAATCATTTGCACCAAAAGAGATGGTGGGGAACTGAAAGCTTCAAAGACTATGGGGCAGTGCTATGGGATTGTGGCATATCGAGGACATAGGAAGGGAGAGGAGGCACAGGGTGAGGGGTGCATGCATTAGACTGGCTAGAGGATGGGGGATTCAATGGGAGATGAGGATGTCAATCGGAGGAGGGGAGGTGGAAAGAGAACAGGGAGTCAATGGTGGGGTCAGAGGCACTACAAGGTCAAAGCTATGGAGGTGCGGGGAAAACGGGAGAGATGGTGGGCATTGCACGAGGTATTACAAGTGTGTTGTGGTCCAACGGGCTGGATATGTGCACGTGCTAAAGAAAGATAGGAATGTGGAAAGGGTGATATATATATATATATATATATATATATATATATATATATATATATATATATATATATATATATATATATATATATATATATATATATATATAGAGAGAGAGAGAGAGAGAGAGAGAGAGAGAGAGAGAGAGAGAAGGAAGGTGACTAGCAATGGCTGCGCAAAGGAGGCACATGAGCTACAGATTCTAGATGGCAAAGAAAGATAGAGAGAGAGAGAGAGGGAGAGAGAGAGAGAGTGAGAGAAAGAGAGAGAAGGAAAATGCAATGCAATGGGGGCAATAGCGATGGCATTGGTGGACTATAGGTATGTGTGAGAGAGAGAGAGAGAACGAAAATGCAACCCAGCAGGGGGCTATGTACGTGTGTGCATGGTGATGGCATTGGTGGACTATGTGGGTGTGTGTGGGAGAGAGAGAGAGAGATAGAGAGAGAGAGAGAGAGAGAGAGAGAGAGAGAGAGAGAGAGAGAGAGAGAGAGAGACAGAGAGAGAGAGAGAAATAGTAGTTTGCAAACGGAGGTGTGATTGGCAAAAGATGGTAGGGAGAGAGAGAGAGAGAAAGAGAGAGAGAGATAAAAAGATCATTGCTATCCTAGCTTGACCACTTTCTTCAATCCGAATGAAATCATGAATGAGAGGAATATGCATAATGCATATGAACTTGATTTCCAGCTCATCATCGCTTGAAGTACCCATTGGTCGAGAATCATGCATACAATAAAAATAGAGAGGGAGAGATAGGGAGAACATGGGGGTGGGGTGGTGTGGTTGGCAGGGGGTGGGGCATTGAGGAGGGTGGAGGAGGATGGAGGATTGTAGATGGAGGAGGACGGAGGTATGGTTGAGGGAGGGGGTTCACCGAGGGATCGTGGAGGGTGGAGGGTGGATGTGAGGGGTGCAAGATGGAGGGATGGTGGAGGTGAGCGAGTGGGGGATGGTGGAGATGAGTCTGAGAGGGTGAAACCGCAAGAGGATGCTAAACTTCAAATCGATGCTAACAATTCATGTGCTTCCAAACTGTGAATCTTGGAGTCAAAGTCGAGTATTGCAAGAGCACTATGAGAGTCAACGGCCTTCAATTTGATCTCATTACACTAGAAAAATTCTTTGGCGTCCCTTAATGGAAATTTCACAATCCTCACATAACCATAACACAATGACAAAATGTCCCCTAGAAAATATGGACGTTAGAGTCCTCTTCACTACAAAATCTATTTTAGACTCTGATGATATGTTTTCAACTCAAAACTTAACTCCTAACATTAGATGTCTTGAATCCTTAAGTGCATGAAACACAACAATCTTTTCTAGATCATGAATAGCATTTCTTTTCATGTTTTTTTACTTTAGTGATATCGCATATAAATTGCAATTGCGAGATAATTGCAAAGTTCACCCAGTTTTCCATGTTAGCAAGTTGAGACCATACATTTCTCGAGATGAGAATTGTGTAGATGGTTTAGTTGCTTTAGAAAATAGAGCATCTTAGCCAGATGTTCCATTTCAGGTTCTTGATAAGAGGGAGCGGAAGTTGAGAAATTGCTCCATACTAGAGTATTTAGTAGCATGGACTAGCCGTCCACTCACAGGTGCTACTTGGGAGTAAGAAGCTCTGATTCGCAAACACTTTCCTTCCTTGATCACTAAGGATAGTGATCTCTAGAAACGGGAGAGTGTGTTAGATTTATTTAGACCTCCATGGTCTACCATTGGTCTACCTGCATTTGATCAAGGACCCTAGCTGGGTCAAGGACCAGAGCTTGGGGGAGCCAAGGCTCTAGCAGGGGTCTTCAAGGTTCTTCCATCTCCTCAGAGTGGCCATATGAGGAGTGTTTGGAGCTTAGAGAAGATTCTAGAGGTGCCAAGGGCAAGGGCTATTTTGATTGGGAGGAGAGTGGCAGGTAGTCAATTGGGATCTTTCATTATGTGCACAAGTGTGTGTTGTTATAAGAATCCATGCAAATAAACATGGATTTGTTTGCATGCATTTGTAGGTGTATAAGTAATCATAACAAGGTGTGTGCGGATGTGGGTTTAAAAGGTCATTTGGATAAGCATGAGGCAATGTGAAAATGTAAGCATTCATATATGCGCATGAAAGAAAACATATAGATATAGAAGTCATGTGCATATGCTGGGAGAAAGGGGAGAGGAATATGAAGAAACTCCGTAGAGCGGCAGAAGACAAAGAAGAGGAGAAGAATGGCAGCTCTAGATTCGATTTCGTTCCAGATTCTGGAAAAAAAAGGAACGGGTTCGACATGAAAAAGAGGGGGCTGCTGCTAAAGAGGAGAAGATGATCGCGTCGTGGAACATAAATACAGGCACTAGGGAGCTGACGTGCGGCTGAAAAAGGGAAAACCTATAGGATAAGTTCGGGTTGCAGGGGATATATGATGACAGAGGTAGTTTCTAAGGAAGGAAGAGATCGTTCACTGAAGAAAGCAGGTGTGTTGGGCATTTGTTACGGACGAGGCCAAGGGCAACTGAGGGAAAATGTTGGCAACATGGACTTCGACAATGCGGAAGAAGTCATATAGAAATCATTATGGTTTGCAGCCAATAGGAAGAGAAAAGGCTGGCACAAGTCACCTCGAAGTGAAGTAGGAGTAATTTTCTTGATACGATATAATCCATCAATGTTGTTATATGCGATAGGATTGAAGTGATCCATTGCTGACACGAGAAACTAAAGTAGGAAGATCTGAAGAGAGTTTTCGTGGAAAGACGATCGCTTATAATGGAGGACAACAAATGATATGGAAATGATGGAGGAATGGAAGCACATGGTGGCCTCAACAAGAGGATTTTCTTGATTACGACACAGAAGAGGATGTTGTTGCACTGAAGTCAGAGGAAAAGAAATGTAACTTGATGATTCATGAGCATCGATTATGGAAAATATTCTAGGTATTATTGAAGATGAATAGCAAATGACGGATGCCTTGAGGTGACTTGATGAAAGGGACTTTTGTGTGCTTTTGAGCGGACACGTTTCCAAGAGAAGAGGTCGCTCGCTGAACGAAGTAGGTATGTTGGGCACTTGATTCGGAGGAGGACATGCATTTCGCGAGGACTTCATCTGCAGAAGTTACGAGGACACGCTTGACTGATAGAAATAAAGGGAGTTTTTTCTTTGGAGAGATAACAAGCTGGAGTGTTCGAAACATGAAGGGGGCAAAAGGGTTTAGCTACGTGATTTTTGACAGAGATGGAATCTGAAGGTCAGTGAAGGTTTGCCTGCTATATGAGCCGAATGTTTTTCATATTGTTGATGCGGATTTGTTTTGACATAGCGGAGGGATGATAATTTTTCGTGCAATATGCATGATCACTTGGTTGATTAACAAAGAAGCTTATCTGTGAACCTTTGTGCTTTTTTTTTTCTGGCATTCTTGATCAGTGTTGTAGCAATTGGTTCTCTTTTTCTTGCCATGCGTGATGTCATTTGCTGAGGAGAAGTGTGAATTTATGAGCCATAACGTGCTAGATTGATACACGCAAAAAATGCGATCTTGGGTCGCTTCCATTACGTGCATAATTCTGAATTGCATTGACATAATCTAGAAGTGTGTTGTGTGATTATACCTTGAGAGATTCTGAGTTCAACCATCGAGAACTCATCGTAATCTGTTTTCCTATGCGCTTCGGTTGAACGTTACAAGAGAAAAACACCGATAACAATATACAATCAATAAGTAACTTTTTAAAGATTTTTCTTTATGGCTAAGCTGATGGTTCCAGATATTATCTCCGCGATAAAGGTTCAGCGTTTGATGTTTTTGTGCTAAACTGTTCACAAAGAAAATGAATTTATTTCACGGCAAACCTTAATGCTTTGATGCGCGATACACTTATTGTTGTTATAAACCGTTTGTGCTCTTAAGAGAGCTTGTTGAAACTAAATACAAACCTTTATTAATATTCCAAGGAACTTCGTGACTATGACACATGAAGAGCAAAGTTGATATTGTATACGTGACATCCTTGACGACATAGGTCTTGCACTATGTTTTTTTTTCTTATACCTTGAATCCTTGACGACATAGGTTTTGCACTATGTTTTTTTTTCTTATACCTTGAATCACATGATCTGGACACACAAATAGTATGTTTGCATAGACGCTTTGTCCGTTGAACCTTAACGAAGACACATCATATTGCTTTCTAACTAGAACTGTCGAATCCAACTGAAATCTTATGCAACATAACTGTTGCGTTACATAAAAAAAAAAAAAGAACGAAACCCTTCGTTTGTGCATTTTGTCTATAGTATACTATAGGTAGGATGTCTCATTTCAAGTGACTTTCTTGATATCATTATGTGAGAAAAGATTCAAGGGTGACTAGTAAGTTGCCATCCACTAGGATCGTCTTCGTTGCCAAATGTTCATTCCTTTACGAACATCGAACCTAAGGTTTTCGGATCAACGGATTAACTTCTTACGTGTTTCCATCTTTGATTTGAAGTTCTTAAGCGATTAACACTTGAATTGCTAGAAACACTCTGCGTGCACCGTTTTACTAACAATTGACGTGATTTGTCAACCGAGCTCTAACATGCCGACATATGTGAACCCTCCTTTCCATGAACAGTGCGACACCGCAAAGGCCGAAAGTGAAGCTCATGGGTGTCTTCTCATAATGTAGGTGGAAATCTATCTTGCATTCAACCGATATGCATTGTAGCATCATACTGTATCACTGACATGCAATGTAGCTGGAAATCATTGTATTATTGATATCTATTGGATGACATCATTTGTATTTACATTGTATCATTGAGCATAGAACATTTTATTCCACATACTTCCCACAACCACAACCACTACTTTCCCTACACATGTCCTTCCCTTTTTTCTTTCGAGGCGCGGGCCCATGATTTACGATATGACTACCATACCAAGGGCGAGACACCCAGTGTGCAGATGCTGCTCACCGAACTTATACCTACTTTTACCTACTAAGATAGCATTTTTTGCCAAACTTATAAGATTATGTTTACAATATTAGATATTCCTTGGAATTCACACCCTATTCCCATCGTAATTCTCTCTTACCTACATTGATGCAATTTCTTCAAGAAAAGATAAATATGCACATACTAGAGTCCTTTTATCTAATAAATAAAAAAACCACACATACTAATCAAATAGAATTTTGAAAAAACCTTAAAGCCCCATAAAGATCTATACCTAGATGCTCTTTAAAAAATATATATTTTAAAAAATAACCTTTTTTGATAATTCAA
This sequence comes from Ceratopteris richardii, assembly GCA_020310875.1. NCBI lineage: Eukaryota > Viridiplantae > Streptophyta > Polypodiopsida > Polypodiales > Pteridaceae > Ceratopteris > Ceratopteris richardii. Next base: position 111,736,876 of record CM035421.1, read on the forward strand.
AAGATAGAATGATTGAATATGGTTGATTAAAACTATTTTTTTGTAAACTTATAAATGAGAAGAGAGAAATATCTCCATTAAACATTTTTTTCCTCCTATTGGAATCATTTTTCTAATGTTAATTTATTGTCATATTATCATTTAAGACAAGTCTTGGGAACTAGAAAGCTCATTTTTTTAATAAGAAAATTAGTACATATAGGGTCCTTATTATATAGTTGTACACTTTAGCATCCTTCTATATGATATTGATTCATAAAAACAGTAAAATGGTTTGTGTTTTATTTCAAAAAGCATCATACAGTAGAATAAAGATATGCTACATATCTTTGAACCAATAATTTTGTATGTATCTCACATACCACGAAAAGCCTCAATATTTCATTGAATGGCCATAATCCTCTCTACTGAGAATAAAATTTCATCCTAAAAAATTAGGTGTTCTCAATGATATAAGGTATATATTATGAATCAGAATAATTCTATAAACATTATAAACTACTTTATGTAGAAAAGATTATCATGTTAACTTTAATCATGTAGCATATGCAATATTTCCTCATAAAATGACCTTTTCGTAGTGTGGAAAAATAGTGGTATTGTTTAACTTGAAGAAACGACATAGAAATTTGACTCCTAAGGTTGTTGAACAAATATTTCTAGTCGTAATAATATCAAATAGTATTTTGATAATAAAGAATGAGGCATGTTCATACCATCACTTTGCAAAATTTAATAGATGATAAGACTTTCATATCACAAATGAGATTCATTTTATGCCATAAACCTAGTAAAATTCATTATAAATCTCCAATTATGGATATAAACATGTTGACATATATAAAATAAAAGATTTTATTGCATTAAAAATAATGAAATTTACGAGATGATGCTTTTACTAAAAAATAACCACTAACTTACATCATTTTAATTTTTGTGCAAGCATTGAAATTAGCATCATAAAATTAGTGAATAAATATTAATTTTTGTATCCTTTAATAAAAACTATATTTTTCTCAAAATATTCAACACTTATGCCAACATGTTGCATAGTTATATTTATACATGGTTCCTTCTAGTAATCGAAAAAAATCATCAAACATTGACGCTTTTTTAGGACGCTAATGTATCGAGGGACACTAAAGTGTCCAAGTACAACACTAGTGTTAAACAAATCAATAATGCAATAGTTTGGAATCTTGGAAATGGCTTGATTGCCAAACATTTTGTAGAAGCTTTTGCAAGATATGAGATCTATTTTATGGGTGATTTATATTCTAGCTATAGTCACTTCAAATTGGTTTTAGAACATTGTGATATTTAAACCATAAGGACGTCACTTGAATAAGTTAGAATGTTTAAACAAGTTGACTACACAAATGCTCATGAAAGAGGATACTACTCCTCTTGGAAATTGTTCGGTTATTTGTCAACAAGTTGACCATGGGAATAGCTACCAAATATGTTTTGGAGGTAAAATCCTTCAAGATATAGAAAGGAAGATCTGATGTAATTGCTGAAACTGATTTTTTTCCTTTAAGTGTAGTTATCACAAATTCCCAATCTCGTAAAGTGTAGTTATCACAAATTCCCAATCTCGTAAAGTTTATCAATCTAGAGTTTTTGCACATAAAATGGAAGGCAAGACTACTTTCCTACGTGCTTCAAGATCCAAGCATGAAAGTTCTGATGAAATAAGTGATAATAAAAATAAAGGAAATGAAGAAAAGATACATGCATGTTTATCTAAATTTTATGCACTCACATTTGATTCATTGAATAAAATGAATATGAAACTGAGTAGAAATAAGTTGGAAAATACCTCACTCCTTTAGCTCTTATTAATTATGGGTCTATATCTAGGTTTAAGAGCATAACTTCTACCCTAAACACACTTGTCCACAAAGATATGCAAAGGGTAGGAAAATCAATCCTCAAAGAGTTGTAGGACACAAAAAAATCGTAAAGTTGAGTAATAAGTGAAATGCATGATATCATGTGGGCTCGAAAGAAAGGACGTGTGGTACATATGAGAAGTTTAAAGAACGATATTGGTGGAAAGGAACGTATATTGATTTATCAAATTATGTTTTTTTTCTTATACCTTGAATCCTTGACGACATAGGTCTTGCACTATGTTTTTTTTCTTATACCTTGAATCACATGATCTGGACACACAAATAGTATGTTTGCATAGACGCTTTGTCCTTTGAACCTTGACGAAGACACATCATCTTGCTTTCTAACTAGAACTGTCGAATCCAACTGAAATCTTATCCAACATAACTGTTGCGTTACATTAAAAAAAAAAAAGAGCGAAACCCTTCGTTTGTGCATTTTGTCTACAGTATACTGTAGGTAGGATGTCTCATTTCAAGTGACTTTCTTGATATCATTATGTGAGAAAAGATTCAAGGGTGACTAGAAAGTTGCCATCCACTAGGATCGTCTTCGTTGCCAAATGTTCATTCCTTTACGAACATCTAACCTAAGGTTTTCGGATCAACGGATTAACTTCTTATGTGTTTCCATCTTTGATTTGAAGTCCTTAAGCGATTAACACTTGAATTGCTAGAAACACTCTACGTACACTGTTTTACTGACAGTAGACGTGATTTGTCAACCGAGCTCTAACATGCCGACATATGTGAACCCTCCTTTCCATGAACAGTGCGACACCACAAAGGCCGAAAGTGAAGATCATGGGTGTCTTCTCATAATGTAGGGAGAAATCTATCTTGCATTCAGCCGATCTGCATTGTAGCATCATACTGTATCACTGACATGCAATGTAGCGGGAATCATTGTATTATTGATATCTATTGGATGACATCATTTGTATTTACATTGTATCATTGAGCATAGCATATTTTATTCCACATACTTCCCACAACCACAACCACTACTTTCCCTACACATGCCCTTCCCTTTTTTCTTTCGAGGCAGGGGCCCATGATGTACGATATGACCATCATACCAAAGGCGAGACACCCAGTGTGCGGATGCTGCTCACTGAACCTATACCTACTTTTACCTACTAAGATAGCATTTTTTGCCAAACTTATAAGAAGACATGGTAAATATTTTGCAATACATCCTCATTAAATAGGAAACATAGATCCACAAGGCTTTTGTCTTTCATGATTATGTTCACAATATTAGATATTCCTTGGAATTCACACCCTATTCCCATCGTAATTCTCTCTTACTTACATTCATGCATTTTCTTCAAGCAAAGATAAATATGCACATATTAGAGTCCTTTTTTCTAATAAATAAAAAAACCACACATACTAATCAAATAAAATTTGGAAAAAACCTTAAAGCCCCATAAAGATCTATACGTGGATGCTCTATAAAAAATATCTATTTTAAAAAATAACCTTTTTTGATAACTCAAAAGATAGAATGATTGAATATGGTTGATTAAAACTATTTTTTTGTAAACTTATATATGAGAAAAAAGAAATATCTCCATTAAACATTCTTTTCCTCCTATTGGAATCATTTTTATAATGTTTTATTGTCATATTATCATTTAAGACAAGTTTTGGGAACTAGAAAGCTCATTTTTTTAATAACAAAATTAGTACATATAGGGTGTTTATTATATAGTTGTACACTTTAGGAGCCTTGTATATGATATTAATTCATAAAAACAGTAAAATAATTTGTGTTTTATTTCAGAAACCATCATATAGTAGAATAAAGATATGCTACATATCTTTGAGCCAATAATTTTTTATGTATCTCACATACCACTAAAAGCCTCAATATTTCATTGAATGGCCATAATCCTCTCTACTAAGAATAAAATTTCATCCTAAAAAATTAGGTGTTCTCAATATAAGATATATATTATGAATCAAAATAATTCTATAAACATTATAAACTACTTTATATAGAAAAAAATAGCATGTTAACTTTAATCATGTAGCATATGCAATATTTCCTCATAAAATGACCTTTTCGTAGTGTGGAAAAATAGTGGTATTGTTTAACTTGAAGAAACGACATAGAAATTTGACTCCTAAGGTTTTTGAAAAAATATTTCTAGTCATAATAATATCAAATAGTATTTTGATAATAAAGAATGATGCATGTTCATACCATCACTTTGCAAAATTATTAATATACGATAAGACTGTCATATCACAAATGAGATTCATTTTATGCCATAAACCTAGTAAAATTCATTATAAATCTCTAATTATGGATAAAAACATGTTGACATATATAAAATAAAAGATTTTATTGCATTTAAAATAATGAAATTTACGAGATGATGCTTTTACTAAAAAATAACCACTAACTCCCATAATTTTATTTTTTGCACAAGCATTGAAATTAGCATCACAAAATTAGTGAATAAATATTAATTTTTGTATCCTTTAATAGAAACTATATTTTTCTCAAAATATTCAACCCTTATGCCAACATGTTGCATAGTTACATTTATAAATGGTTCCTTTTGGTAATGTAAAAAAATCATCAAACATTGACGCTTCAGGACACTAATGTGTCCAGGGACAGTAAAGTGTCCAAGAACAACACTAGTGTTAAACAGATCAATAATGTAATAGTTTGGAATCTTGGAAATGGCTTGATTGCCAACCATTTTGTAGAAGCTTTTGCAAGATATGAGATCTATTTTATGGGTGATTTATATTCTGGCTATGATCAGTTCAAATTGGTTTTAGAACATTGTGATATTTAAACCATGAGGACGTCACTTGAATAAGTTAGAATGTTTAGGTTACCTAAAGATGGCACAAGTTGGATTGCTCATATGATGAATGCAATGACTAGTATTGGATTATTTTATCCTACACATTACCATGACATTTAGAGAATGTCCGCATTAAAGGATGCATATAATAATATAAAGATGAAAAACTATATTTTGAGGACTTTTGGACTAAATTATGTGTTGATTTTAGGTTATCTATGTGGCTGCTTTGGTTGTATATCATATGTGCCACAGGTTGATGCGATTCCGAAGACGACTAACATTTGCAAATAGATAAGTGAGATAAGGAGATTTTGTGGGACGTGTGTGTTTTAGTATGTTTTGATTCCGAATTATGGGCATGTTGTAGATGACCTAAATGCTATCTTGAGAAAACATAAAACTTTTATTTGGCAACAAAAATATACCATTGTTATGAAAATGTTAAGGATTTTATTAATTAATGCTCTGGTCACTAAGAAAGTTAACTACAAAAATGGAAAACAAGACGACATAAAACATTTATCCCGCAAGAGAAGTATTGAGAATTCTAACAAGCTTATTAGTTAATGCTCATGTTCTTAAACAACTTGACTACAGAAATGGGCAATTAAATTTATTGAAAGAGGATACTACTCCTCTTTGAAATTGTTCGGTTGTTTGTCAACAAGTTGACCATGGGAATAGCTACCAAATATGTTTTGGAGGTAAAATCCTACAAGATATAGAAAGGAAGATCTGATGTAATTGCTAAAACTGATTTTTTGCCTTTAAGTGTAGTTACCACAAATTCCCAATCTCCTAAAGTTTATCAATCTAGAGTTTTTGCACATAAAATGGAAGGGAAGACTACTTTCCAACGTGCTTCAAGATCCAAGCATGAAAGTTCTGATGAAATAAGTGATAATAAAAATAAAGGAAATGAAGAAAAGATGCATGCATGTTTATCTAAATTATATGCACTCGCATTTGATTCATTGAATAAAAATGAATATGAAACTGAATAGAAATAAGTTGGAAAATACCTCACTACTTTAACTCTTGTTAATTATGGGTCTATATCTAGGTTTAAGAGCATAACTTCTACCCTAAACACACTTGTCCACAAAGATATGCAAAGGGTAGGAAAATCAATCCTCAAAGAGTTGTAGGACTCAAAAAAATCGTAAAGTTGAGTAATAAGTGATATGCATGATATCATGTGGGCTCGAAAGAAAGTACTTGTGGGACATATGAGAAGTTTAAAGAACGATATTGCTGGAAAGGAACATATGTTGATTTATCAAATTTTGTGTCTATATGTAGGGCTTGCCACTTTTCAATAGAGCATCAAGATTGTGTATAGTAGGACATTGTCTTTAGTATCACTACAAATGGGGAATTAACTTTGTCTTAATGTTACTAGGAGAAAATACCATGCTCTACATTGTGTTATTCCAAGATGATTTTTTTAATCATTTAGTAGGTCATGTACTAGAGAACAAATATTCTTCTAATTTATGTAAATTTTTGTTTCAAGATGTGATTTGAAGGTTTGAATACCTAGAAAAGATAGTGGAATATTGACAAGAGTTGAATGCAAAGAAGGCAAGGGATTTCTTTTGAAAACATGGGTTATGATTAGAACTCTATTGAGAAACCTTTCCAAAGTTCCATAGTACCTAGGAGATAGTTTTTGACATGGTCCCATGTTCATGGTTTCAGATCTAGATGGAGCTCTAAGGTAGAGCTACTCTCCTACCTCAAAGTTGATGTCTCTCCTTTGAGGGTCACCATAGGCTATAGTCCTCTCTTGAGCTCTCCTAATACCATCCTTAGCAAGCTTAAGCATATCATTCATCTCTTCCAAGAAGTCCTTTGCAGCTTGAACTTTCTCATTCTGCAATCCTACTCCATAAGGAGCTCTTGGTTGAAACCCATACATAAGCATAAATGGAGTATGCCTAGTGGAAGAGTGTTTGGCACTATTATATGCAAACTCTATTATAGGTAAGTACTCTTCCTTGTTATTTTGTCTTTCATTCACATATGCTCAAAGCATATTCTATAGGATTTCATTAGCCCTTTCTATTTTCCCATCCCGTTGTGGATGCTCAGCCGTACTCATGATAAGTTTCCTATCTAACGTTTTCAAAACCACTCTCAAAAAGTGGCTTGTAAACTTCATATCCCGATCCAAAACCATGTGTAAATGAAGATCATATAACAAGAATAGGTTCTCTAGAAAAACATCTAACAAACTCAAGTGTCTTTAGTATAGTACATGTTGGAATAAACCTAGCCATTTTGGTTAACCTATCCACAATTACCTAGATAGATTTGTAACCTCTATGTCTTAGGAAATCCATTCAATCCACAATTGATTCTTTCTGGCTCTTGTGTTAGAAGAAAAGTATGATGACAAGGTTTCCCAAGTCTCTTGGGAAGTCTTACAATTCCTGATGTGAGGTAAAAGGAAATCAGATATAGAGTTAAGAAGATAAGACCTTGCCAAAGCATCTTTTGCACACCATTGGTTGAGCCTCTCTTGTTCATCTTTGGTGGGTAGTCCTCTAGCTTTGAATGAGGGCAATTCCTCATCTCCTGATATGAATCCAAATAAGCTTCTTCCTTGTCAATAGGTCTTCATCCTTAGAGACCAATCTTGGTAATTGTTCCTGTCCAATTTGTCAATGAATGAAGGAAAACCATCCCCCATGATACCTTATTTGCTCTGATACCACTGTTGGGAGAAATGGTTGGATGCACTCAGAAGATTGAGTACATGCTGCTAATCCTGCTTTGCACCAGCCCTCTTTGACTCCAGATATGCTTAGTAGACTCCTTGAGCTTCCAAATGATACCAAAATATGCTATATGTACTTTGGAAAAGGTTTAAGTAATGACTTGATCAAAACAGATAAGTTTGTAAATCACAAAGCTCAAAAACTTTCTATTTTTGTCTTGATACCTGCTCAGTCTTTCACTCAGTATGACCAGTGTAGTTATAATTGGCAAAATTCCTTCTAGAGATATTCTATTAGCTTGGTAAGCTACCATTTGCAAGTGGAATGAGATAAAATGATAGACTATACTCAGAGAAATCACTTTAGCAAAGTTAGGGACACTCCCGACTTTTTAGGAGCTCTGCAGAAAAATACCAGAGAGCAGTTCGATGGCGATTTCTCGAAAATAGTTGAACCAAACTTCTTCAAACTCTGTAGTCTTGTAGAGTACTATGTGCTGGTTCCAACAAGCCTTGAATCACTTGATTTGGTTCAGTAGATCCTGAGATATGCCTTGTTGAAGTTGACAGACTTGGAGATGATGACTGAGAGAAAACCAGAGATAGTGAATGTAAATCTTTCTATTAGTTCACATGAATGTACAATCTCATTGGCTTGATAGATGTAGCCTAATGAGTTGGAGATGTGTAGGCTATAGTGTAGCACTCACACACTCAATGATCACGAGTATTAGCCTCGGGAAAAGTGAAGGACACCCGCGACTTTTGACTTGTTGCTTTTATAGAAGTTAAGTGAGAATTTGAGTTTGAATTCAAATTCAAATCTCCTATGATCACTCCACTAAATGTAGGGAGATATTCTCTCCATTAATCAACTACCTTTTTCCACGAATCTATCAAGTAGGTGTGATTACATGAGATGCCAAGTCATATAGACTTTTACAATGAGTAAAGAAGTAAGAACTTATAAGCATAAGTTCACATGGTCCTTTCTTCTAGTGAATTAAACTTCCAAGGTTTCAACACCAAATTTCCAAGGTTCCAAGCCAAGTGTGAAGGCTTGAATTGCACCAACAATGTATACCTCCATTCAAATGCACCCATTGAGAGAAACATTTTTAGCATCCATTTGATATATCATCCCATTCTTGGAAGATGCAACACTCACAAGTACTCTAATTGTAGGGATTTTTTCCAAATGTGAGAATGTCTCTTTATAATCTATACCTTGGGTTAATACAAACCCTTTGTCTATTAGCCTTGCCTTGCCTCAAGTTCAGATGATGAAGACACTATCAGTCTTGAAGAATTCAAAGCATGGAAGTCCAAAGGCAAAATGAAGATGAAGAAGCTTGAAGACATACCTGAATCCTCAACTCAACCATTTAGAAGATCACAAAGAGAAAGCAAGAAACCTATCAGATATGGGTATGATACATCTCTTGTTACTAAACATTCTGTTTATCTTGCCAAAGATTTGTCAAATGAAGAACCAGGATCATATGAAGAAGCAATAACCAAATTAGAATGGAAAGAAGCTATGGATGAGGATATTGATGCTCTCATAGAGAATGACACATGGGAGTTAGTACCTAAGAAGGACTCAATGAAGGTAATAGGATCCAGATGGATCTACAAGCTTAAAAGGAATTCTGATGGCACAATCAATAGGTACAAAGCCAGATTGGTAGCCAAGGGTTTTGCACAAACCCAAGGCATTGACTATGAGGAGACATTCTCACCTATGGCCAACATGCCAACCATCTGAGTGTTGGTAAGTGTGGCTGCATCAAAAAATTGGAATATGTACCAATTGGATGTCAAGAATGCTTTCTTGAATGGATGGATTTCAGAGGAGGTATATATGTCACAACCTCCTGGCTATGAGGACCCCAAGAAGGTAACATATGTTTTCAAATTAAAAAAGGCTTTATATCGATTGAAGCAGGCACCTAGGGCATGGAATTACATGTTAACTACATACCTCCAAGACCAAGGATTTGTCATGAGCAAGGCAGATACTTCTCTGTTCATTAAGAGAAGTAATTCAGAGGTAATATACCTTTGTGTTTATGTTGATGACATCATCATTACAAGTAATGATGTCAATGGAATCAGATATATCAAAAGTAAAATGATGAAGGAGTTCAAGATCAATGATCTTGGTCTATTGAAATATTTTTTGGGACTTGAATTAGTCCACACTAATTCAGGGATATATATCACTCAGAAAAAATATGTACAAGATATGTTGAAGAAGTTTCACTTGTAGGATGCTAAAGTAGCAAGCACTCCAATGGAGGTAAACCTAAAGCTAAGTGCCCATGAAGGTGATGAAGTCAAGGATATTACAGGTTATCAAAGTATGGTGGGTAGCTTGAACTATGCTACCTTAACAAGGATAGATATTGCATATGGAGTTAGTGTGCTAAGTCAATTTATGCACAAGCCAAGGATACCTCACTTAGAGGCTGCCAAGAGAATCTTGAAGTATCTCCAGGGTACACAGAACCATGGTTTGTATTTCCCTTACACTTCAGATATTGATATCAAAATTATTTCAAATGCAGATTGGGCAGGATGCAAGGATGATAGGAGGAGCACTTCTGGATATATCTCTTTTGCAGGTGACAAACCAATTTCATGGTCTTCAAAGAAGAAACCTAGTGTTGCTTTGTCTTCCACAGAGGCAGAGTATAGAGGACTATCTAATGCCACACAAGAAGCAATTTGGATTAAGCTTTTGTATACAGAATTGGGATTGTATACTAGGTCACCAATTATCTTTGGAGATAATACAACTTCTCTTCAGCTTGTAGCTAATCCTATATATCATGCTAGGACCAAACACATAGAGGTCCATTACCATTATGCGAGAGAGAAATTGATAAGCAAGGACATTCAACTTACCTATGTATCAACCAACATGCAATGTGCAGATTTGTTGACTAAAGGTTTGGATGGAACCAAACTTTGCAGGTTCAAATCCATGATTGGATTGCAGGATATACTTGAAGATTGAAGATGAAGACTTAAGCCAAAATGTTTGGCTTGAGGGGGAGCTGTTGGTGTAAATTACAAGCCTACACATTTGGCTCAAAGGATGCATTGGAGTCTATACATACATGAAGAAGCATAGGAACATATGCTAGTGGTTAATTACCACTTTACCTCATTGTAAAAGTCAAATTGACTTGGAATCCCTTGTAATCACCTACCAAAAGGATTCATGGAAAATTAGTTGCTTGATTGAAAGAATATCTCCAAGCATTTACAAGCTTGATCATAGGGAGCCAAAATTTTGAATTTGAATTCAAATTCTTAGTCATCTCTTATAAAAATGGATATGAAAAGTCACGGGTAAGTGAGAGCACTCCCAAGCCTAGCATTACTGTTTTTGAGTGTGTGTGAGGTCTATAATCAATCCCACACCTCTCCACACCATTTGGCATTGATGTTCATGCAAATGGAATTGTATACACATGTTCATTAATACATGAATTCATATTGTCTATGTCTGAGTTCTCTATTAGTCTACTCAAAAGTCTGTCAACTTGTCAAGGGCATATCTCGGTCAATTCTTCACCAAAGTCAGTGTTTCAAAGCTTGTTGGATTCAGCTTGAAGTAATCTACATGCTATCAAAGTTTGAAGACATTCTATTCATCCATTTTGGAGAGAGGTGCGTCGAGGTGGACTCTGGTCCTTTTCTACTACAGTCCTAAAAAGTCGGGGGTATAGCTTAACTTACTAAATTGATTTCTCTTAAAATAGTTAATCATTTTACATCATTCTACTTGGAATAGGTAGCTTACTAAGCTAATTAGATACCCCTAAAAGGAAGTTTTCAAATTCCTACTGTGTTGGTCATACTGAGCAAAATATTCAGTAGGTGTCAAGCCATAAATAGAAGGTTTTCTTGAGTTTGGGACTTCCTAAGTTATCTGTTTTGATTCAATCATTGCACATATTATTTCCAAAGGACATAGGACATTTTATGGTGTCATTGAGAAGCTAAGGAGGTCTAGTTATCAAGTCTGAAACAAAAGAGGGCTGGTACAAAGCAGGTTTAGTAGTACCTACTCAGTCTCTTGGAGTATCCATCCATCCATCCCAACAGCTTTGTGAATGTTAATTAAGCCATCAGAATTCTTCTTTACCTTGTAGATCCACCTTGAGCCAATGACCTTCATACAAGGTTTCTTTGGAACCAATTCATAAGTCTAATTTTCTTGTAGAGCCTCTATCTCTTCTTCCATTGGTGTGTCTCCTTTTTGGATTCTTCTTGGATGCTTCATGGCTTCATGATATGAAATTGGTTCTTCTTAGTTTGTATATGGTGCTATGTAAATAGAATGCGTAGTGTTGAGCCATAAAAGTCAAATCCATCAAAGTCAACATGTTCAGGGTCAAAGTCAATAAGGGTTAAGTTAAAGTGCTTGAAGTTGGAGGGTCAAAGTGCACAGGTAGTGCACAATTAATTGGTTCACAAAGGGTAAAATTCCAGAAAGTTGCTTGCACGTTGTAGAGGTAGTTTTGTAATTTCAGTAAGGTTCAAAGTCTTTTTTAAGTGTTTTGAAAGGTTCAGGTGAAGCCTCCCTTATGTGCACATTTGAAGAGTTAAAAGAATAACTTCCCTCAATCACTCTCCAATCAATTTGTGATTGATTTGATTCTCTATCTACCACAAATCACGAATTTGTGGCTCCTCTTTTCCTTTTTGATCAAGTGGACTCAACCACTTAAGATTCTTTCACTTTAACATTAAGTAAACTCTTCAAAAGTTACAAGAGGTAGTTCACAAGTGAACTTTACATAGTCTTCATTTTAAAGCTTCTTCTATGACTTTATGAGAATCAAGACAATACTTAGGCTTGTCATAGACTTGCTCCAAGAAACCGTAAATGCATTAAAATCACAAGATATATATTCATCCCCTCGATTAGAATGGAGGGTCTCCATATATATTGACATATCTTCTGCCAAAACCAAAAACGGTTTGAAGCACATAAACACTTCAGACTTTTCTTTCACTGGATATACCCATGCATGCATGGAAAAATCATAAATTAAAGTCACAAAGTAAAGATAGTTCCCAAAAAAAGCTTTCTACATAGGAACGCAAGCATCACTTTGAACAAGCTGGAATTTTTGAGTAGCTGGAACTTAACCATCTTTTGGGAAGGAGGAGTGCTGCATTTTGCTCGAGATATAGCCTTCAGAAACATGTTTTACGGGTCCCTCAAGTTTGGGAAAAGAGGACACCATTTTAGATTTTTGTAGGCGTAGCAAACTAGGGAAATTCAAATGACCAAAGCATGCATGCCAAAGCTTTGCATCTCATATAGCTTGAGAATCATGTACTACACATGCTAAATCATTCATTGATTTCTCATAGTCTATGAGCTTGTATAGCCTAGAACAAAAAATGCCAGAAGCAATAATCATGTCCCCATTTGAAAGATCATGAAATCTATATCTATCGTCAATAGATTTCACAACCAATACAATCTTGGCTAAAGCAAAAAATGATAAGAGATTTTTGTTGATCGTTGCCACAAATAAAGCATTTGACAATGTAAAAGAACTACCATCAATAGAAGTCAGTATGATCTTACCGACTCACATAATAGGTTAAGAGGATTTGTTTGCACATGTGATAGTATTCCTTATAGGGGCAGGCTCAAGTGAAGTAAAGAACGTGCTCTGGGAGGTAATATGTTTGGTTGCCCCACTATTACCGTACCAAACATCTCAGTCTACTAAAAACATACATTGCTCATAAGAACATGGGTCAAAACTACAAACAATAGTAAATGCCCATTCTTCAATCTACACAAGATTAGTGAACTATGTCTTCAGTGTAGAGGGCTCTACAACAACCATTCCCACCTCTTTATTCTTTCCCTCTTTTGCAGCCATCTTTGGATAGTTCTTTATGAGATGGTCGTTTCCTTTACACTACTTAGAAAAGAATTTCTACTTTTCTAATTTCTTCTCATCTTTGTCTTCCTTCTTCGAATATGCAAAATTTATAGATTTCTGCTTAGTAGTATATGATCTTGATTTACCTTTGTCCTTCTAATTAGCTAGGAAAGCTTCATCTACAACATGCATAATCAACTTGTTCTGACTAGACTGATCTTCTTGCAATAGAACATAGTCTAACTCCTCAAACGGTAATGAGATAAGTGATTATTTTGTTTCTGATTGATATAGAATGAGATAGATAGAGAGAGAGAGAGATGAAAGAAAGAGAGAGATCTAGAGAAACATAAAGAGAGAGAGATAGAGAAAGAAAGAGAGAGATAATAGTGAGAGATAGAGAGAGAGAGTGAAAGAGAGAGAGATATGAGATAGGAAAAGAGATGCATACATACATACACAAAAATATGCATACACACTCACATACATATGACATACACACATGCATATACATACACAGACATATTACATACTCACATGCATATGCATACACACATATACATACATACATGCATATTACATACACACATGCATATTACGTACACACACACATATGCATACTCATACTCACATACATACATGTACACACACATATACATACATGTACACACACATATACATACATGTACACACACATGTTTGCAAAAAGGATGGATCTTTTAGGATGTGTATAGAGTTTAGAGCATTAAATAAAGCTACAATAAAACACAAATATCCAATGCCTCGCATTGATGATATTTTGGATGCACTAGGAGGTGCTATTGTATATAGTAAAATAGTCTTAAAAAGTGGTTATCATCAAATAAGAGTCAAGGACGATGATGTACATAAAACAACTTTTCGTACTAGATTTGGTCATTATGAGTATCTTGTAATGCATTTTGGTTTAACTAATGCACCAGCTACTTTTATGATGCTCATGAATGATATTTTTTGTTCTTTATTGGTCAGTTTGTGGTTGATTTTGTAGATGATATGTTGGTTTATAGTAAAAGTTTGGAAGAACATGAATGTCATTTGCGTACAGTTTTTCAAATGTTGGATGAAAATACTTTATACGTCAATCCAGAGAAGACACAACTATGTTTATCTCAGGTTGAGTACTTAGCACATATAATTTTTGCAGATGGAATTGGAATGGATCCACGGAAAGTTTCTGTGATCCTTGGTTGGCCGATTCCTCAAAATGAGCGCCCGTTGCGATCATTCTTAGGATTATCGGGCTTCTATAGGAAATTCATTGCCAGCTATTTGCACATAGCTGCGCCATTGACGGATTTGTTACAAAATAATCAGAAGTTTGTATGGACTAGTGCACAACAAAAAGCTTTTGACACAATGAAACAAGAAGTTTTAGCCCCAATTTTATTGGTGGTAGATCCCCAAAAACCTTTTGAAATAGAAACCGATGCTAGTGGCATCGCAGCTAGTGTAGTTTCGATTCAAGATGGCAGACCAGTAGCTTTTGAAAGTAAGAAATTTTCTCCAGCTCAAAGAAACTAGCCTATCCATGAACAAGAATTATATGCAATAGTTCACGCTTTGAAGATTTGGAGACACTATCTATATGGTGCAACTTTTAAAGTTTACACAGATCATCACACATTGAAGTATTTCTGTTTCCAGCCTAATCTTCGGGGGAGACAGGCTAAATGGGCTGAGTTGATGCAAGAATTTCATATGGAAATTCTATATACAAAAGGAAAAATGAATACAATTGCAGATGCATTATCTCGTATTTTGCATCAAATTAGCTTCACAGTTCTTGATAGTGATTTGATCCAAGAGATCAAAGATTCACAGATTCAAGATGATTATTGTCAGTCTATAATCAACAAGTTATCACAAAATGATAAAGATAAAGCATTCTCAAATTGTCAAGTGGAGCAAGGTTTGCACACAAGACCGGGAGAGATTTGTGTGCCTAATTCCCAAGAAGAGAAGTATAGAAAAGAGGTTATTTTTTAGAACCATGATGTACCTTGTGCAAGACATCCTAGTATTGAGAAAACTTTGCAAATGATCAGACATACTTTTTCGTGGCCTAAGATGTTCAGAGATGTAAACAATTATGTAAGTCAGTGTTTTAAATGTTAGGTGAATAAAGCAGAGAGGATTAGTTCTCCAGGTCTTCTATAACCACTGGAGATACCACAGTATTGTTCGGATAGTATTTCCATGGATTTCATAATGGGTTTACTTAGGTCACCATGACAAAAGAATGCTATTCTTGTAGTGGTTGATCAATTGAGTAAAATGGCACACTTTATCCCTACAAAGGAATCAGTGGAGGCTTTGTAAGTCACAGAATTATTTGTTCATGATATTTTTAGACTACATGGTCTACCTAAATCTATAGTTTCAGACAGGGATCCCAGGTTCACAGGAAATTTTTGGAAATATCTGTTCAATAAGCTTCAAGTTCAACTCAAGTTGAGTACTTGAGAGTATCCACAGACAGATGGTCAGACCAAAAGATTTAATCAGATACTGAAAGATATGCTACGGGCATATGTTTCAACATTGGGATAGTTTTCTCCCATTAGTTGAATTTGCTTATAACAGTTGGAAGCACAAGACTACTAGGCTTGCACCTTTTGAGGTGATTTATGGATTTATTCCACATAGTCTAGCTACCATTGGGTTACCTACGAAATCCCTGAGTGATTTACAGTTTTTGAGAGATATGCAAGGTAACTTAAAAATAGCTCAGTTCAATCTCGAGCAAGCTGCTAAAAGGATGAAAGCATTTGTAGATCAACATCAAACACCACAAATATTTCAAGAGGGCGATCGTGTGTTTTTAAAGGTTCCACTTGGTTCATCATTGACCGTGGGTCAGACACCCAAGTTATCCCCTAGATTTTGTGGACCTTGGACAATAATCAAGAAGATTAGTGATGTCGCATATAAATTGCAATTGCCAGATAATTGCAAAGTTCACCCAGTTTTCCATGTTAGCAAGTTGAGACCATACATTTATCGAGATGAGAATTGTGTAGATGGTTTAGTTGCTTTAGAAAATAGAGCATC
Source organism: Ceratopteris richardii (assembly GCA_020310875.1). NCBI lineage: Eukaryota > Viridiplantae > Streptophyta > Polypodiopsida > Polypodiales > Pteridaceae > Ceratopteris > Ceratopteris richardii. Next base: position 111,753,347 of record CM035421.1, read on the forward strand.
TTAGCCAGATGTTCCATTTCAGGTTCTTGATAATAGGGAGCGGAAGTTGAGAAATCGCTCCATACTAGAGTATTTAGTAGCATGGACTAGCCCTCCACTCACAGATGCTACTTGGGACTAAGAAGCTCTCATTCGCAAACACTTTCCTTCCTTGATCACTAAGGACAGTGATCTCTAGAAGCGAGAGAGAGTATTAGATTTATTTAGACCTCCATGGTCTACCATTGGTCTATCTGCATCTGGTCAAGGACCCTAGCTTGGTCAAGGTCCAGAGCTTGGGGGAGCCAAGGCTCTAGAAGGGATCTTGAAGGTTATTCCATCTCCTCAGAGTGGCCATATGAGGAGTGTTTGGACCTTAGAGAAGATTCTAGAGGTGCCAAGGGCAAGGGCTATTTAAGGTTGGGAGGAGAGTGGCAGGTAGTCAATTGGGATCTTTCATTATGTGCACAAGTGTGTGTTGCTTGAATCACATGATCTGGACACACAAATAGTATGTTTGCATAGACGCTTTGTCCATTGAACCTTAACGAAGACACATCATATTGCTTTCTAACTAGAACTGTCGAATCCAACTGAATTCTTATGCAACATAACTGTTGCGTTACATAAAAAAAAAAAAGAAGGAAACCCTTCGTTTGTGCATTTTTTCTATAGTATACTATAGGTAGGATGTCTCATTTCAAGTGACTTTCTTGATATCATTATGTGAGAAAAGATTCAAGGGTGACTAGTAAGTTGCCATCCACTAGGATCGTCTTCGTTGCCAAATGTTCATTCCTTTACGAACATCTAACCTAAGGTTTTCGGATCAACGGATTAACTTCTTATGTGTTTCCATCTTTGATTTGAAGTTCTTAAGCGATTAACACTTGAATTGCTAGAAACACTCTAGGTGCACCGTTTTACTGACAGTTGACGTGATTTGTCAACCGAGCTCTAACATGCCGACATATGTGAACCCTCCTTTCCATGAACAGTGCGACACTGCAAAGGCCGAAAGTGAAGCTCATGGGTGTCTTCTCATAATGTAGGGGGAAATCTATCTTGCATTCAGTCGATATGCATTGTAGCATCATACTGTATCACTGACATGCAATGTAGCTGGAAATCATTGTATTATTGATATCTATTGGATGACATCATTTGTATTTACATTGTATCATTGAGCATAGCATATTTTATTCCACATACTTCCCACAACCACAACCACTTTTTTCCCTACACATGCCCTTCCCTTTTTTCTTTGCGAGGCGCGGGCCCATGATTTACGATATGACCACCATACTAAGATAGCATTTTTTGCCAAACTTATAAGATTATGTTCACAATATTAGATATTCCTTGGAATTCACACCCTATTCCCATCGTAATTCTCTCTTACCTACATTGATGCATTTTCTTCAAGAAAAGATAAATATGCACATACTAGAGTCCTTTTATCTAATAAATAAAAAAACCACACATACTAATCAAATAAATTTTTGAAAACCTTAAAGCCCCATAAAGATCTATACCTAGATGCTCTTTAAAAAATATCTATTTTAAAAAATAACCTTTTTTTGATAACTCAAAAGATAGAATGATTGAATATGGTTGATTAAAACTATTTTTTTGTATGAGAAGAAAGAAATATCTCCATTAAACATTTTTTTCCTCCTATTGGAATCATTTTTCTAATGTTAATTTATTGTCATATTATCATTTAAGACAAGTCTTGGGAACTAGAAAGCTCATTTTTTTAATAAAAAAATTAGTACATATAGGGTGCTTATTATATAGTTGTACACTTTAGCATCCTTCTATATGATATTGATTCATAAAAACAGTAAAATGGTTTGTGTTTTATTTCAAAAACCATCATATAGTAGAATAAAGATATGCTAGATATCTTTGAGCCAATAACTTTGTATGTATCTCACATACCACTAAAAGCCTCAATATTTCATTGAATGGCCATAATCCTCTCTACTGAGAATAAATATTCATCCTAAAAAATTAGGTGATCTCAATGATATAAGGTATATATTATCAATCAAAATAATTCTATAAACATTATAAACTACTTTATGTAGAAAAAATTATCATGTTAAGTTTAATCATGTAGCATATGCAATATTTCCTCATAAAATTACCTTTTTGTAGTGTGGAAAAATAGTGGTATTGTTTAACTTGAAGAAACGACATAGAAATTTGACTCCTAAGGTTGTTGAAAAAATATTTCTAGTCGTAATAATATCAAATAGTATTTTGATAATAAAGAATGATGCATGTTCATACCATCACTTTGCAAAATCATTAATAGATGATAAGACTATCATATCAAAAATGAGATTCATTTTATGCCATAAACCTAGTAAAATTCATTATAAATCTCTAATTATGGATATAAACATGTTGACATATATAAAATAAAAGATTTTACTGCATTAAAAACAATGAAATTTACGAGATGATGCTTTTACTAAAAAATAACCACTAACTTACATCATTTTAATTTTTGCGCAAGCATTGAAATTAGCATCATAAAATTAGTGAATAAATATTAATTATTGTATCCTTTAATAAAAACTATATTTTTCTCAAAATATTCAACCCTTATGCCAACATGTTGCATAATTACATTTATAAATGGTTCTACTAGTAATCTAAAAAAATCATCAAACATTGACGCTTTTTTAGGACGCTAATGTGTCGAGGGACACTAAAGTGTCCAAGTACAACACTAGTGTTAAACAGATCAATAATGTAATAGTTTGGAATCTTGGAAATGGCTTGAACTTTTGCAAGATATGAGATCTATTTTATGGGTGATTTATATTCTAACTATAATCAGTTCAAATTGGTTTTAGAACATTGTGATATTTAAACCATAAGGACGTCACTTGAATAAGTTAGAATGTTTAGGTTACCTAAAGATGGCACAAGTTGGATTGCTCATATGATGAACGCAATGACTGTAGATTTGCATTATTTTATCCTACACATTACCATGACATTTAGAGAATGTTCGCATTAAAGGATGCATATAATAATATAAAGATCAAAACCTATATTTTGAGGACTTTTGGACTAAATTATGTGTTGATTTTAGGTTATCTATGTGGCTGCTATGGTTGTATATCATATGTGCCAAAGGTTGATGCGATTCCGAAGACGACTAACATTTGCAAATAGATAAGTGAGATAAGGAGATTTTGTGGGACATGTGTGTTTTACTATATTTTGATTCCGAATTACGGGCATGTTGTACATGACCTAAATGCTATCTTGAGAAAACATAAAACTTTTATTTGGCAAGAGAAATATACCATTGTTATGAAAATGTTAAGGATTTTATTAATTAATGCTCTGGTCACTAAGAAAGTTAACTACACAAATGGAAAACAAGACGACCTAAAACATTTATCTCGCAAGAGAAGTATTGAGAATTCTAACAAGCTTATTAGTTAATGCTCATGCTCTTAAACCAGTTGACTACACAAATGGGCAATTAAATTTATTGAAAGAGGATACTACTCCTCTTGGAAATTGTTCGGTTATTTGTCAACAATTTGACCATGGGAATAGCTACCAAATATGTTTTGGAGGTAAAATCCTACAAGATATAGAAAGGAAGATCTGATGTAATTGTTGAAACTGATTTTTTTCCTTTAAGTGTAGTTATCACAAATTCCCAATCTCCTAAAGTTTATCAATCTAGAGTTTTTGCACATAAAATGGAAGGCAAGACTACTTTCCAACGTGCTTCAAGATCCAAGCATGAAAGTTCTGATGAAATAAGTGATAATAAAAATAAAGGAAATGAAGAAAAGATACATGCATGTTTATCTAAATTTTATGCACTCGCATTTGATTCTTTGAATAAAAATGAATATGAAACTGAATAGAAATAAGTTGGAAAATACCTCACTCCTTTAGCTCTAAACACACTTGTCCACAAAGATATGCAAAGGGTAGGAAAATCAATCCTCAAAGAGTTGTAGGACACAAAAAAATCGTAAAGTTGAGTAATAAGTGAAATGCATGATATCATGCGGGCTCGAAAGAAAGGACTTGTGGTACATATGAGAAGTTTAAAGAACGATATTGGTGGAAAGGAACGTATGTTGATTTATCAAATTATGTGTCTATATGTAGGGCTTGCCACTTTTCAATAGAACATCAAGATTGTGTATAGTAGGACATTGTCTTTAGTATCACTACAAATGGGGAATTAACTTTGTCTTAATGTTACTAGGAGAAAATACCATGCTCTACATTGTGTTATCCCAAGATGAGTTTTTTAATCATTTAGTAGGTCATGTACTAGAGAACAAATATTCTTCTAATTTATGTAAATTTTTGTTTCAAGATGTGATTTGTAGGTTTGAATACCTAGAAAAGGTAGTGGAATATTGACAAGAGTTGAATGCAAAGAAGGCAAGGGATTTCTTTTGAAAACATGGGTTATGATTAGAACTTTATTAAGCGATCTTTCCAAAGTTCCATAGTACCTAGGAGATAGTTTTTGACATGGTCCCATGTTCATGGTTTCAGATCTAGATGGAGCTCTAAGATAGAGCACCTCTCCTACCTCAAAGTTGATGTCTCTCCTTTGAGGGTGACCATAGGCTATAGTCCTCTCTTGAGCTCTCCTAATACCATCCTTAGTAAGCTTAAGCATATCATTCATCTCTTCCAAGAAGTCCTTTGCAGCTTGAACTTTCTCATTCTGCAATCCTACTCTATAAGGAGCTCTTGGTTGAAACCCATACATAAGCATAAATGGAATATGCCTAGTGGAAGAGTGTTTGGCACTATTATATGCAAACTCTATTATAGGTAAGTACTCTTCCTTGTTATTTTGTCTTTCATTTGCATGTGCTCAAAGAATATTCTATAGGATTTTCGTTAGCCCTTTCTATTTTCCCATCCCGTTGTGGATGCTCAGCCATACTCATGATAAGTTTCCTATCTAACCTTTTCAAATACACTCTCAAAAAGTGGGTAGTAAACTTCATATCCCAATCCAAAACCATGTCTAAATGAAGCTCATATAACAAGAATAGGTTCTCTAGAAAAACGTCTAACAAACTCAAGTGTCTTCAGTATAGTACATGTTGGAATAAACCTAGCCATTTTGGTTAACCTATCCAGAATTACCTAGATAGATTTGTAACCTCTCTATGTCTTAGGAAATCCAACAATAAAGTCCATGGAGATACTCTCCCACTTCCCACTAGGAATATCCAATGGGTGGAGTAGTCCTACAATCCTCAACCTTTCAGCTTTATTAACCTAGCATTTACTGCACTTAAGCACATACTCTAGGACGTCCTTATGAAGTGCAGGCCACTAAAACTACCTCTTAACAAGATCATAAGTCTTGTTAACTGCTTGTGTCCCACACTAGGTGTGTCATGACACTCGTATAGAATGTGCGGTCTCATCTCAAGATATCTAAGGACAGAAAGCTTGCCTTTATGTAACATATATACATCATGGATACTCCTGATGAAGCATAAAATTTAGAAACTGGATGGTTGTGATGCAATCAGAATATGATGCTATCATGAGAAATGGTACCTTGTCTTTATGTGACTTGTCTCCTTGCTAGAAGACCATTGGCACTAAGTGGGTACACAAGTTGAAGCATAAGCTTGATGGCACAATTCACAGGTATAAGGCTAGGCTTGTTGCAAAGAGTTATGTGTGGGAAAGAGGCATTGATTTTGATGAGACCTTTGCACCTACTTGCCAAATGACATTAATGTGTGGGTGATACTTATCCTAAAGTCTAAACCTATCTTGATAGAGAACCTTTTCACTTCAACTCTTTAAAAGAATTTTGAAGTTTCAAGCATTACCTGTAGCTTGATATTCTAGGTTTTGATTCCTTCACATGATTATCTTACAATCATGTGCTTTGCCTTGGAAACTTGAAAAAATCTTAATAGAAAGCCAATCAGAATTCCAAGCGCTTGAATTTCCATAGATTCAAGTTCAATTGGTTTATTCCTAATCAATTTTGTAGCAACAAGAGCTTTTCAGTTCTTGTCTTTAGACTCTTTTTTGACTGATGCTTTAGGTACCTACCTTGGTGGGGACTTTACAGGAATCTCTCTACTACTTAAGTCTAAGAATTGACTCATGCTCTTTGGATTTGTACCAAAATCCCTTTACGGATAGGAGAACATTATGTTTTACCTTCCACACACTTATGTATTGTCTTCGTGCTTGCAGAATACACTCTTGGAATTACTTCACTCTCTTCATACTTCGAATAGCTTATTCTTTTCACAATTCTCCATAGGATGAATAGAACTTGAGCGAATAATTCCCAGTAGGAATTTTATTGGCAATACTTGGGTAACTTTAGAGTAGGTCCAATGGCAAGTTCTTGGACGATCATGTCCAAGCTTCATCAAGTCTAGTTGACCTTGTGACTAGAATAAAGGCTTACTCTTTATTTTAAGATCTATTGAACTATCAAAAGTTTCTTTGCTTACACACGCGATTTTTGGAGATCTTTCCCTCAACTTAAGTCCAAGCATACACTAATTTCTCTTAGATTCTAAAGCTAAGAGTTTTTTATAACCTTTAGGTTATATCAATATTTGAACTTAAGTACCAATACCAGTGGTTTGAGACTTCTTGGGAACTACTTGCTTACTTGAAGAAATGCACTCTCACATTTAGGAAGAGTTTATTCTTTCAAGGAAAGAAATCAAGTAATAGTAAGAAAATGATTAATCTTAGAATCTTTTGCTTTAACCGAATGATCTTCAAAAGAAATTCTTGACTTTTGGACAAGAAAAGGATTGAAGCTTTATTCCTTGTCCAAAAGATATTCCTTTCTAACCATTGAAATAGTTAACCAAACTATTTTATTTTATTGGCTTATCTTTAGGAAGTATCCTAATTCCTAAAGATCAATTGGACCAAGGTTTCTTATTAAGCTACAATTAACTTAAACAAAACCAATAATAACTATATAATCCTCTAAAAGGAAGTGTTCTTTCAAGTTTAACCTTTTCTTAAGAGTTTGCATCTATACCAGAGATGTAGTCTTGGAATATCGCATCCATCTATTGAATGTTAAACTTCAATTGTTCCTAAGGTTCAATCTTTGATTTCCATCACTCCTTGGGGTGCAAGAAAGTGAGAACTTATAAAAATTCCATAGTTTTCTTGGCACTTTGCATCCTTACTAGGGATGCCAATTATGAAATATAACAACTATCTTTTATCTTCGGATACAATAAGATAAAACTTCCAAAGGAAACCTTATCAACATGCTTGCATGCATGATTTCTTTAATCCAAGCTAACGAATACATCTAAGTATTTTGTTAGGATTCTCTAAGTTTTCTCCTAAACTTAGAGTCATTCCAATCACATAGAAAATTGAACACTTGACTTTTGAAGGGCCTATATGATTCCTAATTTGTGATACCTAAGTATCACGTTTCAGAAAAAGAAACTAGCTACTGGCATTGCAAGGCAGCGAGAAGCCTTGCAACTAGCTAGTTTGCTATTTTCCCTAGCTATCTAAGTCGAGTTAGAAAAACAAAGTAATGAAAGTATAAGTATTTAACTACTTAATAAAAAATCATGCATATGCTAATGCCTATTCTTGCATACATGTGTTTGCATTCTCCTTTCATGCACCAAACTTAAATCAAGCAATTCTTGAGCTTGATAAGGCTTGTTCCCAATCACTTGTGCACAAACATTCTACTTGCTAGCTTTTAAAAACCATATAACTGTTCATGTGCATAAACCTGAGCATTAGCTATCTTTTTCAAGCAAGAAGAAAAAGTGTTATGTGCATGAAAACATTCTTTGAAAAGGCGAATTGTCCCAATATTCTTTTGTAGATGCATGCCTATGCTTGATAAGTGTTTCCATACTTTGATGCTCTCCTATTTTGCTTTCAATAAATTGCATACAATTCTTTCAAAACTGAAGATTCCTTCACTGCCTCAATGTTAATAGCAATGTAATCTAGATAAAAGCATAGAACAAAGCAAATATTGAAATGAAAACATCAACTTGTAAAGTAGTTATCTCACAATTAAGCTACGTCCTTCCATTGATCCTCAGAAAGATCCATTCTCCATTCTTTGGTCATGGGGAAAAATCTTTTCATGCAAAGAAGAGCCAACCTTCATAGGGATGCTCACATCTCTCCAAAACCTTGAAGAGAGCTTTCTTTTATTGATCTAAAAGAAATAAAAATCAAAAGCACAATCTTCCTTGCTTCGATATGATGTTGCTTCACTTTGGCTTTGGGTGATTTTTCTCTTTGCCTCCTTTTGGATGCACGGGCTTCAAAATTGACTCAAATATTGCTCATAGATTCTCGCTTGAATGCATATAATTGGGAGAATTCAAAAGAATTCAAGAATTGATTTCTTAGCAAAGAGTATATGTAATTAGAACTTACATAATTCTAGAATCATTGATTATAGTCGATAGTTTGTTGTTGTATGGTTGAAACATTTTGTATGGTCGAAGCTTAATGTAGATCGATGCCCCTAAATGTTGGTTGCAAAATTGTTTTCCCTTTTGTCTCCAATAATGAGAACTTATGTGCAATAGGAAATATGTATTTGTAGGAGCCGACAGAGAAGATTGAACATCAAATGTCTCTAGATGAGAGGTTTACATGAATATTTGAAGCTACAAAGGTTGGGAGATCCAATCTTGTCTACGCCCCCTTATTCCTCGAGGTTTCCTTATAATCTATAGCTTTTGTAGTGTCAGATGACAAGCTATGATTAATTGAAATAGAGGTATATTACCAACCTTGCTGGCCATCGTGCATAGAAGAGATCTCTCTTCTATTTTCAGGACAGAGGTTGAAGTTTTGAAATCCACTATAGAAGAGGCCTTTTTGCTTTTTCTTGTGATCTATAAGCTTGTTCAGGGTTGTGCACTGAGACTTGCATAGCATAATTCCTATCTTGAATGTGCTTGCTCTATTGGATAGAGGAGAGGTTTCTACAAGTAAGGTCATGAGATCAAGCCTTGCTTGCCACTATTCGTGGATGTATCTTTTTTCGCTTGTGAACTTCTCCAACGGCCTACACAAAACCTTTAGTGAAATTGCACTATGTGTATCACGAACGTGTGCTAGTAAGTTGGATATGGTCAAGCATTCTGCAATATGCAAGTTGCAATTCAAATCCTATATGCGACCTCTCAGAGATAGACTATCCTTTTGCACCTCCAAGATCAAGGTCACGACAAAGATTCCTCAAACGATTCCTAAAGCAAATTTATCCACACGAACAATAAGAAAGAAGAACCATGTAAAGTCTCCATGACTACTAACTAATGATGGTGATGAAGATCATGTAGAAATCTCCATAGGAGCTTGAGAAGAAGGTGATCGTCCCTCAGAAGGTCTCCATAGATGGTTTCACTGTGATACCAATGCAGTAATTTCATGTGCACTAAGTATCCCCGTTAACTCAATTCTACTCAGGTGGATGCTTCTATAAGGCTTTAGATCTCTTTGGGCAAAATATGCTATGCATGTACCCTATGGGGATTGAACCCAACACCTCCTCCTTCACATCCTTGAGACTCAACCACTAAGCTGAGTGGATCACTTGTTCAAAAGAGCACATGACCTCATAGTAAGTCTAAAACTCCAAAGCTTTGGTAATACACACAGCTGACCAAACGTTTTCTAATTTTAGATTTGTCTAAACCGATCAAGCCCTAGATCATAGACTTACTTTATTACATCCAAGGGTACTTATAAGACTCCCTTAGCTTCACATTATTGCATTTTTAAGCACCAAGTTCTATGGAAAATCATTCATAAAAGCTTGCATCAAAGCAAATAACTTGCATGTACTAGAAATTTAAAGAAACCGTCTCTTTTTGGAATAAAAGTGCTTTGTAGTTGGCTCAAATCTCACAACCTAGTATGATATGACCAGACAGCTTTTGCATACATCTAATTGAACTGTGAAACTAAGTAAAGCAAGTTATTTCTAGAATTTATCCAAACCATACATTTAAAAATGACTGTAAGAAGTCAGGGGGGTCATCCCAAAATTTCAAGATCTACAAGATGTGCACACACACAATCATATTCTATGATTCATATCTTGAGATCCCCTTAATGAAATGTAATGAAAATTAACATGGAAGTAGTACACACCTGAATCAAACTAATCCAGGTTAAAGTAAAGAAAATGAGTACACGTAGAGAAATTGATTCCACAAGATTGTTGTAATGATGAAGATGATCCAGAGAATAGAAGGTAGAGATTGACTTGAAGAAACGTATCAAAATGTATATGTTCATGAACACATGATACAAGAGAAGTGTAGTGGAATACTCATACATGAGCTGAGTTCAATGTATGCTCACTGAGGTAGCTCAATGCCTCTCATAATGACTTGGCATCCCACGACAAAAAGTATGTGTATTTATAAACATGTTCTAGGTTCCAATTAGAATTTTTCCTCACCTATAAGTGATCCTACACCTTAGGGATGACCTAAGTTGATTCTTCCTACTACATGAGCTAAGGGTTCAGCTTCCTACCTTCATAAGATTCCTTATTCGTTTTGATTTATATTTATCCAAACCAAATACAATTGATATTGACAAGAAGGTGTTCATATGTGGTCCTTCATGTGAGCTACATGAAGTAATGTGGAGTCTTGAATAATTTGTCGAGTAGGTAGCCTTTCTAATTGCACCAATAGATCCCGATCAGGCCTAAGATGCTTGAGTATTCAATCCTTTATGATTTGCTTTAATGCAATCATTGGTTTGAACATATTCAAATAGCATCCATGCAATGCTTTTGTCATCATATCTGCACATTTTTGATGTGTCGATATATATGAGAGCTGCATCTCTTTACTCATGATCTTTTATTTGACATAATGATAGTGAATTTCTATATGTTTGGTCCTAGAATTTCTATATGTTTGGTTCTTCATTTGAGCCTTGATCCTTTTGATTCCATCTACATCACTTCTAGTAATGATTATATCATCCACACATACACAAAATTATATGACCTCTGAGTGGTTCCTCTTAATGAAGAGGGAAGGAATGCCTTTCTTACCATAAAACCCTTATCCTACTAGTAAGTGATAATTCTATGATTCTAAGCTCCACGAGCTCGCTTCCAGCCATACAAAGAATTCTTTAACCTACATAGATACTCTAGATATGATTGGTCTTGAAAGTCACGAGGTTGAGCCATGTATACCTCCATTGAAATGCAACCATTGAGAGAAACTTTTTTAGCATCCATTTGATATATCATCCAATTCTTGGAAGATGCAACACTCACAAGTACTATAATTGTAGGGATTTTCTCCACATGTGAGAATGTCTCTTCATAATCTATACCTTGGGTTAATACAAACCCTTTGGCTATAAGCCTTGCTTTTGTTGGTGTAAATTACAAGCCTACACATTTGGCTCAAAGGATGCATTGAAGTCTATACATACATGACGAAGCATAGGAACATATGCTAGTGGTTAATTACCACTTTACCTCATTGTAAAAGTCAAATTGACTTGGAGTCCCTTGTAATCACCTACCAAAAGGATTCGTGGAAAATTAGTTGCTTGATTGAAAGAATATCTCCAAGCATTTAGGAGCTTGATCATAGGGAGCCAAAAGTTTGAATTTGAATTCGAATTTTTAGTCATCTCTTATAAAAATGGATATGAAAAGTCACGGGTAAGTGAGAGCACTCCCGAGCCTAGCATTATTGTTTTTGAGTGTGTGTGAGGTCTATACTCAAGCCCACACCTCTCTACACCATTTGACATGGATGTTCATGCAAATGGAATTGTATACACGTGTTCATTAATACATACATTCATATTGTCTATCTCTGAGTTCTCTGTTAGTCTACTCAAAAGTGTGTCAACTTGTCAAGGGCATATCTCGGTCAATTCTTCACCCAATTCAGTGATTCAAATCTTGTTGGATTCAGCTTGACGTAATCTACATGCTGTTAAAGTTTAAAGACATTCTATTAAGCCATTTTGGAGAAATCTGCGTCGAGGTGAACTCTGGTCATTTTCTACTACAGTCCTAAAAAGTCGGGCACCTTACCTGACCATTCGGTGATAGGAATCTCCTCCTCCTTGATTTGGATCCTTAAAGTTCCGGAGATTCCAATTTTTCCATATCTTCATCACTTGTAGATTCCATGTCTACCCATCGATGGTCTTTTTCATTTGCCTTTTCCTGACCATTGCTACTTCCTTCACTTGAATGAGACTCATTCCTTGTCGTCCCATGCCAAGCTCATGTGTTAATCTCCTCTGATGGTGTGCTTGAACTGGTTAGACCACTCATCTCCATGTTTCATTGTTTCTGTTTGAAATTCTTCTCAACTTCATATGTATCATCAACTTGTAACACATCTTTTCTATCAAAACAAGGAAGAAAATCATCAGATATTACATCCCTAGACACCTTAAGATCTTCAGAGCAATGATTATAGCATTTAAAACCCTTTTGATCTAAAGAATATCCAAGAAGTATACACATATCGGCCTTGGGTCTAACTTGTGTCTTAACTCTTGAGGTATGTGAGCATAATACACAAAACCAAATACTTTGGGATAAGGTGTAACTCCGTGAACGCATGAGGTTGGAGACCTATTCATGATGTATGTGGCTATATTTGTTGCATAAGCCGAATAAGAGTTAGGAACATTCATTTCATTTATCAAAGCTCTAGCCTCTGCTATGTATCTATTCTTCTTGTCCGCCACCCCCATTTTGTTGAAGTGTATACCTACAAGTGAATTGCCTTTTGACACCATGTTCATGTAGAAAATCTCAAAATTCATTTGAAAAATATTGTCCCCCTCCATCCGATCTGAGAGTCTCTATATACTTCCCTGTTTCCTTCTCCACTAGGTTTTTGAACCTTTTCAATTGATAAAACACTTCTCACTTTGACTTCATGCAATACTACCAAGAACACCTTGAATGATCATCTATAAATTTGACAAATTATCTATTACCTCCAATGGATGGCTCCCTTGTAGGTCCCCATACATTTGTAAGTATGAGATTTAATACTTCATTGCTCACATGTGCTTCCTTCTTGGATGGAACTCTACTTTGTTTCCCTAATTGACAATCATAGCAAAAAGGTTGCATATTCTTGGATGTAAGATCAAGAAGACCACTCACAAAGCCCTTCCTTTTCATGTCCTTCATCCTTTGTAAGTTTATGTGCCCAAATCTTCTATGCCATAAGTCAATTTTTGCAATCTATTTATTTCCAATTGACAAGTAGATAGTGTAAGGGGCTTATGGATTTACCTCCATCTTGAATAGTCTTCCTTAGTTATTTCCTTTTGTTATAACCATGTAATCTTGCATTGGCTCTTCACAAAAACATCCTTGACCATTGAACCTCACCTCATAACCTCTTTCAACCATTTGACCTACAGAAACCAAGTTCTTTGTGATGGTTGGCACATGCAACACATCCTTCAACACTTTGGAGCTTTGAGATCCATTCAACACAAAATCTCCCACATGTGTAATCGTGTGCTCAATGTTGTCCCCTGTCTTTACATGTCCTTGAGTGATGGGGGAGTCTAAATTAAAACAAACATCTTTATTGAAACTTATATGGTTGCTACAACCACTATCAATGTAGCATGTAAAATTTGAACTTTTACTTGAACCATACATCATAAAAAAGTTCTCATGTTTTGAGTTTGCTGAAGTACTATGATAACTACCTTAGTTCCTTTTGTATCCTTGATTGTCTCCTCCTTTGGACTAGCAATCTCTTGCATAATGGCTAAATTCTGCATAATTGTAGCATTCTCCATTGTATGCTTCTCTTCCTTGTGATCTTCCTCATCTTCATCTACTTCCTTCTCTTCCTCTTCATCCATTCCTTTGGTTGGACCCTTCTAGTTGCTTGAGCTTGATTTTGACCTTTCTCTCCCTTTGCCTTTGGAGTCTTTTCCACCTCTTCTACCTTTGCCTCTACTTGCATAGAAAACTTGGGCTTGGCTGCCCTTAAATTGTGAACCTCCTTGGTTCACCTCCTCAGTCACCATCAATGTGACGTATTGATCAAATTATCATAGGAAATCACTCACATAAACTGATATGGTGAACGCTTTCCACCCTTCATCCTTGTTGAATACATTGAGAGTGTGTGCAACAAGATCATCATCTTTGATAGGGATCCCAAGTGAGCCTAGGGAGTCTACAAGCTCTTTAACCTTCAAAATGTACTCATTTATGTTATTACTTGGTGCTTTCCTAAGATTTTTTAGATCATTCCTGAGTTGAATCCTCCATGCCTTGGTTAATGAAGAGTAGAATCTCTCCAGGGTCTCCCAAACCTTCTTGGATGTGTCCAAGACTTGTGTATGCCCTATCAAGCTAATGCATGTGCATTCACACTCTCATGAATCTTCACCTACTAAATCAAAACACAAATCACATTAAAATCCTCAAGACATTTGAATCCATATAACATTCCATTATTCCATAAAGTATAACAAATTTAACAACCAAGCTAGTCTTGGCTATTGTAGAAACTGATAATAGAACTCTTCTTGATCCGAGGCACAAATAAAGCATCTCAAAATGTAAAAGAACTACCATTAGTATTAGTCAAAATGATCTTACCAACTCCCATGAAAAGATAATAGAAGATCTTGGAATATGTGACATTGTTCTTATAATAATACATTTGTAATGTAAAGACAATGCACATCACATGCCAGGAAATAGGTTTGTTAGTGCTATCAAGTGCCTTAGAGTTGGGTACTAAAAGAAGCCACATCATGTGGCATGAGACAAGACATTGGTCAATCCTTATCAAAAGCCCCAAAAGCTTATAATGAGGTTAATCCAATTGATCTCCAATAATGATGATTGGATCTTGGACTTGTTTTCTGGCATAGGTACTTCTAATTACAATCTTGATCATTGACACTCTTTTGGTATCATGTGTAATTGGTTTGTTTATTTTTAGAGACGACACTCACCTCAGAATGTTCAGGTACTGTATTAATGTAGAGAAGGATGAAGCCCGAGTCAACTTCATTTGGATGCAGATTAATGGTTTGAATGAATGCCTAGATGAGGAGTAGGAGGTTGGGAAGAAACATATAGTTGACACATAGAGATTCTAGCGTGCATCAAGGGAGCCTGTGCCACCATTGGCAGATGAGCCAAGAGACATGGTTGACCTTGAGGAGCAAGTTCTAGAGCAAGAAAGGCCCTCAGAACCTTCTCGGATCCCTAAAGATGTTGTTATGCAAGAGGTAGAGCATTTATATGATCAGCTTCTATTGTAAAAGGGTTGTTGAGCTTTGTAAACAGATAATTTTGTAATTATTTGATTATTGGAATATAAGGGTCAACGTTTTTACTATTCATGCTTAACCCATTTCACATTCTATGCATTTGTGTTGGAGTGATATGTGGTTAGCTTTACACTTATGACTAGTTAAGGTCATAGTGTTGAAGTGGTGACTAGAACAACTCGATGAGCTAAAATAGAAGTATGCAAAAAAGCTCCTCCAATGTTTATGCTAGTGTCAAATGATGTGATGTTATATATATACTAACCCTTGATAAGTGAATTTTATTTCTCCATGTAGATTAACTCAAATTCTTAATAAGAAATCAGAACATAAATCTCACATCAAGAGTGCCAAGTGCTGTATCAAGAGATTGAATTTTTTCTTTGTTTTTTCCATTATTGCAACTATGTTGTCAAACTCGAAACTCTAACATGAGGTGCTGGATCACTCGATGGCCTTTTCTAGAATTCAAAATAATTTAGTAAGCTTGTTCATGAATCTGATGCCTTGATGTTGGATTTTCATGGTATTAATTGAAAATGAAATAATGTTTTTCACAGTAGAATAGGAAAATGAGCCATTTTTGCATCATTTTATCCATTTCTTCTCAATAAAAAAGAGAACATGTCTTTGTTCTCATTTTTTATGAATCAGTGTTCATCCTCAATATCAGCTCTCTCATCAATAAGTGCATCATGTAAATCTGCATAAAAAATGGAATGATCTACATGATTACATGAAACTTGTAAAGGCTGAGAACTTGCCCCATTAGGTGCAGCACTAGAATATTTGTGACAGGACCAGTAGATTGTGTCCTTTGACAACATTATACAAGACTTTGAAAATATACTTCTGATTACAAAAACACATATGTAGGGAAAATCATACAAGGATATGTAACTAATACATGATGTCCCACAACCCGAGACTGATAAGTATGGATAACTTGACCAAAGATGATACAGGAGATCCTACAACCCGGGACCGTATGTATGGAACAAGATATCTAGATTATAAGAATTTCCTTCAGGTATATGAACTAGATACAAGAAATAACTAGAAGGAATTTTATACTATGATATTACAATAGGACAAGAGAGGATGTCCATGATACAAGATTAGACAAGACTAGAGCAACAGACAAGACTAGAACTTGAACTCGAACTTGAAAGTAATTTCTTGGTGATTACAACCACTTGAGCTCCCAAGACTGGCATTGGAAAGATTGAGAATGAATGTGGCCAACACCTCCTTATCTATTTTTCCCAAGGGCATTTGAAGGGTGTTACTCATTAATGATGTCATCAATGATATCATCAATTGGAAACAAAACCTTTGGATGTCAAAATTCAACCAATAGATAGTCGATCTTAGGGTTTTGACATGTTCTGGGTAGAATGGAGGCATTAATTTCTCCAAATTTTGAAAGAATCATGAGATATGGAAAGTGAGATGGAATCTAAGGTTTAGGTTGGTTTCTTTTGTGTCCATGACATCACCTCCTCCTCAAGCGACGAGTTCTACAAGGAGCGGTTATGTGATTGTGAGATGTTCTAGACCTTGAATCTTCATAGCCCTTGGTCTTTGTAGAGTTCTTGATATGTGGCACTCGAACATGATGATAATTGATATCTATGATGAAACTAGAAAGGGTTTGTCGTATATATATAGGTATAGAATCAAGGCCATGATTCTTCTGATGGGCACTACTCCTCTTTTGATTCTGATGATGATCCTTTTGATGTGGGATATTGATTGTAGAACTCCTAATTGCAACTTGCTTCTTCTTTTTAGGGCATTTGAATACCATATGATCATGCTTTCTACAATAAAATCATAATCCATTTTCCTTTCCATCTTGTCTTTCCTTTTTGTAACTCGTTTGAGAATGATGTAATCCAATTGCATGGGTTCTAGTTGAGTTTCCTAGATCATATGTTGTTGCAGAATAGAAGTAAACTTGTATTCTTGATCTCTAAGAGACATTTGCTTCTCTTGCATTCTCTCAAACAAACTATTATCACACTCAGTTGCTTGATTCATTAATTCATTCAAAGTATTTACCTTGGGCATGGTAAGCATGAGATCCTTGAGATCATCATGTAAACCCGATTGAAATTTGTTGGTAAAATAATCCTCATGCCATGTGAGGTCACAAATGATTTGTCTCAATTCCGATGCATAGGTAGATGGAGTCCTATTTCCTTGATGTAGCTTCTTTAGCTCTGTCTCAACAACACATGAGCAATTGGTATCTCCAAAAGAAGATGTGAATTCGCGAACAAAGGCCTTGAAATCATACAAAATATCCATGTTCTTCTCTAGGATAGGTGCAAACCATGAAATATTAGTACCACATAACAGAGCTCCTATAAGTCCCACTTGAGAAACATCATCGAGGTACCTGTCAGGTTGCATTCTTATGAAGAGCTTCACTTGTTGCAGAAATGCTCCAAAATTAGATCTTGTACCATCAAATTTCTCACGTATGCTCACCTTTGGACTTGTTTTTTAGATTGTTTGCCATGGGTTTATATGAAGAAGATTGATTTAGAATGCTCTACAACTTCTAAATTTGCCTTTGAAGTTGTATGATTATATCGTGAATATTGTGTTGTTGAATCCTTTGTTGGTTTTCTCGTATCTCTTGAACTTGTTCTTTAATGACATTAAGTGTAGAAAAAGATTCTTCTCAATGAATCTGGCGTGTGGTCTTGATGAAGGTAGTCTTGCCAAAATGTCAAGGGAGAACTAGATTAAGCTCTTTGACTACACTAGACAAGATTTTAGAAATATACTTCTAATTACAAGAACACCCATGTAGGGAAAATCATAGAGGGATATGTAACAATACAAGATGTCCTACAACCCAAGACTAATAGGTATGGATAACTCGATTAAAGATGATATATGAGATCCCACAACTCGACACCATAGGAATGGAAGAAGATATCTCGATTACACACATTTCCTTTAGGGATATGAACTAGATACAAGAAATAACTAGAAAGAATCTCATACTACGAGATTACAATAGAACGAGAAAGGATGTCCACGATATGAGACTAGACAAGACTAGAGCAAGAGAAAAGACTAGAACTTGAACTCGAACTGGAAAGTACTTACTTGGTGATCACAAATGCTTGAGCTCCCAAGATTAGCATTCAAAAAACTAAGAATGAATGTGGCCAAACCCTCCTTATATAGTTTCTTCAAGGTCAGCTCAAGGGTAGTTACGAGTTGATGATGTCATGGCTAATGCCATCAACTAGAAACAAGACCTTCGGATGTCAGAATTCACCAAATAGACAACCGATCTTGGGATTTTGGCATGTTCCGGATGCATTGAGAATTAGTTTCTCCATCATGAGATATGGAAAGTGACATGGAATATAAGGTTTAGGATGGTTTCTTTTGTTTCCATGACATTGTCCACCTCTAGCAAGAGGTAGCAAAGTATCATCCATGTATTCGGAGCTAACAATTGTCTCCTTTGTACATGAACGTAATGGACCAATAGAATCTTCCACAAAAACAACATCATGGCTAACCAAAATGCGTTTATTCTATGGATCATATACAAGATAGCCTTAGCTTTCAGAACTGTACCCAACAGAAATACATTTCATTGCTTTATCATCCAATTTTCTATGATGTTGTTCAAGCACTAATGCATATGCCAGATAGTTGAGAACATGCAGATGAGCAAGAAATGGCTTGTGACCATGCCAAGCCTCATATGGCGTGATAGACTAGAGTGCTTTAGTGAGACACTTGTTAAGTACATGTGTTGCACACATAATAGCCTCAAGCCAGAAACTATGTGGTGAAGCATGACTCTTAAGCATACATCTTGCAATCTCCATCAGTGACTTTTTCTTCTATTCAGCAACTCCATTCTATTAAGGTGTATACAGAACTATACACTAATGTCTTATCCCAGGTTCAACCGTAAATGCATTAAAATCACAAGATATATATTCATCCCCTCGATTAGAATGGAGGGTCTCCATATATACTAACATATCTTCTGCCAAAACCAAAAACGGTTTGAAGCACATAAACACTTCGGACTTTTCTTTCACTGGATATACCCATGCATGCGTGGAAAAATCATAAATTAAAGATAGTTCCCAAAAAAAGCTTTCTACATAGGAACACAAGCATCACTCTGAACAAGCTGGAATTTCTGAGTAGCTAGAACCGAACCATCTTTTGGGAAGGAGGAGTGCTGCATTTTGCCCGAGATACAGCCTTCAGAAACATGTTTTTCGGGTCCCTCAAGTTTGGGAAAAGAGGACACCATTTTAGATTTTTGTAGGCGTAGCAAACTAGGGAAATTCAAATGACCAAAGCATGCATGCCAAAGCTTTGCATCTCATATAGCTTGAGAATCATATACTACACATGCTAAATCATTCATTGATTTCTCATAGTCTATGAGCTTATATAGCCTAGAACAAAAAATGCCACAAGCAATAATCATGTCCCCAGTTGAAAGATCATGAAATCTATATCTATCGTCAATAGATTTCACAACCAATACAATCTTGGCTAATGCAAAAAATGATAAGAGATTTTTGTTGATCGTTGCCACAAATAAAGCATTTGACAATGTAAAAGAACTACCATCAACAGAAGTCAGTTTGATCTTACCGACTCACATAATAGGTTAAGAGGATTTGTTTGCACATGCGATAGTATTCCTTGTAGGGGCAGGCTCAAGTGAAGTGAAGAAAGTGCTCTGGGAGGTAATATGTTTGGTTGCCCCACTATCAAAGTAGCAAACATCTCAGTCTACTAAAAACATACATTGCTCATAAGAACATGGGTCAACTGCAAACAATAGTAAATGCCCATTCTTCAATCTACACAAGATTAGTGAACTATGTCTTCAGTGTAGAGGGCTCTACAACAACCATTCCCACCTCTTTATTCTTTTCCTCTTTTGTAGCCATCTTTGGATAGTTCTTTATGAGATGGTCGTTTCCTTTACACTACTTAGAAAAGAATTTCTACTTTTCTAATTTCTTCTCATCTTTGTCTTCCTTCTTTGAATATGCAAAATTTATAGATTTCTGCTTAGTAGTATATGATCTTGATTTACCTTTGTCCTTCTAATTAGCTAGGAAAGCTTCATCTACAACATGCATAATCAACTTGTTCTGACTAGACTGATCTTCTTGCAATAGAACATAGTCTAACTCCTCAAACGGTAATGAGATAAGTGATTTTTTTGTTTCTTATTGATATAGAATGAGATAGATAGAGAGAGAGAGAGAGAGGAAAAGAAAGAGAGAGATCTAGAGAAACATAAAGAGAGAGAGAGAAAGAAAGAGAGAGATGAAAGTGAGAGATAGAGAGAGAGAGTGAAAGAGAGAGATGAAAGAGAGAGATGAAAGAGAGAGAGATGTGAGATAGGAAAAGAGATGCATACATACATACACAAAAATATGCATACACATACTCAGATACATATTACATACACACATGCATATTACATACACACTCACATACATATTACATACACACATGCATATACATACACATACATATTACATACTCCCATGCATATGCATACACACATATACATACATACATACATATTACATACACACATGCATATTACGTACACACACATATGCATACTCATACTCACATACATACATGTACACACACATATACATACATACATGTACATACACGTATACATACACACATGCATACGCATACATACATACACACATATTTGCATGTACGCACACACATACATACATACACACACACATATACATACACACTCACATATGTATACACACACATATATGCATACACACATGCATATGCATACATACATACACACACATATGCATGTACACACACATACATACATACACACATGCATATTACATACACACGCACATATATATACACACTCACATATGTATACACACACATGCATACATGCACATACACATACACACACATCACATATACATAGACACATATACATGTTTTAGGGTTAGGGTTTTTAGATTATGGTTTTTGACTTTTACACATACACACACAGTACATACACACATGCGCACATATACAAATGCATAAACACATCTCTTTCTCTCTCTCTCTCTCTGTCCCTACACACACATCTCTTTCTCTCTCTCTCTCTCTCATCTTTGTAGGTGATGTGCATACTCTTTCACTCTCTCTCTTTCTCTATGTTTATCTTTTTTAATTTCTCTTTTCCTTTGTTTTGCAGGAGCTTTTTGGCATCGATTCTTTAGAATTTGGCAAGAGACAACGTCGACTGGGCTTTGACGAGAATGATCAAAAGAATTACATCAATTCAAGTGATTATTTTGTTCTTTATTATAAATAGAAAGAGAGAGAATAAGAGAGACAGAGAGAAAGAGGGAGAGAGATGAGAGAGAGAGAGAGAGAATGAGAGAGATATAGATAGATAGAGAGAGAGATATATACAATGAGAGAAAGAGAGAGACATAGAAATACATACACACATGCATACATATCACGTACACATATGTATATGTATATGCATACATACACACACATATATACATGTTTCAGGGTTAAGGTTTTAGGATTAGGTTTTTTGAATTTTACACATATACACATATAATACCTACACACATGCACACATATACAGATGCATACATACATACACATACACACACACACATCATATATACATACACACATATGCATGTTTTAGGATTAGGGTTTTTGGATTTTACATATATACACACAAACCAACACACATATACACATATAAATACATAATACATATACATATATACATATATATACACATGCATACACACATACACAACATACATACATACACACACACACATACACACACATACACACACACACACACACATATATATATATATATATATATATATATATATATATATATATATATATATATATATATATATATATATATATATATATATATATATATATATATATATATATATATATATATATATATATATATATATCGGAGAGAGAGACATGCATACACACATGTGACATATACATACACAATATGAATGTTTTAGGGTTAGGGTCTTAGGATTAGGGTCTTTGTCTTACATATATACACACATGCATACACACATATACACATATACACATATACGCATATGAACACATAATACATATACACATACACGTATATATACACATGCACACACATATACATGTTTTAGGTCTAGCTCTTCAGGATTAGGCTTTTATGGTTTTTACATAGATACACATATGCATACACACACATACACACACACACACACACACACACACACATATATATATATATATATATATATATATATATATATATATATATATATATATATATATATATATATATATATATATATATATATATATATACATAGACATATATATACACAAGAATACACACATACACATGTTTTAGGTGTAGGACTTTAGGATTAGGGTTTTAGGGGTTTTACACATGCATACAAATATTTAGACATATACAAATATACACACATAATATATATACACATACACATGTATATACATAGGCATACACACATATACATGTGTTCTAGTTGTTGTTTAAAAATATCATGTCAATGTGTCTCATTTCTTTGTACATGGTTCATGATTCATTTCGCTCATGTCTTTTGCATTTGAGAGTATGTTTTGGTTTATCAAATCATGTTTTTGTTGCCTATCATACATGTCACATGTAGTCGAGTTTTCCTTGGGCAGAATGAATTGTATATTGCTAGACAACAGCATGGGAATGTTACTGTAGCAAGAGACAGCACACTCCGCCCAAAAAAAAAATTTTGCAGATATGGTCATCGGCATAGGTGACGATATAAGCATCGGCATCCCCAGGCACATTGTGACCGATGCTTATACGGAGTATTTTGCCCAGGGCATACCATGGCTTACATCGATGCTTATAACATTGCTTATACCAACGGTTATACGGATGCTTATACCGACGCTTATATCGACGCTCATATCGACGCTTATATCGGCGCTTTCTTTTCGATGCCTACACCGACCCTTACACTGACGTCGGGGCAAAATCCTGCCCATTCATTTTCCTCGATAGAAGCCTCAGTGTACACCTGATATGTTGTAATGATAAAACTTGTAGAATTCCACCAGTTAAGAAGATAATAAAGAGGGTTACACCACTACTAGAGAGGATGGATTCACCACTAACAGAAAACATAACCAAGACAATGAATGCTCAATCATCAGATCTACAATTCATGAGAAGGTTCCAAGTTCATTTTAGAAGAAGGTGACTCACAAAGGGAAACAACCAATGAAGATTCCATGCAAGAGTTCCCTTAAGGGAAAGATTCTGTGTCTAAATTCCTCCACTAAGAAGAAAAAATATGAAGAGAAAAACAAGAAGAAAAGCCACAAGGCCCCTCCTTGCAGAGAAACTAACCTTCTAAAATGATTTTCATATTGGTAAATGTCATGGGGTTGTCTAAAACGTGAAGAATGACTATTATTGGTGAATGGTTTTCGGATAATGGCCTAAAATCAGACTTCATTTATATTCAAGAGAGAAAAATTGATAGAGTACCCTCAAAAAAATACTTAAACATATTTCTTTGACTCATGTCTAGATCTCCACACACACCCTTGGATGTTGATGGTGCTGCTATCAGAATTAAGAACATTTGTCTTGATCGACTTATCAACACTCTCAAAGATTAGAATCATTGTTGGATTGTTGCTTCCAAGGAGCCCTTGCATTTTGCCATTGTCTCCCTATATGCTCCCAACTTGGAGTGAGAGAGGATTGTAATCTTGCATTCTTTTGGCCTCCCTATCCAATAATGTTGTGCTTTGCGGGGATTTCAATATGGTAGAGGATCCTATGGATAGATGAGGAAATGGAGGGAGAATTGTAGATGGTCAAGAGGAAATTGTCTCCGATAAAATAAAACTCCATCTAGATCTTGTGAAGATTAAAGATAAGAATGGGTTCTCTTTGTCAAACCTCAAATCTGGGGATGATTTGAGAAAAATGATTGATAGAAGCTACATTATGCCAAACATAATCTATAAGTGGGGCCAACCCTCCCTCTCACAACACACAACCTTGCCGTCTCACATCACTACCCAAGTATTCTCATCTTCAGGCCATTCAACAAAAATATGAGGAGAATAGTTGGGCACCCAACTATTCTCATCTTTAGTATCTCACATCACTAGCCAACTATTCTCATCTTTATCGTCCATATGATGCTAAAAATATTCACAATAAATTTGATGATGCCAAAGAAATTAGGGAAAATATGAATCTATCTAACGATTAAGATCTGATGAATAAGGAAAGGAAATGGCTACAAGAAGCTATACTAAAAATTAAGCAAATAACTAAAAACAATTCAAAACCTATGAAAAAAGAGAAACAAAATTCAAAGGATAATTGTCTTATGACTTTATTCATATATATGTTCAAAATTGTTAAATTTTTGGTTGAGAATTTTAATGATAAATATTTCCCAAATTTTGATGAGTTTGTATGTGTTTTCGATTTGATGGTTGATGATTTCTTATGAAAATTCCTTCTAAATATTTTCCATGCTTGGTAAATTTATATTCAATTTATGAAAAATTTTGCTTTTATAATATTTATGTTATAATTGTTTGTGTTTTTCCTTTAAAAAGATATGATTTTTGCATTATGATTTTCTATGAAATTATTTGAAGAATTTCATGATTTCTCTTTGCAATAAGAAAAGATCTTCTTATGCAAATTCTCTATACAAAAATATGGTTTTTTTTTCTTTTTTCCACAAAAAATGATGAAGAATATAATAAATATGATGTTTTCTTTACGACGAGTATGATGAAAATATGATTTTCTTTTAAAAACAAATTTGAACCAAAATATGTTGAAAACAAAATGAAAGCTATGTTTGCAAAATTATGATGATGAATATCATGAACTATATGATTTTCGTTTATGAACAATATGTTTGAAAATCTAATGAAAAATATGATGAAACCTATGATGAAAATCACGATAAAAGATATGATATAGTTTTCAAAAAAAAATGATAAAATATGAAGAAAATAAGATTTTCTTGTGACCCAAAATTTATAAAATATGATGAAAATATGTTTGAATTTTGATAACAATATGATTAAAATTTAAAAAAATATTAAGAATATATATGAAAATTTCATGAAAAACATGTTTGAACATATGATGAAAAAATATTATGATTATGATACAATGAAATAATACTAATGATGAAAATTAATTATCTTGTAGTTCTAGTTGTATGATTACCAATAGGATCTCATGATGATTTAAGCAAACAAATTAAAGAAATTTTATGAAAAGTCTATGATGAATTTGGCAATTGAAGATTGATGATGAAGCCTAAATTATAGGTGGTGTTAATCTATGATTTTAATATCTTATTTATGTTAACTATGCATATCATACGCATTCATGCCAAAAATTATAACTAAATGAGCTCGAAATTGGATTGTCAAATTATCACCTATTTAACAAAAGAAAGAATACAAAACTTGATTTATGTTTCTATTTTATGAAGTGAGTAGGGATTTGATATGAAGAAAAGTATTTGCAATTCATTTCAAATGATGATAGTTATACACATGAGCATATAGGTGCATGACTCTTGTGTGTGAAATCTTATGTGTTTCTCCTACATGCATCTAGATCTTTAGCTCATATTAAGGGGGTAGGTTGTCCTCTTCTAAAACAAAAGATATCAATGTACAAACAATTTTATACCTTCTTTCACCCCCAAAAGGTATTTATGAATATCACCTACATGATGATTATGAATCACACTTGTATGAAGCTAAAGCCTAAGAAACGCTAAATTGGGCAAACAAGGTGGATGTTTCTATGACTAAATCTAGTTGATTTCTTTGACATGTTTGATTGCTTATATGCGAGTACTTATATGCAAAGAAACTTAAATTGATCATTCCTTGAACAAAATCGTTAATAGTTCAACTTTTTGATTTGATATTATATAGTTACTAGATTGAAATGAAATGAATTCATTTACATCTTACATGAAAAATTGATAAAATTTGAGTTGATCACTTTTAAACTTGTTTATAAAACAATTTGATAGGTCTATATTTTTGGATTTTCAAGTTGTCCCATCAAGGTGCTCTGCAGGTTTGGTGGCGGTGGATGTTGGAGAGAGTTGCTCTATCTATATGAAAAGTATGAGAATTTTAATGAACCGCTCGGAAGCATGGAAAAATGTTGATGAAGGAAGAGACTTGTTGAGATCGATCGAAAGAATTGACTAGCTAAGATGTATTATGAAAAAATATCCATGACTTAAGCCTTATTGAAGCATTTTCTTGTTGTCAATAACTCCATGAGTAAATGTGCAATAAAAATAGCACACATTATATCAGTTAGACTTATCATGAAAAAGTGCGCATCCATATTAATGAGGGATGGAAGAGCACATGCTATATTTGAGTGTTGATTGGTGTTATTAAAAACTCTATTTTAATAGAGTGAATCTCCAATTTTAGAGATCTTAATTTGTAACGTAGAGGATGCATATTTGGAGGAAGCCAATACACATGATTCTTTTTTACTAATCATGGATAGAACTTTAATACCTGCATTGCGATGTGCACCTTGTATGTACCGTTGGATCTGGAGATTGATGTGAACCACCCATCCAACATCTATATCCTCTCGACAATGATATCATCTAAGTGCTCACCAAAATCAACTACCAATCTCTATCTACCATCTACCTTTGAACATCTACCGGATCTTCAAACCTTCATCTCCCTTTCGTGAAGCATTGTGACTGTTGGTATTGAGAAATTTGGTTCAGCCCGCCTTTTGTTAATTACTTTAGGGAGAGAGGATCTCTCGGACATCCAACCCTACCAAACTTGCCAAGCATCTTGATGGACCAACCTGAAAATTAAGTAATATCAATTTCTTGTAACAAAATCAAATAGTTTTCCAAGTTTTATTTGATTTTCATGCAAGATGCAAATGATTTCTTTCATATCAAAACTTGGTTGATGAAAATTTCAAATCTAAAGCTCTACTAATAATTGTTTCGATTGACAATACTTAAGTTTAGGTTCAAAAACATTCATTAATCTAGTAGAGATGGTCAAGAATAAAATTCCATCATCCGTTCATTCAAAATTAGATTTGCTCTAATATAAATACTCACATATATACATTAATTTATATCATAGAAATTCAACTAACTCTACTCATCTAGACATCTATCTTGTTTACTCAATTTCCATACTATAAGTGTTTTTGAGAATTATTATTCATATTAACTTCATAATTCTATTCCATCATTAACTTCATCACCATCAGCTTCATGAAGGTGTAATTCATATTTTACTTTTTTTGGGAGGAAGAAACTATAAACTTCTATTCATAGTAAGTTTATACATTCACAACTTTTTCATTTTTAGAGGAAAGGCTTAACCCCTTATTCCGAGCTATGGATCCAGATGCATGTACAAGCAAGAATTATGTTTTCACATAGACATGAGTCCAATATCTATGCAACAGCGTAGCGACTGGAAATGCTCGTGAATGAATGACTCTCCTCCCAACCAAATGCCTCTATATATAGCTCTCTCCAGGGGACTACCTTCTTGGGCAGCTGAATGCTAATCATCCAAGTGTCAGCCATGTAACTACATGTGCGCCAAGTGTCCAGTGGATGCTTCTAGAAGGTTCTAGAGCTCTTTGGGCAAAATACTCTTCCCATGTACCTCATGGGGATTGAACCCAAGACCTCGTCCTTCACACCCTTCAGTCTTAACCATTAGGCTAAGTGGATTACTTGGTTACAAGAGTAAATGACCTACTAGTAAGTCTAAACTCGAGATCTTTGGCCACACAAACGAATGACCAAACGGAATCCGATTTCAGATCTGTCTGAACCAATAGGATCCCTAGATCACCAACTTACTTTATTACATTCTTCCCCCCTTGGAAAATATTTTCTTCCTCGAAAATTAGAGCTATATATACTGTAGGCAACCCCCGAGCCTCATGTTCTAAAACTTGAAGAACATGCATTCATTCAAACAGGTTATTTACTTAGAACTTGAAAGTAAAAAACTTATCATATTCTAGATCTTGAAGAACATGATTGGTTTATCTACTTAAAACTTGAAAGTAGAAAACCTTCTTTATTTGGGACCAACTTAAAACTTGAAAGCTGGAAAACGTCGTTGGATTGTGGAAACTTTTTCCCATGTTGAATTTTCTTCAGTTCCATCCTTCCATTTTACTAAGCACTCTTCATACAAGTGGCTTCTTGTACGTTTATCTCGGGTGCGAAGTATCTTTTCAGGTTCATGAGGAACTGTTTCATTTACTGGAATAGGAAGTATGACCTGATGTCCAACTAGATTATCTGAATCTGTTAGACTCTTCCTAAGTCGACTAACATGGAACACTGGATGAATCCAATTATCATCTGGAAGTTGTAATTCATAAGCCCACAAACCAACTTTCTTGGTGATTGGAAAAGGACCGCAATATCTAGGCGACAACTTGGCGCATTGACCAGTCTTGAACTTTTCCGATCTTTCAGGAATACGAAGATAAACTTGATCGCCAACCTGAAAAGTAACATCTCTTCGCTTTGGATCGGCATAAGCCTTTGCACGATCTTGAGCTTTCTTTAAATTTTCTTTAGCTAATTTAAGCTTAAAGTTCATGTCTTGAAGGAACTCTTGAGCTGCTTGAACTCGTTCATTATGAAGTCCCACTGCATAAGGAGACCTAGGCTGGAAACCGTACATCAACATGAATGGACTAAATTCAGTTGATGAATTCTTGGCACTGTTATAGGCAAACTCAGCTAAAGGAAGATAATCTTCCCAATGAGTCTGTTTGGAAGTAACATAAGCTCTAAGTATGTCTTCCAAAATCTGATTGACTTTCTCTGTCTGTCCATCCGTCTGGGGATGTTCAGTTGTACTTAAACTTAGTTTAGTTTCAAGTCTACTAAAGACTGCTCGCCAAAAATGACTTGTAAATCGAGCATCTCTATTAGAAACTATGTCTACTGGAAGACCATAGAGTCTATAAAGTTGATTTACAATATTTTTGCAAGTTCTGGAGTCTTATAACTAGTCTTGACTGGTATAAACTGACCCAATGCAACAGCGTAGCGACTGGAAATGCTCGTGAATGAATGACTCTCCTCCCAACCAAATGCCTCTATATATAGCTCTCTCCAGGGGACTACCTTCTTGGGCAGGTGAATGCTAATCATCCAAGTGTCAGCCATGTAACTACATGTGCGCCAAGTGTCCAGTGGATGCTTCTAGAAGGTTCTAGAGCTCTTTGGGCAAAATACTCTTCCCATGTACCTCATGGGGATTGAACCCAAGACCTCGTCCTTCACACCCTTCAGTCTTAACCATTAGGCTAAGTGGATTACTTGGTTACAAGAGTAAATGACCTACCAGTAAGTCTAGACTCGAGATCTTTGGCCACACAAACGAATGACCAAACGGAATTCGATTTCAGATCTGTCTGAACCAATAGGATCCCTAGATCACCAACTTACTTTATTACAATCTATATGCTCATATTTATACAAGTTTACTTTCCTCTTTTGAATTGAGTTTAGAAATCCATCTATTCAATCATATCACACCGTAATTGATAAATTTTTTACACACAAAATCAAATATTTGTTTTATTACTTTGGAGCAATAGTTTACTTCGTAATTTGACAAATCCATAATCTAGGCTTTATGATTTTAGTAATTCATATTTGCAAATGTTAGGCATAATATAAAAAACAAGAAATAGATATCATAGAGAAATCCCACCTAAAATTTAGTTTCAACTTCAATCTTCAAAATCCAAACTCATCTTCAAATCATCTTCAAAACATCTTCAAATCATCAACAAATCATCAAAAAATTCTTGCTAGAAAATCATTAAAATCTAGAAACTCAGGTATGATTGGATTTCTTCATTAAACATACACATTAAACATTCGCATGTGAGATCATAAAATAAAAAAATATTCTTTTCATATATCTTGTATGGAAAATTATCATCTTAATAGTCAATATACATCATGAAACGAACCAATATACTAAAATATAAGTCATTTCATGTGGTTCCCATGGTGGTAGTAAAAATTCAACAATGAGGTTGTGAAAAGTCTCCTTATCAATCAGAATTTTAATAACTTGAGGGAGCAAATCCCTTGAAAGAAAAATATAAATTGAAGATTTGTCCAATGGAATGTTCCTAGCTTTACTCATAGCTTTGTTCCTTTATTAATCTAAACTTCTTCTTGAAGATTTCCTTGAAGACTTGTGAGCATCCATAACTAGCGATTTGCTTTTTTTTCTAATTCCTACAAAAGAAAATCCACATTTGAAGAAAAAATCATACATTCTTTTAGATAAGATTTTATTTATCATAATGTTTTGTTTTAGAAAAGATAAACAAAATTTCTTTTGAATAAATCACCTTAATTTTTCTCTTGAAAATATGATTCATCCTCTTCATCATCTAATAATGCATAGTTTTATCATCTCTTTGTTTAAAAAATTTAATCCTTTTCCCTAAAATTAAAGTTTTAAGAGGTGTTCCATCCAATTCTCATAAAGCATAAGTTCCAGTTCCATTAACATTTAGCACAACGTAAGGTTCAAAGCAACGTCCTTTTAGCTTCCTACATGCATTACATTGAGAATCAATTGTACTATTAAAAATCAAAACCCAATCATCGATTTGAATTGGCTTTGGCCTTAACCTATGTGACTTATAAAAATATTTCTTATTCGTATTCCTAGATTCTTTTAAATTAGCAACTGCTTCATCTAACTTTTCATTTCCTTATTCAATCTATTAAATTCTTAGAGCCAAGAGATCTTCTATAGATATATTATCATGCAACAAAAGAGTAAACCATGTAAGTATTTGAATATGTACTAGAAAGATAGCTTTTTGAAAGTACATTAATTCTAGTGGCATATATCCTGCTGTCCAAGTGCAAGTCATTCTATCATACCATAATGCATGAGGTAGAAATTTTGGCCAATTTTTAATATCACCACTATAGGCTTTAGAAATCTGTTTTACAATTAGAGAATGCCCTCTGTTGGAGTTAAACGTCTGCAGAATCACGCGAACAGCACAAGGAAGAAGAAAAAGCTTGGACCACAACACACAATACTGAATGTATTACTAGAGAATGTACAAAGATAAGTATCCCATTAGGGCAATAGGCATATATACAAGCCGGGGGAAAAAAACCTCCTAAAGAGGGAAAAAATTGCCCCGATGGTCCTAGAGTGTTCACACACATCACTACCTAAATATATCAACAGATCCCCCCTGGGAGTGATGTGGTGAACAAGTAGTAGGCACTCATGTATAAGGAAGTGCCAAGCTATGTGGAAATCACTCCGCAAAAGGAAGTAAGCCCAAAGTTTTGCGGAAAGCTTCAAACTTCTCCCTAGGCAGAGCTTTCGTGAAAAGGTCTGCAATGTTCTCCTGCATGGGCACATATGCCAAGCTGATCTCCCCAGTAGAGAACCTCTCCCTAACATAATGATAATGCACCTCAATGTGCTTCATGCGAGCATGGAACACAGGGTTCCTTGCAACTACCAATGTGCTCTGACTGTCACTGAAGATGGTGGTGGTAGAAGACTGACCAACACCCAAATCATCCATAAGGCATCTGAGCCACACACACTCAATAGTCGTTGTGAAAGCTTCCCTATACTCAGCCTCAAAATTGAAAGTGGCCACAATAGGCTGCTTCTTGCTCAACCAAGATATACATGAGCTACCAAGCATGAAGCAAAAGCCACTAGTGCACACACGAGTGTCATAGAAACGAGCCCAATCAGAGTCAGAAAAAGCATGAAAATTTGGTGGTAGTGATCCGCCCTTGGGATAAAACAATCCAAGTAGTCGAGTACTACTCAATTAGCCAAAGATATGCTTAACCATCTGCTTATGCTTGACTCCTTGGCAATGCATAAACCTGCTCATCTGTGAGACAACAAACTGAACATCTGGCCGAGTAATGCATAAGTAAATCAGCCATCCAATAGCTTACTGATAGAGAAAAACATCAAATGCATCTTGAGCATCATGAAGACTCAATCGTAAACCTGTCTCCATAGAAGTGGCATTAGGCTTATAGTCTTCAAGGCCAAAATGCTGCAATAATGTGTCAATATATTTCGTTTGACACAAAGCCATTCCACCATCAACATGCATAAACTGAATGCCCAAATAATGATGCAAATGCCCCAAATTAGACATCTCAAATGAGGCATGTAAATCAGACTTAAAATCAGCAATATGCCTCTCATGAGGTCCAGTGAGGAGCATGTCATCAACATAAACTACAATGATCAGAAGAACATGATTAGCATGCTTAATATATAAGATGCTTTCAGTTGGACTGTTGTCAAAACCATATGGAATCAGATAGGCATGTATCTTTTCATAGCAAGCACGTGGTGCTTGCTTTAAACCATATAATGCCTTCCTTAATCTGCACACCTGGTTCTCACGCTCTTTCTGCACAAAGCCACGGGGCTAAAAAACATACACTTCTTCATGCAAGTCACAATTCAGAAATCCAGTTTTAATGTCCAACTGAATGTACATTCCAACCATGATGGGCTGCAAGTGCACAGATGCTCTGAACAGTAGTCATACGGCATGTAGGTGCAAAGGTCTCATCAAAATCAATGCCTCTTTCCTATGCATAACCCTTTGTAACAAGCCTAGCCTTATACCTATCTACTGTACCATCAGGTTTACGCTTCAGCTTGTATACCCACTTAGTGCCAATGGCCTTCTTTTCAGGAGGCAAGTCACATAAAGACCAAGTACCATTCTTCATTATTGCATCATATTCAGATTGCATAGCAGCCGTCCAATTTTTGGAATTTTGTGCTTCATAAAACAAAATAGGCTCAGTCTCATCATAGAGACTAGATGCAACCATAGCATAATAATCTGATGCAAAAAAGGCACTATGAGAGCGTGAACAAGTCCAATATGATAGAGATGCATCTAATTTGTTGTCACGCAAAGTCTGCACTAGCCATTATTGCATAGTTCTTGCCTGCTCAATATTAGCTCTCTCATCAATAAGTGCATCCTGTAGATCTACATCACAAATGGAATGATCTGCATCATCACATGAAACCTACAAAGGTTCAGAAGTTGCCTCATTAGGACCAGCACTAGACTGTCCACCTGTAAAAAGAGGCAGCAAAGTATCATACATGTCTTTTGAGCTAACAGATGTCTCCTTAGTACATGAAAGCAATGACTGAATAACATCTTCCACAAAAACAACATCATGGCTAACCAAAATGCATTTATTCTGTGGATGATACAGACGATAGCCTTTACTTTCAAAACTGTACCCAAAAAAAATACATTTTAATGCGGTATCATCCAATTTTCTGTGACGTTGTGCAGGCACTAATGCATATGCCAAACAACCAAAAACACGCAGATGAGCAACAAATGGCTTGTGATCATGCCGAACCTTATATAGAGTGATAGACTAGAGCGATCTAGTGGGACACTTGTTCAGTACATATGCTACACACATGACAACCTCAAGCCAAAAACTATGTGGTAAAGCCTGACTCTTGACCATACACCTCGCCATCTCCATGAGTGACGTGTTCTTTGGTTCAGCAACTCCATTCTGTTGAGGTGTATATGACTTTGTACACTAGTGTTTTATCCCACGTTCATCCAGAAATGCATCACAATTCGAAGACATATATTCCCCCCCTCGATCAGAATGGAGGGTGCCCATTTTACATGTTGATAGATTTTCAGCCAAAACCAAAAACTCTTTGAAGCACATGAATACTTTGGGCTTTTCCTTCAATGGGTATACCCATGCATGCCTCGAAAAATCATTGATGAAAGTCACAAAGTAAAGATAATTCTCAAAACAAGGTATCTACATAGGACCACAGACATCACTTTATACAAGCTGCAATTTCTGAGTAGCCCGAACTGAACCATCTTTTGGAAAGGACGAACACTACATTTTGCCCAAAATACAGCCTTTACAAACATGTTTTCCAAGTTCCTCAAGTTTGGGCAAAGAGGACACCATTTCAGATTTCTACAGGCATAGCGAACTAGCAAAATTTAGATGACCAAAGCGTGCATTAGCCAATCTTGGCTAATGCAGAAACAGATAACAGGTTCTTCTTGATCCCTGGCACAAATAAAGCATTTGACAAAGTGAAAGAGCTACCATGAGCAGTAGTCAAAATCATCTTGCCAACTCCCATAATAGGATAAGAGGATTTGTTGGCGCATGTAATAGTATTCCCTATAGGGGAAGGCTCGAGTGAAGAGAAGAAACTGTGTTGCGAGGTAATATGTTTGGTCACCCCACTGTCAAAATACCAAACATCTGAGTCTACTGCAG
This sequence comes from Ceratopteris richardii, assembly GCA_020310875.1. Taxonomy (NCBI): domain Eukaryota; kingdom Viridiplantae; phylum Streptophyta; class Polypodiopsida; order Polypodiales; family Pteridaceae; genus Ceratopteris; species Ceratopteris richardii. The sequence continues at coordinate 111,788,197 of CM035421.1, forward strand.
ACATGCACTCCTCATGACAAGATGGGTCAAAACTGCAGACAGTAGTAAACGCCCATTCTTCTTCCTACACAAGATTAGTAGACTTTGTTTTCGGTGTAGAGCCTTCTACAACAACCATTCTAACCTCTTTTTTCTTTGCCTCTTTAGCAACCAATTTTGGATAGTTATTTATGATATAATCATTCCCTTTACAGTACTTACAAACCAATTTTTTCTTTTCTGATTTCTTCTCATCTTTATGTTCCTTCTTCGAATATGTAGAATTAGCAGATTTCTACTTACTACTTGAAGAGTTCCATTTTCCTTTGCCCTTCTGACTGGCCAGGAAAGCTTGATCTACAACTCGCATAATGGAGCTATTATGCCTGGACTGATCTTCTTGCAACATAACAGAGACTAACTCCTCAAATGATAAGGCATTTGGATTGCCTTTCATCATCAACTGAAGAGTAGAAGAAAAACTCTGATATAAATCAAGAAGACCGTTCAAAACGGTCTACACAAGTGAGCTATCTGGTATAACCTCATCAACAGAAATTGTCCATAGAATCACCTTCATTCATGTGCTCACTCTCCATATGTTTCCGGAGATAAGCAACACGAGCATCATTCCTAGCTTGGTACAATGTGGTAAGTGTATCCCAAGCATCCTTAGGTATTCTGCAAGAGCAAATGTGAGGAATAATGGCATGTTTGAGAGACAAAACTATCAATGCATGTGCTTGGGGATCTCTCCCATCCCAGCAAATCTGCTCTGTAGTATCTGCAGCAAAAACTGCAACACAAACAGGAATATGTAGAATATCATCATCTTTGATACCTTCTACATCAGGTTCAGTACTTGCAGTTGTAACAGTTGCAGGTATGATAGGATGTTCTTTGATACCCTGTACAATGTTCCATAGTACTTTTGCAACCAACACATGTCGCATCATAGAAGCCCATAACGGGTAGTTGGTACCATCCAACTTATCCTCAACAGCCAACATATGGAATACATCACTGCTTTCAGCCATGGTCGGTGACTAAAATACCTTGATGCAGAAAATTGACTATATCTCAAAAAGTTGTACAGAACTGCACACAGGAATTCCACTCGACTTGTACCAGTCTTCGAGACGCTTATACTCGCGAACAAAAACTGGTATATTCCTTTGGCACAAAAAGATGAAATGGCCTGCACAAGCACTGTGATAGTGCATTCCAAGGTTGAAACGAGCTCAGATCACGATTTTGGCAACACGCTGAGTATGCTCACCAAAATTCATGTGATTCTAACACTAGAAACGGAGGAGTGTGGACGGCTCCCTAGATGAAGCGACGACCTGCTCTAATACCAATTGTTGGAGTTAGACATCTAGGGAAGCATGCGAACAACACAAGGAAGAAGAAGAATCTTGGAGCACAACACACAATACTAAATGTATTACTAGAGAATGTACAAAGATAAGTAACCCATTAGGGCAATAGGCATATATACAAGCCGGGGGAAAAAAACCTCCTAAAGAGGGAAAAAAGTGCCCCAAGGGTCCTAGAGTGTTCACACACATCACTACCTAAATATATCAATACCCTCTTACTATTTTCCCATTAACCTTGAGGTTATAAGCAGTTGTAAGAGCTAAAGGAATTCCATGGTGTGCAAAGAAGTCTCTAGCTTTTTAGGTGTCTAACTCATCCTTATCAGACACTACTTTCTCAACATATCCAAATCTTGATATTACATCTTCAAGTAAAAATTTACAAACATTCTATATTGTTTTAGATCATCGGGCTCGACCTTCTACATGGTTTTTAAGGTCTTCTCTTGCAAGTAGTATATACCACATTTTATCTATCCCTTTGGGCATGGTTCCTAAGCCAACTACCCACTTATAGTGGATACAAGTTGGAGAAGTTGGATGTAAAGGATTGCTCTGCTTAACTGATGAATTCATTTGACATTTAGCACGAGAATCATCATAATCCCTCACATGACATAGATCACTAGCCACTAGGTAAATTTCTCTAATCTCCTCATATGTAGGCGAAAAACCCTTATGTCCAACCCATAAAGTATCATGCATATTTTTTATTACTTGCAATTGAAGATGTTCAGTTCCGTGTAATCTTTGTGGAAATTCAATCTTTCCATTGCATGTCTCCAAATTAGTCCATCTATTAAGAAATAATTCAAATCTCATTTTTGAATATCCTTGAACCTATTGTCGACCATGCATGCGATATAATCAAAGTATTAAGATATTTTCCAATGCCTTTCCAATCTCCTTCATATTTATCAATTTTAAATTGTTCATCATATGCTTGAGATTCATAATTATTTGCATTAATATCTATTTTTTTCTACTTCATCTTCATCATACCTAGCTCTAGAACGCATATCATCAAAAGAATTATACTTTTATGCAATATGTACTATTACAAGATTTATAAATTTAATATTTGAACCCATCTTAGGGTAGCAATATGAGGTGATGAACAATTTGTTATCATCCCTATAAATGTTAATAACGCTATATCTACAATCACATTGGCTCCAATATAATATTCTTTATCAATTTTTAATGCCGTGACTAAAATGCAAAGTTCTCTTTTAATTGTGGATAATTACTTTGAGTTTCATGTAATATTTTGGCCCCAAGTCTTATCGCATATCTTTTCCCCTCTTCATCATCTTGCCCAATAACCCATCCTCTATTGGGCTCGTATTGACAATGAAGATAATGGTTTTTTGTTCAGAATAATTAACAGGTTTCAAAAAGAGAGGCAATAAGAAGCAGCTTCTTTAATTAACTCATAGCCTTTGAATGTTATTTCATCCGTAGAAACTTCCAACTCTTTCTAGCACAAGTGCATAGTGAGGAATCCAAATTGAATAAAATACACAAGAACGAAGGAATTTTCTCACTTCACGAATATTGCTATGTCTCAGAATGTTTTTTGATGGCATCAACCTTAGGTGGATACAGTCTCTAACCATAGTGTCCACATAAATGTCCAGCTGTTAGAACCTCATTAACATCAAAAATATACTTCTCAAAAGGAAATGTAAGACCACCCTATACAAGTCTTTGAAAATTCTATTCTCAATCAGGGATATGGTCCACTACAAATTTTCTATAGTTCCATTAGGATTGAAGTCATGAAGGACCATATTCGTGGCATTCAATGTGTGCTACTGAGTTTGTAGATCCCTGTGGCAACCTTTTCCCCTTCTCTTGCATATCCTGAACCATCTCGATATGACTCTTCCTAGATACACAAGTTTATCCCTAGCAAAGAAACACTTAGTCTTCTTTCCATACAATTTGTGCTCTCTAAGATTTTGCAAAGTCTTCTTGAGATGTACTGCATCCTCAGAATCATCTTTATAGTATACAAATATATCATCAAGAAATACTAAAATGAATTCGTCTAGGTAATTATGAAAAGCAATTGTTCATCAAGCACATAAATGTGGTAGGAGCATTTGTTAATCCAAAAGGTAAAAGCATAAACTCGTAGTGACCATATCATGTTCGAAAAGCTATCTTGGGAATATCCTCTGTTTTGATCCTAATTTGGTGATATCTAGAATTTAAGTCAATCTTAGTGAATACAGTCACTCCATTGAATTGACGTAATAAGTCATCTATGTGAGGGAGTGTATACTTATTTTTTATTGTTTTTTTATTCAAACCCTTATAGTGAATGCATAATCTATAAGAGCTGTCCTTCTTTGTCTCAAATAAAGCAGGTGCACCCCAAGGTGAAACACTCGGTCTTATCAAGGCTTTCGTCAAAAGATCATGTAAATGAATCTTAAGCTCCTTTAATTCATCGACGTTAAATCTATAGGGTGCTCTAGAATTTGGTTCACTCAGGAATACCCGACAAGTCTTCTAGAAATACATCCGCATATTCTTTCAAATTATTTTCTAAGTAATTTGGAATATTTTCATCATTATGTTCCTTATGCAAATTGTTCATATACACTACAAATGTTTTAAATCCATCACATATACCTCTAATTATCTACATGGCAAAAATAAGAATAGATTTATGGCTATATGCATCACTTGGACTGTGGATAGATTCACCATGTAGCCTTAAATTGATTGCTCTTTTCTCGCAATCAATTGTTGTAGAATTCTGACCTAACTAGTCCATGCCTATGATTGCATGACTTTGTTTCATCTTACTCACATGAAAATTTCTACAAAAAGATCTATCAAAAAAAGTAAATGCAAGGAGTCGTCCATTGGCTATCTCTACAAGTCTAGTTATCTATATATTTAGAGGTATGCCCAAATTCTGTAGCAATTCGAAAGATATAAAACAATGTGTACTACGTGAATGAATCAGAAATCTGATTTTTTGCGTAGAACGCATCCTCGGAATCTCACTTTTTGAAGACACATAAAATTTTTGGTTTATATTTTTTTCATTCAGCTATGAGTGGTTAATATTTCTCTATAGGGTTTCCAGATCTACGTTTAATTTTATTTTTTTTATCATCTTCTTTTTTCTTTGTGACAAAGGTGTTGGGGAAGGGAATTATTTAAAAACAGGGCACTTTGAGGGCGACTCCTGTGGAAGATTTGCTTTCCAAAACCATGTTTTCTTGGCTTATAACTTTGGAATAGTGAACCCTATGATTAGAATATCAATATTTTCATAATCTTTCTCATAGTATATTCTTCATGGTTTTCCTTCTTGACCCTACCATACTACTCAAGAGCTACATTCTCACAGAGCCTCTATTTTGCATTCCTTGACAATCCAAGACATTGAATTTATTTTCCAATATAATAGCCTCACTAGTTCTTTTACTTGCTAACTAAATATGAGGATCTGATCCCAGGTGTTTATTTGGGTTTCACACCCTTCTTTTTTTCACCTCTATGAAGCTTCAAACACTTAAATTAGCGTGATAAGTCTCTTGTATCCTTTCAATATGGGTGAAGATCTCTTCGAAACAGGATCATGTGTCTTTAGAACTATGGTATGATGACCAATCATGAAATTTTGTTTTATCATTAAAGGGAAACTTTTAGCGCGAGACAATAGCCATTTCCCTTTTCAACAACGTGCCACACAAGGCTCCTAAGAACCATTTATCGAATCTCCATTTCCATACACTCCCACGTCTCCTTAACTTGCTAGACCTTTAGAGATTGGAAAGAGTACTTAAAGGAAGAGAGACAGTTAGAGAGAGAGAGAGAGAAACAGAGAGAGAGATACTAAAAGAGAGGGAGATAAAGAAAGGAGAGAGAGAGAGAGAGAGAGAGAGAGAGAGAGAGAGAGAGAGAGATAGCAAGAGAGCAGAAAAGAACCCCAAAAACAGTAGAAAACAGGACGCAAAGTAATAGCAACCGAGAACAAAGAGAAAGAAATAAAAGAAGACCTCAAGACCGACATTGAGCCTACACTAAGAAGGCAAAACAAGAAGCACATTGATCCTCTACTTGAGCGTGCAACCAATGGAGCATAAATCACGCACGAAACGCCACAAAACTCAACCCCACTGCACAAATCAGTGACGATCATCACTGCGAGCAAAAAGAACAAAAGAAGATACTAGAAATTCTTGTGAGCAAAAGAAGATATGGTAACTTGGGAAGTATTGCCAATGTTCAAGCGACCAAAAGAAACCTCAGATCTACAACGAATCTGAAAACCTCGAAAAAGCCTGGGAAAGCTGAATCGATTGGCAAAAACGCAACTTGAAGCTCTCGACCGTGATAACAGGCAAAAAAGCGCCATCATGGATTATGATTCTCAAATTATGATTATAACGTGCTATGACTTCGTAAAATTATGATTCGCTCTCTACTACCGACCAAGCAATGAACACGTGATGCCCAAAATCGGCATCAAAGGGGAGTTTCAGCATCAAAGGATGCCCAATTTTTAGGCTTCAGCGTCTTGAGGGATGCTCATGTTCAAGACCGAGGCATCCGACAATATATATATATATATATATATATATATATATATATATATATATATATATATATATATATATATATATATATATATATTTTGCCAATGCTCTTGCCTCGTGATAGTGGAATTTGAATTTACGCATGTCACATATTGGTCATTGTTTCTATATAGAGTTTTGTCATTCTTTCTATATATATAGACCCTAGGGGTATTCTTTTTTTAACTTTGTGGAGAACTTTTTACTGAACAATTTCTATTGCAGTATTGAATTTACCCCAAAAACATAAAAGTTGAACTTGTCTCTTTGCAAGTTGAATGAGAACTCATTGTTGTAGCACTTAGCAGCCTCATTGTCCAAGTTTTTATCACTCTCCTCATCCAGACCTATAGGTTAATAAGTTTCATAAGAACTTGCATAATTTGCATTCTCCTCATTCATCTTATACAGAAACTATTTTCCATACATATTATAGAGTGTTTCTTCCCAGGCTCCTATGCTCCCAAGTGGATGCTTTCAGATATATTGATGGTTCCTACCGATTTCCAAGAATATTAACTAGTGAGTTGTGATTAGTCATATAGCATGTAGTAATGTATGGTTTATTTATTTATTGTCCAATGCTTCAAGAACTTCAAAGGTTGCCTCATGCCCATCATCTCCAATTGTCAAGGACATGCATTGGCCAAGTAGTCTGTAGATATTCAATTTCTCAATGTTAAAATTTGAAATGCTTAATTCTAAACAAGATTAGTTTTCATTATCAATGGCTTGTTTAATATTATCAGAAACTATGACAGATATCAATTGTTATTTGTCAAAAATGAATCCAATGTCCCAAATTTATCTTCATATGATTTGTAATCTAGCTTATACATTTTTATGTGTCATATGATGAGAATGGATGACTAGTTCTATGAAACTAGCATCTTTCTTAAACACTCCCCATTTATACGGAGATGAGAATGGATGACTAGTTCTATGAAACTTGCATCTTTCTTAAACACTCCCCATTTATACGGAACCAAATGGTGCCTAAAGTATATTTTAGCCACATTTTTGGCACTCCCCATTTATATGGAATCAAATAGTGCCAAAGTATTTTTAAAACATATTTTTGGCATCAAAATGCCACTAAACCTTGCAATCGGAAGTGCCTGTAAGTTGCAAATTGAACTCCTTTTGAAAGTTTGCAACCTGAAAAAATACAATTTTTTTTTTTTTTACAACATAAATTATAGAAAACCGTTTACGTACAATCGAAGCATGCTTAGTCAACTGTGAGTGTAATAACTCAAGTTAATGTTCTAACTTCTATCCAATACATTGGAAGAATGCTTTTGAATGATCTTTAAGAATGTTCAGTTTTATCGTTAGAGCATCAAATTTAAGCACTGGCCTCCTCTCAATTTGCAGAATGCTATGCTATGAGAACGGTTGTCGTTATCCTCAAGGAGTAAAGGATGACGAGCCCCTTGCAATGGTCAACGATGATGGGATCGCATAAGAGTGCACCAATCGATTTATGTGTGTGAGAGAGAGAGTAGCGCTACAAATGCGGAGCAGTCAAAACACTTATGATCCCCTATGAGTACGCCAATCTTTATAATCCGTCATCCTGGCCAACTCGGGCAGCACTGTACATTATGCTTGTGGTATTTTTATCTTTAAAACAATCCCGGATGCCCTCGAGCTATGCCAAAGCCGTTTACTACTGCTCGATTCATTTATATTATCAATGGTGGTCTCTGCTTTAGTGCAATAAAAGGCAGTCTGATCGATTCTTGTCCATCAGCAATTCTCCATAAAACTGGAGATTAGACAAACGGACATTACATGTCCAAAGGCTATGACGTTTTGTCCCAAAATTTGTTTTCTGTAAGCGCTTGGTCACGAAAATTGACTTGTGCATTGTCCTCGACCGGCGCAGTGTTCTTCAACAATACGCAGTGTTAAATGTAAGGATCAATGGCGTTTTCTGTTTTATTTGAGTCTGCATTGTAGTTAAAGTCTACACATTTCGGCACGGAATCCTTTTCGATAACAATCGGGTGGGTCTACGTATGTAGGACAGCCCAACTAATTATCTACAGTCTTGTTTTAAAGATCCGTGCAACTTGTCGACTCGTCCAGCTCCGTATCAGCCATTATAACGCTATGAATCGGTATGCGTTGTCTACCCGAAGTGGAATCCAAGGATGAAGGGCACCTTGACAACCTCTCGCTAGGCAGTGTCTTTCCTCGTTGATTTTAAGATTGGCTTGCTTTGCTAAGGGTAACCCGCACCTCCCAATGCCCTCCCAATGCCCTTCTGCATCCTTCCCCAGAGTCTCGTGAAGAAGAGAGATTCGGCTGAGATGGACATCATACAACCCCCTTGGTCGAAAGAAACATACGGTTCCTCCATCGCTCCTTTGCTTCTCTTCCTTCTTCCCTTTCTTCTCTTATGCATTCTTTGTCCTATTGCCCTTCTTCGCATCTCGGGAGTTCGTTTGCCGCCCAGACCACTTGTCATTCCTGTCATTGGACATCTACATCTTATCAGTAACCATCCACACCATTCATTTTGGGAACTAAGCAAGAGATACGGACCTCTTATCTTCGTGCGCTTCGGCTTTATGCCTCTCATTCTGGCTTCCTCCCCAGACACGGCGTGCCAGATCTTGCAGAAACATGACGAGATATTGATGACGTGGCATCATATGTACTTTCACCTAGCTAAAAACAAAACAACAAAGAATAATAGTGCATATGTAGACTATTTTAGCACGGCATTTTATCTGAGTCTTCCGCTGTTTCTCTCTCACTCTCTTCGTCATCATCTCACATGTGTCGTTGTCTTTGCATGTACACCAACGCCATAGCTGCGCAACCAAGAAGTGATATCAGAGCTAATACTAAAAGGTTGAGAGATCAGTAGATGCTTTTGCACCGCTGCTAACTATATCTAACTTCACAGAGGTACAAGTGACTACCATAATATGCACAATCAGCATCATCGTGACATGTTAAGGAAGGACAGAGTCCATGTGAGACCAATCTTCTGCATAATAACGAATCTCTACTCCTGACTCTCGTCTTTTTTAGAAATATGAACAGGTTTCATGGTTCTTGAGCCATCAAAAATTCAGATGGTATCGCTTGAGATAAACATATTTATTGAAGATAGTCCCTGATCCGATTCTCAGTGGTTATTAAAAACTTGACATAAAATTGTGAGGGATTTATCTTAGGTACATATTTGAATTTTGTTTTCATTTTGATTGCATGTGGCAGGCGACATCATGTATACTCTTGCGAGTCCTTGAATGGACAATACTCACATGTTGTGCGACGAATGTAGGCATTTTGCAGGTCCCTAAAATGGAAAACTCATGCACCTTGCAAGATTATATTACAGTGCTAAAAACCATTGAATTCAAAAAAAAATGAGGGATGTGGTGAGGTTTTTGACTGGGGTATTGTTGTCTCTTGGAGATACCCTGCTCATATACATGGAAGGCCAAAGAGAAGACAATCCAAAGACCTCGTGTACTGATCATGGGATGGATGTATGACATTGTGGCCTCCTATCAAAGAATATTTGCTTACATTACGTGCTGTTATTGATGCTTTTACTCAGAGTTTTGGTTTCAAAGTGGAATTAGTATTGTTGATTTGGCTCATATACACGTTGGACAAAGGAGAGTCTACAAAAATTCTTCGGAGAGGTCATAAATGAGCATATAGATGCATAGGGACGCATGGAGTGGTTAGATAAAGAGAAAATCATTGAGATTACTTGTGAACATTCAATTTTATTTGGTGCATATATCTAAAAATACAGCCAAAATGCTATCGAATTTTATATTGACATTGCCTATAGAAGTGCTTAAATTGCAAGGATGGGTGATAACATTGCACAATTAGTTGGTGATAAGCTGAATAAAGACAATTACCACATATGGTTGTATAGGATGGAAAATTTGCTGATGGGAAAAGGACTATGGAATTAGTCAATGGAGAGGATGAGTGCCTTGAGTTTCCAGATAACCCGAATGCAGAAGAGCAAAAGAACTATAAAACATGGATAGAAAAATCTAGAAAGGTTCTCCCTTGGATTTTGATATGTATATGAGAGAGTTTCATACCACATATTATGAAGGCTAGCACACAGAAGAAAGCTTGGGAAAAAATTCATAAAATAGATGGTATGTCGATGGAAGCTAGCAAAATTCACTTAAAGCAATAGTTGCATAGCATATGGCATGGAAATAGATCCATAAATGATTATGTGGATAAAATTTAACTAATTATTTAGCTTCCATAAATTGCAAGGTTGAAGATGACGATATGGAGTCAATTATGTTGAATGATCTAGGACCACAATACAAGTGTTTGGATACTTTTATCTCAATAAAAGGCACTAAACCTGATTCTGACGAGCTAGTGGCCCTTTGTATGAAAAAAGAAGTAAAGCCTTTTTTGAATGCATCGGGAAGTGGTAATTCAAGAGATCATGCATTCTTTCAGCATAGAGGAAGATGTTCTAGTCCTGGATGTTAATCTTCTAGAAATGCAAATACAATGGATATGCCAAGAGGTAGAGGAAGATCAAATTCGAGAGGTAGAGGAAGATCACAAGCACTTGGAAACTATTACCATTGTGGCAAGTATGGCCATTTTGAGAAAGATTGCTATTATAAGTAGAATAGTCAAAGAGGAAGAGGCAGACGCCATTATGTGGCACATGGAAACTTCTTGGCTAAAAGTTCATATAGAGACTATGGCAGAGCTAATATGTTTTCAATGGAGCATGTGTTGAATAGTATGTCAAAACATAGAAACAATATGAAGTGGTACATAGATTCTGGTTGCACAAATCACATGAGGAGCATAGCAGATTCATTTGAGTCCAAAGATTCTTTGAAGACTAAAGAGTATGTGGAAATTGGTGATGATACCTTACAATTGATTAACGATGTTGGGAATGTACTACTAGCACAAAGAAATGATGTTCGAAACACATTAAGTGATGTTTTACATGTGCCTAGCATTACAAAGAACCTAGTCTCAGTTGGCGAGCTTGTGGATCAAGACATGGAAGTAATTTTTAATAAACATGATTGTTTCATACATGATTTCAAGTATGGAAAAAGAGGAAAATTGTTTGGGCATGAAAAAAAGATGGGTAGATTGTTCATATTTGATATGGGTATACCCCATTATGAAAATATGTATGCCAAGAATGGTGAACACTCAAATATAGCTGAATTATGGCATACAAAAATTGAGGAAATAGAAGTCTATGGAAAAGCAAATTTTAGTGCATGGAATAACAAGATTTGGTCATTTAAACTTTGAAAGAATTTGTGAAACATGGGCATTTGGAAAACATCAATGTATGAAGTTTCCAAGAAGATAAATGCATAGAAGGAGATCTCTAGAGCTAATCCAAAGTGATGTGGTTGGACTTGCTAGAACCAAATGAGCTGCTGGCTCACTATATTTTTTGATATTTTTTGATGACTATAGCGGGTATACTTGGATATATTTTCTAAGGCATAAAAGTGAAGTTTTCGCGTGCTTTGTGAAATTCAAAAATATCGTTGAAAAGCAATTGGGAATGTATAGAAAATGCCTATGATCAGATTCAAGGGGAGAATATATCTCAACAGAATTTGATCAATACCTTACCGATGATGGAATCAGAAGGTAGTTGTCTTGTAGATATACACCACAACAAAATGTTGTTGCAGAACGCAAAAATTATGTGATTGAGGAAGTTGGTAGCGCCATGTTGAATGAAAAGAGCATGCAAAATATGTTTTGGGAAGAAGCTTGTCATGCGGTTGTACATGTGATAAATAGAGCTCCAACACGAATGGTTCATGATCTCACACTTTATGAGAGGCTATAAAAGCGTAAGCCAAATGTGAGTTATTTATGAGTTCTTGGAAGCATTCGTTATGCACACATGCCTAGTCAGTTGAGACACAAGTTTGAGGCTATATAAGAAAAGTGCATATTTGTTGGCTACTCAGAGGAGAAGAAAGGATATAGATGTTATAATCTTGTTATAAAAGAATGTATAGTGAGAAAAGATGTTATATTCGATGAGAATGCATCATGTTATGCACCCAAAGACATGGCTGTGATAGAGAATGATATGGATGATTCTATGCATAATATTGATGAGGACCTAGAAACAAGTCATAGACATTTTGACCCTGAATAAAACCAAGACTATGCTTCATATGAGTTTCCTATGCCTGAAATGTCATGGAGTTAAAATGCAAAAGACTATGCAAGAAGAAAGGAGAAAGGAAAAGATAAGTACATGTCTGATTTAGACATTGATGATGGGATAGTTATGCCTGGCATGTTTAAAAATATTAAGGAGAAGTATGTTCCTCCGCATGCAAGGAAAGAGACATGTTCAAGATGACAAGAACAAACACCTATGAGACGATCTACGAGAGTAAGACATCCTATGTATAGGCTGAATCTATACAATAAGTCTATGAAGCTTCATTATTCATACATGACTAAGAGAATAAAGCATGAGGATCCAAATAATTTTCATGATACATCACAAAGTGAAGATTGGTGCAACGCAATGGATGATGAGATGAATGCATTGAATGAGAATGATACATGGGAAATGGTTCATTGGAAAGATTTAAAGCACGTCTACTTTCAAAAGGATATGCACAAATATATGGATTGGATTATGATGAAATGTTTAGTCGAGTGATGAAAATGACAATGGTGAGAAGCATGATTGCATGGCTTGTTATGAGAAATTGGAAATTGTATCAAATGGATGTTCATAATGAATGTTTGATTGGCAAACTGCATGAGGAAGTCTATATGTAGCAACTAGAAGGTTATCTGCATCCAAAATATCCTGACTATGTATGCAAATTAAAGAAAGCACTTTATCGATTGAAACAAGCACCATGATCATGGTGTGAATGATCCACTAAGAAGTAATTGGATTTGAAATTTATGCAATCAAAGGCTGATTATACATTGTTTGTATGGAATCAAGGAAGGGAAATGATTCTATTAGTGATTTATTTCGATGACTTTACCATTACTGGCAATGATGAGAAGACGATTGCTGATTTGGAAAAACAACTAAAATCTGAATTTTTATGTGCATATGCATACATGCATGCATATGCATACATGCATGAATGCACATGCATACATGCATGCATGCATACATGAATGCATATGCATACATGCATGCATATGCATACATGCATGCATATGCACACATGCATGCATATGCATACATGCATAACATGCATATGCATACATGCATACATGCATATGCATGCATGCATACATGCATACATGCATACATGCATACATGCATGCACACACATGCATACATGCATGAATGCACATGCATTCATGCATGCATGCATGCATACATGCATATGCATGCATGCATGCATACATGCATATGCATGCATGCATGCATATGCATACATGCATGAATGCACATGCATACATGCATAAATGCATATGCATACATGCATGCATGGATATGCATACATGCATGTGCATGCATGCATATGCATACATGCATGCATGGATATGCATACATGCATGTGCATGCATGCATATGCATACATGCATGTGCATGCATGCATGCATACATGCATATGCATACATGCATATGCATACATGACTGCATATGCATACATGCATGCATACACATGCATACATGCATGCATACACATGCATACATGCATGAATGCACATGCATACATGCATGAATGCATGCATGCATGTATGCATACGCATACATGCATGCATATGCATACATGCATACATGATCACGAGGATGCATGCATGCATGCATACATGCATATGCATACATGCATGAATGCACATGCATACATGCATATGCATACATGCATACATGCATATGCATACATGCATGCGTATGCATACATGCATGCATATGCATACATGCATGCATATGCATACATGCATGAATGGACATGCATACATGCATGAATGCATATGCATACATGCATGAATGCATATGCATACATGCATGTGCATGCATGCATATGCATACATGCATGCATGCATATGCATACATGCATGTGCATGCATGCATGTATGCATACATGCATGCATGCATGCATATGCATACATGCATATGCATACATGCATATGCATACATGCATATGCATATGCATACATGAATGCATATGCATACATGAATGCACATGCATACATGCATACATGCATATGCATACATGCATATGCATACATGCATGCATATGCATACATGCATGCATATGCATACATGCATGCATATGCATACATGCATGCATATGCATACATGCATGCATACACATGCATACACATGCATACATGCATACATGCATGCATATGCATACATGCATGCATATGCATAGATGCATGCATATGCATACATGCATGCATATGCATACATGCATGAATGCACATGCATACATGCATGCATACACATGCATACATGCATACATGCATATGCATACATGCATGCATACACATGCATACAAATGCATACATGCATACATGCATATGCATACATGCATGCATATGCATACATGCATGAATGCACATGCATACATGAATGCATATGCATACATGAATGCATAGATGAATGCATACACATGCATACATGCATACATGCATACATGCATATGCATACATGCATATGCATACATGCATGCATATGCATACATGCATGCATATGCATACATGCATGCATACACATGCATACATGCATGCATACACATGCATACATGCATACACATGCATATGCATACATGCATGCATATGCATACATGCATGCATGCATGTATACATGCATACATGCATATGCATACATCGGTACGTTCGTATACGCGTCGGTACGTCCGTATACGCGTCGGTACGTCCAGTATGGTCATCGGTATATGCGTCGGTACACTTGGCGCGGACGTCGATATAAGCGTCGGTATTTCCGACGCATATACCGACGCCCATACCGGCGCCATACTAGTGCTTTCTTTCCGACGCATATACCGACTGTAACACCGACATCGCGAAGATTTCACGCCCGTTCATTTGCCTCGGTAGCAACCTCGGTATACCCTCGATATGTTGTAGTGTTCGGTGGATGTAGACTCCCATGTCTTCAAGTATGTACTTTATCCATGTTGCTTCACAAATAGCTTGTGTAACGCCTCTATATTCAGCTAGGGTACTTGACAAAGCGATAGTTGGTTGCTTCTTGCTACTCCATTAAATGATTGCACTTCAAGGCCAAAATGAAAATCCACTCATTGACCTTTAATCCATGAAAATTCTTGGCCAGTTGGCATCTCTGTATGCATATATACATGGCTGAACTTTTCTCTCATAAAACAAGCCAAAGTTACATGTTCCTTTCATATATCCCAATATGTGTCACAGTGCATCCAAGTGCACATTACATGGTTAAAGCATGAACTAACTCACCAATCCAACTGCAAAACTCAAATCCAGACTTGTCTTTGTTACATAAATCAAACTTTCAACCATCTTCCTATACATATTGGTATCATGCAAGTACTTACCATCATCCATAACCTTAGCGTTAGCATCAAGTGGCATATCAATAGGTTTGCAAGGACTCATACCAAATCTGTCAAGCATTTCTAGCATATAATTGCGTTCTATCATCCAAATTCTCTTGAAATTTGAAATTACTTCAATACCCAGAAAATATTTTAGCTCTCCCAAATCTGACATCAAAAATTCAGATTTCAATTGCCTTTTCAAATTAGCAATCCTCTTCTCATCGTTGCCAGTAATGATCAAATCATTGACATAAATCACTAATAGAATCATTTCTCTTCCTTTATTCCATACAAACAATAAATAATCTACCTTTGATTGCATAAATTTCAAATCCAACAACTTCTTAGTGAATCGTTCATACTATGCTCTTGGTTCTTGTTTGAATCCATAAAGTGCTATCGTTTACTTGCATACATAGTCGGAATACTTTGGATGCACATAACCTTTTGGTTGTTGCATATAGACTTCCTCATGCAATTTTCCATTCAATAGTGCATTCTTAACATCCATTTGATACAATTTCCAATTGTTTCATAGCAACCCATGCAATCACGCTTCTCACCATTGTCATTTTCACCACTAGACTAAATGTTTCATCATAATCCAATCCATATACTTGTGCATATCCTTTTGCGACTAAGCACACTTTAAATCTTTCTAATGAACCATCACTTTTACACTTCACTTTGTACACCCATTTACATCCAATAGCTTTCTTTTTCGGTGGTAATTTTACTAAATCTCATGTATCATTCCTTTTCAATGCATTCATTTCATCATCCATTGCTTTGCACCAATCTTCACTTTGTGACACATGATGAAAATTGTTTGGTTCCTCATGCTTGATTCTCTCTGTCATGTATGCATAATGAAGTGTCATAGACTTATTGTATAGATTCACTCTATCCATTGGATTTGTTACTCTCGTAGATCCTCTTAAAGGTGTTTCCTCATCTGATCTTGAACGTGTCTCTTTCCTTGCGTGTGGAGGAACATATTTTTCATTCATATTTTTCAACATGCCAAGCATAACTATCTCATCATCAATATATGAATTAGACATGTAGGTATCTTTCACTTTCT
The DNA here is from genome assembly GCA_020310875.1 of Ceratopteris richardii. Classification (NCBI taxonomy): domain Eukaryota; kingdom Viridiplantae; phylum Streptophyta; class Polypodiopsida; order Polypodiales; family Pteridaceae; genus Ceratopteris; species Ceratopteris richardii. The sequence continues at coordinate 111,804,803 of CM035421.1, forward strand.
CCTTTCTTCTTGCATAGTCCTTTGCATTTTCACTCCATGACGTTTCACGTGTAGGAAACTCATATGAACTATATGCTTGGCTTTATTCATGGTCAAAATGTCTACAACTTGTTCCTGCCTCATCATGAACATTATGCATAGAATCACCCATATCATTATCTATCACAACAATGTCTTTGCATGCATACCATGATGCATTCTCATCGATTATAACATCTCTACTCACTATACATTCTTTTCTAACAAGATTATAACATCTATATCCTTTCTTCTCTTCTAACTATCCAGCAAATATGCACTTTTCAAATTTAGCCTCAAACTTGTGTCTCAACAGCATAAGCACATGTGCATAACAAATACTTCCAAAAACTCATAAATAACTCACATTTGGCTTATGCTTCCATAGTCTCTCATAAGGAGTGAGATCATGAACCATCCCTATTGGAGCTCTATTTATAACATGCACAACTGTATGACAAGCTTCTACCCAAAACAATATCTGGCATGTTCTTTTCAATCAACATGGCTCTAGCAACTTCCTCAATCACAGGTTCTTTTCATTCTGCAACACCATTTTGTTCTGGTGTGTATCTACAAGACAATTGCCTTCTGATTCCATGATCACTAAGGTATTGATCGAATTATCTTGAGATATATTCTCCCCCTGAATCTGATCGTAGTCATTTTATATACATTCCCAACTGCTTTTCAACCATATTTTTGAATCTCACAAAGCACTCAAAAACTTCACTCTTATGCTTCAGAAAATAAATCCATGTATATCTACTATAATCATGAACGAATATCAAAAGATATAGTGAGCCACCAAGTGATTTTGTTCTAGTAGGTCCAACCACATCAGTATGGATTAGCTCTAGACATCTCCTTCTATGCATTTCTCTTCTTGGAAACTTCATACATTGATGTTTTCCAAATGCGCATGCTTCACATATTCTTTCAAAGTTTAAATGAAAAAATCTTGGTAGTCCACGTACTAACATTTTCTTTTCCATAGACTTCAATTTCCTAAAATGGATATGACCAATTCGTTTATGACATAATTTAGATATATCTTAGTATTCACTATTCTTGGCATACATATTCTCATAAAGGGGTGTACCCATGTCAAAGGTGAACAATCTACCCATCTTCTTTCCATGATCAAGAAATTTTCCTCTTTTGCCATACTTGAGATCATGTATAAAACATCCATGTTTATTGAAAATTACTTCCATGTCTTGATCCGCAAGTTGACTAACTGAAACTAGGTTCTTTGTAATGTTAGGCACATGTAAGACATCACTTAATGTCTTTCGAACACCATTTCTTTGTACTAGCTATACATTCCCAACATCGTTAATCAAGTGTAAGGTATCATCACTAGTTTCCATATACTCTTTTGACTCAAACCAGTTTCCTATGCTTGTCATATGATTTTTGCAACCACATTCTATGTACCAATTCATATCGTTTTAAGGTTTTGACATACTATTCAACATATGCTCCATTGCAAACATATTATCTCTGTCATAGTCTCTATATGAGCTTCAGTAGACAAATTTCCATATGCCGCAAAATGGCTTCTAGCTCTTCCTATTTGACCATTCAACTAATAATAACAATCTTTCTCAAAATGGCCATACTTGCTGCAATGGTAACACTTCCCAGGTGCCTGTGATCTTCGTTTACCTCTCGAGTTTGATCTTCCTCTACCTCTTGGCATATCCATTGTGTTTTCTTTTGTAGAAGATGAACGTCCACAACTAGAACCTCTTCCTCTATGCTGAAAGAATGCATGATCTCTTGAATTGCCACTTCCTGATGCATTGAAACCAAGTTTTACTTCTTTTGTCATGCAAAGAGCTACTAGCTTGTCAAAATCAGGCATAATGCCTCTTACTGAGATAGAAGTATCTAAAATGTTGTATTGTGGTCCTAGACCATTCAGCATAACTGAAACCATATCATCATCTTCAACCTTGCAATTTATGGAAGCTAAATCATCGGTGAACTTCCTAATATTGGCCACATAATCAGTTATAGATCTATTCCCTCGCCATACGCTATGCAAATTTTGCTTTAAGTGATTTTTTCTAGCTTTCATCGATGTACCAAATATCTTATGAATTATGTCCCAAGCTTCCTTCCATGTGCTAGCCTTCATAATATGTGGAATTAATCTCTCTAATAGACATATCAAAATCTAATGGAGAACCTTTCTTGATTTTTCTATCCATGTTTTAGAAACCTTTTGCTCTTCTGCATTTGGGTTCTCTGGCAACTCAGGACACTCGTACTCTCCATTCACTAATCCCCATAATCCTTTTCCCATCAAAAAATTCTCCATCCTATATGACCATATGTGGCAATTGTCTTTCTTTAGCTTATCACCAACTATTTGTAGAATATTATCACCCATCCTTGCAATTTAAGCACTTCTCTATGCAATGGTAATCTTATGGCAAGTCCTAGAAAAAATTTAGCAGCATTTCGGTTGTATCTCTAGATATATGCACCAAAAGGTGAACATTCACAAGTAATCTCAATGGTTTCTCTCTTGTTCTAAGCAATCCCTGCATCTCTGTGCACTTATATGCTCATTTATGATTGCCCAGAAAGAATTTTGGAAGAGTCTCCTTTGTCCAAAGTGTATATGATCCAAATCAACCATACTGAATCAACTCCAAAACCCAAAATCTGGGTAAAAGCATCAACAACAGCATGTAACATAAGCAAATATACTCTAACGCGAGGCCTCACAATCATATATATATCCTGTGATTGATACACGAGGTCTTTGGTCTGTCTTCTCTTTGGCCTTCAACCTATATCACCAGAGTATATCCAAGCACGAGAATACCCCAATTAAAAACCTTACCACATCCCTCAACTTTTGTTTAAAATCAATGGTTTTCACTAGGGTAACTAAACCTCACAAGGAGTATGATTTGTCCACATTAAGGACCTACAAAATGCATACATTCGTCTCACAGCGTGTGAGTATTGTCCATTTGAGGACCCACAAGAGAATACATGACGTCACTTGCCACATGCAATTGAAATGAAAAAACCAAAATAAATGTGTACCTTTCTGTAAGAAAACCTTCC
>CM035421.1:111812910-111915410 GCA_020310875.1 Ceratopteris richardii
GGGTGGACTGGTGGGAGGTTGTGGGTGGCATGGGAGGTGTGGGTGGAGTGGTGGGTGGTGTGGGAGGTGTGGTGGCACGTTGTGGGCGGTGTGGGAGGTGTGGGTGGAGTGGTGGGAGGTTGTGTGTGGTGTGGGAGGTGTGGGTGGAGTGGTGGGAGGTTGTGGGTGGTGTAGGTGGTGTGGGAGGTGTGGGTGGGGGGTGGGAGTCTGTGCATGGTGTGGGAGGTGTGGGTGGAGGTTGACGCTGGTGTGGGACGTGTGGGTGGAGTGGTGGGAGGTTATGGGTGGTGTGGGAGGTGTGGGTGGAGTGCTGGGAGGTTGTGGGTGGTGTGGGAGGTGTGGGTGGAGTGGTGCGTGGTTGTGGGTGGTGCGGGAGGTGTGAGTGGATTGGTGGGGGTTGTGGGTGGTGTGGGTGGAGTGGTGGGAGGTTGTGGGTGCTGTGGTTGGTGTGGGTGGAGTGGTGGGAGGTTTTGGGTTGTTTGGGAGGTGTGCGTGGAGTGGTGGATGGCTGTGGGTGGTGTGGTGGGGGGTGGTGGGAGGTTGTGGGCGGTCTAGGAGGTGTGGTGGGGGGTGGTGGGAGATTGTGTGTGGTCTCGGAGGTGTGAGTGGAGTGGTGGGAGGTTGTGGGTAGTGTGGGAGGGGTGGGTGGAGTGGTGGGAGGTTGTGGGTGGTGTGGGAGGAGTGGTTGGATTGGTGGGGGTTGTGGGTGGTCTAGGAGGTGTGGGTGGAGTGGTGGGAGGTTGTGAGTTATGTGGGAGGTGTGGGTGGAGTGGTGAGGGGTTGTGGGTGGTGTGGGAGGTGTGGGTGGAGTGGTAGGAGGTTGTGGGTCTTGTGGGAGGTGTGGGTGAAGTGGTGGGACGTTGTGGGTGGTGTGGGTGGAGTGGTGGGTGGTTGTGGGGGGTGTGGGTGGAGTGGTGGGAGGTTGTGGGTGGTCTAGGAGGTGTGGGTGAAGTGGTGGGAGGTTGTGGGTTCTGTGGGAGGTGTGGGTAAGGTGGTGGGAGATTGTGGGTGGTGCGCGAGGTGTGGGTAGATTGGTGGGGGTTGTGGGTGGTGTGGGTGGAGTGGTGGGAGGTTTGGGGTGGTGTGGGAGGTGTGGGAGGAGTGATGGGAGATTGTGGGTTGTGTGGGTGGAGTGGTGGGAGGTTATGGGTGGTGTGGGTGGACTGGTGCGTGGTTGTGGGAGGTGTGGTGCGGGGTGGTGGAAGGTTGTGGGGGGTGTGGGTGGAGTGGTGGGAGGTTGTGGGTGGTGTGGGAGATGTGGATGGAGTTGTGGGAGGTTGTGGTTGGTGTGGGTGGAGTGGTGGGAGGTTGTGGGTAGGGTGGGAGGTGCGGGTGGAGTGGTGGGAGGTTGTGGGTGGTGTGGGAAGTGTGGGTGCAGTGGTGGGAGGTTGTGGGTGGTGTGGGTGGAGTGGTGGGTGGTTGTGGGTGGTGTAGGAGGTGTAGTGGGGGGTGTTGAGAGGTTGTGGGGGATCTGAGAGGTGTGGGTGGAGTGGTGGGAGGCTGTGGGTGGTGTTAGTGGTGTGGGTGGAGTGGTGGGAGGTTGTGGGAGGTGTGGGAGGTGGGGGTGGAGTGGTGGGAGGATGTGGGTAGTGCGGGAGGTGTGGGTGGATTGGTGGGGGTTGTGGGTGGTGCGGGAGGTGTGGGTGGATTGGTGGGAGGTTGTGGGTGGTGTTGGAGGTGTGGGTGCAGTGGTGGGAGGTTGTGGGTGGTGTGGGAGGTGTGGGTGAAGTTGTGGGAGGTTGTGGGTGGTGTGGGAGGTGTGGGTGGAGTGGTGGGTGGTTGTGGGTTGTGTGGAAGGTGTGGTGAAGGGTGGTGGGAGGTTGTGGAGGGTGTGCGAGGTGTGGGTGGAGCGGTGGGAGGTTGTGGGTGGTGTGTGAGGTGTGGTGGGAGGTTATGGGTGGTGTGGGTGTTGTTGTTGGTGGAGTTTGTGGGTGATGTAGGAGGTGTGGGTGGAGTGGTGGGAGGTTGTGGTTGGTGTGGGAGGTGCGGATGAAGTGGTGGGAGGTAAGGGAGGGTGGAATGGAGGGAAAAGAGAAAATGCAGAGGAAACTCATTCGATGGGACTCAGTTCTTTTGCAATCCATTATTTAGCTTTAATCTTCTTGGTTTTGACGACCGCAACCTGCATAACTCCGATGATTCGCATTAGCCCATGATCTCTAGCACTCTATATATCTTCTCTCACAGCACACTGTCCTGAGGCGATATCTTCTTCCAATATCCACACAGTGGCCAGTCTTTTGCCCAAGAGACTGATAGGGAGGTGGTCAAAGGGGGTTGTCGGTGGGGAAGGAGGGGGTTGTGGGGTTATGTGTGGGCTGTGGGTGGGACATGAGTAGTGTGGGGGGGTTGGGCTGCGGGGGAGGGTGTGCTGGGGGTGCATGTGGGTATAGGAGGGGGAGGCTGAGGTGGTGAGTGGGAATGGTTGTAGAGGTAGGGGGGAAAGAGGGAGCAGCGGGGATAGCAGGGTTAGCGGGGATATCTTCTAGACGGGATAGGGGGGAGTTCCTGCGGGCTTTGCAGGCAGGAGAGAGAGGGACTGGTGGGGGGGAGAGAGGGACTAGAGGGAGCGGGGGAGACAGGGACTCGCGGGGGCGGGAGAGAGGGACTAGGGGTGGGGGTTGTAGAGAGAGAGAGAGAGAGAGAGAGAGAGAGAGAGAGAGAGAGAGAGAGAGAGAGAGAGAGAAAGTGCAATTGCACGACAGAGATAGAGATAGAGATAGAGAGAGAGAGAGAGAATTGTATGGCACTATAGACTCCCACATCAAGTCTTTGCAGCGTCTCGGTGCAATAGGTCCTTTATTTGATCATTTCAATAATAAACTACAAACATTGAGTGCAAACACTGACTGAAATAGGGTATGTACAATGAATGAAATTCCTCCATCATGATTTAATTTAGGTAATTCTTTACTCTTGAGATATTGATCAAGGGTATCCTCTTACCCATCAAATCCACTAAATGCACTGCTCCATGTGGTAATACCTTTATCACCCTGTATGGTCCTACCCATTTGGGTGCCAATTTGGTTGAAACTACTTGAATTTGATGCACCAGAACCAAGGATCCTTCATGTACTTCATTAGAACTAGGATACCTCTCGTGCAGTCTTTTGCGCTCTTCTTGTGTTTCCTGAAGTTTTTGCATTGCTCCTTCTCTGTATTCTTCTAATGTCACTAGTCTCCTAATCGGAGGTTCAATTCTAATGGTTCGGGCTCCAATTTCTCTTTTGATAATAAATTCGAATGGTTCCAATGCCTCTTTTCCATATACTTAGTGAAATGGACTCTCGCTAGTGGTTCCTCGCTTTGTAGTTCTGAAGGCCCAAATTGCACCGATCAAAGCTTGTGGCCAAAAAACTTTATGATCAAAAGATAATTTTTGCAGCAATCCAATCAAAATCTTATTGGAGCTTTCTGCTTGGCCATTTGCCCTTGGATAGTAGGCACAATATTTTTTATGAAAAACCTTGTATCTGTCAAATCTAGATTGGACCAATTGATTTATAAAATGTGTGCCCCTATCACTAGCGATTTCTAGTGGGCAACCAAATCTTGAGAAAATACGTTTATACAAAAACTTAGCTATTATTAAAGCTGTGCAATCCACAGTAGCTTTAGCCTCAGTCCATTTAGTTGCATAACATGTGGCCATCAAGATATACTTCTTACCCCCAAGTTGACCAGTTGGACTAATTGGTCCTATGAAATCAAGACCCCATCGTTCAAATGGGAGCCATACTGTGGATATGACTAATGGTTGGAAATTCAATTTGGTTGGCATAGGATCACATCTCTGGCAAATGTGGCATTCTTTAGCAAAATTGATCCCATCCTTGTAAATATGAGGCCACCATAGTCCTTTGTGGATGATTCTATGAGCCAATTCTTCCCCCTTTAGATGCCCTTCACTTTGTGTAGCCTCTAGCAAAAGATTTACCTCCTCTGGATAAACACACTTTCTCAAGATATCATCGTGACAATATCTATATAAATTCCCATTTATGAGTGAGTACGCCTTGGTTTTAGGAGTAATCTTCTCTTTTCTATAGGTGTCAAATGCTCTGCGAGTAATCATACCAATGAGTCTGAATGGCTACTAGGAAGAGATTACTATCCACCAATTCATCATTAGTACCTGTTTCCGTCTTGCTCATTGCAGTCCTGGATACTTGATCTGCCATGTAGTGCTCTCTTCCTGGCTTAATATGAATATCAAAGTTGAATTCTTGAAATAGGAGTAACCATCTACAAACCCTTCTAGCTACTCTAGGCTTGTTTATCAAGTACTTCAAGGGCTGATGGTCAGATATGACTATAAAATGTACACCGAGAAGATAATGCCAGAACTTCTAAAGAGCAAATAGATTAGCCAACCTTCCCTTTCCATCGTACGGTAGTTCCTTCCTGCCTTTGTGAGTAATCTACCGGCATAGGAGATAAGTCTATCAACCTTGTGTGATGATGGTTGAGCTAGAACTACACCAACAGCATGAAAACTGGCTTCTGTATGCACATGAAACTCTAATGACTAGTTAGGAACACTTAAAAGTGGAGCAGTACATAACCTAAATTTTAGTTCACAAAATGCTTTCTCAGCTTCAACATTCCATGAGAAAGGGACCTTTTTATTGGTAACCCTTGATAAGGGCTTAGCTATTTCTAAATACATTCGTATAAATCTTCTATGGTATCCTGCATGGACCAAAAACTTTGCACTTCCTTTGGGCTTTGTGGAATAGGCATGGAAAGGATAGCAGTAACCTTTAGCAGGATCCACCGTTATCCCTTCAGCAGATACTATATGACCAAGAGGAGTGCCCTTCGTGACCAAAAAGTGACATTTAGCAAGATTTAACTTCAAGCGTGTTCTGAGACATTGCTCAAAGATTTCCTTTAGATTTTCCAAATGTTCATGGAAATGTTGAACTGCTCCTCTTCTATCTGTGCCTACAAACACTGAAAAGTCATCCATGAAAATGCGTAGAACCGTTGTCAACCATTTGCCGAATATTAGATACATTGTTCGATTAAATGAAGTTGGTGCATTCTTCAAACCAAAAGCCATGCGGGTATAGACATAAGTGCCCCATGGACTAATAAAGGCTGTTTTGTCCCTATCATCTGGATGGATCACTATCTGATTGTAGCCAATAGAACCATCCAAGAAGCTACACAAAGTGTGACGGGCTACTTCCTCAAGTACTTGCTCTCTGAAGGGCTGAGGAAATCCATCTTGAACAGTTACTTTATTCAAGGCACGAAAATCAACACAAACTCTTATTTTTCCACTATTTTTCTTGGGTACAATAACCATAGAAGAAAGCCACCTGGAATGTTCTACTGGAACAATTATACCTGCTTCTTCTAGTTTTGTAATTTCCAACTTTACCACCTCTGCATACTTTGGATTGAGTTCATGTGGCCTACTTCTTGCAGGCGTGGCTCCCTCAACTAAGGGTATCTGGTGTTATCTAAGCTCCTCTCGTATCCTTGTTAGATCTCTGTAGGACCATGCGAAGACATTTTTGTAAGCAAAAAGTAAAGAAGTTACCTTCTGTAGTAAAGGAGGATAATGCCATAGCAAAGAGGCGAAGTGGACTACTTGAGGGTTCTCTTCATCCCCTAGATTTACTTCTTGTACCAGTGTTTCAGGACTAGTCTTGCTTAAGAAATCATCTCCACTTTATGGAGGAGTGGAATTTAGCTTATGTTCTGCAATATGTTCTCTGCCTTGAGGTATATCCGAAAAGGGGAGATCTTCTTTGCATTCAGGCTCATAACTTTCCTTTTCTCAAACTTCTATAGTTCTTGCCCCTTCAATGTTTGTACTCAAGTGCAAACTCTCATCCTCTACTTCCTTGTGAACTCCTTCCTCTATTTCATTGATTTCCACCGTGCAACACTCTGTACTTTCCATCATCCAATTCAATAATGTATCATCTTCTTGGGGTAATGAGGGCATTACTTGAGTGTCCACAGTATACCCAGTAGTTTTTCCTGAGTCGAATCATGCTTCCAAATGTAGTTGAAGTTTGCTATGGGTGTTTGTTGAAATCCACAGTTTGTTTTTCCCCCAATCTTGCAAAGCTTTTGCTTGCCTCAGCCAAGGTCTTCCCAAGAGTAAAGGGTAAGAAGTCTCTAGTGGAAGTGCAATAACAAAAAAATCTAGAACAAAGTGACAACCCTGTACTATCATCAGTACCTTTCCAATAATGTCGACTGGTGCAACTCGATGTTGATCTGCTAGGGTAACTGTGAATGGTGGCATCTTGGTGGTGTTCAAATTCAGTTTCCTCATTGTGAAATCTGGCATCAAATTAATGCCAGAGCCTGCATCTATAATCACACCTATGAGAGATTTTGCCTTTATGAGAACAGATAACCTTGAGCTTTGGTATTTTGCCAAGGGTGCAGGGAGAAAATCAACCATGAACCCATCTATGCTAGCTTGTTGGCTCAAGTAAGCCGAGTGTACCATCTTTAATAAGTCAATTCTTATTTCTGAATCCATCTTTATGAGTTCATACAGATAACCTTATGATGAATACCTTTCAAGATCTGCTCAATGTTTACCTTATGTGTGTCTTCTTACAGACTTGTTGGTTGGTTTCTTAGTGAAGTAGCCGTCCTTTCATAAGGTCCTTCAATATTTTCTTGGCCCTTCCACCCAACCTTCTTTTCCTCCTCTTTATCCTGGAGTCCTTGTTCCTCTCTGCGGGTTGCTGCCGCTTTTCTGGCCCTAGTCATCATGGGCATTGAAGAAGATGAAACACCATAAGACTGAGTGGTCATACCTTCCACTTGTGGGGAGACTACAATCATGTGAATTGGAGCGGGGTAGCTCTTTGGGCAATCTTTGGTATAGTGATCCTTGGCCCCTAGATAATGTTGACAAGGAGGTGCATCTTCTAGAAGGGAACACCTATTTTGCATATGGCCATACTCACCACAGTGATAACACATCAAATGGCCTATTATATCTAGGCTTCTTTGTACAATTCTCCTCTCTATTAGGTGCATTTGAAGTACTAGCATAATATGAATCCAGAGCTTGAGGGTTACCTGGTTGCTGTGTACCCTTGAGGTAGTAACAGTCTCTAGCTTCGTGGTCGTCCTTTCCATAAAATTAATAGCTTATCTTGTTAGGGCAGTTAGCATTGGAATATCCACGGTTGTTACATATTGTACACCAAATCTGCCTTCTTATATCCTGACTCATCCGCAAATCTTTTAACTCCTGGCGAAGTTGGGCTACTTCATCATCAGTGCGATGCAGCGGTGGCAAGACCTTCTCTTCTTGCTGATTTTGTTGCATTCTCAATGCCTCGAGTTCTTTCCTCAGTTGCCCAATAGGGTCTAGTTCTGCAGCATAATTTGGTTGTGCATCTCTTCAAAATGTTGCCTAGCTTCTTCAATGTGTGATGCTGCTGCAACAAAATCATTGAGGGTTGCATCCAATCTAAGAGACTCAGGTGGCTTCTGTTGAGATGACCTGGGCAAAGCTTTTTCTATCCATTTTTTAACCAAGAGATCACATGGAGCATGTGGAAGACGTGCAACAAGTGCTTTTGTCCTAAGTGTGAAGTTCATGAAAGGATTCACCTGATCTTAGCCTTAGGTTCTCTAGCTAGTCTAGAGCCCTTTTCGAGGAGTCACTTGGTCGAAATGTTTGTGAGAAGGCAATCTTCAAAGCCTCCCATGTAGCAAAATGGCCGTCTACATATTGACTGTACGATTTGTCAGCAAGGCCTTCCAATGTGGATGGCAAGAGTACCACCATTGCATCTTCTCTATTCTACAAACCTCGTCCACATCATAGGCAGATGAATCTCCTCACATGATCATCAGCATCCTCATATGTTTGTCCCTTAAAGGTAGGGAACTTGATATTGAGTCTAGAGAGTAAGTGAGAGAGTCATCCATTGCCACTGGTGTTTCCTTTGACGTATCTGAGGAGAAGTCCAATGTTCTCCTATGCTTTTCATTTGACAGTGGTGTTGCACCCAAATCAATAGATAAATTCAAAGAGGGTAGGGGAGCTAGGTTCACTATTCGAAGGTAAAGATGATTTTTTAAGGTTCCTCCATACACAAAGAGGCTCTTTATCTACTCGTGTATGGTTCATGTACCTACTTGAAAGATGCAATAGGGCAAAGCTAATGGAAAAGGACTATTTACTACGCTCAGGGCATCTTACAGAAATGCAAGTGTCCCACCGGGTGTGCCAAACTCTAGAGGAGGTATTGGGTTATCTATTGTTAGCAGGAGCATGCACCATGCACTTCTAGTACTTTGCCTACTTAAGGGAGGTTCTCCTTAGGGAAATATACCCTTTAACACTTCTGTGAGCAGGCAGAGACCAATAATTGCACAGAATTGTAAATACTTAGGGAGAAGATTAATGAGAAATGACAATAGTGGAAGACCAAACCACTCCTTAGTTCGAACAGATGATTACAAGAGTAGGCAAAGGAAATGCTACAAAGCTAATGCTCTGTGCTAACATGTCAATCCAAAACAAAACAGAATCAATACAAGAGATTCCTCCAATAAAAAGAACACAACTAAATGAAGACTTTCATTAAACACAAGTAGATGAAGACTTGCACTGCTGAGTACAAAGGTATGAAGACTTGCTCTAATGGAAGAGAACGAAAATACCAGTGACTCAAACTGAATGATAAAACCAAGCCACTTCTTTACACTACAGTGCTATTAGCCCTCCATTGGGAAGCCCACACTTTGTATCCTCACCATAGAGTGACTTCCTACAATAGGCTTGTAGCCACAGAGTGCAAAGAGAGGACCAAAAGAGATCCCAAAAATAAGCTCTATACGTGTCTGTATATGTAATAGGCCTCTCTTCTAGTGAAATAATTCATTTTGAACTTTCTGAATTTCATTGTGGGGATAATGCTTAGAATGAATAATTAGGTCATTTTATGCATGTAGGAAAAATTTTGGGTTGACAAGTTTCATATTCTCTCTCTAGACCTTAATTGCATCATGTTTTCGAGTGGGATTTTGAAGGTGAAGATGAAAGAATTAAGGAAAACTCTGTATGAGGGAAAGGTAGAGAAAGTAGAAGAGAATAAAAGTGCCTGTGTGAGATTTTTGTGAATCATGTTCTAAGTACCTCGTTCAGGGTGCTACGTTTAGTTCATTGTAAGAAAATGCCTTGATTTTACTCTCTCTCTAGAATTTTAAACCTTGCAGGGCTCAAAAGTGGCATTTGGAGGTGGATTTGGACCTCAGACGTCTCTAACACTATTGTGCAGATCGATTCCTCATAAGCTTAACTCAATTCCTCATTGTTTTTGAGTTACAAGATTCTCATGCTCACGTGTCACCATGTCTAATTATGTATGTTTTCGGATATGTCTTCTTGTGTTTTTCGGCTATTTTTTACAGGTATGCTAAAGAAAGGAAGTACACTACGATCGCATGGCTTTTTGCGAAAGTTTTGGAGAAACTCGACTTTTTCTAAATTTGGTGGATCACACACTTCTTTGGGGAGCATAGCTGCGATCAAACGGAAAACGATAAGAAGGCCTGCGCATCAACACGGAGGACACACAGAAATCTGAGAATTACCTTGTGATTGAGAGTGTGATTGAGAGTGTGATTGAGAGTGAGAGTGAGAGTGAGAGTGTGATTGAGAGTGCGAGTGAGAATGCGATTGTGATAGCTCGGGGGTGGTCGGGAGGTAGAGGCTTCGTCAAGAAGCTATTGTCCAAAGCTACTGTAACCATTGATTCACATCTATAATATCAGAACTCTTCCTTCTCTACGTCATATTTGTTCTACTCTTCCGCATCAGATTTTCTTTTACCTTGTGCAATCTCTGCGTTCTTCTCTCCACAGTTATTTTTGAGTAATCGAAAGATTGTGATTGGGGATAGATTGTGATTGAGGAGACGCTACAGTATATATCCCCTATGAGTACTAGTCCATTGCTTTTATAGGCTCCACTAGTCCAAGAGGGCCTTGCCGATTCCTCACGTCCACTCATCATGCACCGATTGATTGCCCATAATTGGAGGGGTAGATCAAATATGCCACCAGTTTTGAATTGGATCCTCAAAAATAGGAAGTCTTCATGGCAATAGTCATTTATCCTCTTAGACTTTTTACCACTTACACGTTTACCACTTACCTCATTATGTGCCGCCCGTGATATTGGAATGACCCTCACAAGCACATCCTTCACATAATCCACATAATTCTTGTAGTAGCTTTTGACCCTTAGATATTGAGTGGTGGGAGTTGGTGTGGGAGGTGTGGGTGCAGTGGTCGGAGGTTGTGGGTGGTGTGGGAGGTGTGGATGGAGTGGTGGGTGGCTGTGGGTGTTGTGGGAGGTGTGGTGGGGGTGGTGGGAGGTTGTGGGGGGTGTGGGAGGTGTGGGTGGAGTGGTGGGAGGTTTTGGGTGGTGTGGGAGGTGTGGCTAGAGTGGTGGGAGGTTGTGGGTGGTGTGGGAGGTGTGGGTGGAGTGGTGGGAGTTTGTGGGTGGTGCGGGAGGTTTGCATGGAGTTGTGGGACGTTGTGGGTGGTGTGGGAGGTATGGGTGAGTGGTGGGAGGTTGCGGGTGGGGTGGGACGGATGGAGTAGTGGGTGGTTGTGGGTGGTGCCGGAGGTGTGGGTGGATTGGTGGGGGTTGTGGGTGGAGTTGTGGGAGGTTGTGGGTGGTGTGGGAGGTGTGGGTGGAGTGTTGGGAGGTTGTGGGTGGTGTGGGAGGTGTGGGTAAAGTGGTGGGTGGTTGTGGGTGTGGGAGGTGTGGTGGGAGGTTGTGCGGGGTGTGGGTGGAGTGGTGGGAGGTTGTGGGTGGTGTGGGTGGAGTGGTGGGAGGTTTTGGGTGGTGTGGGAGGTGTGGGTCGAGTGGTGGGAGGTTGTGAGTGGTGTGGGAGGTGTGGGTGGATTCGTGGGGGTTATGAGTGGTGTGGGTTGAGTGGTGGGAGGTAGTGGGTGGTGTGGGAGGTGTGAGTGGAGTGGTGGGAGGTAGTGGGTGGTGTGGGAGGTGTGCGTGGAGTGGTGGGAGGTTGTGGGTGGTGTGGAAGGTGTGGATGGAGTGGTGAGTGGTTGTGGGGGGTGTGGGAGGTGTGGGTGGAGTGCTGGGAGGTTATGGGTGGTGTGGGTGGAGTTGTGGGAAATTGTGGGTGGTGTGGGTGGAGTGGTTGGAGGTTGTGGGTGGTGCAGGAGGTGTGGGTGGATTGGTGGGGTTTGTGGGTGGTGTGGGAGGTGTGGGAGGTGTGGGTGGAGTGGTGGGAGGTTGTGGGTGGTGTGGGAGGTGTGGGTGGAGTGGTGGGAGGTTGTGGGTGGTGTGGGAGGTGTGGGTGCAGTGGTGGGGGGTTGTGGGTGGTGTGGGAGGTGTGGGTGGGGTGCTGGGTGGTTGAGGGTGGTGTGGGAGGTGTGGTGGGGGGTGGTGGTAGGTTGTGGGGGAAGTTGTAGGTGTGGGTGTAGTGGTGGGAGGTTGTGGGGGTTGTGGGTGGAGTGGTGGAAAGTTGTGGGTGTGTTGGAGGTGTGGGTGGAGTGATGGGAGGTTGTGGGTGGTGTGGGAGGTGTGGGTGGAGTGGTCAGAGGTTGTGGGTTCTGTGGGAGGTGTGGGTGGAGTGGTGGGAGGTTGTGGGTGGTGTGGGTAAAGTTGTAGGAGGTTGTGGATGGTGTGGGAGGTGTGGGTGGAGTGGTGCGAGGTTGTGGGTGGTGTGGGTAAAGTTGTAGGAGGTTGTGGATGGTGTGGGAGGTGTGGGTGGAGTGGTGGGAGGTTGTGGGTGGTGTGGGTGGAGTGGGGGGTAATTGTGGGTGGTGTGGGAGGTGTGATGGGGGGTGGTGGGAGGTTGTGGGGGCTGTGGGTGGAGTGGTGGGAGGTTGTGGGTGGTGTGGGAGATGTGGGTGTAGTGGTGGGAGGTTGTGGGTGGTGTGGGAGGTGTGGCTGAAGTGGTGGGAGGTTGTGGGTGGTGCCAGAGGTGTCGGTGGATTGTTGGGGGTTGTGGGTGGTGTGGGAGGTGTGGCTGGAGTGGTGGGTGGTTGTGGGTGGTGTGGGAGGTGTGGGTGGAAAGGTGGGAGGGTGTGGGTGGTGTGGTGGGAGGTTGTCGGTAGTGTGGGAGGTGTGGGTGGAGTGGTGGGTGGTTGTGGGTGGTTGTGGGTGGTGTGGTGGGGGGTGGTGGGAGGTTGTGGAGGGTGTGGGAGGCGTGCGTGGAGTGGTGGGAGGTTGTGGGTAGTGTGGGAGGTGTGGGTGCAGTGGTGGGAGGTTGTGGGTGGTGAGGGAGGTGTAGGTGGAGTGGTGGGAGGTTGTGGGTAGTGCGGGAGGTGTGGGTGGATTGTTGGGGGTTGTCAGTGGTGTGGGAGGTGTGGCTGCAGTGGTGGGTGGTTGTGGGTGGTGTGGGAGATGTGGGTGGAGTGGTGGGAGGTTGTGGGTGGTGTGGAAGGTGTGGGTGGAGTGGTGGGTTGTTGTTGGGCGTGTGGGAGGTGTGGGTGGAGTAGTGAGAGGTTGTGGGTAGTGTGGGAGGTGTGGGTGGAGTGGTAAAAGATTGTGGGTGGTGTGGGTGGAGTGGTGGGAGGTTGTGGGTGGTGCGGGAGGTGTGGGTGGATTGGTGGGGGTTTTGGGTGGTGTGGCAGGTGTGGGTGGAGTGGTGGGAGGTTGTGGGTCGTGTGGAAGGTGTGGGTGGAGTGGTGGAAGGTTGTGGGTGGAGTGGTGGGAGGTTGTGGGTGGTGTGGGAGGTGTGGGTGGAGTGGTGGGTGGTTGTGCGAGATGTGGGAGGTGTGGTGGGGGGTGTTGGGAGGTTGTGGGGGACGTTGTAGGTGTGGATGGAGTGGTGGGAGGTTGTGGGTGGTGTGGGAGGTGTGGGTGGAGTGGTGGAAGGTTGTGGGGGGTGTTGGAGGTGTGGATGGAGTGGTGGGAGGTTCTGGGTGGTGTGGGAGGTGTGGGTGGAGTGGTGGGAGGTTGTGGGTGGTGTGAGAGGTATGGGTGGAGTGGTGGGAGGTTGTGGGTGGTGTGGGTAGAGTGGTGGGAGGTTGTGGATGGTGTGGGAGCTGTGGGTGGAGTTGTAGGAGGTTGTGGGTGCTGTAGGAGGTGTGGGTGGAGTGGTCGGTGGTTGTGGGTGGTGTGGGAGGTGTGGTGGGGGGTGGTGGGAGGTTGTGGGGGGTGTGGGAGTGGTGCGTGCAGTGGTGGGAGGTTGTGGGTAGTGTGGGAGGTGTGGGTGCAGTGGTGGGAGGTTGTGGGTGGTGTGGGAGGTGTGGGTGGAGTTGTGGGAGGTTGTGGGTGGTGCGGGATGTGTGTTGAGATATCAAGCTCAACATGTGATGATCCAGGATGACACGTACTAGTTTTTGATTTCTCTGACATGTATAGTGGTCACGCCGGTATATGTCAGGGATATTTCATTGAGCTTTATTAGATTTATCTACCGAGAGTGATGGCACATTTGTTTCTTGCCAGCTCACTCATTCGCGGACATTAGGTTTTTCCTTATGTATTGGCTTTATATATTGCACTGGTTGTATTCTTGTTTTTAGGTCATTCTTTTACATTCCTTTTATGTAATAGAACAAGAAGAAGAAGATCATTCTTCCTTGCCTCAATCTGTGTGTCTGCTTCTCCTTGAGAGTGAGAGTGTGTGTGTGTGAGCTCTCTTCCTTATCTCCTTCCTCGTGACATGGTATCAGAGCCAGCGTGGCTGTAGAGAGCTCGTGGAGAAGGCGACGGTGAAGACTACGTGGCAGGGCGTGGAGAAAACGTGATTTCACAAACGGCCTCCGTTTGCTACGAAAATCTTCATGAAGGTCGCCATCTCGACCTCTGTTTCGAGTCCGCAAGGTGGGGCCCACAAAAAAACCAGGTCAGTTCCAGAAACTGTAACTTGCATTGTGTTCGGCGACACTCATATATTCCAAATTCAGAATTTCAAGCGATTCCGTGTACTGTTGATACACAAAAACTGTGTTTTTCTGAGATCGAACTTTCATGTCATAGTGCGACAGTGTTCAAGCAGAAGTGCTGCTTGTAGTGTGTTGCGGTGTTGTGAATTGTTGCAGAAATGGCAAACGCAGATGGAATGAGTCAGCTTATGAGCGATAGCCTGGATAAGAACAAGTTTCATGCTTGGAGATTCAGAATGACAAATTTCCTGATGGGAAAAGGCTACTGGAAGTACATCGAAGGAGAGAATGAAAATGCTCCGTAGTTACCAGAAAGGAATCAGACTGCACAACAGTTAAGAGCATATGAGGAATGGAATCAAGAAGCACAAAAGGTAATGTATTGGCTATCTGTTAGCATACAGGATATCATGATTGGACACATACAGGATGCCAAGACTCCAAAAGAGGCTTGGAACAGTTTGGTCACTTTGTACGAGACCAATACAAAGGCACGGAGATTGCAACTCAAGAATGAGCTGCATACATTGGAGAAAAAGAGCATGTCGATAAGTGACTACACTCTAAAAATCAAAAGCATATGTGAGTCACTTGCATCTATTGGCGTGAATGTAGATGATGATGATAAGGTGGAAGTGTGCCTTCGTAGTTTAGGAGCTGCATATAAGCAGTTCAGAACTTCTATACAGACCAGGGAAAATATTCCGAATTTTGCTGATTTGGTCTCTATGCTGATCACTGAAAAAAAGAATCTTGGTGAGGATTCAAACTCCCAAGGAAAGCCCAGTTCTGAGCAGATATTCTACTCTAGCAGAGGAAGAGGCAGAGGTAGAGGTTTTGGAAGTGGAAGAGGAAACAGTAACCAAGACCAAGGTCAACAACAGAATCATGCAGGAGGAAGAGGACAATTTCGAGGCAGGGGGAGCCAAAGAGGTTGCAAAAATTTCCAAAGAAATGATTCAGGTAATGATAGTAAAGGATGCTGGAATTGTGGTAAACCTGGACACTTTGAACGTGATTGCAGGTTAAAGAATCAAAATAACAGAAGGCAACAAAACAACTATGCATCCATAAGTGCAGATGATTCTGAGAAGTTGTTTATGGTTCAACATCACATGATGAATATGATGTCTGCTGGTGTTTCAAAATCGAATGATAATGTCTGGTATGTTGATTCAGGTGCTTCAAATCACATGACCAGTCATGCAGAATGGTTTAGTAGTTTGCAGAAAATGCGAGTTCGTGGATATGTTGAAACAGGTGATGACACATCACATCCTATTGAGCATGCAGGAAACATAGCATTGTCTATGGAGGACGGAAAGGAAAACATCTCGCTGATGTGCTGCATGTTCCAAATATAACAAAGAATCTCGTTTCTGTTGGACAAATGGTTGACCAGGGATTACAAGTGAGGTTCAATGTTGATGGATTATATGTAGAAGAGTACAAGCAGGATGGACGATTGGTTGCCAAAGGAAACAAAGTGGGTAGGATGTTCACCTTAAATGTGAAGATTCCTAAAATGAATGCAGCCATGTTTGCGAAAGGTGCAGGAGTTATTGCAGATATAGAGATATGGCACAAACGGATTGGACATGCAAACTTGCAAAGGCTGAAACTGATACAGTCAAAGGAGATTGTCCATGGACTACCAAATTTCAAAGTTGCAGAAATGCAAAAGGTATGTGCAGCATGTCAATTTGGTAAACAATAAAGAGCATCATTTCCACATGACAAGCATGTTAGTGAGAATGTACTAGAAGTAGTACATACAGATGTTTGGGGTCCAGCAAAGACCACATCTATGGGTAGTTGCAGGCTTTATGTTACTTTCATTGATGACCATACACGCAAAGTATGGGTATATTTCATGAAAGAGCAGAGCGAGGTGTTTACTCACTTCCAAAATTTTAAAGTTATGGTGGAAAAGCAGACAGGGAAGTACATTCAAACATTAAGATCTGATGGAGGAGGTGAATACATGTCAAATGAGTTCAGCAATTTTCTAAAAAATCATGGAATTCGGCGTCAGTTTTCATGTAGGTACACACCACAACACAATGGTGTTGCTGAACGCAAAAATAGACATTTTGCAGAAATAGCAAGAGCCTTGATGGCTGAGAAGAATATGCCTCATTGTTATTGGGCAGAAGCTGTGCATACTGCTGTATACATCATGAACAGAACTCCGACTGCTGCTGTACATCAAGTTACACCTGAAGAGAAGTTTACAAGTAAAAAGCCAAACTTATCACATCTGAAAGGTTTTGGCTGTATTGCATATGTACATGTTCCAGATGAGTTGAGGACGAATCTTGATCCAAAAGCAGAAAAATGTGTCTTCATTGGATATTCCCTTGAGCAAAAGGGGTACAAATGTTATAACCCACTCACATGACAGGCGAAGAATCTCAAGTTTTCAGTGGACCGGATGCATCACCAAGCAATAGTTCCAACTCAAATCCATGGAGTGGAAGATTGCGTGGAAATTTCAGTCCAGCAAATTCATCAAATACATCCAAGAAAGGTAAAGAAAAGCTTTCTGTTGGTAGTAAAACAAGTGCAGGTTTTGAAGATGTTGATGGAGATTCAAGCGGCTTAGAAAAGAGTCTTGATGAGGAACTTGGATTGCCCTCTATGAAGACTCCAGGAGTAAGAAGGGCACATGCAAATGATACAAGAAGAAGTGACCCAGGACAAAGAAGATCTGGGAGGATGCGTAATTCAGTGCAACGATTGAACTATGATAGTTACATGGATCGCCATTGTGCCTGCATGACAAAGGTAATACAAGATGCCGAACCTTCTTGTTTTGAAGAAGCAATTGGTAATGCAGATTGGGAAAAAGCTATGGATGAGGAGATGGCTGCACTTTATGGATGATACATGGAAGCTGGTTCCATTGCCGCAAGGAAAGAAATCCATAGGCTGCAAATGGGTTTACAAGGTAAAGCATAATGCTGATGGTAGCATAAGCAGGTATAAAGCACGATTGGTAGCTAAAGGTTATGCACAAACATATGGCATTGATTATGAGGAAACATTCAGCCCTGTAGCTAAAATGTCTACTGTCAGAACACTTGTTGCATTAGCTACAGCAAAAGGATGGACTTTGCATCAGATGGATGTGAAGAATGCTTTCCTACATGGTGAGTTACAAGAAGAAGTATATATGGACCAGCCACAAGGATATGAAGATTCAAAGCATCCAGAATATGTTTGGAGGTTGCAAAAGGCTTTGTATGGGCTGAAGCAGGCTCCGCGTGCATGGCATGCAAGGATTGCTGATTACTTAGCCAGCATTGGGTTTTCTATGTGTTATGTAGATCACTCACTATATGCAAGGAAGGCTGATGATGGCATCACTATTGTGGCTATTTATGTTGATGATCTGATTGTAGGTGGTGATAATGAAGAAAGCATCAAAAAGGTAAAGAAACTTATGCAGGAATTTGACATGAAAGATCTTGGTGTGCTGCGCTATTTCTTGGGCATTGACTTTATACATACAGAAACAGGTCTATGGATGTCGCAAAGGCAATATGCCTTGAATATGCTACAAAAGTATGGCATGGCTGATTGTAAGCCAATTTCTATGCCTTTAGATCTAAATTTGAAATTGGATACTACATCAGGTGAAGCATTGGAAAATGCTACTATGTACAGGAAAATTGTGGGAAGTCTTATATATCTTACAATTACAAGGCCTTATTTAAGCTACAGTGTTGGACTTGAAAGTCAGTTTATGCAGGTTCCCAGGAAGCCACATTTGGATGCTCTGAGGCGCACTCTACGTTATGTGAGTGCTACTTTGGATTATGCATTGTTTTATGAAGCTGGTGTAGATTTGCACGTTCATGGATACACCGATGCAGATTGGGCTGGTAGTACTCTAGATAGAAGATCTACTAGTGGCTTTCTTTTCTCACTTGGAGGTGCAGCTATTACATGGAGTAGTAAGAAGCAACCCACTGTTGCTTTGTCGAGTATAGAGGCTGAGTATAGAGGTGCTGCAATGGCAGCATGTGAGGCATCATGGCTGGAGATGTTACTTGCAGATTTAGGTGTGGAAGTGCAAAAGCCTATCACTATCTATTGTGATAATCCTAGCAGCATACAATTAGCACGGAACCATGTTTTCCATGCTAGAACAAAGCATATCGAGGTACATTATCACTTCATCAGAGAGAAGGTATTAGCAGGTGATATTGATCTTGTTTATGTGAGAACAGATGAGCAGGTTGCTGATATTTTCACCAAAACACTTGGAGCTGAGAAGTTGAAGAAGTTTCGGAAGATGCTTGGATTATAGGATATGGCATTGAGCTTGAGGGGGAGTGTTGAGATATCAAGCTCAACATGTGATGATCTAGGATGACACGTACCAGTTTTTCGTTTCTCTGACATGTATAGTGGTCACGCCAGTATATATCAGGGATATTTCATTGAGCTTTATTAGATTTATCTACCGAGAGTGATGGCACATTTGTTTCTTGCGAGCTCACCCATTCGCGGACATTAGGTTTTTCCTTATATACTGGTCTTTATATATTGCACTGGTTGTATTCTTGTTTTTAGGTCATTCTTGTACATTCCTTTTATGTAATAGAAGCAGAAGAAGAAGAAGATCATTCTTCCTTGCCTCAATCTGTGTGTGTGCTTCTCCTTGAGAGTGAGAGTGTGTGTGTGAGCTCTCTTTCTTATCTCCTTCCTCATGACAATGTGTGGGTAGATTGTTGGGGGTTGTGGGCGGTGTGGGTGGTGTGGGAGGTGTGGCTCGAGTGGTGGGTGGTTGTGGGTGGTGTGGGTGGAGTGGTGGGAGTTTGTGGGTGGTGTAGGAGGTGTGGGTGGAGTGGTGGGAGGTTGTGGGTGGTGTGGGAGATGAGGGTGGAGTGGTGGGTGGTTGTGGGTGGTGTGGGAGGTGTGGTGGGGGATGGTGGGAGGTTGTGGGGAGTGTGGGAGGTGTGCATGGAGTGATGGGAGGTTGTGGATGGTGTGGGAGGTGTGGGTGGAGTGGTGGGAGGTTGTGGGTGGTGTGGGTGGAGTTGTGGGAGGTTGTGGGTGGTGTGGGAAGTGTGGGTGGAGGTTGTGGGTGTTGCAGGAGGTGGGGGTGGAGTGGTGGGAGGTTGTGAGTGGTGTGGGAGTGGTGGGAGGTTGTGGGGGATGTGGGAGGTGCGGGTGAAGTGGTGGGAGGTAAGGGAGGGTGGAATGGAGGGAAAACAAAAAATGGAGAGGAAACTCGTTCGATGGGACTCAGTTCTTTTGCAATGCATTGTCAATCTTCTTGGTTTCGAGGATCGCAACATGCATAGCTCCGATGATTTGCATTATCCCATGATCTCTAACAGTCCATATATCTTGTCTCATAGCACACTGTCCCGAGGCAATATCCCCTTTCAATATCCACATAGCGGCCGATCTTCTGCCCAAGAGACCGATAGGGAGGTGGTGAGAGGGGGCTGCGGATGGGGAAAGAGGTGGTTGTGGGGTTATGTGTGGGCTGTGGGCGGGGTAGGAGGAGTGTGTGGGGGGTTGGGCTGCAGGGGAGGGTGCGCTGGGGGTGCGGGTGGGTATAGGAGGGGGAGGCTGAGGTGGTGAGTGGGGAGGGCTGTAGAGGCGCGGGAGGGGGAGAGGCAGCAACGAGGATAATGGGGATATCCTCCAGGGGGGATAGCGGGGGGAGTTCCTACAGGCTTTTTGGGCAGGAGAGAGAGGGACTAGCGGGGGGGAGGGGAGAGAGGGACTGGCAGGGGCGGGGGAGAGAGGGACTGGCGAGGATGGGGCACACAGGGACTGGGGGGCGGGGGTTGTGGAGAGAGGGAGAGAGAGAGAGAGAGAGAGAGAGAGAGAGAGAGAGAGAGAGAGAGAGAGAGAGAGAGAGAGAGAGAGAGAGAGAGAGAGAGAGAGAGAGAGAGAGAGAATTGTACGGCACTAGATGATGCAAGTTATAAACTATGTAAGACCATTCCTTCATGTCGATTATGCAAATGCTAGAGCATGAAGTTCAATCTTCTCATTCATCTCTATAGGAAAATCAGATTAAATGCGTGATTCAATTTGAAAACTATGGAAATATTTTTTATTCTACCTTTATCTAAATCATAATCTATATTCATTAACTTCATCTAGTGTAAATTCAAAAATTAATTATATTGTTGCATCAGAAGCATCTCTATCCATACTGTATGTTCCTCCAATTTTGGGAAGGTCTTGTGCATGGAATTTGAAAATTGATATGATTCTCTTAGTTTTCTTATGTGATACATTCTTTATTCCCAATCATACTATGAATCAAAAGGTCCCATTTCGGAGCTCCTATTAACCAACGTCAAAGTATTTTGACATTTTTCCAATGGATATCATGATCCCAAAGTCTCCAAAAATAAAACGCCTCTAGTTGTAAAGCTTTTCTAAACATTCAAGACTCTCTTAGAACTCTCACATATTGGATGATTTCCTCGTATTTCCTTATAAACTATGATTTTTTAATGACTTCCTTTCATAGTAATTCAGTAGATTAAAGTTGAATCATGGATTCTAGATTAAGGGAGTATATTTATAAAATGAATGGGTTCTAATATATATATATATATATATATATATATATATATATATATATATATATATATATATCTATTTGGTATCGATTATAAAGTTAGTCATTCAAACCCACTAAACACAAACTTCTTAGAAATGGTTTGATGGTTTTTATTGAACTCAGGTCCAATGTTTCAAAAAGCTTGATGAAGAATTGAAAAGTTTAATAATCAACTAGATCATCGAATATACAAAAAATCGTTGCAGTCAAAACTCTCTAAGTTTCAATATTTTTCATATTCTTATTTCCCCTAGTTCAATATGTTTAGGGTTGGCAGCATTTCCTTAGCATGCAACTAAACGTTTTTCTCATACAGATTCCTTGAACTTGTTAAGATCATAATCAAACCACAAAACTTTAATGTGTTGAAAAAAATTGATGTCTTTACCCAAAATGTTTTTGTTGTCATTAGGGGAAAAAGTGAGCCCTGCATGGGCCTTGTAAGGATCCCTAATTTTTAGGGATTAAAATTCAGATTGTAGAGGATTAAGGGGACACAAAATACCACTAGTGGTTTTCTCTATTAAAATATAGAAGAAAAAAAGCTTCAAATGAAGTGTGGGTCGAATTTGATTCAGACCATTGGATATGGTCTTTCGAACGATGAAGATTAAAAGGGATGAGAGACAATAATGATTGCACCTGTAGTAAAATAGCACAGTAGAGAGAGACTCTCAAAAATGCAGTCAATCGGAATCGTTCATTCCTCAAGATCAAATGGTCCTGCGCAGTTTGCGCTGAGATAGAAAACGCAAATCATTTGTAGCCATCAGATGTCATCGCGATCGAACGCCCGTCCGTGTTTCTAGCTGATCCTCATCCCTATCCAGTTTGTAGCCATCCGATTTCGTCAAGATCAAACGAACGTCCGCAATTCTAGCTGATCCAGTTTCGGTTGTAGTTCGCGTCCGTCCGATGAAAGGGGGATCCAAGGGTGCATGACAAAACTAGACTTGGGTGATGGGAGGTGATCCATAGCCCTCAGATCTTGGGTTAATCTAATGGCTCACGTCTACTGGCGCATTGGCTTTTGCGATCTGAATCAGAGCCACACAATCAGCGAATGATCGAACGGTCCACCATCTATGGAGCCTTGACTTTTGCGGGATCATGCAATCCGTTCGATCTTTGGATCATCCAGCGGCTACGATTCAATTATTTGAAAATGTAAACCACTCTTCTCTACAAAACCACAAATTCATAGTGGTTTCAGAGTCTTTGACTAGCACAAACCAAGGGAAGCCTAGTCCTAGTCTAGTAGATTCAGAGACTAGACTGTGGCCACCACCCTCCTCTCATTGGTCCATCCTTAATCACTCCCTAATCTAAAAGGCCCATTCAGGGTTCAATTATCTATTCGTTCAATTATCTTATTTGATTGGTTAATCTTTTTGTTCTTTTATAATTCCTTGAAATTCCTATGTACTAAAATCCAAATCTACTGCAAAGATTGTAGTTTAGAGATTAAAACACAAATTTGTAGTGGAAATTGCGTGATTTACTCTTGGGTTATGATTACTCATCGCATCTTTATTGAGGGAATCCATTGAATTTCGTATAATTTGATTTATTTTAGGTCACTCAACTCAAATAAGGCCATGTTTTATCTACTTGAATTTTTAATGAGGATGCCCAAAGTTATATGTTCTTGCATCTTCTTTGGTTGTTTTTCCTTAATAAGATTTCAGTTCATATCCTTAATAATATTATATTTTTACTTCTCACGTTTCTCTCTAGAGTTTCAATTCCTTTTTAGATTGTATTTTAATTGAAATTTTCTTTGAATGAGCTGAAGGCTAAGTGATACACACAATCTCAAGGCCCAATGTTCAATAACATCTTTCCTCAGTTATTGTGAGTACAATATCTGATGTTGCACACCACCATACTTTATAATTACCATAGATGAACATGAACACTTGGGACTTTGCCTTCAATGGGTATACCCATCCATGCCTGGAAAAATCATTGATGAAAGTCACGACGTAAAGATAATTCGCAAAAGAAGGTGTCTGCATAGGACCAAAGACATCACTTTGTACAAGCTGCAATTTTTTAGTAGCCCGAACTGAACCATCTTTTGGAAAGGACAAACACTGCATTTTGCCCAAAATATAGCCTTCCCAAACATGTGTTCTAGGTGCCTCTAGGTTGGGCAAAGAGGACACCATTTCAGATTTTCTATAGGCGTAGCAAACTAGCAAAATTTAGATGACCAAAGCGTGCACGCCAAAGTTTTGCATCTGACATAGCGTAAGGATCATTTACTACAGATGCCAAATCATTTACAAGACTTTGATACTCGATGAGCTTATACAGCCCACCACATAAAATGTCAGAAGCAATAATCACATCACCATTAGACAGATCATGAACTGTACACTTGTCATCAAGAAATTTCACAACGAAGCCAATCTTGGCTAATGCAAAAATTGATAACAGGTTCTTCTTGATCCCTGGCACAAATAAAGCATCTGACAAAGTGAAAGAACTACCATCAGTAGTAGTCAAAATGATCTTACCAACTCCCATAATAGGATAAGAGGAGTTGTTGGCGCATGTAATAGTATTCCCTATAGGAGAAGGCTCGAGTGAAGAGAAGAAACTATGTTGCAAGGTAATATGTTTGGTCGCCCCACTGTCAAAATAAACATATGAGTCTACTACAGACATGCACTGCTCATGAGAAGATGGGTTAAAACTGTAGACAGTAGTAAACACCCATTCTTCTTCCTCCGCAAGATTAGTAGACTCTGTTTTCAGTGTAGAGGCTTCTGCAACAACCATTCCAGCCTCTTTTTTCTTTGCCTCTTTAGCAGCCAGTTTTGGATAATTCTTTATGATATAATCATTCCCTTTATAGTACTTACAAAACATTTTTTGCTTTTCTGATTTCTTCTCATCTTTATCTTCCTTCTTTGAATATGCAGAATTAGCAAAGTTTTGCTTACTAGTTGAAGAGTTCCATTTTTTTCCCTTCTAACTAGCTAGGAAAGCTTGATCCACAACTCGTATAATGGACCTGTTATGCCTGGACTGATCTTCTTGCAACAGAATAGAGACTAACTCCTCAAATGATAAGGCATTTGGATTGCCTTTCATCATCAACCGAAGAGTAGAAGAAAAACTCTGATATGAATCAGGAAGACCATTCAGAATAGTCTGCACAAGGAGCTATCTGGTATAACCTCATCAGTAGAAATCAACTCTTCGTTCAAGTCTTTGATCTTCATTAGGAAATTGTCCATAGAATCATCTTCATTCATGTGCTCACTCTCCAATTCTTTTCGAAGATAAGCAACACGAGCCTCATTCCTAGCTTGGTACAATGTGGTAAGTGTATCCCAAGCATCCTTAGCTATTCTGCAAGAGTGAATGTGAGGAATAATGGCATGTGTGACAGACAAAGCTATCAATGCATGTGCCTGGGCATCTCTGCCATCCTAGCGAATCTAATATGTAGTAGCTGTAGCAGAAACCACGACACAAACAAGAATATGTAGAATATCATCATCTTCAACACCTTCTGCATCAACTTGAGTAGCTGCAATTGTAACAGTTGGAGGTATGATAGGACGTTCTTTGACACCCTGTACAATGTTCCACACTCCTTTTGCAGCCAACACATGTGGCATCATATAAGCCCATAACGGGTAGTTGGTACCATTCAACTTATCCTCAAGAGCCAACATACGAAATACATCACTGCTTTTAGCCATGGTCGGTGACTAAAATACCTTGATGTAGAAAATTGACTGTGTCTCAAAAAGTTGAACAGAACTGCCTAGACAAATCCCACTAGACGTGTACTAGACTTCGAGATGCTTATACTAGTGAACAAAAATTGGTATATACCTTTGGTGAAAAAAGATGAAATAGCCCTCACAAGCACTTTGATAGTGCGTTCGGAGGCCGAAATGAGTCAGATCCCAATTTTGGCAACACGCTGAGTATGCTCACCAAAATTCGTGTGATTCTCACACTACAAACGGAGGAGTGTCGACAGTGCCCTAGATGAAGCGATGACCTACTCTGATACCAATTGTTGGAGTTAGATGTCTGCGGAAGCACACGAACAACAAAAGGAAAAAGAAGAAGCTTGGAGCACAACATACAATATTGAATGTATTACTAGAGAATGTACAAAGATAAGTAGCCCATTAGGGCAATCGGCATATATACAAGCGAGGGGGAAAAAAACCTCCTAAAGAGGAAAAAAAGTGGCCCGACGGTCCTAGAGTGTTCACACACATCACTACCTAAATATATCAATACCCTCTTACTATTTTCCCATTAACCTTGAGGTTATAAGGAGTTTTAAGAGCTAAAGGAATTCCATGCTGTATATGTTTGTATATGTGTATGTGTGGGTATGTATGTATGTGTAAGTGTATGCAGATGTGTATGTGTATGCATGTATGTGTGTGTATGTATGTATATATAAGTTTATGTATGTATGTATGTGTAAGTGTATGCATGTATGTGTGTATATAATTGTATATGTGTGGGTACATATTTACTATGTATGTGTATGTATGTATATATGTATGTGTATTCATGTATGTGTGTGTCTATTTGTATGTGTGGATATGTATGTATGTGTATGTGTATGCATGTATGTATATGTTTATGTGTATGTATATTTGTCAGTATGTATATTTAAGTGTATGTGTATTCATGTAGGTGTGTGTCTAGATGTGTATCTGTTTGGTTATGTATTTACTGTGTATGTGTATGTACGCATATCTATATGTGTATGCATGTATGTGCATGTTTATGTACATATATGTATATCTCTATGTGTATGCATGTATGTGTGTGTATATGTGTATGTGTGGGTATGTATGTATGTGTAAGTATATGCATATGTGTATGTGTATGCATGTATGTGTGTATGTACATGCTATGTATGTGTAACTGTATGTATATGTGTATCTCTACACATGTATGTGTGTGTGTATATGTATGTGTGTGAGTATGTATTTACTATGTATGTATGTATGTATGTATATGTGTATGTGTATGTATGTATGTATGTATATGTGTATAAGAATGTATGTATATGTGTATGTGTATGCATGTATGTGTGTGTATATGTGTATGTGCGAGTATGCATGTATGTGTAAGTGCATGCATAAGTGTATGTGTGTGCATGTATGTATATAAAAGTGTATGTATGTATGTGTATGTTTATCTCTATGTATATGTGTATGTGTATGCATGTATATGTGCTTGTATATATGTATGTGTGTGGGTAGGTATTTACTTTGTATGAGTGTGTGTCTCTATATGCAGGTCCATAATTTTAGAGTTTGTTTTTTATATTCCGATCCTTTTTCCTTATTTAAGATTGAAATAACAGGAAATATTGTATGGTAGAACAAAATAATAGAAGACCTAACATACCACCTGAGACGTGGCAGTAGTTTTGCAAAAAGCTATGTCTTCACAAAAAACTTCCACATTAGAAGGTATACAAATTAGTATTTTATATTACAGTAACTTATAATTGTTACATATTTTATCTTTCATCTATGTATTTTTGTTTCATTAAATAAATGAAGGCGACTGCGAAAAAGAGAGTTCAAACTAGTCATACATCACACTTACACCAAATGGGCCATCATGTTTTTGTAGCTACGTTTGTAAGTATATGTACTATTGAAACTATATCTTTTATTTAAGTTAAAACACTAATTATTAATCTTTTCTATGTGTTTCAATGCACCAAAAGAATTATGGTTGATATCCTATGGGCAAAGGAAACTCGTTTTGCTATGCATTGTGGATATCGATGTCTGACTGAGTACATGCAAGATCATCCAAATGGTTTTGTGATTATTAGTACTTTTCATATAACTATGTGATTCTAATTTGTGTTTTATATGTTTTATTTATTTATGTTTATTATATGTCATACAGGAGTATTATGGTGAGGCCAATATGGATGAGGTGGAGAGAGAGGACGATCTGGATCATCACAGAGTGCTCACACCTCTACCCATGATGCCACTATAGACACATCAAATCATGTGGATGATCATGATGATGAGGATGATCATGATGATGAGGATGATCATGATGATGATCATGATGATGAGGAATTAGAGGATGATGTGGATGAGGATGATCATGATGACCAATATATTACATCGGATATATACTTTACGTTGGTACACTTACTTATATCTATATAATTTCTCATTTCAATTATGTTTTAAATTGTGTTCATGGTACTAATTAATAAAAATTCTTGCTTTAATGATTTTTATTGTTGCTTGTATTTATCATGTGTTTTACTACCTTAATTATATATTCATTCATATTATATGTGTGTTTGTGTATATATGTATGTATGTATGCATGTGTGTGTAATTGTGTGTATAAAATGTATGTATGCACATCTAGGTATTTATCCATATTTATGTTAGTGTGACTCAATGCATGTATATGCATGGATGTATGTGTGTATATATGTGCATATATATGTTTTATGTATATACATGTGTGTATGTGTATGTGTATGTGTATGTGTATGTATATATATGTGTATGTGTAAGTGTATGTGTACATGTGTGTGTGCATATGTATGTGCACGTGTGTATATGCATCTATATGTGTATATATGTATGTGTATAAGTGTAGCATGTATTTGTGTGTGTGTAGGTGTAGGTATATATGCATTTGTAAATGTCTGTATGTGTATGTATATGAGTGTGTATAGGTATGTATGTGCATGTGTATGTGTAATTGTATGTATGTATGTGTGTGTATGTGCATGTGTATGTGCATGTGTGTGTATATGTGTAGAGGAGGTACTAGGGTATCTACTTTTAGCAGGATCATGCAAGTTGCACTTCTGGTACTTTGCCTACTCAAGGGAGGTTATCCTTAGGGAAATATACCGATGTTTCCATCAGGTGCTTTTACATTGCCTATTTTCTCCACAGGATGTCTTGTGTCATCTCCTGTTTGTACCTCATGCTTATTCCTTGGATCTTCTAAATCTGATAGGAGTGCCACATTTCTTGCCACATGATTTGAACAACCTGAATCTATGTAGAAAACATGCTCATCAGATTTACCTTGTGGCATAGCCATGTTCATGATCAATAATGAATCCTCTTTGTCTGAGTCTTCTGTGTAGTTACTATAGTCTCTCCTTCCTTTGTAGCCTCCTTGATAGTTTGATTGATTGTAGTTGTTGTAGTTGCCATGATAATTGTTGAACCTTCCTCTTGAGTAGCCATAACTTCCTCTATTGTATCCTCTTCCTCTTTGATTCCTGGAATTCCTAAAGAAATTTTGAGTTGTATGATTAGTTAATCCACAAATAGAACATGGGTTGGAGTCTTGGGATCTCCCCTTGCCTTGTCTACCTCCTCTTCCTCTACCTCTGCCATGTCTTCCTCTACCTATATAGTTAGCTTGATATGTACCTGCTTCATCATCCACTTTCTTTGACTTTCCTTTGTTATCTTTGGACTTGTTTTTATCAGTGTATAAAGCTGAAGATTTATTACCTTTAGAGCTTTCTCCATTTTTGATAAGCTTTGCCTCTTGAGTAAGTAGTTGTCCAATGAGTGTATTGAAATCAGGTACATGCATGTCCATGTACAAATCCATAGCTGTGGTGAATGCTTTCCAGTTGTCATCTGCCTTCAAGCCATTGATGACCTGCCTTACAATTTGCTCTTCATCTGTTACCTCTCCAATGCTTCCCAACTGATCTGCTATGTCCTTGAGCTTTGTGAAAAAATCAGTCACATTTTGTTTGGGACCCTTCTTGAGAGTTGTGAAATCCCGCCATAGTTGATGCTTCCTAGCTTTAGTACTTGAAGAAAAGAAAGCTTCAAGTGCATCCCACACTTCTTGAGATGTCTTACAACTTCTAATGTGAGGCAACAAAAAATCTGAGATCGAGTTGAGGAGATAAGACCTTGCAAGTGCATACTTGGAGCACCATGTGCTCAATCTTTCTTGCTCTTCTTGTGTTGGTTGACTTTTGTTCCTAAAACTTGGCATAACTTCATCTCCAGCCACATAACCATATAAACTTCTACCTTGGAGATAAGCTTCCATCCTTAATGACCAAGCTGAGTAGTTACCTCTGTCCAATTTGTCAATTGATGAAGGAAATCCATCTGCCATGTTGTCCAACCTTGCTTTGATACCACTGTGAAGAGATGGATAGGTATGTGCTTGAAGATGAAGAGGTGTTGCAAAATCCTTGATCTACACCAGCCAAATGAACTCCAGGAGTATATGGTGGGCCCTTTTAGCTTGCCAATGGATGTATTAGACACCCTATGTGCCTTTAAATATCACTCTCAAAAAGATAGATCAAAACAGATAAGTTGGAGTTAGCTCAGAGGTGAAGAACTTGCTATTTTGGTTCATACACCTGTCCAGTGTTTTGCATATTTCTCTGAGCACAGCAGCAATTAGCTTAATTCCTCTTGGGGAAGTCTAGTTAACTTAAAGAGCTAACTTTCTAGATTAATCTCATAAAAAATATTGAACTACACACTGAGAATGATGTTTAACAACTGATGACATCATCCCGATTTTCATGGGCTGCTATAGTAATGAGACCAATGAGCAGAAAAATAAACAAAACTCAAGATTAAAGAATTTAATGATTATGAAAATTTGTACGCTTATACAAGACAGTAAGTTGAATCCAACAAGATTTAAAGCATTGAATTTAGATAAGTAACCACTGAGAAATGGCTCTGACAAGATGAGTACAAAAGTCGGGTACCTGATAGAGAAGTGAAAATGAACAGATACTGTTGACTTCAACTGAACATAACTGAAGATTTAAACACCCAAATGAAATGAAAATTGATGAGCATATAGTAGACTTATAGAGCTAACGTTACCAAGTTAAATCACTGAAAATCATGCACCAAGCTCAGAGAAACCATCTCTGCAATCTGATTGAGAAAACTGAGAGATATGGCAGTGAGTAGTACACTTCACAATACATGGAAATATGAACTCAAATGATCATGAAAATGAAAGTATATTGCTTATACAATAGAATGGACTTACTAATACATGTGTGCCTTGTAATCACACCTCGATATGGCATAAATCTCAGCTCTTGGAGGTCTTCAAATAGGTCTCTCTAACCACGACTAAAACTGCCATCTATTTATAGTTGAGTTTGGGAGGCTAACTTCCCTCAATCACTGTCCAATCAATTAGTGATTGATTTGATTCTCTATCTACCACAAATCATGAATTCGTGGCTCCTCTTTCCCTTTTTGATCAAGTGGACTCAACCACTTAAGATTCTTTCACTTTTACATTAAGTAAACTCTTCAAAAGTTACAAGAGGTAGTTCACAAGTGAACTTTACATTGACTTCATTTTAAGGCTTCTTCTATGACTTTGTGGGACTCAAGCCAATACTTAGGCTTGTCATAAGCTTGCTCCGATAATTCTTGCACTTCATCAATGCATCTTTCTCCTCACATGGCTTCCTTAGCAAGTGGCATCCATAGATATTTGTATAAATGAGCTTTTTCCAAAGGATGTGGGGGGAAATATGAGGGGGTGGGAGGGGGTGGGCTATGGGGGCTGAGGGGGGAAATATGAGGGCGTGGTGTGGGCGTGGGCTGTGGGGGCTGAGGGGGGGGGAATATGAGGGGCTGCCGGGGGCGTGGGTTCTAGGGGCTAAGGGTGGAAATATGAGAGGGTGGCGGGGGGTGGGTTCTGGGGCCTGAGGGGGGAAATATGAGAGGGTGGGGGGATGGGCTGTGGGGGTTGAGGGGGTGGCGGGGGGGGTGGGTTGTGCGGGCTGAGGGGGGAAATATGAGAGGGTGGCGAGGGGTGGGCTGTGGGGGCTGAGGGGGGAAATATGAGGGCTTGGCAAGGGGGTGGGCTGTGGGGGCTTAGGGGGGGAAATATGAGGGGATGGGCTATGGGGCTGAGGGAAAAAATATGAGGGGGTGGCTAGGGGGTGGGCTGTGGGGCCTAATGGGGGAAATATGAGGGTTTGCAGGGGGGGATGGGTTGTGGGCGCTGAGGGAGGAAATATGAAGGGGTGGATGGCGGTGGGATGTGAGGGCTAAGGGGGGAAATATGAGGGGTTGGCCAAGGGGTGGGCTGTGGAGGCTGAGGGGGGAAATATGAGGGGTTGGTAGGGGTTCGGCTATGGGGGCTGAGGGGGGGAATATGAGCGGGTGGGAGGGGGTGTGCTATGGGGTCTGAGGGGGGTAATATGAGGGGTGGCGGGGGGGTGGGTTATGAGGAATGAGGTGGGAAATATGAGGGGGTGGGGGGGGTAGGCTCTGGGGGCTGTGGGGGGAAATATGAGGGGGTGGCGGGGGGGGTGGGCTTTGGGGCCAGAGAGGGGAATATGAGGGGGTGGCAAGGGGGTGGGCTGTGGGGGTTGAGGGGGGAAATATGAGGGGGTGGTAGGGGGGGTGGGAAATGGGGGCTGAGGGGGGAAATATGAGGGGGTGGCGAGGGTGGGCTGTGGGGGCTGAGGGGGGAAATATGAGGGGGTGGTGGGGAGGTGGGTTGTGGGGGCTGCATGGGGAAGTATGAGGGGGTGGCAGGAGCTACGGGGCGAAGGGGGGAGGGAGAGAGAGAGAGAGACAGAGAGAGAGAGAGAGAGAGAGAGAGAGAGAGAGAGAGAGAGAGATGCCATAATACAGACCCCCACATCAAGTCTTTGCACCGTCCGAGTGCAATTCCTCTTTATTTGCTTATTTCAATGAGACCAAAATAAACTGTAAACACTACATGAAATATGGTATATATAGTGAACGAAGTGCTTCCCATTGGACTTAATTCAGGTAATTCTTCACCCTAGAGATATTGACCAGGGGTATCCTCTTACCCTGCAAATCCTCCAGATGCACTGCTCCATGTGGGAATACCTTAATAACCCTGTATGGTCCTATTCACTTGGGTGCTGATTTGGTTGAAATTGCTAGGATCTGATGCACCAAAACCAAGGATCCTTCCTATAGTTCATTGGACCTAAGATACGTGTCGTTTAGTCTCTTGCACTCTTCTTGTGTTACGTGAAGTTTTTGCATTGCTGCTTCTCTGTATTCTTCTAATGCCACGAGTCTCCTAATTGGAGGTTCAATTCCAATGCTTTTGGCTCCAATTTCTTTTTTGATAATGAATTCGAATGGTTGGAATGCCTCTTTTCCAACTACTAAAGGAAATGGACTCTCGCCAGTGGTTCCCCTCTGTGTAGTTCTGAAGGCTTAAAATGCACCGATCAATGCTTGTGGCCAACAGCTTTGATGATCAAAACATAATTTGCGTAGCAACCCAATCAAAATCTTATTAGAGCTTTCTGCTTGGCCATATGCCCTTGGATAGTAGGGACAAGAATTCTTATGGAAGACCTTGTACCTGTCAAATATAAATTGGAGCAATTGATTCACAAAATGTGTGCCCCTATCCCTAGTGATTTCCAGTGGGCAACCAAATCTTGAGAAAATACGTTTATACAAAAACTTAGGTACTAGTAAAGCCATGCAGTCCATAGTAGCTTTATCCTCTATCCATTTAGTTCATAACATGTGGTCATCAAAATATACTTCTTGCCCCCAGGTTGATCAGTTGGACTAATTGGTCCTATGAAATCAAAACCCCATCGTTCAAATGGGAGCCATCATGTTGATATGACTAATGGTTGGAAATTCAATCTGGTTGGCATAGGAGCACATCTCTGGAAAATGTGGCATTCTTTAGCAAACTTGATTGCATCCTTGTAGATATGAGGCTACCATAGTCCTCTGTGGATGATTTCGTGAGCCAATTCCTCCCCCTTTTGATGCCCTTCACTATATGCTACTTCCAACAAAAGATTTACCTCCTCTGGATAAACACACTTCCTCAAGATACCATCCTGACTATATCTATATAAATTTCCATTTATAAGTGAGTACCCTTTGGTTTTAAGGAGTAATCGTCTCTTTTCTACAAGTTTTAAATGTTCTGGGAGTTTTCCAGTAGTGAGACAAAGGAGAATTCCATCATACCATTCAGCCTGAGTTGCTACTAGGAAGAGATTACTATCCACATACCTATTGCCTTATCGCTCATTGTGGTCCTAGATACTTGATCTGCCATGTAGTGATCTATTCCTGGCTTAATATGAATATCAAAGTTGAATTCTTGAAACAAGAGTAACCATCGCCAAACCCTTCCAGCCACTCTAGGTTTGTTTATCAAGTACTTCAAGGGTTGATGTTCAGATATGACTATAAAATGTACACCAAAGGTAATGCCGAAACTTTTGAAGAGAAAATACAATAGCCAAACCTTCCCTTTTGGTTGTATTGTAGTTCCTTTATGGTTTGGTAAGTAGTCTGCTAGCATAGGAGATAGGTCTATCAACCTTGTGTGATGATGGTTGAGCCAAAACCACACCAATAGCATGAAGACTAGCGTCTCTATGTACATGAAACTCCAATGACCACTTAGGAACACTTAAAAGTGGATCACTACATAACCTCAATTTTAGTTCACAAAATGCTTTCTCAGCTTTAGGACTCCATGAGAAAGGGATCTTTTTACTGGTAAGCCTTGACAGGGGCTTAGCTATTTTTTAATCCATTTGGATAAATCTTCTATGGTATCCTACATGGCCCAAAATACTTTGCACTTCCTTTGGGCTTTGTAGAATAGGCATAGAAAGGATAGTAGTAACCTTTGTAGGGTCAACCGTTATCCCTTCACCAGATACTATGTGACCAAGAAGAGTACCCCTAGTGACCAAAAAGTGACATTTAACATGATTTAACTTCAAACCTGTTTTGAGACATTGCTCAAAGATTTCCTTCAGATTTGCCAAATGATCATGGAAAGCTTGAACTGCTGCTCTTCTATGTGTTGTAATCCTGATATCTTGTTTTCATGCTTATGATCTGGGGTCGTGGGATCTCGTGCATCATCTCTAGTCAAATTATCCATACCTATTAGTCTTGGATTGTGGTACTTTGTGTATCAGTTACATATCCTTGTACTCTTTCCCTGCATGGGTGAACTTGTAATGAGAAATACATTTCTATAATCTTGTCGACTAAAGTCAGAGAGCACAATCTAGTGCTCCCTTGACATTTTGGCAAGACTCGCTTTGATTTAAGATCAGGCATCATGGAGAATCCTTATGATCAGATTGTAGCATCACTTCAAAGTCTTCAACAACAAATCAAGGACCTAAGTCATAGACATACACATATCGAGATGGAACATCCGATGCATGTAGGAACACTCATCCAGGAACTAAAAGAATGATTCAGGAATCTTCAAGAAAATTAAGGAAGCATTCAATTCAACCAACCTCCTACCTAATCTTTCATCAAGGAACCCAACATTTGCATGCCAGAAAAGTTCGATGGTGACCTAACAAAGTTTCGAGGGCTCGTATAATAAGTCAAATTGTACATTTGTCTGCAGCCTCATAGATACCATGATGATGCATGCAAGGTCGATTTTATTAGAACCTTGATCTATGGTCAAGCATTATCATGGTTTACCCCAATCTTGGAGAAGGATATGGCCATACTTCATGACTGTGAGGGGTCTCTTTGAGAACTCATAGCCACATTTGGAGATGCAGACATGAGTCGAGTGGAAAAAGTAAAACTCCAAAAACTATGTCAAGGTAACCATCCTGCCTCTATCTATGCATCAACATTTAGACAGTTGATATGTGACCTCACTTGGCAAGAAGATTATTTCATAAGACAATTTGGATGGGGTCTAAGAGATGATGTAAATGACCTTTTGACCACGATGCTAGAGGTTAAGACATTGAATTAATATGTCAACCAAGCTATTCAATGTGATAATCGCCTTTTGAAAGGAAACAAGAAGAATAAGTAGAAGGAATACCTGGCCAATGGAACCCTTCCAACTCACTCCTAGAGATGATTCTATGCCCAAACCTATGTAGATAGTAACTAGGTTTGAGCTTCTAACACCACCAGAGAAACAAAGAAGAAGAGATAAAAATTTATGCATGTATTGTGGAAACCCAGGCCATATTGCAGTTAATTGTCCCAACTAGAGAACGAACTCCAAAGTTATTGCCAAGCTTATAGAGTAGGGAAAGGAGGAAATCGAGTTGTGAAAGAGATCGTACAACCAGACCATGATATAAGAAAAGGGTCTCAAAATTCCACCTACACCCATAGAAACATGTCTTGCACATGTCTAGTTCATCATGGCTAAGAAGACCCTTTGCCTTACAACCCTAGTAGATTGAGGACCCTCCTCATGTTTCATCAATGAAAGATTGGTTAAAAAAACATGGAATTCCTATACTACAGAAGAACAAACTAGTAGTAGCTGAAGTACTAGATGGTTGACCTCTAGCATCTAGCCATATAACCATGGAAACCACACAATTAAGAGTACACCTTGGTGACCATGAGTCCCACATATGTTTCCATGTAATATCAAGCCTAGTACATCTAGTTATCATTGGAGTGTCATGATTAAAGAAGCATGATGTAGACATTAATTGTGAAAAGAATAAAATCACCCATCGACATATTCAAAAGAACCCAACATATGCCAGAGCAAAGGCCTTCATACATGTAGTGAGGAAGGAACTGACATATATGATCTATGCCATACCAGCTCAAGAATCCAACAAAGATGATGCAGTGTACCTACCCAATTAGTGCAAAGGCTTTGTAGATGTTTTTGAAAAGAAGAATTCAGATATCCTCCCAAAGCATAGACCTTATGATTCTCCCTTTGATCTTCAAGAGGAATCACAACCACCCTTTGGACCAATGTACAGATTATCCCTAGAGGAACTTATAGAACTACGCAAGAACATTGATGAGAATCTAGCAAAGGTGTTTATCAAACACTCAATCTCCAGTAGGAGCTCCTATTTTATTTGTAAAGAAGAAGGATGGGACTCTTCCGATATGTGTAGACTATCGTGGATTGAAAAAAGTCACTATAAAGAATAGATACCCTCTACCACTCATATGAAAGCTCTTGGAATGCCTTGGAAAGGCAAAGCTCTTGATGAAGATTCTCCTTTGAGGGGCTTACTACCTTGTTAGGATGAAAGAAACAGATGAGTCGAAGACAATATTTCAAACAAGGTATGGGCACTTTGAATGTGTATTTATGCCATTTGGTCTCACAAATGCTCCAATTGTCTTTCAACATATGATGAATGATATCTTTCAAGAGTATGTAGATGACTTCATGCTAATATATCTCGATGAGGTCCTGATGTTCTCCAGAAAACTAGAGGTCTGTTATGAAGCTTACAAGAAACACGAAATTTGCATGGAGCAAAGAAGCAGAAAATGCCTTTCAGACCTTGAAATTAGCATTCACCATTGCTCTAATTCTAGTCCACACTACACCAGATCGATCGTATACCGAGGTTTTTACCGAGGGAAATGAATGCTGCTATTTTTTCCACGACGTCGATGTAGCTATCGGTATGTACATCGGTACTACATCGCTAGTATGGGTGCCGGTATGAACGTCGGTATGGGCATCGGTATAGGCATCGGTATGAGCGTTGGTATTACCGACGCTCATATCAACGTCCATACCGGCATCTCTACTGGGTGCACCGTCACGTATACCGGCGTCCATTGGGTGTACCGACGATTATTCCGATGACATTACTGAGAGAACCGTCGCGTATATGGATGACCATATCTACAAAAAAATTTTTGGGTAGAGTGTGTTGTCTTTTGCTACAGCAACATTACCATGATGTTGCTTAAGAAAAGACAATACACTCTAGCCAAAAAAAAACGAAGTACATGTGATGTGTACTCTAATGTCAACCGAAATATGATTTCATAAAACAGAATGAAAAGAGATAATCAGAATGAACTATGAACCATGGACAAAAAAGTGATATATTTCATAAACGAAGCATGTACAAGAGTGCGGCAAACCACTGTCGTATATGACACTTTT
The DNA here is from genome assembly GCA_020310875.1 of Ceratopteris richardii. NCBI lineage: Eukaryota > Viridiplantae > Streptophyta > Polypodiopsida > Polypodiales > Pteridaceae > Ceratopteris > Ceratopteris richardii. Next base: position 111,849,335 of record CM035421.1, read on the forward strand.
ACAAAATGTGGCAAAGCAATGCATTGCCATATAAAAATCAAATACAAAATTTTGGTGTACCACTGCCATACACATGCAAAGAACGTTCCATATCAACATTCCTGCAACAAAGAACATTAATGGAATGAGATAAATTCACATGAAATTACAAACAACAAGTAAAAACCAAGTTTATAAATAAATCACCTCATCGCAAACGCTCCCATGAAACGAATGCACCGCGTTCGTCCAAGTCCTCCAATAGTGTAGTCAATCCATGCTGATATCCGTAAGCCTCTTTCGTTCGTGTTGGAGGATGACCCATTGCGAGCTCCTACAACATATATACAAAACATTAGAGGAAAATACATGAGAAACTTAACACAACTAAATTTAATAAATGAAATGGTACCTACAAACTCATGATGCATCATGTCATATCCCGCGCTGGCCAAATGTGACGGTCCAGTCGTATCTAAATGTGTGGCTGCCGCATCTTGCTGCTGGTGATATCGGTCAGGAGTCTCCTGCTACTCATCGCAAATCAGATCCCACTCCTTAGCATCTAACCATACAGGCTTTGGTAAGCCTGCTCTAAAAGCATCATGAGCCTCTAATCGTTCATGGGACATAACCTCACGTGCGGTTTGCAGAATCCACTCTAAACTGGCAAGAGACTCTCCATCGGCTAGTCGAAACTCTTGATAAATCATTTGCGTGATATAATTCTTCCAATCTTTATCCTGTTCACTCCATTTTAGCATGACGGAGTGTCCAAACTGTATGGAGTAAAGATGTCATATACATGCACACATTGCTTTGCTAGCCGCATCCATCACCAGAGCTCCATGATACTATACACCTTGGAGTCATCATGGTCATGAGCACCCCAAGGTGTACGTGGTGTTCCACGTGGTGTACTGCGTGGTGTACCTACATCTGAGGTACTCGTCCTAGGAGTAGAAGCGAGTGACACAACATCTATCGCACTACCTCCACAACAGCCGCCTCCTCCAGACCTACCTATAGATCGCGCTGAGGCATCGCACTGAGGCATCATGGTAGAACTTGTATCACGCTGAGGCATCGAACGCACATGTCTACTACTAGACCCAGTAAGAGATGGATGAAAAGATGGTCGTGGTGGAGTCACAAAGCTAGGAGACATACCTCCTACGGGAGTAGCACCACGGCAGGAGTGACACCAGTGGGAGTGACACCGACAGGAGTGAGGCCAACAGGAGTAAGGCTGGGAGGAGTGAGGCCGCCACAAGTGAGGCCAGGAGGAGTGCTACCACGAGCGATCCAATACTGTGATGCAGCGGTCATATACACGGGAGGTACCTGAGAGATAAACTCTAAAAACTGCTCTTCTGTCATGGAATGAGGAGTGATTGGAGGATTGTCTCCTATCATTCTCTGTAAAAAAAGAACTCAAATAATTATCATGTGATAATAAAGGTAATATAGAGAATAAACAAAAAAAAAACAAAAATTAGTATGTACAAGTGTTTTATTAAAAAATCCTCTAATCTAGCATCCTCTTGAAGATCCAATGCACCGAGAATATCTATCTCTATATTGATGGCTTCCAAATCGCTTGCAATGCTGGTTTCTTCTTGATCATCATCTATTGCTTTGTCTTCTTGAACAATGACCTCTTCTTCTCGAACAATGATGTCTTCCTCCTCGACTATCAAATGAACCTCTGAGTCGATTACATATGGACTATCTTGTACATCTATGTTCTCACAAATTTGTCTACTACGTGGGGTGACTTGTAAAACAAATAGCCACTCTAGTTCTTTTGGATCTGGTATAAAAACAACTTTCTCACAATGTTCGGGAAGTACAAATGTATCCCTTTCATCCGTCCACAATTTTGTGGTGTTGACCTGAAGCAAATCGCTTTTATCCCGCATCACTGTTGCATTTCTTCTAGAGGTGACTACTTTGAACCATTTTGCATCAAAAACAAAATAATCAAACTTCCTAAAAGATAGTTTCAACATATCTTGAATCACACCACAATAATCTAGCTAGTACATACATAGAAACTCAGTTATGAATACAAGAGACTCCTGTACAAGCCATCCCTCTGCCATGCTACCCTCTGGACGTGCTCTCTATCAAAGAAACCCTTTTAATTTCTTCATAAAGCACTCTAAGAAGAACATACATCGACTATGGACACTTCCTGCTATTGCAACTTCATCTACCACATGAACCAGTAAATGAAGTTGAATAGTGAGAATACTTCTAGGAAAGTTTTTCTCTACCATACAAACAACTTTGATAGCATTGAGATTCACACTCTCTATGCTATCTTTATTTATCTCTCTAGAAGAGATCCACTATACTAAAGAACTAATTTTATAAATGGTTCTTCATACATCCTCCGAAAGACAATCTTTTAGGGCTACAGGAAGCACAAACTGTAGAAACTTGTGCCAATCATGATACTTGAGCCCTCCAAGATCGTCGTTTCGTGTGAAAGCAGTCTTTAGACACCTCATGCATCCACTAGGTGTCCAAAACTCTGAAATTCGTTTCTTCACTTGTTGCTCTTCCATCCTGTGAAGCACCCAAGGAGCTCTTGGTAACGATATTGTTCCGTTGGGCTAAGTAATTGCCCACAACTCTCGCATACGACCTCGCTCTTCTAAGTCCTCCCTTTATGCTTTGCTTTCTTTCTTTTCGATCAAAGTTTTCCAAAGAATCTCTCCCACATTCTTAAAAATATGCATCATTCTACCAAATGATTGATCAACAATTCACTCCAATATCGGAGTTCATAAAAAATGGACAACCCCTTCGTGTCAGTGATTGGATTTTTTGAATCCCACAATTTTTTCCAATCGCTAGCTTTAATTTGGTGTTGCGCCTGTCGACCAATTTGTCCGTCACGTAAAACATGTCCATCAGGAAAATATCTATGGTGTCCTTCATAGAAAGTTTTACGTAGTGCTTTGAAATAGCATGTTTCGAGTCGTGGTCCGCATAAGGGACAAGCATGGTTACCCAAAATCGATAAACCTGAACATTCACCATAACCAGGTCAATCATGCATCGTCCACATAAGTATGCCTTGCACTCATACGTCTCGTCTTCTTATAGGTTGAGACATGTCACGCATAGTAATCCCATCCCATAAAATGCATAGTTCTTCCACAAGTAGTGCAAGATATACATCCATGTTTTTTACCTTATACTTACGTGATACAATAAGAGCTAATAATAAATGACCTTTCTTTGTGGCCAGCCAATTTGTTCTCCACTTACCTGAACAATTCAGTGATACTACTATGTGACCATCCATAAATGGATTGCAGATTGAGCATCACGAGTGACGCACGTAGTACAAATATCTTTGCTCCATTGTAAAGTAGTAAACGAGCTAGTCTTCACATGTTTTCATATTCTTCGTTGACTTCTCATCTAGGAAATTCTGTTGTGTCCATGAAACTCTCGACATCTTCACCACCATCATGATCTTCGTCCACCTCATAAAATGCTTCGAACATCTCCTCCATATGTTCATTTTCTATAATATTATTGGTAATTTCTTTTACGTCTAAGTCCTTCTTTGTTCTCTTTTGTCCATGAGAGGTTAACGGTGCAATGTCCTTTGGGTCCATCTCCTCACTTGGGGGACCATGCGAATGGTAGCATAGGTTTTCTAGTCGACTTTTACCAAAGGATCCATACTCTCTAACATGTGCAATACAAATCCGTCGTTTCCGATAAATTTGATACTTGCACTGAGTGCAAGGACATGTCATTCTCTCGTCCGGATCCAAAGAAGCCATCTACTACAATATGGACATTTTCGATCATTTTTTTATTAAACCTAAAAATCTTACTCTTAAAGACTTAAACCTAAAATAATAAAACCTAAATACTTAAACACCTAAAAAAAACCTAAAACCCTAATCAATATAAAATTATCCTATTTTATCTATATATTCAGATTTTTTCTTCATTAATCCTATTTTTATATATTTAATTATATATATTTAATTATATATATTTAATTAAATTATTTAAAACACTAGTACTTTTTATATTTATTTATCTATATAATTATCCTACTATATATATATATATATATATATATATATATATATATATATATATATATATATATATATATATATATATATATATATATATATATATATATATATATATATATATATATATATATTGTTTATTTATTCAGATTTTTTCCTTAAACCCTAAAATCCTAAAACCCTAATCCTAATCCTAAAAACCTAAAATCTTATTTTATATATATATATATTTATTTATATATTCAGATTTTTTCTTAATTAATCCTATTTTTATATATTTAATTATATATATTTAATTGTATATATTTAGTTAAATTATTTAAAATACTAGTACTTTTTTATATTTATTTATCTATATAATTATCCTATATATATATATCTATATATATATATATATATATATATATATATATATATATATATATATATATATATATATATATATATATATATATATATATATATATATATATATATTTATTTATTTATTTATTTATTCAGATTTTTTCCTTAAACCCTAAAACCCTAAAACCCGAATCCTAATCCTAAGAACCTAAAAACCTATTTTATATATATATTTATTTATATATTCAGATTTTTTCTTTAATTTCTTTCTATATTTTCTCTTTATATAAATTTAATTGACTTATATGTATGCCTAAACCCTAAAACCCTAATCCTAGTCCTAAAAACCTAAAACCATAATACTAAGACCCTAATCCTAATCCTAAAAACCTAAAACCCTATTTTATATATATATTTATTTATATATTCAGATTTTTTCTTTAATTAATCATATTTTATATATTTAATTATATATATTTAATTAAATTATTTAAAACACTAGTTCTTTCTATATTTATTTATTTATATAATTATCCTATTATATATATATATATTTATTTTTATTTATATATTCAGTTTTTTCTTTAATTTTCTTCTATATTTTCTCTTTATATAAATTTAATTTACTTATATGTATGTCTAAACCCTAAAACCCTAATGTTAAAGATCTAGACCTAAAATATGTATATTTCTGTATGCATGTGTATATACATGTATATATGTATTATATGTGTATGTGTATGGGTGTATATATGTTATGTAGGTGTTAAAACCCTAAAACCCTAATCTTAAAGATCTAGACCTAAAATATGTATATTTCTGTATGCATGTGTATATACATGTATATATGTATTATGTGTGTATGTGTATGTGTGTATATATGTTATGTAAGTGTTAAAACCCTAAAACCCTAATAAAAAAGACCAAGACTTAAACCTAAAATACTAAAACCTAAATACTTAAGCACCTATAAAAATCTAAACCTCTAATCCTAAAACCCTAATCCTATTTTGTATGAATGTTTATTTATATATTTAGATTTTTTCTATATTTTTTTTTAATATAAATGTAATTGCGTTATATGTATGCCTAAACCCTAAAACCCTAATCTTAATTATCTAGACCTAGAATATGTATATTTCTGTATGCAGGTGTATATACATGTATATATGTATTATATGCGTATGTGTATGTATGTGTAAATAGCGTAAAAACCCTAATCCTATTTTTATATATGTGATGTTAAAAAAATTTCAAAATCAGAATTTTATATATTTAATTATATATATTTATCTAAAACACTAGCTTATGTGTGTGTATGTGTGTGCGTATGTGTATGTATGCATATGTGTATATATGTGTGTGTATGTATGTGTGTATGCATGTGTGTGTGTATGTAGGCATGTGTGTACATGTGTGTGTGTATGTATGCATGTGTGTATATGTGTATGTGTGTGTATGTATGCATGCATGTGTGTATATGTGTCTGTGTGTATGTATGCATGCATGTGTGTATGTATGTGTGTGTATGCATGCATGTGTGTATATGTGTGTGTATGTAAGCATGCATGTGTGTATATGTGTGTGTATGTAAGCATGCATGTGTGTACATGTATGTGTGTATGTATGCATGTGTAAATGTGTAGATATGTCTATGTGTGTGTGTGTGTATGTATGCTCTATTTTCCTATGTGTATGTATGCATGTGTGTATATGTGTATGTGTGTGTATGTATGCATGCATGTGTGTATGTATGTGTGTGTATGTGTATGTGTGTATGTATGCATATGTGTATATATGTGTGTGTATGTATGTGTGTACGCATGTGTGTGTATGTATGCATGTATGTATATTTGTATGTGTGTGTATGCATGCATGTGTGTATATGTGTGTGTATGTAAGCATGCATGTGTGTATATGTGTGTGTATGTAAGCATGCATGTGTGTACATGTATGTGTGTATGTATGCATGTGTAAATGTGTAGATGTATGTGTGTGTGTATATGTGTGTGTGTATGTGTGTGTGTATGTGTGTGTGTATTTGTATGTATGCTCGATTTTCCTATCTCTATCTACCTTTCTTTTCATCATTCTTTATCTCTCACTCTCTCTCTCTCTTTATCTCTCTCTCTTTCTCTCTCTCTCTATCTCTCTGTCTCTCTCTTTCCCTCTCTCTCTCTCTCCCTCTCTCTCTCTCTCTTTCTTTCCCTATCTCTCGCTCTCTTTCTCTCTCTATCAATAGACAATAAAACAATCACTTACAAGTATGTCCCTCTTTTGGATCTTTGTCATCAAAGCGTAATGTATGTCGTCTATTGTCGAATTCCAAAAAATCGACGCCAAAGAACTTCTGCAAAATCAAAGAGAAGAGAAATTATAAGACCTAAAGCATAGAGAAAGACAAACGCTTAGAGTACGCGCACCACTTACCAAGATGTTAGATCTAAACCAAGGGAGAGTGTGTGTGTAGAGAGAGAGAGATCTGTGCATGTGTGTGTGCACAAGACAATGCAGTTCGCAATTCGGTTCGTGCACGCAAGTTTGACAAAAGACAAACAGTACTCAAACATGCGCAAGAAAGTGAAGTTTTGCTCTCCGGTTCCCGATATGTTTAAAACTCGGCCTCGATATGGGCGTCGGTATAAGCATCGGTAACTTCCATTAAATTATCGACGCTTATACCGATGCCCAGACGGATGCCCATACCGACACGTATACCAATGGCTCGGGGGCACACCGACGATCCGTTTTAAACGGTCATACCGACGGTCACTTGACCATCGATATCTTTAAGTGAGCTTTTCCAATGTTTATATCGACGCCATGAGTGACGGTCGGTATAAGCAACGTCCGTATGCCCCTCATATGTTGTAGTGCCATCCTAATTCTAGCAAGCTCTTCTTCCTCAAGACAAATGCATCGAGCTTTAGCCTAGAGGCCATTCTATCCCAATATGGAGATGATGGACACCTACATCCAGTTGCATATCATTCAAGGAAATTTTCCCTTCTAGAGAGTAATTATGAATCCATGATAAAGAACTTCTTGCCATAGTAGACACATTTGATACCTGGTGTCACCATCTAGAAGGAGTAGCTCACAAAGTTACTATGTATACAGATCACAAGAACTTAAAACAAATGATTATTGCTCATATTTTCTCTATCATTGGATTTGCACCACAAATCAATGGTGGAGATGATTTTTGGCATCAATCAAGCTGTTAGGACTCTAGAACAAGGGAAGGATGGTCCCCTCCCCATCAAGGATCATAGTTTATGCTGATAGAAAATATTCTTGGGTGAATCTTATTTTTAAGTTGCTATGATCTCTACCTTAATTTGATCATAGTTGTGCCCTCTTCATTCATGGCTATCATCAAGAGTTAAGATATAGTGTGCTCCATGTCAAAAAGATGGGACAAGATCGAACAAAAGATCTATTTGCCAACACAATTCCATTTGGTTCTGGACCACTTATATCATAAGAGTGGAGATTGTTTTGAACTTGTTTAATTGGATGGAAATCTTGATCTCGAGGCCAACGAGGGGTGATTTAAGCATTGCCAATTGTAGTTGATGAGTAATGGGACTTATGCCAATTTTCAAACCTAGTTTGTCTCTTGCCTTCGGCTCATCACTATTGTATTCCTTTTAGGCCATCTTAACCCTTGGCATACAAGGGTTTCAATGTGTGCTATGCCCTTCACTTTTACATATGATCTTTCAATAAATTTGAGCAAAGGATATTAGGCTATGGATGAACTTTTTCTTTTAAAAATATTACTAGAAAGGATAATTCTAAACATATCCAACTCATTGATACAAATAAAAGGTCATCAATACTAATCAAGAATACATGGAAAAATCAACCTCCATATCTATTGATGTAGAATATCAAAGATAAATTGTTTTTGGATGTGAATATGTTATCAAAATTTCAAATTGATTCCCACAAAAGAAAATGTACCAATAAAGACAAAATTTTAGAAATCTCCACTAAATTTTAGTAAGATTGAGACCATTATCTCACGATATTGAAGCAATCTCTAATAAGGAAATTCGTATAAAGATTTCGATAATGAGGTAATTTTTCCATAAAATTCATATTATTTTAGGTATATCTTTTAAAGACAAGCTTTTCTAGACTAAAACAATAAAAAAATCTAAACTTCAAACTCTATTATAGAATAGATTATGAATTTAGTATACGTTGAAAATCATATCCTTAAATTTTTAAGCAGAAATTAACATGTTCCATGAGAAATTGAGTCTATACACAAAGTATTTAGTAGCTCATTGGGACTCAAAGAATCATAAGCACTATGAAAAAATTGGACATAGTAATGTCCAAAGGATGAAGGATATGCAGAAGAGGAGGCTTGTTTAGGGACTACGAAGATTCAATGCACAACGTCTAAAACACTTATGTAAATCATATCATCTAGGCAAGCCAAAAAAGACTACCTTCACTTGATTCATAGAGGTGTGTGGGTTCAAACAAATTAAAACTTTATTGAAGGTAATAAGTACTTCGTGACATTTGCAAATGATTGTGCAAGGGTGACATGATTATATTGCATGAAACATAAGTTTGATGCTTTTTGTTTGTTCAAGAGATTCAGAGCCCTAGTTCAAAGACAATTTGGAACGCATATCAAATTTCATAGATTTGATGGAAGGGGTGAGTATTTCTCCAATGATATTTTTTTTCTTTTATAGGGAAATGGCATGAAAGGAAATTTACATGTAGGTATACACTCAGCCAAAATGGGGTTATATAAAGTAAGAATATGTTTATTGAAGAATGTGGTAGAGTAATGATGAAATAGAATGTGGTAGAGTACATGATAACCTGGTTTTCTTACCCAAAAGAAAAGATTAACAAAAATTCATAAGATTCTGATTATGAATGTTTTGTAGTCCAAGTACTAACCTTTTGTTCTACAAGTCTCTCAATCTCTGGGTATTGATATGTGCATATCTCTTATGCCGAAGATCGGATTCTACTACCTTCCTTCTTCCATATGTGAAGTAGTTTGTGCAAGAGACTAACAATTATGATGACTACATGCTAGAGAGATGACTCTCCTCCCAACCTTATGCCTGTATATATAGCTCCTTGAATCAATGAGGACCACTAATGTAACTAGAGTCCACAAGTGCATGTGCAATATCCTCCACTCGTTTAATATCTTCCACTAGAGTCTACTAATGGTTGGAGTGATCTCGACCACTGCTTTAGTACCTTCCACTAGAGTCCACTAGTGGTCGTTGCACTCGCCACTTGAGTTAAGTCTCACTAGACTCAAGTTAACTCACGTGAGTTAGAAGGCTCTAGAGCTCCTTGGGCAAAAGACTCTCCCCATGCTCCTCATGGGGATTGAACCCAAGACCTCTTCCTTCAAAACCTTGAGAATTAACTGTTCGTGTAAATTGCAAGCCTACACATTTGGCTCAAAGGATGCATTGAAGTCTACACATACATACGAAGCATAGGAACATATGCTAGTGATTAATGACCACTTTACCTCATTGTAAAAGTCAAATTGACTTGGAATCTTTTGTAATCACCTACCAAAATGAGTCGTGGAAACGTAGCTCATTTGATTGAAGGAATATATCCTAATATGTAGGAGCTTGATCATAGGGAGCCAAAATTTGAATTTGAATTCAAATCTTCACTCATTACATATAAAAGTGAACATGAAAAGTCGCGGGTATGTGAGATCACTCCCGAGCCTCATTCTACTGATTTCTAAGTGTGTGTGAGGTCTACATTCTAGCCCACACCTCTCTACACCATTAGGCAATGTCGTTCATGCCAATGGAATTGTATACAAGCGTTTATTAATAGATACATTTACATCATTCATCTCTGAGTTCTCTGTTAGTCTTTTCAAAAGTCTGTAAACTTGTCAAGGGCATATCTCGGTCAATTCTATACCAAATTCAGTGATTCAAAGCTTATTGAATTCACCTCAAAGACATCTACATACTATCAAAGTTTGAAGTGATCCTACTCATCTATTTCAGAGAAATCTGCGTCGAGTTGAACTCTGGTCATTTTCTTCTACAGTCCTAAAAAGTCGGGGGTATAGCTAAACTTGCTAAATTGATTCTCTTAGCATAGTTTATATTTTTACATCATTCCACTTGAAAATGGTAGCTTACTAAGCTAATTAAATACCCCTAGAAGGAAGTTTATCAATTTCTACTTTTTTGGTCACACTGAGCAAAACATTCAACAAGTGTCAAGACATAAATAGAAGGTTTTCTTGAGTTTGTGAACTTCAAAGTTATCTGTCTTGGTTCAATCATTACACACATCACTTCCAAAGTACATAGGCTATTTTTTGGTGGTATTGGAAAGCTAAGAAGGTCTACTTATCAAGTCTAAAGCAAAAGAGGGCTGGTACAAAGCAGGTGTAGAAGTACCTACTCAGTCTCTTGGAGCATCCATCCATCTTTCCCAACAGTGGTATCAGAGCAATAGAGGTAAAATGGGAGATGGTTTTACTTCATTTATTGATAAATTGGACAGGAACAACTATCAAGCTTGGTCTCTAAGGATGAAGACCTACTTACAAGGAAGGAGTCTCTATGGATACATCTCAGGAGATGAGGAATTGCCCTCATTCAAAGCAAGAGGATTGCCAACCAAGGAAGAACAAGAAAAACTCAACACATGGTGTGCTAAGGATGCATTGGCAAGGTCTTATTTGTTGGTGCAAGACAAGCCTACACACATTGGCTTGGAACTTTGGAACTTTGGAAGATGGGCTTGGAACCCTTGAAGAAAGTCTCTACATGAAGAAAGAACCATAGGAACCTATTCCTATATGTTATTACCATTTTACTCATTTGTAAATGTCATTGTGACTTGGAATAGTTTGTAATCACACATACCTGATTAAGTCGTGGAAAAGAGAATAGTTTAGTGGAGAGAATATCTCCCTACTTTTAGAGGAGAGATTCTAGGGAGCCTTAGTTTGAATTTGAAATTCAAATGTTCTCTCAACTCATATAAAATGAAGAAGAAAAAACTCGCGGTTAGTCCTGTCACTTCAGCTCACTCCCCGAGGCATATTGTCATTGTAACTGAGTGTGTGTTAGTGCTACTCCATAGCCTACACCACCACACCTCAATTAGCTGTGCTTGTCATGCTATTGAGCTTGTACAATCTTATCAATCAATAGATATATACACATTCATCATTTCTGATTCTCTGTGTTATCTTCTCTAAGTCTGTCAACTTCAAAGGAGCATATCTCAGGATCTACTGAACCAAATCAAGCGATCTATAGCTCATTGGAACCAGCTCAAGGTCTTCTACAACCATACAAAATCTCAGAGGATTTCATTCAGCCATTTGGGAGAAATCCGCTTCGAAGTGCACACTGGTCTGTGTCTGCAGAGTTCCTAAAAAGTCGGGGGTAATCAGAATTTTGTTAAACTTATTGCTCAGTGTATGGTTTATCAATTTGAGTGATTCCACTTGTGATTGGTAGCTTGTTAAGTTACTTTAATACTCCAAAAAGGAATTGTTCCAATTTTAAGTGTGCTGATCACACTGAGCATAACACTGAGCAGGTATCATTACAGAAATAGTAAGTTTTTTGGATTTGTGAAGGAGCCAAGTTATCTGTTTTGGTTTGATCATTACACAAATCATTTCCAAAGTACATATATGATTTCTTTGTGTCATTTGGAAGCTAATTAAGTGTACTAAGCATATCTGGAATCAAAAGAGGGCAGGTGTGAAGCAGGTTTTGCAGCATCAACTCATTTCTTGAGTGCATCCAACCATCACTCCCAACAGTGGTATCAGAGCAAAGAAGGTAAACATGGGTGATGGTTTCCCTTCATTCATTGAAAAATTGGACAGAAACAATTATCAGGCTTGGTCATTGAGAATGAAGACCTATCTACAAGGGAGAAGCTTATTTGGATACATATAAGGAGATGAGGAATTGCCCTCATTCAAGACCAGAGGACTACCCACAAAGGATGAACATGAAAGACTCAACCAATGGTGTGCAAAGGATGCTTTGGCAAGGTCTTATCTCTTAAACTCTATATCTGACTTTCTTTTACCTCATGTAAGGAATTGTAAGACCTCCCAAGAGACTTGGGAAACCTTGTCAAATTATTTTTCTTCCAACACAAGGGCTAGGAAGAATGAATTATGGATTGAGTTCACAACCCTTAGGAAGCAGCCCAAGCAATCAGTCTCAGAGTATGTAACAAAGATCAAAGATGTGGCAGACCAATTAGCAAGCATTGGAGAGGAGATTGAAGAGGAGCAAATAGTCAGGCAAGTAACAAATGGACTCAAGGCAGATGATAAGTGGGAAAGTTTCACCACTGCAATGGACCTCTATATGGACATGCATACCCCAGATCTCACAACACTTATGGGCCAACTATTCACACATGAAGCAAAGTTTACAAAGGCTAGAGATCAATCAAAAGGTAACAACCCCTCTGCTCTCTATACTGATAAGAAAGTTAAAGATAAAGGTAAAGGGAAGAAACAGGATGAAGAAGGCTCTACTCTCAAGCCAATTATGCAGGGAGAGGTAGATCATCTAGAGGAAGAGGCAGAGGAGGTAAGTCAGGTAGGGGGAGACCCTACAACTCATCACCATGCAACATTTGTGGATTGTCTAATCATACCACAGATGAATGCTACAAGAACTACAAAAATCAGAGAGGAAGAGGCTACTCAAGAGGTGGATACTCTCAAGGGAGAGGCAGATTCAATCAACACCAAAGCTACAATGGATACAACAATTCATACAACAACAACTACAACAACAACCACAATGGTAATTATCAAGGTGGATTCAGAAATAGAAGAGACTACAACAACTACACAAAGGAGCAAGATGACTCCCTATTTATCATGAATATGACCTCCAAGATAGGTACAAATGATGATAATTTATTTTATATTGATTCAGGATGTTCTAACCATGTAGCTGGCAATGTGGCACTACTTTCTGATTTGGAAGAGCCCAAGGGCAAACATCAGGTACAAACAGGTGATGAGACTAAACACTCTGTTGTCAAAATTGGAAATGTGAAGACATGTGGTGGTAACCAGAACCTATTAAGCAGGGTACTCTATGTACCAACCATCACTAAGAATCTAATGAGTGTTGGTCAGATTGTGGAGAAAGGTTTGCAGGTCAGATTCACACAACATGGAGCATATGTGGAGGACCCAAGACATGGATTCAGAAGGATAGCCAAAGTGGAGAAATCAGGTAGATTATTTACATTTGAGCTAGAAGATACCAAGAACATTGCTTTGTATAATTACAAGGATCAGAGACTTTCAGAATTAGAAATATGGCACAAGAGATTAGGGCACATAGGTGAAAGAACCCTAAAGCAAATGTGCAGGGATCAATGTGTGCTTGGGATACCTAATGTGTCCAAGCAACACATGATTTACAAGTGTGGATCATGTCAATTTGGTAAGTCTCACAGGTTACCCTATTCAAGGAAAGGTTTCATGCATGAAGACTACCTAGACTTGGTACACACAGATGTTTGGGGACCTAGCAAGGACCCATCCATTTCTGGTTCAAGGTATTATGTGTCCTTCATTGATGATTATAGCAGGTGGACCATTTTATACTTTATGAACCATAAAGATGAAGTGTTTAATTGTTTCAAGAGGTATCTTGCACTTGTTGAAAATCAAACAGGAAGAAGCTTGAAGAGGCTAAGGTCAGATGGTGGAGGAGAGTACTTCTCCAATGAGTTTGAATATTTCTTGCAGGAAAGAGGCATCAAAAGGGAGATCACTACAAGGTACTCACCTGAACAAAATGGGGTAGCAGAAAGAAGGAATAGATTTATAGTAGAAACAGCTAGGTCTATGCTTAATGAGAAAAAGTTACCAAATTATCTTTGGGCAGAGAGTGTATCCACTGCCACCTATCTCATCAATAGGTTGCCATCCAAATCACTTGATGGTATGACACCATATGAAGCTTGGCATGGTAAGAGACCCTCTCTGGATCATTGCAAAATCTTTGGTTGTGTAGCATATGTGCATATTCCCTCACAGGTAAGGGGAAAGCTAGATCCCAAGGCTGAAAAATGTATCTTCATTGGTTATGATTTGAACCAAAAGGGATACAGATTCTACAATCCAACAAACAAAGGTTTCAAGGTAAGCAGAGATGTCATCTTTGATGAGAATGACTCTTGGTATGAAAATGAATGCAGGAAGATTAGTCTACCCTATGACATGGAAGAAGATTTTCCAAAGCTCACTAAGGAAGAACCAACTCAGCAAGAAGATTCAAGCTCAGATGATGATGATACAATAAACCTTGAAGAGTTCAAGGCTTGGAAGTCCAAAGGAAAGATGAAGATGAAGCAACTAGAAGATAAACCAGAATCCTCAACTCAAGCAATGAGGAGATCTCAGAGAGAAAAGAAGAAGCCTATCAGATTTGGGTATGACACATCACTTGTAACTAAACATTCTGTATATCTTGCAAAGGACTTGTTGAATGAAGAACCAGGTACCTATGAAGAAGCAATTACCAAACCAGAATGGAGAGAAGCCATGGATGAAGAGATGGAAGCTCTTAAGGAAAGTGATACTTGGGACTTGGTACCCAAGAAGGACTCCATGAAGGTGATAGGATCCAGATGGATCTACAAACTAAAGAAGAATTCAGATGGAACAATAAACAGGTACAAAGCTAGGTTGGTAGCCAAGGGTTTTGCACAAACCCAAGGCATTGATTATGAGGAGACATTTTCTCCTGTGGCCAAGATGCCAACTATCAGAATATTGGTGAGTGTAGCTGCATCCAAGAATTGGAATATGTACCAATTAGATGTCAAGAATGCTTTCTTGAATGGATGGATATCTGAAGAAGTCTACATGTCACAACCACCTGGCTATGAAGATCCAAAAAAGGTACATTATGTTTGTAAATTGAAGAAGGCTCTGTATGGTTTGAAGCAGGCACCTAGAGCATGGAATTACAGATTGACAACCTATCTCCAAGACCAAGGATTTGTGATGAGTAAAGCAGACACTTCTCTATTCATTAAGAGAAGTAGTACAGAGGTAATCTACTTATGTGTCTATGTTGATGACATCATCATTACAGGTAATGATGTCAATGGGATTAGACACATCAAAGGACAGATGATGAAAGAATTCAAGATTAGTGATCTTGGATTATTGAAGTACTTCTTAGGACTTGAGTTAGTCTACACCAACTCAGGTATATACATCACTCAAAAGAAGTATGTGCAGGATATGGTCAAGAAGTTTGGTTTGCAGGATGCTAAGGTATCTACTACTCCAATGGAGGTTAATCTAAAGCTAAGTGCTCATGAGGAGAAGAAATCAAAGATATTACAGGATACCAAAGTATGGTAGGTAGTTTGAACTATGCTACCTTGACAAGAATTGACATAGCATATGGAGTTAGTGTGCTTAGTCAATTCATGCACAAACCAAGGATACCTCACCTAGAGGCAGCAAAGAAGATCTTGAAGTATCTGAAGGGAACACAAAGTCATGGTTTGTACTTTCCTTATACATCAGATATTGACATTAAAGTTTACTCAGATGCAGATTGGGCAGGATGCAAGGATGATAGGAGGAGCACATCTGGTTATATTTGCTTTGCAGGAGATAAGCCTATCTCTTGGTCAGCCAAGAAGCAACCTACAGTGGCATTGTCATCCACTGAAGCAGAGTATAGAGGGCTTGCCAATGCCACTCAAGAAGCTATCTGGTTGAAGCTTCTATATACAGAGTTAGGCCTATATACAAGGCCACCAATCATCTTTGGAGACAACACTAGCTCTCTTCACCTTGCAGCAAATCCAATTTATCATGCCAGAACCAAACACATAGAGGTTCACTACCACTATGTGAGAGAGAAGTTGCTTAGTAAAGACATTCAATTGACATATGTGTCTACTAATATGCAATGTGCAGATTTACTCACTAAAGCATTGGATGGAAGCAAATTATGCAGATTCAAATCCATGATTGGATTACAGGATGTGATTGAAGATTAAAGTTGAAGAAGATGAAGACTTGAGCCAAAGTGTTTGGCTTGAGGGGGAGCTGTTGGTGCAAGACAAGCCTACACACATTGGCTTGGAACTTTGGAACTTTGGAAGATGGGCTTGGAACCCTTGAAGAAATTCTCTACATGAAGAAAGAACCATAGGAACCTATTCCTATATGTTATTACCATTTTACTCATTTGTAAATGTCATTGTGAATTGGAATAGTTTGTAATCACACCTACCTGATTAAGTCGTGGAAAAGAGAATAATTTAGTGGAGAGAATATCTCCCTACTTTTAGAGGAGAGATTCTAGGGAGCCTTAGTTTGAATTTGAAATTCAAATGTTCTCTCAACTCATATAAAATGAAGAAGAAAAAACTCGCGGTTAGTCCTGTCACTTCAGCTCACTCCCCGAGGCATATTGTCATTGTAACTGAGTGTGTGTTAGTGCTACTCCATAGGCTACACCACCACACCTCAATTAGCTGTGCTTGTCATGCTATTGAGCTTGTACAATCTTATCAATCAATAGATATATACACATTCATCATTTCTGATTCTCTGTGTTATCTTCTCTAAGTCTGTGAACTTCAAAGGAACATATCTCAGGATCTACTGAACCAAATCAAGACATCTATAGCTCATTGAAACCAGCTCAAGGTCTTCTACAACCATACAAAATCTCAGAAGATTTCATTCAGCCATTTGGGAGAAATCCGCTTCGAAGTGCACACTGGTCTGTGTCAGCAGAGTTCCTAAAAAGTCGGGGGTAATCAGAATTTTGTTAAACTTATTGCTCAGTGTATGGTTTATCAATTTGAGTGATTCCACTTGTGATTGGTAGCTTGTTAAGTTACTTTAATACTCCCAAAAGGAATTGTTCCAATTTTAAGTGTGCTGATCACACTGAGCATAACACTGAGCAGGTATCATTACAGAAATAGTAAGTTTTTTGGATTTGTGAAGGAGCCAAGTTATCTGTTTTGGTTTGATCATTACACAAATCATTTCCAAAGTACATATATGATTTCTTTGTGTCATTTGGAAGCTAAGCAAGTGTACTAAGCATATCTGGAATCAAAAGAGGGCAGGTGTGAAGCAGGTTTTGCAGCATCAACTCATTTCTTGAGTGCATCCAACCATCACTCCCAACATTATTTACTCAACTCTATCTCTGACTTTATTTTGCCACATATCAGAAATTGTAAGACATCCCAAGAAACTTGGGAAACCTTGTCATCATATTTTTTTTCCAATACAAGGGCTAGGAAAAATCAGTTGTGGATTGAATTCACAACACTAAGGAAGCAACCTAAGCAAGCTGTTTCAGAATTTGTGACCAAGATCAAAGATGTTGCAGATCAGTTAGCAAGCATAGGAGAAGAGATTGAAGAAGAAAAAATTGTAAGGCAAGTGATCAATGGAATCAAGGCTGATGACAAATGGGAAAGCTTCACCACTGCAATGGATCTCTACATGGATATGCACACTCCAGATCTTACAACTCTCATGGGACAACTATTTACACATGAAGCAAAGATCACCAAAAATGGAGATACATCCAAAGGTAATAACTCTTCTGCCCTATATACTGATAAGAAGTCTAAGGATAAAGGCAAAAGCAAAAAAATGGAAGATGAAGGTTCTACCTCTCAAGCCAACTATGCAGGGAGAGGTAGATCTTGAAGAGGAAGGGGCAGAGGAGGTAAGCAAGGTAGGGGGAGACCCTATAACTCATCACCATGCAACATTTGTGGTCTATCAAATCATACTACAGATGAGTGTTTCAGGAATTACAAAAATCAGAGAGGAAGAGGCTACCAAAGCGGTGGATACTCAGAGTCAAGAGGAAGGTTCAACCATCACCAAGGCCACAACAACAATTATAACAATAATTACAATGGCAACTACCAAGGAGGATTCAAAACCAGAAAGGACTATAACAACTACATAGAGGAGCAGGATGACTCTCTTCTGATCATGAACATGACTTCAAAGTCAGGTACAAATGATGACCACCTATTCTACATTGACTCAGGGTGCTCAAATCATGTGGCTGGCAATGTGGCACTACTCTCTGATCTTGAGGAACCAAAAGGTAAAGATCAAGTCCAAACAGGTGATGATACAAAGCATTCAGTAGTTAAAGTTGGAAATGTTAAGACTTATGATGGTAATCAGAATTTGTTGAGCAGGGTACTCTATGTACCAACCATTACCAAAAATTTGATGAGTGTTGGTCAGATTGTGGAGAAAGGTTTGCAGGTCAGATTCAATCAATATGGAGCATTTGTGGAAGACCCAAGACATGGATTCAAGAGGATTGCTAAAGGAGAAAAATCAGGTAGACTTTTCACTTTTGAGTTGGAAGATACAAAGAATATTGCACTATACAATTATAAAGATCAAACACTTTCAGAGCTTGAGATTTGGCACAAAAGGTTAGGGCACATAGGAGAAAGAACCTTGAAACAAATGTGCAGGGACCAATGTGTGCTTGGGATACCTAATTTATCCACGCAACATATGATTTACAAGTGTGGTGCTTGTCAATTTGGTAAGTCTCACAGGTTACCCTTCTCCAAGAAAGGATATATGCATGAAGACTACCTAGAGCTTGTACACAGAGATGTTTGGGGACCTAGCAAAGACCCCTCAGTCTTAGGATCAAGGTACTATGTGTCTTTCATTGATGATTATAGCAGATGGACTATATTATACTTCATGAAGCACAAGGATGAGGTATTTAATTTCTTTAAAAAATATCTTGCATTAGTTGAAAACCAGACAGCAAGGAATTTGAAGAGGCTAAGGTCAGATGGAGGAGGTGAGTACTTCTCAAATGCATTTGAAGACTTCTTGCAGGACAAAGGCATCAAAAGAGAGATAACTACAAGGTATTCTCCTGAACAGAATGGGGTAGCTGAGAGAAGGAATAGATTAATTGTTGAGACAACTAGATCTATGCTTCATGAAAAGAAGTTACCTAACTATCTATGGGGAGAGAGTGTTTCTACTGCCACTTACCTCATAAACAGGTTACCATCTAAGTCACTTGATGGTATGACACCCTATGAAGCATGGCATGGTAAGAGACCATCATTAGATCAGTGCAAAATATTTGGATGTGTAGCATATGTACACATTCCCTCTCAAATAAGAGGTAAGCTAGACCCCAAGGCTGAAAAATGCATTTTTATTGGGTATGATTTAAATAACAAAGGTTACAGGTTTTATAATCCTACCAATAAGGGATTTATGGTAAGCAGAGATATGATCTTTGATGAAAATGATTCTTGGTATGATAATGAATGCAGGAAGGTTAAACTACCCTATGATTTGGAAGAGGAATTTCCAAAACTTACAAAGAAGGAACCTACTCAGAATGAAGACTCAAGTTTAGATGATGAAGAAACTATCAACCTTGAAGAGTTCAAGGCATGGAAGTCCAAAGGCAAAATGAAGATGAAGAAACTTGAAGACATTCCTGAATCTGCAGCTCAACCATTTAGAAGATCTCAAAGAGAAAGCAAAAAACCTATCAGATACGCGTATGATACATCTCTTGTTACTAAACATTTAGTTTATCTTGCCAAAGATTTGTCAAATGAAGAACCAGGATCATACGAAGAAGCAATAACCAAATCAAAATGGAAAGAAGCTATGGATGAGGAGATTGAAGCACTCAAGGAGAGTGACACATGGGAGTTAGTACCCAAGAAGGATTCTATGAAGGTAATAGGATCCAGATGGATCTATAAGTTGAAAATAAATTCTGATGGAACAATTAATAGGTACAAAACCAGATTGGTAGCCAAGGGTTTTGCACAAACCCAAGGCATTGACTATGAAGAGACATTTTCTCCTATGGCCAAGATGCCAACAATCAGAGTGTTGGTAAGTGTGGCTGCATCAAAGAATTGGAACATGTACCAATTGGATGTCAAGAATGCCTTTTTGAATGGATGGATTTCAGAGGAGGTATATATGTCACAACCTCCTGGCTATGAAGACCCTAAGAAGGTAACTTATGGCTGCAAATTAAAAAAGGCTTTATATGGATTGAAGTAGGCACCTAGGGCATGGAATTACAGGTTAACTACATACCTCCAAGACCAAGGTTTTGTCATGAGCAAGGCTGACACTTCTCTGTACATTAAGAGAAGTAATTCAGAGGTAATATATCTCTGTGTTAATGTTGATGACATCATCATTATAGGTAATGATGTCAATGGAATGAGGTATATCAAAAGTCAGATGATGAAGGAGTTCAAGATCAATGATCTTTATTTTCTAGGGCTTGAATTAGTTTACACTAATTCAGGGATATACATTACTCAGAAAAAGTACATGCAGGATATGTTGAAGAAGTTTCACTTGCAGGATGCTAAAGTAGCAAGCACTCCAATGGAGGTAAACCTAAAGCTAAGTGCCCATGAAGGTGATGAAGTCAAAGACATTACAGGTTATCAAAGTATGGTGGGTAGCTTGAACTATGCTACTCTTACAAGAATTGATATTGCATATGGAGTAGGTGTGCTAAGTCAATTTATGCAAAAGCCAAGGATACCTCACTTAGAGGTTGCCAAGAGAATCTTGAAGTATCTCAAGGGTAGACAGACTCATGGTTTGTATTTCCCTTACACTTCACATATTGATATCAAAATTTATTCAGATGCAGATTGGGCAGGATGCAAGGATGATAGGAGGAGCACTTCTGGATATATCTCTTTTGCAGGTGACAAACCAATTTCATGTTCTTCAAAGAAGCAACCTATGGTTGCTTTGTCTTCCACAAAGGCAGAGTATAGAGCACTAGCTAATGCCACACAAAAAGCAATTTGGATTAAGCTTTTGTATACAGAATTGGGTTTGTTTACTAGGTCACCAATTATTTTTGGAGATAATACAAGTTCTCTTCACCTTGCAGCTAATCCTATCTATCATGCTAGGACCAAGCACATAGAGGTCCATTATCATTATGTGAGAGAGAAGTTGATAAGCAAGGACATTCAACTTACCTATGTATCAACCAACATGCAATGTGTAGATTTGTTCACTAAAGCTTTGGATGGAACAAAACTTTGCAGGTTCAAATCCATGATTGGATTACAGGATATACTTGAAGATTGAAGATGAAGACTTAAGCCAAAATGTTTGGCTTGAGGGGGAGCTGTTGGTGTAAATTGCAAGCCTACACATTTGGCTCAAAGGATGCATTGAAGTCTACACATACATGAGGAAGCATAGGAACATATGCTAGTGATTAATTACCACTTTACCTCATTGTAAAAGTCAAATTGACTTGGAATCTTTTGTAATCACCTACCAAAATGAGCCGTGGAAAAGTAGCTCATTTGATTGAAGGAATATATCCTAATATGTAGGAGATTGATCATAGGGAGCCAAATTTTAATTTGAATTCAAATCTTCACTCATTACATATAAAAGTGAACATGAAAAGTCGCGGGTATGTGAGATCACTCCCGAGCCTCATTCTACTGATTTCCGAGTGTGTGTGAGGTCTACATTCTAGCTCACACCTCTCTACACCATTAGGCAATGTTGTTCATGCCAATGGAATTGTATACAAGTGTTTATTAATAGATACATTTACATCATTCATCTCTGAGTTCTCTATTAGTCTACTCAAAAGTCTGACAACTTGTCAAGGGAATATCTCGTTCAACTCTTCAACAAATTCAGTGATTCAAAGCTTATTGAATTCAGCTCAAAGTCATCTACGTGTTGTCAAAGTTTGAAGTGATTCTATTCAGCCATTTCAAAGAAATCTGCATCGAGGTGAACTCTGGTCATTTTCTGCTATAGTCCTAAAAAGTCGGGGGTATAGCTAAACTTGCTAAATTGATTTCTCTTAGCATAGTTTATCTTTTTAAATCATTCCACTTGAAAATGGTAGCTTACTAAGCTAATTAAATACCCATAGAAGGAATTTTATCAATTTCTACTGTGTTGGTCACACTGAGCAAAACATGCAGCAGGTGTCAAGACATAAATAGAAGGTTTTCTTGAGTTTGTGAACTTCAAAGTTATCTGTCTTGGTTCAATCATTACACACATCACTTCCAAAGTACATATGCTATTTTTTGGTCTACTTATCAAGTCTGAAGCAAAAGAGGGCTGGTACAAAGCAGGTGTAGCAGTACCTACTCAGTCTCTTGGAGCATCCATCCATCTTTCCCAATATTAACCACTAGGCTAAGTGAATCACTAGTTTAAAAAGCACATGAACTTATACTTAAGTCTATTGCTAAGGTCTTTCGTCATACACATAAGTGACCAAACGTTGTCTGATTTCAAAACAATTTAAACACGTTAGACCCTAGATCATAAACTTAGTTTATTACATTCTCCCCCACTTGTGAAATATTTTTGTCCTAAAGAATAAATCTATATATAGTAATCATAGGCAACCCTTAGCATCATATTCTTAAAGCAGAAGAACATAGTCATGTTCTAAAACTAGAAGAACATGTCTCATCTCTGTGGTGGAGTCCCTACCCAAATGATTTCAAGATTTGTCTAGCTTTACACTTTGATAAACTGGGCAAAGTACAAATTAGTGAATGAATTATAAGGGTGGATCTAAAAAGATCCCTAAGTAGTTCCCTATTTATAGATGTGTGATTTAGGCACAAACATATGAAATGGTTGGATTCCAGTTATTACTCCATTTCTAGGCATGACTGGTCCATGGACTTAGCTTCTCTGATTTTGAACACATACTCTCAATGATAGAGAAGGATGATTTAAAGCCATGCAAGTAGATATCTCGTGCAGATAGATATCTCAAGGATGAAAGAGAATGGCTCATCTCGAAGATCAATGGAAGGACATAGCTTGATGTGGAGATAAGTATTCTCTAAGTTGATGTTTTCATTTCAGTGCTTGCTTTATTCATCGCTTTCATGTAGCTTTGTAGAGGAGGTACTGGGGTATCCGCTTTTAACAAAAGTAGAGAATGAAAACTAAACACGTCCAGTACATCACCTACTCAAGGGGGGTTCTCTTTAGGGAAGTATACCCTTTAACATTTCTATGAGCAGGTAGATAACACGGATTGCACAGAGTGGTAATACTTCAGAAAATATGGACAACCAATGACCAAGGGAGACCATACACTTTTTTATTCGAATCAGACGATTACACGGTTTGGCAGAGTGATACTCAAAAATGCAAGCTTAGGGCTGACAAGCCACTCTAAAAGTATTAACTCCAATACAACAGATCAGCATAAGGGACCGCTCATATGCAGGCTAACTCAGAGCAATACAAATGGTAGAATTTCTCAAGAGAATAGAGGTTAGTCAACACACTGACTCACAGAAAAGAAAATAAATCCAAGCTACTCTCTTACACTATAGTGCTCATAGCCCTCCACTGAGAAGCCTACCCTCTGTATCCACACTACAGAGTAGCTCCTACAATAGGCTTGAAACCACCAAGTGCAAGAGAGAACTTCTGCACGTAAACACGCGTCAATGTAACTCCCAAAAAAATGTACCCCCAATGAGCACAAATCCCTTGTTTTTACAGGCCCCAATAGGCCAAGAGAGCCTAGCCGAATCTTCACGTCCACTGATCACACGCCGGTGGAATGCCCAAAATTGGAGGGGTAGGTCAATTACTCCTTTGATTTGAGTTGGATCCAAAAAAATAGGTAGTCGCCGTGAATGGTTGGCGGCAGCATTTGTTTATCCACTTTCACTTTTAACCATTCCACTTTAATTTCAAGTCCTTATTAGCTCCGATGATGACTGATAACCGTGAAGCATACTGAACTCTTGGATCAGAAGGAGCTTTTTCCTCCTCTTCATAAGCCTCAAGCATGAGTTGATGTTGTTCCCTTCTCATTTCTTCTTCCATGCCAACATCTTGCAGAATGGTTTCCTCACATTCATCAAACTCCTTATCTGTCATCTCCTGAGTTGCCTCCAGAGTTTTGCATTGACCCTTTACGTGATTGTGTGTGGGCTTGTATGTGTGCGAGAGCGGGTGTGTGTGAGGGTATGTGTGTAGGCATGTGTGTGAATGTGTGTATATGTATGAGTGTGTATGCATGTGAATGTGCGCATGTGTGTATGTATGTGTGTGAACGTGCACATGTGTGCACGTATGTGGTGAGGGTATGTAGTATGTGTGGGTGAATGTGTGTATGTCCCAGTGTGTGTGTCTGTTTGTGTTTGTGTGTGTGTGGGATGTGTGTGTGCGAGAGAGTGGGGGTGGTGTGAGAGGGTGGTGTGAGGGGGCACAGATGGTGAGAGGGGGATCGCGGGGTGGCTGTGGGGAATTAGGCGGGAGAGAGGGGAAGGGGAGCTGCGCGGGGGTGCGGGGTGGGGTGGCGGGGTGGGGTGGCGGGGAGGGAAGAGAGAGAGAGAGAGAGAGAGAGAGAGAGAGAGAGAGAGAGAGAGAGAGAGAGAGAGAGAGAGAGAGAGAGAGAGAGAGAGGGAGAGAGAGAGAGGGGGGCGCATGGGGTGGGGTGGCGGGATGGGGGAGTGGGGTGGGGTGGCAGGGTGGGGAGAGAGAGAGAGAGAGAGAGAGAGAGAGAGAGAGAGAGAGAGAGAGAGAGAGAGAGAGAGAGAGAGAGAGAGAGAGAGAGAGAGAGAGAGAGAGAGAGGGAGAGAGAGAGAGAGGGGCGCATGGGGTGGGGTGGCGGGATGGGGGAGTGGGGTGGGGTGGCGGGATGGGGGAGTGGGGTGGGGTGGCGGGGTGGGGAGAGAGAGAGAGAGAGAGAGAGAGAGAGAGAGAGAGAGAGAGAGCGAGAGAGAGAGAGAGAGAGAGAGAGAGAGAGAGAGAGAGAGAGAGAGAGAGAGAGAGAGAGAGAGAGAGGGCGCATGGGGTGGGGTGGCGGGATGGGGGAGTGGGGTGGGGTGGCGGGATGGGGGAGTGGGGTGGGGTGGCGGGGTGGGGAGAGAGAGAGAGAGAGAGAGAGAGAGAGAGAGAGAGAGAGAGAGAGAGAGAGAGAGAGAGAGAGAGAGAGAGAGAGAGAGAGAGAGAGAGAGAGAGAGAGAGAGAGAGAGAGAGAGAGAGGGGTGCATGGGGTGGGGTGGCGAGATGGGGGAGTGGGGTGGGGTGGCGGGATGGGGGAGTGGGGTGGGGTGGCGGGATGGGGGAGTGGGGTGGGGTGGCGGGGTGGGGAGAGAGAGAGAGAGAGAGAGAGAGAGAGAGAGAGAGAGAGAGAGAGGGAGAGAGAGGGGGGCGCATGGGGTGGGGTGGCGGGATGGGGGAGTGGGGTGGGGTGGCGCGATGGGGGAG
This sequence comes from Ceratopteris richardii, assembly GCA_020310875.1. Taxonomy (NCBI): domain Eukaryota; kingdom Viridiplantae; phylum Streptophyta; class Polypodiopsida; order Polypodiales; family Pteridaceae; genus Ceratopteris; species Ceratopteris richardii. The sequence continues at coordinate 111,875,075 of CM035421.1, forward strand.
TGGGGTGGGGTGGCGGGATGGAGGAGAGAGAAAGGAGGAGGGATGCTACAGACCCCCACATCAAGCTTTTGCACCATCCCTGGTGCAACTTCTTCTTATTGAATGAAATACTGCTAATACTCGAATGACACGTGGTATGTACAGTGGTTGAAATTCTTCCAAGTCGACTTAGTTTAGATACTTCTTTACTCTGGAGATATTGACCAAAGGAATCCTTTTACCTTGCAGATTTTCCAGATGCACAGCGCCATGTGGCAATACCCTGATAACCTTATATGGTCCTACCCATTTGGGTGCCAATTTAGTTTAAATTGGTGGAACCTGATGCACTAAAACCATAGACCCTTCCTGAACTTCGTTGGATCTCAGATACCTGTCATGCAATCTCTTGCGCTCTTCTTGTGTCTCCAGAAGTTTCTGCATTGCCCCTTCTCTGTACTCTTCTAATGCCACCAATCTCTGAATGGGGGGTTCAATTCCAATGGTTTTGATTCCTATTTCTTTTCTGATGATAAACTCAAATGGTGCCAATGCCTCTTTCCCATAAACTAAGCGAAATGGAGTCTCGCCTGTGGTTCCCCTCTTCGTGGTTCTGAAAGCCCAAATTGCACCAATTAGTGCTAGTGGCCAAGAGCTTTGATGATCAAAAGATAATTTGCGAAGTAGTCTGATCAAAATCTTATTGGAACTCTCTGCTTGGCCATTTGCCCTTGGGTAATAGGCACAAGACTTTTTATGGAAGATTTTGTACTTGTCAAATATAAACTAGAGCAATTGATTTACAAAATGTGTGCCCCTATCACTAGTAATTTCCAGTGGGCAACCAAATCTTGAGAAAATACGTTTATACATAAATTTAGCTACTGTCAGAGCCGTGCAGTCCACAGTAGCTTTAGCCTCTATCCATTTAGTGGCATAACATGCGGCCATCAAAATATACTTTTTACCTCCTGGTTGCCCAGTTGGGCTAATTGGCCCTATGAAATCAAGACCCCATCGTTCAAATGGAAGCCATCCGGTAGATATGACTAATGGTTGGAAATTCAATCTGGTTGGCGTGGGAGCACACCTCTGACAGATGTGGCATTCTTTAGCAAAATTGATTGCATCTTTGAAAATATGAGGCCACCATAAACCCTTGTGGATGATTCTATGAGCCAATTCTTCCCCCTTTAGGTGTCCTTCACTGTGTGCTGCCTCTAGCAAAAGATTTACCTCCTCTGGATAGACACACCTTCTCAAGATATTATCCTGACAGTATTTATATAAATTACCATTTATAAGAGAATAGGCTTTGGTTTTCAAAAGTAATCTTCTTTTTTCTACGGGTGTCAAGTGTTCTGGGATCTTTCCAGTAGTGAGAACATGAAGAATTTCATCATACCCACCAGTCCGAATTGTTACTAGGAAGAGATTGCTATCCACTAGTTCATCATTGATACCTATTGCCTTTTCACTCATTGCCGTATTGGACACTTGATCTGCCATGTAGTGCTCTTTTCCTGGCTTAATTTGAATATCAAAATTAAATTCCTGAAATAGGAGTAACCATGTCCAAATCCTTCCAGCTACTCTAGGTTTGTTTATCAAAATATTTCAAGGGCTGATGATCAGAGATAACAATGAAATGTACACCAAGGAGATCTAAATTTCTGAAGAGAAAATACGATAGCCAAACCTTCTCTTTCCGTTGTACTGTAATTTCTTTCAGCTTGGTTGAGTAGTCTGCTTGCATAAGAGATAGGTCTATCCACTTTGTGAGATGATGGTTGGGCTATAACTGCACCAACAGCATGAAGACTAGCATCTGTATGCACATGAAATTCCAATGACCAATTAGGAACACTTAAAAGTGGAGCAGTACATAGCCTCAACTTTAGTTCACAAAATGCTTTGTCGGCTTCAGCACTCCATGAGAAAGGGATCTTTTTACTGGTAAGCCTTGACAAGGGCTTAGCAATTTCTGAATACATCCTAATGAATCTTTTGTGATACCCCGCATGGCCCAAGAAACTTTGCACTTCCTTAGGGCTTTGTGGAATTGGCATGGAAAGAATAGCAGTAACCTTTGCAGGGTCAACAGTTATACCTTCAGCAGATACTATGTGACCAAGAAGAGTACCCTTGGTGACTAAAAAGTGACATTTATCAGGATTCAATTTCAAACCTGTTTCGAGACATTGCTCAAAAATTTCTTTTAAATTCTCCAAATGGTCATGGAAATCTTGAACTGCTTCCATTTTATCTGTACCTAAAAATACTGAAAAGTCATCCATGAAAATGCGTAGAAATGTTGTTAACCATTTGCCCAATATCAGATACATCGTTCTATTAAATGAAGTTGGCGCATTCTTCAAACCAAAAGCCATTCGAGTATAGACATAAGTGCCCCAGGGAGTAACAAAGGTTGTTTTGTCCCTATCATTAGGGTGAATTACTATCTGGTTGTAGCCACTAAAACCATCCAAGAAACTATACAAAGTGTGACCAGCTACTTCCTCAAGCACTTGCTCTGTGAAGGGCTGAGGAAATCCATCTTGAATAGTTACTTTATTCAAAGCACGGAAATCAACACATACTCTTATTTTTCCACTATTTTTCTTGGGCACAATAACCATAGAGGAAAGCCACCTGGAATGTTCTACTGGAACAATTATACCCGCTTCTTCTAATTTTGTAATCTCTGCTTTTACTGCCTCTGCATACTTCGGATTGAGTCGATATGGTCTACTTCTTACAGGCGCGGCTCCCTCAACTAAGGGTATCCGATGTAACCCAAGCTCTTCTGGTATCCCTGTTAGATCTTTGTAGGACCATGCGAAGACACTTTTATAAGTAAAAAGCAAAGAAGTTACCTTCTGTAGCAAGAGAGGATAATGCCACAACCAGGATGCCAAATGGACCTTTTGAGGGTTCTCTTCATCCCCTAAATTTACTTCTTGAACCAATGTTTCAGGACTGGTCTTGCTTGAGAAATCATCTCCACTATATGCAGGAGTGGATTTTAATTTATATTTTGCAACATGTTCTTCCATCCATCCTTGAGGTATATCTGCAAAAGGAAGATCTTCTCTGCTCTTAGGTTCATAATCTTCCCTCTCTGATACTTTTATATTGGTTGCCTCCTCAACGCTTGTATTTTCCTTCAGTTGCTCATTCTCCAACACCTTGTGGTCTTCATTGCCCTTTTCTGTAATTTCCTTATCTGCAACTTCTTCCTCAACTTCATTGATCTCCACTGTGCAACATTCTGCACTTCCCATCATCCAATTTAACAATGTATCATCTTCTTGGGGTAGAGAGGGCATTACCTGAGTATCCACAGTATATCCAGTGGTTTTTCCTGAATCAAATCCTTCTTCCAAGTGTAGTTGCAGTTGGCTATTGGTGCTTGTTGAAATCCATAGTTTATTTTTCCCCCAATCTTGCAAAGCTTTTGCTTGTCTCAGCCAAGGTCTCCCCAGGAGCAAAGGATAGGAAGTCTCCTGTGGAAGTGTAATAACAACAAAATCCAACACAAAGTGGCAACCTTGTACTATCATCCATACCTTTTCAATAATGCCAAGAGGCGCAACCCGATGTTGATCTGCTAGTGTAACTGTAAATGGTGCCATTTTGGTGGGGTTCAAATTTAGCTTCTTCATTGTAAAATCTGGCATCAAATTGATACCAGAGCCTCCATCTATGATCATACCTGTAAGAGCTTCATCCTTTATACAAACTGATAATCTTGAACTTTGGTAGTCTGCTAGGGGTGCAAGGGGAAAATCAACCATGAATCCATCTATACTAGGTGATTGGACTAAGTGAGCAGAGTGTATAATCTTCAGTAAGTCACTTCTTATTTTTGAATCCATCCTTATAAGTTCATATAGACTAACCTTCTAATGAATATTTTTCAAGATCTGTTCAATGTTTACCTCCTGAGTGTTTTCTTGCAGACTTGTTGGTTGGCCCTGTAGAGAAGTAGTCATCTTATCATAAGCTCCTTCAATTTCTACTTGATCCTTCCATCCAGACTTCTTTTCCTTCTCTTTATCCTGAAATCCTTGTCGTTCATCTCTCTGGGTTACAGCTGCTTGCCTAGTTCTAGTCATTATGGGCATAGTAGAGGATGAAACCGCATAAGTCTGAGTGGTTTTCACTTCTTCATGTGGAGAGACTGTAATCATGTGGATTGGAGCAGGACGACCTCTAGGGCAATCTTTAGTATAATGATCCTTGGCCTCTAGACAATGTTGACAAGGAGGTGCATCTTCTGGGAGGGAACACCGATTTTGCATGTGGCCATACTCACCACAACGATAGCACATCAAAGGTCTATTGTATCTAGGCTTTGCGGGCCGATTCTCCTCCCTATTAGATGTATTTGAAGTACTAGTATAATATGAATCCAAATTTTGAGGGTTACCTCTCTGCTGTGTACCCTTGAGGTAGTAGCAATCTCTGGCTTCATGACCATCCTTTCCACAAAATTGACAGCTTACCTTAATAGGGCAATTAGCATTGGAGTGTCCATTGTTGTTACAGATTGTACACCAAATTTGTCTCCTTATATCCTGAGTGGTCTTCAAATCTTCTAACTCTCGACGAAGTTGAGCTACTTCATCATCAGTGCGACGTAGTGGTGGCAAGACCTTCTCTTCTTGTTGATTTTGTTGCATTTTCAATGCTTCCAGTTCCTTCCTCAGTTGCTCAACAGGATCCAGATCTGCAGCATACTTTGGTTGTGTATCCCCTTCAAAATGTTGCCTTGCTTCTTCAATGCGTGATGCAGCTGCAACAAAATCATTGAGGGTAGCATCCAATCTAAGAGACTCACGAAGCTTCTGTTGAGATGACCTGGGCAGAGCCTTCTCGATCCACTTTTTAACCAAAAAATCACCTGGAGCATGTGGTGGACGTGCAACAAGTGCTTTTGTTCTAGTGTGAAGTTCATGAAAGGATTCACCTGGCCTTAGCTTCAAATTCTCTAGCTGATCTAGAGCTCTTTCCGAAGAATCACTTGGTCTGAATGTTAGTGAGAAAGCCGCCTTCAGAGCCTCCCAAGTAGCAAAATGACCATCTGCATATTGACTGTACCATTTATCTGCAAGACCCTCCAATGTAGATGGAAAAAGTGCTAGCATTGCATCCTCTCTATTTTGCAGACCACGTCCACGGCATAAAGAGATAAATCTCCTCACATGATCATCAGCATCCTCATAAGCTTGTCCCTTGAAGGTAGGAAATTTGATGTTTAATCTGGAGAGTAATTGAGAGAGATCCTCCATTTGTACTAGTGTTTCTTCGGACGTATCTGAGGAGAAGTCTAGAGTTCTCCTATACCCCTCTTTTGACAATGGTGTCGCACCCAAATCAATGGAGAGATTTAGAGAAGGCAACGAGGAGGTAGACTTACTAGCCGTGGTTATTGTTAACTTGTTAAGGCTCCTCCGGACACGAAGAGATTCCTTATCTGCTCGTGTATGGGTCATGTACCTATTCGCAATTGCAATAGGGCAAAACACCTCTCACCGAAATGTAAAGGTCCCACCGTGCGTGCCAAACTGTAGAGGAGGTACTGGGGTATCCGCTTTTAACAAAAATAGAGAATGAAAACTAAACACGTCCAGTACATCACCTACTCAAGGGGGGTTCTCTTTAGGGAAGTATACCCTTTAACATTTCTGTGAGCAGGTAGATAACACGGATTGCACAGAGTGGTAATACTTCAGAAAATATGGACAACCAATGACCAAGGGAGACCATACACTTTTTGATTCGAATCAGACGATTACACGGTTTGGCAGAGTGATACTCAAAAATGCAAGCTTAGGGCTGACAAGCCACTCTAAAAGTATTAACTCCAATACAACAGATCAGCATAAGGGACCGCTGATATGCAGGCTAACTCAGAGCAATACAAATGGTAGAATTTCTCAAGAGAATAGAGGTTAGTCAACACACTGACTCACAGAAAAGAAAATAAATCCAAGCTACTCTCTTACACTATAGTGCTCATAGCCCTCCAGTGAGAAGCCTACCCTCTGTATCCACACTACAGAGTAGCTCCTACAATAGGCTTGAAACCACCAAGTGCAAGAGAGAACTTCTGCACGTAAACACGCGTCAATGTAACTCCCAAAAAAATGTACCCCCAATGAGCACAAATCCCTTGTTTTATAGGCCCCAATAGGCCAAGAGAGCCTAGCCGAATCTTCACGTCCACTGATCACAGGCCGCTAGAATGCCCAAAATTGGAGGGGTAGGTCAATTACTCCTTTGATTTGAGTTGGATCCAAAAAAATAGGTAGTCGCCGTGAATGGTTGGCGGCAACATTTGTTTATCCACTTTCACTTTTAACCATTCCACTTTAATTTCAAGTCCTTATTAGCTCCGATGATGACTGATAACCGTGAAGCATACTGAACTCTTGGATCAGAAGGAGCTTTTTCCTCCTCTTCATAAGCCTCAAGCATGAGTTGATGTTGTTCCCTTCTCATTTCTTCTTCCATGCCAACATCTTGCAGAACGGTTTCCTCACATTCATCAAACTCCTTATGTGTCATCTCCTGAGTTGCCTCCAGAGTTTTGCATTGACCCTTTACGTGATTGTGTGTGGGCTTGTATGTGTGCGAGAGCGGGTGTGTTTGAGGGTATGTGTGTAGGCATGTGTGTGAATGTGTGTATATGTATGAGTGTGTATGCATGTGAATGTGCGCATGTGTTTATGTATGTGTGTGAACCTGCACATGTGTGCACGTATGTGGTGAGGGTATGTAGTATGTGTGGGTGAATGTGTGTATGTCCCAGTGTGTGTGTCTGTTTGTGTTTGTGTGTGTGTGGGATGTGTGTGTGGGAGAGAGTGGGCGTGGTGTGAGAGGGTGGTGTGAGGGGGCACAGATGGTGAGAGGGGGATGGCGGGGTGGCTGCGGGGAATTAGGCGGGAGAGAGGGGAAGGGGAGCTGCGCGGGGGTGCGGGGTGGGGTGGCGGAGAGAGAGAGAGAGAGAGAGAGAGAGAGAGAGAGAGAGAGAGAGAGAGAGAGAGAGAGAGAGAGAGAGAGAGAGAGAGAGAGAGAGAGAGAGAGAGAGAGAGAGAGGGAGAGAGAGAGAGAGGGGGGCGCATGGGGTGGGGTGGCGGGATGGGGGAGTGGGGTGGGGTGGCGGGATGGGGGAGAGAGAAAGGAGGAGGGGTGCTACAAGCTTGCATCAAAATATTATTCAAGCATGGTAAAAGTCTTGATTCTTATAATGATTATGCAAACACTACAGATTTAATGAAAGCAAAATCGACATAGAAGTATTGGGAAATACATTAGGCACTTTCATGCATCTAAAAGTTCCTGCCCAAAAATAAGAATGATTGTTGGTGAATTCCTCCTTTCAAAATGGTGTTTTGATGCACAATACACATTTTCTTCTTGCTTGGAAAAGGTATAACATGCACTCAAGTTTTTGCACATGTATGTTTATATCTTTTTGTGGTGCATGAAAAGGAGAAAACTTGCAAACACATGAATACACTTGCATGCATTTGCATGCAAGAACGTGCTTTGGCATATGATGAAGCATGATTTTTTTGTGAAGTAGTTGAGCAAATGTTCTTTCCTAATCATTACCTACTTTTTCTAACTCAAGTTAGATAGTTAGGGAAACAGGAAAACTAGTTCATTGTAAAGCTCTTAGCTGTTATGCAACTCAAATAGTTAGTTCACTTTTTCCCAAAAGCGATACTTAGGTGTCACATATTAGATGTCTTTCTTAGGAAAAGTAGGCCTCTTGAAGGTCAAGCATTCAATTTTCTTGCTCATTCGAATGGCAAGAAAATGGGGCTACTTACAAATTTCCATGATGACTCTAAGTCTAGGAAAAACTTAGAGAAACCTAACAAGAATCTTGGATGTAGAAAAAATAAATATGCATCTAAGTAGGATGATATGGAATGCTTTTATTTGATTCTATCCAGAGACATGATAGTAATCAAATAAAATCAAATGGAACTTAAACTAATTGAACTGTCAGAGTTCCAAAGATAGTTGAGATGTTCCAAATTTGTAAAAAACCATAGAGTTTTTGAAGTTTTCACTTGTATTTCATTTTAAGTAGTGATGGAACACAAAGAAGTGACTGAACCTTAGCATTAATTGAATGTTGACATTCAATAGGTGAATGTTAAGGTCTATGATTGCATCTGTGGTAATGATGCAACTTACTAAGCAAGTATGGAAACTTGAGAGAACTCTTCCTTTTATAGGGATTGGAGAGTTAATTTTTTATTTCATTTAAGCTAATTAAAGCTTCAAGAGGAAACCTTAATAAGCGATCTTTAGGAAATGACAAAGATCCTAAAGAAAAAAATTGCATTGTGAAATTTTCTATTAGGAATATAAAAATTCCACTCCAATACATGAAATTTTCCTAACGCAAGCTATAAATTTCAAAATTATGTGTTCATAGTAGCATTATTATTGGATCAATCATCAAAAGATGCTCAGAATTTAAACATAATTGTGATTGTTGAAATATGTTTAAATTACTCTAGCAACAATTTAAGGTTGGCCAATAGTAATAAATTTTGTTCAAACTCAAGAACAAGAATCAATATCACATTAATGGAAGTTCAAGTCAAACTTTCATAGTGGAATGGGAAACCATATCCTTAAGTTGATATTTATCCTCTACTTTGATACTCAAGAAATGAACATAGCGAAATCCGTGAAGCTTCTGAATATTGTTTAAAAGTTTAAGCATTCCTTTCAAATGTCTTTCTATCATTGAACAAGATTCCAAGATCAATCATTTACTCAGGTTATTTGATTCCATAGAATGAATCTCAAGTCCTTGAAGAATAACATTTTCCCAAGTAGTGAGAATGAAATTATTCAAGCTCATTAGACAACAAGTACTTCCCTAGAAGTCCCAAACCACTAGAAATGGTACTTAAAGACAAAGGTTGATAAAGATTTCTCCAAGAAATTGCGATTGCAACTACTTTGAAATTTTGCCAAGTATTGGCAATCAAATTCCTTTGGGAATTTTCACTCAAGTTCCAGTCATCTAATAGGAAAGTGTCAAAAGATTAAGCTATTCCAAGTTTCAAGAGAGTGAAATATTCCATATATGTAGTCTATGACCATGTCAACAATAATTAAGCCGGTGGAAGGTACAACATAAAGTCTACCTATCCTTAAAGGGATTTTGGTATAATCCAAAAAGCATGGGCAAATGCTTAGAATTTAGCAATAGAGAGATTCCTATAAATTATTGGATAGGGTAGGTATCCAGAACATCAATAAGAAAGGAATCTAAATACAAGAAGTAAAAACCTCTTGTCGCTACAAATTAGTCAAGAATAAACCGATTGGACTTAAAATTATGAAAATTCATGTATGTGGAATTATAAATAGTTTTCATTTGAAAACCTGAGCAAAGAAGCATAGATATTCTATCAATTGATTTTCAAGTTCCCAAAGGAAAGCACAAGATCATGAAATGATCATGGAAAGGGATCAAAAGCTAGAATATCAGGTTATAGGTAATGCTAGAAACTTCAAAATTCTTTTAAAGAGTTGAAATGAAAAGGTACTCTATCAAGATATGTTTAAAATTTAGGATAAGTATCACCCACACATTAGCGTGAATATAAAATAGGTGGTATGGGACACCAAATTTTATACTCAGATTGATGTAGGAAAGATGGTATGGGACATCGGACCGTGGGATGATAATTATTGTTTAGCTCCATAATGGATTTTGAAGATAGATTTGATCTTCAAGGAGATTAAAACTTCCAAAGAGAAGTTTATATTAAAGGAGGATATTATAATGATCTAATGATACTTCAAGATCAAGGAATTTGAAGATATGAAGTTTGTAACTTTGAAGATCTTCTTTTTCAAATAAAGACTAATTCTTATTTGAATTATGAAACCCGTCAAGATTAAGTGTTGTTGATAAGAAATATTTGTTACATTTCGAAAGAAGGAATTTGACATTGAAATGATCCTTTCAACTATGGAATAGATTGACTAAGTCAAGCACCAAGTTCCTAGTGTAATACGGTAAATTCAATCCTTTGACTCAATGCAATGCACTAGAAGTGCATTAATAGTAAGGAGTCATAAAGATTGAATATAGGCATGAACTGTGTCTCAAGTGAAGCATTATTTGAGTAAAACCCTCATCAATAGAACCTCATTGGGTCGACACAATGATGTTGGATACCACTCTCCATCTTGTGGTTGGATGATCTTTTATATTTACTCTATGAATCTTTTTGAGAATGTAGTTTTTTTCTCTTAAAGATAGAACGTATGCTTCAATACCTTGTTGGAACAGATCTTTCATAAGTAAAAGTCATGAGTCAGCTAGAATTAGACTCATAACAAGAATATATCTTAGAATTTTGAATTGTTTATACAAAGTTTTAGTTCTTTCTTTTCACTTTTTGAATATTTTGGTTTTGAATCATAAACAGTATCTCATTCTTTTTAGAAAAGTCAAGGGTTAGCTTGTTAGAATGAGGCAACTAAATTTAACATCCTAGATGGATGTTCTGTATAAGAGCTTTTTCAATCGCCAAAAGATGACAAGTCCAAGATTGACTTATTATTTTGAGTTTGCTTTCAATTCTCTAGCACAACTCTAATTACTTTCTAGAGTCTAGTACCCTCTAGAATACGAAGTTAGGAATTTCTCAATAGATTGACAATTACCAAGAACTTAAAGATAAAGTCTTTGAGAAATGTTTCCTAAGTTGGATGATTTTCATTTTGGATTTAGATTGATCAAGTTATAGTATGGTTGACTAAAGTGAATATTTTCACCTACAATTTACATAGGATTTGTAGTCCAGTAGGACAAAGTAGTCCTCCAGTCGTGTGAAAAAATCATGTAATTATTGGTTGGGAGTAAGCAACCAAGCTAGATGTTTGGGCCAACCAAACTTCAAGTTCTGAAAATCAAATTCAAGTGAATCAAGAGTTGTCAAAGTTGATCGGGATAAAAGTCCCACCTTAATTACTAAGTCCATGCACAAGTCCTGCCTAGAAATGGACTAGTAATTGGAATCCATCCATTTCATATACTTGTTCCTAGATTGCACATTGAGAAACAGTGAATTGGCTAAGGATGTTTTTAGGTCCAAACTTAAAATTAATAAACTACTTTGTACTTTCACCAGTTTATCAAAGTGTAAAGCTAGATAGTGTTTGAAATCATTTTGGCATGGACCCCACCACAGAGATGAGACATGTTTTTCTAGCTTCAGAACATGAACATGTCTTTTGGTTTAAGAACATGAGGCTCACGTGTGGCCTACAGTTACTATATATAGATTTATTTTCAGGGATGTAAATCTTTCCCAAGGGGGAAGAATGTAATCAAGTTAGTTTATGAATCTAAGGGTCTTGTCATGGACAAGGAAACCATCTAAACCTTACAATTCATGTCAATTTCTGTATCTCATGATTGGTTCAGAATTAAAAGAAAGCAATGCTTCCATTGCGTCCAAAACATGCCAAAACCCTAAGATTGACCGTCTACATGCCTGATTCGGATATCCAGAGCTCATGTTTTGAATTGATGACATCATCAATTCATAACCGCCTTTCATGAACCGCTCTTTTATCTATGCACAAAATGTTAGGAGGTATGGCAGTTGGCAAAGACGAGAGGGTCTTTGCAAAAAGCTTCTCTAGACCAATGTATTTCTTGTTTGGACACTCTGACTTCCTAATCTACCAGGTGATGTAGAAATATGATCATATTACCTTGGCGAATTGAATGCAAATATCTGAGTCAAGATACACAATTTATATTTTTTTTCTCTTGTAGACAACACCTTCTAATTATGGACGAATGTTCAGAAGAAAATGCTCAATGCTCATAGTATGCTACAAATTGAGAAAAATAATTTTTCACAGCTTCCAACGGGATGGTTAATGATCTAACACAAATTTTTTCTGGCCACATTCATAATGAGTCTTGCCAATACCAGTCTTGGGAGCTCAAGGAGTTATGACCGCCAAGTAAGTACTCTTCAAGTTCTAGTTCTAGTTCTTGTCTTGTTCCTTGTTCTAGTCTAGTTCTTGGACATCCTACCTTGTCCCCTTGTAATCTCGTAGTACGAGATCCTGTCGAGTTCTTTCGTGTATCCAGTTCATCTCCCAAAAGGGAGTTCTTGTAATCCAGATATCTTGTCTCATACTTATGATCCCGGGTTGTGGGATATCCTGCATCATCTCTAGTCCAGTTTTGCATACCTATTGGTTCTGGGTTGTGGGACGTCTTGTATCAGTTACATCTTCTTGTATTATTTTCCCTACATGGGTGTTCTTGTAATCATAAGTGTATTTCGGAAATCTTGTCTACTGTAGTCACAGAGCACAATCTAGTGCTCCCCTGACATTTTGGCAAGACTGCCATCATCAAGACCAAGAACCATGGAGACTATTCAAGAAGAATTTTGTTCTGCACTTAAAGTAATTCAACAAGTACAAGAGACACGAGAGAACCAACAAAGGATTCAACAACATAGTATTCAAGATGTAATCACAGAACTTCAGAGGCAAATCCAAGAGCTGTAGATCATTGTAGGTCAATCTTCTTCAAGTACCCCCATGACAACTAACATGAAGAAAAGTCCAAAAGTGAGCATGCCTGAGAAATTTGATGGGACAAGATCAAAGTTTCGAGGATTTTTGCAACAAGTGAAGCTATTTATAAGGATGCAACCAGACAGGTACCCAAATGATGCTTCTCAAGTAGGACTCATAGGAACTCTATTATGTGGTCCTGCTCTTTCATGGTTTGCACCTATCCTTGAGAAGGACATGGATATTTTGCATGATTTCAAGGCCTTTATTCAAGAGTTCACATCTTCATTTCGAGATACCAATTGCTCACGTGTTGCCGAAACAAAGCTAAGGAAGCTACATCAAGGAAATAGGCCTGCATCTACTTATGCATCAGAATTCAGACAAATCATTTGTGATCTCACATGGCACGAGGATTATTTTATCAACCAATTTCGATGGGGCTTACATGATGATGTCAAAGACCTCATGTTAACCATGCCCAAGGTAAATACTTTGAATGAATTCATGAATCAGGCAATTGAGTGTGATAATAGGTTGTTCGAGAGAAAGCAAGAGAAGAAGACTTCTATTAGAGATCTAGAATACAACTTTATTTCTATTCCACAACAACATATGCTCGAGGAAACACAACCAGAACCCATGCAATTGGATCACATCATGGTCATACGACTTACAACAAAGGAAAGACAATATCAAAAGGATAATGGATTATGCTTTTATTGTGGAGAGCGTGATCATATGGTATTCAAATGCCCTAAGAAAAAGAAACAAGTTGGGATTAGAACTTCCACAATCACCATCCCACATCAGAAGGACCATCATGAGAGTCAAAAGAATAATACAGTTCATCATGAGAATCATACCCTTGATTCTATACCTCGATATACTACAAACCCTTTCCTGTTTCATCATGGATATCCATCATCGTCTTGTTCTAGTACCACATATCAAGAACTCTACAAAGACCAAGAGTTATGAAGATTCAAGTCCTAGAAGATCTCAGAGTCACATAACCGCTCCTCGTGGAACTCGTTGCTTGAGGGGGAGGTGATGTCATGGACAAGGAAACCATCTAAACCTTACATTCCATGTCAATTTGTGTATCTCATGATTGGCTCAGAATTGAACGAAACCAATGCTTTCATTGCATCCGGAACGTGCCAAAACCCTAAGATCGACTGTCTACTTGCCTGATTCGGATATCTAGAGCTCATGTTTCGAATTAATGACATCATCAATGACATCATCAATTCGTAGCCGCCTTTCATGAACCGCCCTTGAAAACCTATATAAGGAGGGGTTGGCCACATTCATAATCAGTCTTGCCAATACCAGTCTTGGGAGCTCAAGGCGTTGTGACCGCTAAGTAAGTACTCTTCAAGTTCCAGTTCTAGTTCTTGTCTTGTTCCTTGTTCTAGTCTAGTTCTTGGACATCCTACCTTGTCCCCTTGTAATCTCATAGTACGAGATCCTGTCGAGTTCTTTCGTGTATCCAGTTCATCTCCCACAATGGAGTTCTTGTAATCGAGATATCTTGTCTCATACTTACAATCCCGGGTTGTGGGATCTCCTGTATCATCTCTAGTCTAGTGGGACGTCTTGTATCAGTTACATCTTCTTGTATTATTTTCCCTACGTGGGTGTTCTTATAATCATAAGTGTATTTCGGAAATCTTGTCTACTGTAGTCAGATAGCACAATCTAGTGCTCCCCTGACAGGTCTGGCCGCTTCATAGTGATCTGAGATCGGACAGTGTTTGGTCACTTCTGTGTATTGCCAAAGATCTCCAGAATAGAGCTAAGCATAAGTTCATGTGCTCTCTAAACAAGTCACTTAGCCTAGTCGTTAATTCTGAAGGTTGTGAAGCAAGAGGTCTTGGGGTCAACCCCCATGGGGAGCATGGGGAGAGTGTTTTGGCCAAAGATCTCTTGACCCTTCTACCTCAAGTTCACTTGAGGTAACTTGAGTCCAATGGGACTTAACTGGAGTGGGAAGTACACCAACCACTAGTGGAAGGTACTAAAGCAGTGGTCAAAATCACTCCAACCACTAGTAGACTCTAGTTGAACATATTAAAGGAATGGAGGATATTGCACATGCACTTGTGGACTCTAGTTGCATTTTTATTGCTCGTTGATTGGAGCATTTATAAATATAGGCATAAGGTTAAGAGGAGAATCAACTTTCTAGCATGTGGTGGTCATAATTTGTGAGTATTTTGCATTTTTAGAGTCATCTCTCAAGCATGTGGTGGTCATAATTTGTCATTATCTTGCATTAACTGTAAAAAAATAAGAATTACGACCACCATGTGCTAGAGAGATGCGTCTCCTCCCAATCTTATGCCTTTATTTATAGCTACTTAAATCAACGAGGACCAGAAATGTCACTAAATTTTACATGTGCATGTGAGATCTCCTCCACTCTATTAATATCTTCCACTAGAGTCTACTAGTGGTTGGCATGATCTCAACCACTGCTTTGGTACCTTCCACTAGAGCCCACTAGTGGTTTCTGTACTCCACTCGAGTTTAGTCCCACTGAACTTTTTTAACTCACATTAAATTGAGTTAGAAGGCTCTAGAGCTCCTTGGGCAAAACACATATGCAAGAGACTAACATGACCACGTCTTAAAGAGAGGAATCTCCTCCCAACCTTATGCATGTATATATAGCTGCTCAAATCAATGAAGACCACAAATGTAACTAGAATCCACAAGTACATCTGTAATCTCCTCCACTCCTTTAATATCTTCCATTAGAGTCTACTAGTGGTTGGAGTGACCTCAACCACCTCATTAGTGGTGGATGTACTCGCCACTCCAGCTAAGTATCATTGGACTTAAGTGAACTAATGTTAACTTGAGTTAGAAGGCTCTAGAGGTCCTTGCGCAGAAGACTCTCCCTATGCTCCCCATGGGGATTGAACCCAAGACCTCCTCCTTCACAACCTTGAGACTTAACCACTAGGCTAAGTGGATCACCTGTTTAAGGGAGCATATGAACTTATGCTTAAGTCTATTGTTGAGATCTTTGGTCATACACACAAGTGACCAGATAGTTTCTGCTTTTAGATCACTCTAAACTAGTTGGACCCTTAGATCATAGACTTAATTTATTACATGTTCTATGGATGAATATGTTCTTCACATCCTATGTGATTAGATTCCTTCATTATGCCCTTTTCATGTTAACACTGAGTCACAACAAAGGAGAACAAAGACATGTTCTCTTTTTCTTTTTACCTAAATACCATTATATGAAGCAAAAAAGTGGGCATTTTACAATATCTAGAAAGCATCACGAGTCTTGCTTGTAAATATTGTCTTTAGAAGCTTGATCTCAGATCCAAAGTAGTCAAGATAGATATACTAAAATTCTTGCTGCCATGAAAACTAGTTGTTGAGCATGACCAAGAATCCCACATCATGATCTTGGACAATAGATTAGAGTTGAAAAGGTACATGTAAGAACTCGCGAAGCTCCTTCATTACATCTATAACCTCAACAAGCACAGAAGATAGCTAATTAAGAGTTACTTGAAAGTTAGAGAACATGTGTTGTAAAAATCAGAGCATTTTAACAAGGCAATTAAGATCATCCCCTTTGTATGGTTAAGATCCCCATTGAATGCCTGGCCATATTAACAGAATATGAAATACACTTCACAAAAGCATTCCCAAGAGAAGATAATATTCAACAAAATTATACTAAGAAACATTCACACATGATCAGAGAAATGCTCAAGATAAATCAAGCTGAACACCAAGTGGAAGCAGAACTCCAAATTATATTTCCATTAAAATGATATTTTACATTTCATGTGTTTTACAAGAGTTATGTGAATCTACAATAGAAGCTGATCATAGCTTTCCTCAGGCTCAAGGGTATTGGTATCCTCTGGCACATTAGAACACCTATCTTGCCTCTCTTGCTCCAAGATTGGCTCTTCAAGGTCAGCCATGTCCCCAGGTTCATCTGCAAGTGGGGGAACAGGCTCCCTTGAAGCTGCTTGGAATCTCTCCGTATCTGCAATGTGCTTCCTTCCAACCTCTTGGTCTTCATCTGGGCATTCATTCAGCCCATTGATTCTCATTCTAATGAAGCTCACTTGAGCATCATCCTTCTCCACAGCTATGCAGTGCCTGAACATCTTTAAGGAGCAAGCCAGAGTCGTTCCTGAAACAGCAGAAAACCTATTAGAGGCTTCAATCAACAATGACTAATGAAAATTGTGAAAATTGAAATTACCTGTGCCCGAAAAAAGGTCTAGGACCCAGTCATCATCATTGGAAAATAGCTGAAGCAATCTCATTATGAGTTTTTGTGGCTTCTGATAAGGGTTAACCAATGTCATGTCCCCAGCTACATGACGAAGTTTCTTGGTAACGGCTGGGAACATGAGCACATTTGAGATCCCATTCTCATTGCAATGCTCCCTGACTCTCCTTTTGCTTACTTCATCATAATAGCCCACTGTAATGCATTCAGTGGCACTCACAAACCGATGCAAAGGAGTGTGATTTACGTTTGTCTTCACCCTGCAAAAAAGAACTATGAGTCACATAGGGCATCATGAAAGCCATGGAGATAGAAAGAAGATTACTTACCAAGTTAGGCACTCCACAGCATGACATCTTGCCTTCAGAGCAGTTGAAACAGAGAAAGACTGGTCTCTGCTATGGAAAATTACTATCCTCCAAAGAGGAGACATAGTCAACTCTGCAAAATCAGTGACCATCTTCCGAATCTGAGGGTGTTTGAAGGGTTCATCATCATTAACTGATCCTAACATCCTAAATCCATAGGGTATGTCCGCTATGAGAAGGGAGAAATGTTTTCTAGGCACAACAAAACAAATATTATTTACATCACTACAGAACACATTGTAATATACAGGCCTAAGGGGGTCTAGGGGATTGGAGAAACATTTAAGATCGGGTTCATCATCAAAATCCATCTCCTTCGCTTTCAGTCTAGATTTCTCATGCCTTGCTCTTTGAATGTGAGCAAGGAATGCAGGGGGGCAATCATCTAGTACCTCTGTAGACTTACTTTTCCTTGGTTTCTGCAGAACAAATTGGAAAAACAATTAGAAGAGCTCTTCAGTACAGCAAACAGAACATAAAGAACGGATGTATGGCATCGATTTCTTGTTGGGGTAGATCCTAGGCATCGACCTTCTACTAAAAATCGATGCTTGGCATCGACCTAGGGACCTAAGTCGATGCCTGGCATCGACTTTTGCCACGAGGTCGATGCCAGGCATCGACTTTTGTTGCAGGTCGATGCCAGGCATCGACTTATGCTGCAAGTCGATGCCAGGCATCGACTTATGCCCCCAAGTCGATGCCAGGCATCGACTTATGCTGCAAGTCGATGCCAGGCATCAACTTATGCCCCCAAGTCGATGCCAGGCATCGACTTATGCCCCCATGTTGATGCTATGCAATGCATCAAATTGTTTAGTATGAAATATTCTGATAAGAGAATCTACCCAATCACGAAACAGGATGAAATATTCTGATAAGGCTTTGTAGGATGATGTGGTTGGATAGTCTGCTTGGACCTCTGTCCAAGAAAAGCAACCCAGCCTCTTCATCATCACCTCCTGAATCTTCATGTACACTTTATGACTACAGACACATAAATATAAAAGAGACTAGGTTAGACAAGAAGCATGGGAGGAGGGAAAAACGATCTGAGAATAACATACATACTTATTGAGCTCAGTCACCATCTCCTCGAGGCTCAACTCCTTCGAGATTACCCTTGACAAAGTTGATATGATCAATGTATCATCCTTGATTCCTTGAAGGGCCCTCCATGGGGTCAGCTTCATGTCCTCAGGAGCCTCCTCAATTGAAAGGTCAACTTTCCTTCCCTTTCCCCTCAGATCAATTTGTGGGTCTGGCCTCGACTTTCGTTGCTTCTGGCCCTTGACCTCCTTGTGCTCCCACATTGTGAAGATTCTATCCTGAAGATCCCAGATCTCACCTTATCTGAATGCCAGTTGAAACCATGGGTCATATTTCCTCAAAGCATCTGACTTTCTGTTCTCATCCAATGCAATTCCAACCTCAATAAGGCATTGCTTTCGTAGATTGGGATGTATTCTCCCAGCTTCCTTCACAAGACAATCTTCGTATTCATGGTGGAAGAACCGAATTCTCTCTATGGAGGACATTTTCTGCCTGTAATCATTATCGTTGTTGTGATCCCAAGCAAGAAGCTTGGCTTCCTCAGTTGTAAGACCAGCATATATCTTACACTCTGCATACCTAAAGAAAAATGTAGTAGGGTGCTCCTTCACTAACTGTCTACGAGCCTCTGCAGAGTGTGAACCTCCAATCACATAATAAGTGTACTCCTCAAACAAATTCTCATTGAAATCCTCCACACAGCTGCACTCATGCGGATCCACCATTACAAGGAATGGCACAACAGTAGCATGAGGATTAATTTTCATTTTCTTCTTAAGATTTTGGACATGCAAATTATGTGGCTCCCTGATCTCAAGGGGCCTCCTCCCTGTGACTGGATCCACTGGTGGCCTGTGGATAATATTAATAGGCAGGTGGAACAACTGCCCCTTCTTCACAATTTTTCTCCTAGCTATGTCCTCCCTCATCTTATTCTGCTCAGTGCCAAGCACACCAGATGCAAGCTCTCCACCAGGTGCAACGATAATGTCCCCAGAGCTAGAGCTTGAGTCAGAAAAGTCCTCTTCTGCAATTATCTTCTTTTTCTTTTGGGGCTTTTTCTGCACACTCTGCTTACCCCTTGCCTTTACAGGGGTCGTCTTCTTGTGCTGTGTTGGCATGATATTGCCCTGTATCCATGGCATCAGGTCCTTGATGAAATTCACTGAGTCTCTGCATATCTGAGCTAGCTCCTCTGGAACACAGCACTCTGGGCACAAGAATTCCATCTTGCATATGACATTTCTTAATCCCTTGGATGTCTCCACCAAGAAAAGCAGGTTATCAGAATCTTCATCTTCATAATCCAATTTGTAAACAAGGCCATACTGAAAACCTTGTGTTGTCGTGATCTTTCCTCTGCCATAGGCCCCTGCGAACACAAGGAGGACTGCATTCTTCTCTTCCACGTACTGAAGGCACCATTCGAGATTTGTCATGTCCCGAAGTGGACGATCTATCTTCATGACCTCTGTCTCCCTGGACCTTTCCTTCATATTTGGATCCTCCACAGGAATTTTAATGCTACTCTGTCCACCTGAGGATATTCCTAGTGGGTTGCTGGCCTTCTCAGAGGATAATGGTGCAATAATTTTCTTTGCCTTTGCTTGGTGACCACTGCCTTTGTCACGTTGCTGGTCAGCAGAGCCCATGGTGACTCTGAGCTTCTTAATGGGCCTTTCATCCTTGTACTCCGCATCCCTGAAAGCAATTGGAAATATCAAGCAATAAGAAATATCAGCCCATGTCCATGCAAGGCATGGATTTTGAGCTTCAGGTCGATGCCAGGCATCGATGTTTAAGTGCATGTCGATGCCAGGCATCGACTTTGTGTGCAAGTCGATGCCAGGCATCGACTTGAGGGTGAAAGTCGATGCTAGGCATCGAGTTGGGGGTGCAAGAGTCGATGAATGGCATCCATTTTTGGGCCCAAGTCGATGCCTGGCATCGACTTTTGGGCCAAGTCGATGCCTGGCATCGACTTTTACCCTCAAGTCGATGCCTGGCATCGACTTGAACACAAAGTCGATGCCTGGCATCGACTTGGGCACAAAAGTCGATGCCAAGCATCGATTTGGGCCCAAAAGCCGATGCCAAGCATCGATTTTGCACCCAAAAGTCGATGCCTGGCATCGACTTTTCAGTGCATGATGATGTTGGCAAGTCGATGCTTGGCATCGTTTTTTGGGACCAAGTCGATGCCAGGCATCGACTTGGGGCTGCAAGTCGATGCCAGGCATCGACTTGCACCCACAAGTCGATGCCTGGCATCGACTTGCTCCTGCAAGTCGATGCCAGGCATCGACTTGTGGGTGCAAGTCGATGCCTGGCATCGACTTGCAGCCCCAAGTCGATGCCTGGCATCGACCTGCTCCTGCAAGTCGATGCCTGGCATCGACTTGCAATCCTAAGTCGATGCCTGGCATCGACTTACACCTTAAAGTCGATGCCAGGCATCGACCTGTACATGCTTTGGATCCATATTTAGAGAGGCAAGAAAAATAGAGACCTAGAAATGAGAAATTTACACAGACATACAGAGGGAATCTTTTTGGAATCTTTTTTTTAGTTATGATTTTGTCTACCTCTTGGTACTTTTGCCAACATTCTTCTTCTCCATCAGGCTTGGCTTGCTGGTATGCTGACCTCTGTGCTCCATGGCTGTCTGTGCTCTTCTGCTCTCTCTTGCTCGTGGATTTTGAAAATGCGAATGATCTCCTCCTCTGGTATTTATAGGCAATTGGGTAACTTGAACCAGAAACTAACTGGATCTAACTGAATGAGTCCACTTGCTAACTAAATCTGTCAACTTATCTAACCAGGGAATAGCACCCACACAAATAGGCTGTTTCAGAGCCACTTTAATGAAATATTCATAGACCCTTACAACTATTTATATACATTTGCATAGAAATTACATTTCAATGGCAAGAGTATGGTATGTCCATGAGGATGTCTCAACTCATGTAGAGATTTGTTTCTAAGAATCTCTTTCTTGGGAGAAAATCAAGTCAAAGTTGTGTTAAATGTGGGAGACTAATGACATCTTCATAGTATTACCCTCCACACTTTAGTTCATATTCACATTTATCTTGTAACTCACTGTTGAAATGGAAAATCACTATGAATAAACATTCTAGTACAGAACCTTGCAACTATTTATATACATTTGCATGGAAATTAAACTTCAATGGCAACAGTATGGTATGTACATGAGGATTTCTAATCTCATGTAGATGTTTTTTCTTAGAGTTTGTTGCTTGGAAGAAAATTAGGTCTAAGTTGTGAGATTAATGACATCTTTATAGTGTTATCCTCCACACTTTAGTTCATATTCACATTTATCTTGTAACACATTGTTGAAATGGAAAATCAATGTATGAATATACTTTCTGTGTGCCTCTTTTACACATAATTCTTTTTCAATATACTTTCATCTACCTCTTTGATATCTAGCCAAGACCACAATAAAACCTAATCCTTGAAATCTTAACCAAATGTATAATTTCTTCTTGTATAGTGTTCAATGGCATAGCATATTCCAGTTGGAACTCAACTTGGATATATTCCAGTTGTAAAATTTCTTCTTGTAAAATTTCATCCAAACAATTTTATTATATATTCCTATTGGAACACAACTTTGATATATTTTGATTCATTCACAATGCTTAGACTCAATGACTCATATGAAGTTAGAAATCAACTGTGTTTCTCATTTGAATCAAAAGTGAATCAAATCTTTGGTTCCCTTATTAGTGTATATTTGAGTAATTAAGTGATTTGATGTAATTTGATGTTTTATGTTATTTAATGTACTTTAATAAGCTTTTGATTTCATATCTTCTTGATGTGACATTTGATGTGATATCTTCACTTGATCTCGGATTTCTACTTATTTAAAAAGGTCATTCATCTTCAGTCTTCTGTGAACTCAGTGAAGATGAGCTCAATCTTTTCAGTGGATGCTTGGGCATCAGCTTCCTCTGCTCATATTGATTCATTGTTCTCAGTTGAGCCTTTCCAGAGAAGTGATGATCCCTATGATTTAGAACGTGCTGATGATTCCATGTTTTCTGTTGAGTCATTTAAGTTATCCAATTCACAGTGCAATGCTGCTCATACAAATGCACCTCTTGATCTCCCATCTGATCCAACCATTGATCTCCCTTCTGACTCAAGTGCATGTGGAGCAACGAAAAAGCACAGCAAGCTCAATCTACGATTTAAAAGAAGGTCTCGTGAAGTAAGTCGAAAAAGATTTAAATTTCTTACTTCAGATAGACAGATTGCATTGGATATTGTGAAGCATTGTTGTGGTTTGAAATGCTTGTATAATTTAGGGATGAAGAAACTAAAGCACATAAGAGAAAAATTCCTCCATTTAGATAGTGAAAGGCAAGATATATACCTTGTTTCTTGCATGCAAATGATTGAGGATAACATGTCAGTAACGCGTGTTGGTTTTGAATATTTCTTTACTCAAGGGATGCCATGTTGTAGGGCTGCATTTAAAATTGCAATGGGTGTAGGAAATTTTAGAATACATAGGGTTCAACAAGGGTTTTTGAATGGGGATCTCATTTTGGATACGTTCCATGGTGGGACCAAAGGATCTGTTGGACGTCATGCAATGAATTGGATGATGAACTATTTTAGCTTGCATTGTGAAGTTATGCCTACAACTGGAAGGTTGCACTTGTCAGATAACTTTACTCGTCGAGAGGTATTTCAAATATATAGAGAAAACATGGAAAATAGAAATGAGAAGTATGTGTTGTATCGTCACTTTACTCGATTATGGAAGGAGGAGTTTAACAATGTTTCTATTCCTCGTAAAGTTAGAATGGGTGAATGTTCAGTTTGTGCCACTTTGAAAAACATGGCAAAAGGGGCTACAACACCACAGGAAAAGCATAATTTTAAAAACCTTCTTAACAACCATCATGACAGTCAAGCATTAGAGAGAAAGAAAGCAATTCATCATCGAAGTAAGGCACTCAGAAATCCGGAGCGTTATATGTGTTTGTTGATCGATGGTATGGATCAAAAAAAAACTTGTTTGCCACATTTTTATCGCATCCCTAAGGACATTGGAGATGAAGTCCTTGTGCAAATGCATTTGGTTGGCGCTTTGGTATACAATGGAACTGTAATGTCCAAGGTTTTCTTCACATATCCGAATGTGCATAATGATCCAAACCTTACAGTTACTGTCATTCATCGTGTTTTGCAATCATGGAAGGGTCTTTTGCCACCAACTCTATATTTGCAACTAGATAATACTCCAAGAGAGAATAAAAATTCTACAGTCTTTGGATATTTAAGCATGCTTGTTGAAAAACAGGTATTTCAGAAGGTTAAGGTAAATTTTCTTCTGGTTGGCCACACTCATGATCACATTGATCAAATGTTCAGTACTTTCTCTAAGAAGTTGGCACGTAACAATGCTTTTACTCTTCCGATTTTATCTGAGCTGATTTCAGAAGCATATACTCCAAAACCAGAAGTTCAACACCTCACACAGATTTATGACTTTAAGCACTTTTGCTCAATGGGCCTTGATAACAATGCTAAGGTTTTGGCTCCATTGCACAATATTAGTTTCAACCATGTATTCTTGATGAGGAGGGTTGATGAAATAACCCTTTTATTTGCAAAGCAATATTCATCTTCTCTTGGGTGGGAGCCTACAGAGGGATGCAGATTCTTATTGCAGGTGCCTAATTTGTCTACTGTAACAGTGTATGGTGCAGAACAATCACCATATGAAGATAAAAACAATACAGAAAGATGTGGAAGTGTGGTTGATCAAAGTAAAAGCTGGATGCATGCACTCATTGAAAAGAAGAGACATATTGAGCGTGCAAAAAAATATGCTGGAGATCAAGATGTATCTTGGTGGGAGGACTTTTTCAATCATCAAGAAGAGATTATACAGTATACAATTGCAGGTCACTGGCCAGTTGATGTTCCATTCACATGGGATTTTTGTACACAAAGATCCGTGAATGTGGCCCAAGCATGTAATGCAGATGCACTTCAAAGTTTTATACATCCACCAGAAAGAAATATTTATGTAGGCCCAAGGATGACAAAACAGGCAGAAGCAAGATGGCAAGGAAATTTAATAGAGATAAATGTTGGAACGCTTATTGCAGTACTTGCTGATGGTGATGAGGCTACCAGACCATTTTGGATTGCAAAGGTTTTAGAGATAACTAAAGATATTGATCAGAGAAGAATAGAGGCTTTGGTGGTGCATTGGTATTACACTAAAAGTAGTAATGCATTCACAGGTAAATATAACTTAGAAATGGTGTGTGATGCTAAACGAACAGGTTCAAAAAGGAAAAAGAATATTCGAAGCACATCCACTCTTAAAATGGATGATGTAGATATTCTTGTTTATGATTTTTCCTTGACAAAAACTGGTCACTTGAGGAAAGCAACCATCAACATGATAAAACAAAAGCTTCCAGATGTATGTGGTACAGGAAATCATAGGAAAACAAGAAGAGTTGTGCATGATCCTGCAGAATTTGGTATGTACGTGGATGAAGATAGAGCTCTTGTGGATATAGAAGAAGAAGAAGAGAGCTCTCAACAGTATGAGACTGAATCAAGTGCATCAGATGATGAGGGTGTAGACATAGATCGACAAAGTTGTGAGTTGCATTGAAGCTCTCAGACATTTTTAGTGCTTATGTAAATGCCTCAAAGTAGTTTGGTTAATGAAACCATGTTTTGTAGCAATTTTGAATAACAATCAGATATCCACCCATTAAAGATATGTCTAAAATGTTATTTTTGTGTAAAAACTATTGACTTCTACATTCTTATATATATTTTAGACATGTCAATGTCTTAGCATATAGATTTTGGACATGTCAATGTCTTATCATATACATTTTGGGACACGTCAATGCCTAATATAGTGAAATTTTGACTACATTTTGAGCTCATTTTTTTTTTGAGAAAATGACAAAAAACGTCAAAAATTACTTGTTTTCACCTCATTTTTGTAATATATGTATACTGGTGTAAAGGAATTCCAAAAATGAGGTGAAGACATGTAATTTTTGACGTAAGTGTTCTCTTTTTACGACATAGTTCTCGTTTGTTACGACTCACTGTTTGTTACTTTCTATCTTTATTTTGGTTGTTCAACAAAGCATCCTTTCTCATGGAACTTGTCACGGACAAAGGAAACCATCTTGAACCTTAGATTCCATGTGAAACCAGTATCTCATGATTGGTTCAGAATTAGGAGAAACCAATGCTTCCATTGCGTCCAAAACGTGCCAAAACCTTAAGATCGACTGTCTACTTGCTTGATTCGGATATCCAGAGCTCATGTTTTGAATTGATGACATCATCAATTCGTGACCACCTTTCATGAACCGCCCTTGAAAACCTATATAAGGAGGGGTTGGCCACATTCATAATTAGTCTTGCCGATACCAGTCTTGGGAGCTCAAGGAGTCGTGACCGCCAAGTGAGTACTCTTCAAGTTCCAGTTCTAGTTCTTGTCTTGTTCCTTGTTCTAGACTAGTTCTTGGACATCCTATCTTGTCCTCTTGTAATCTCGTAGTACGAGATCCTGTCGAGTTATTTCTTGTATTTAGTTCATCTCTGAGAAGGGAGTTCTTGTAATCGAGATATCTTGTCTCATACTTACGATCTCGGGTTGTGGGATCTCATATATCATCTCTAGTCCAGTTATTCATACCTATCAGTCCCCGGTTGTGGGACATCTTGTATCAATCACAAATTCTTGTATTGTTTTCCCTTCGTGGGTGTTCTTGTTATCAAAAGTGTATTTCATCAGAGAGCACAATCTAGTGCTCCCCTGACATTTTGGCAAGACTCGCTTCTATCGAAGACCAGACATCATGGAGAACGCTTATGAACAGATTGTAGCATCACTTCAGAGCCTCCAACAACAAGTCGAAGACCTAAGTCATCGACATACACAAGTCGAGATGGGACATCCAGTGCATGTAGGTGCACTCCTCCAAGAATTACAAGAACGAATCGGGAGTCTTCAAGTAAATCAAGGGAGTATTCAAGTGAATCAACGGCCCAATACATCATTTATGAAGGAACCCAAGATTTGCATGCTAGAAAAGTTCGATGGGGATCGCACAAAGTTTCGTGGATTTCTCCAGCATGTTAAATTGTACATCCGTATGCAACCCGATAGATACCCTAATGAGGCATCCAAGGTGGGATTTATTGGAACCTTGCTCTGTGGCCAAGCGTTATCATGGTTTGCCCCAATCTTGGAGAAGAACATGGTAGTACTTCAGGACTATGAGGGGTTTCTTCGAGAACTCACCGCCACATTTGGAGATGCAGACACAAGTGGAGTAGCAGAAACAAAACTTCGGAAGTTACGTCAAGGTAACCGCCGTGCCTCTACCTATGCATCTGAATTTAGGCAGTTAATATGTGATCTCACTTGGCATGAAGATTATTTCATAAGCCAGTTTAGATGGGGTTTAAGAGATGATGTGAAGGACCTTTTGCTCACGATGCCAGAGGTTAAAACATTGAATGAGTATATCATGCAAGCTATTCAATGTGATAACCGACTTTTTGAAAGAAAACAAGAAAAACAAGTAGAAGGAAGACATCACCAGTGGAAACCCTTCCAGCCCACTCCTAAATATTGTTGGTGCATTTTACCCAAGCCTACATGCTTGATATGCTTGATATTATCCTCATTTGTAAGTCACATGAGTAGTCATGGGAACACCTCTTGTAAAAGAGTTCATTTTATCTCTTGTAAATGGAAAAAGAAAAAAGGAAAAGGATGGCTTACCTCATCCATGATGTAAAAGAAAATTCGTGGCTTCAACTACCAAAATCACGAATTTTAGAGCTGAGGGAATCTCTCCTAACTTTGGGGATCACTTTTACGTGGAGCCATTCGAATTCGAATTCAAAATTCCCTCCAAGAATAGCTATAAAAGGAGCAAGAAAGAAGAGGTGATTAGCAAGCCTTGTATGTGACCACTTCATGTCATTTTGTAGAGATTGAAGAGCTTACTCCATAGCTCTATCATTCTACTCCCATTGTGCAAAGATTCATTGCCAATGTGGTTGTAATCATATGTGAATCTATACATTTATCATCATCTACTTCTCTCTTTTGTTCTCTGCTATACTCACTCAGAGTAGTAACTTCAGAAGGTCATATCTCGAGTTTTACTGAACCTTTTTCAGTGATTTAACTTGCCTTGGATATCTTGCACCGTCTACTTTGGGCATATAAATTTTCAAAGTCATTGAATTAATACTTTTGGAGATATCTGCATTTTACTGCTTATTGGTCTATCTCTGCAGTGCCCCGAGAATTATGGGGAGGTGCCAGAAATTGTTGAAACTTGTTCTCAGTGCTCAGTCCATCATTTGAAGTGTTTTAACTTGGATTGGAAAGCTTGCTAAGTCTATTTGCTATGTCCAAAAGGAAGTTTTCTAATTCCTTCCAGGTTGAGAGCACTGTTCATTTTTTCCAGCAGATGTATGTCCAAAAATAACAAGTTTTGGGAGCTAGTCATCTCGCAACTTGTCTGTCTTGACTTAAACTTTTGGGATACATGTTCCAAAGTACTTGGCTGATATTTTGGTGGATTTGGGAAGCTCAAAGGGTCTACTAATCAACTCGGAAGTCTCAGTTGGCTGGTGTGAAGCTGGTTGTAGCGGCACCTACTCATCTTTGGATTGCATCCACCATCTCTCTTCACAGTGGTATCTGAGCATAGTCAAGCAACATGGGAGATGGATTTCCATCAACAATTGACAAATTGGATCGAAACAACTACCCAGCATGGTCTCTAAGGATAGAGGCTTACCTTCAAGGGAGGAATCTATATGGATTCATATCCGGAGATGAAGCAATGCCAACCATGAGGAACAAAGGGCAACCATCACATGAAGAAGTGGAAGGACTTTCGAATTGGTATTCGAAGGATGCACTTGCAAGGTCCTATATTCTAAACTCAATCTCTGATTTTCTTTTACCTCATGTCAAGGGATGCAAGACATCAAGAGAGTCCTGGAATGCACTTGCTTCTTTCTTCTCTTGCAACACTCGAGCAAGGAAGAACCAATTGTGGATGGAGTTCACAACAATGAAGAAAAGCCCGAAGCAAAATGTGACTGATTATGTCACAAAGATGAAGGAGATTTTGGACCAGCTTGGAATCATTGGAGAGGTAATTGAAGAGGAGCAAATCATTAGACAAATCATGAATGGAATCAAAGCAGACGACAAGTGGGAGTCATTCACAACAGCCATGGATTTATACATGGATATGCATGTACCCGACCTCAACACACTCATGGGCCAACTCTTCACTCATGAAGCAAAGATTAGCAAAGGTGGTGAGTCCTCAAGAGGTAATCAGACTTCTGCCTTATATTCTGATAAAGCTAAGGTCAAGGACAAGTCAAAGAATAGGAAGAATGAAGATGAAGGAAGCTCTTTCCAAGAAAACTTTGCAGGTAGAGGAAGAGCTAGAGGAAGAGGCAGAGGTGGAAAGCAAGGCAAGGGGAGATTCCAATCATCTCAACCTTGCAACATATGTGGCTTATCTAACCATACTACTGAAGAATGTTTCAAGAACCCGAGGAACTCAAGAGGAAGAGGATTCAATAGAGGTGGCTATGGATCAAATAGAGGTAGATACAATGGAGGCTACAACAACAACAACTACTACAACAACAACAACAACTATCAAAGTGGCCATAGAGGAAGAAGAGATTACAATAACTATGCAGAGGACCAAAGTCAAGAAGATTCATTATTGATTATGAATCTATCAGCGAAGAAGGGTAAGGATGATGATCACATATTTTACATTGATTCAGTATGCTCGAACCATGTAGCAGGAAATGTGGCTTTACTTTCTGATTTGGAAGATCCTCATAACAAGCATGAAGTGCAGACAGGAGATGATACAAAGCACTCAGTGGAGAAGATAGGTAATGTGAAGACATCAGATGGGAATATGAACCTCTTAAGCAAAGTCTTGTATGTCCCTACAATTACCAAAAATTTAATAAGTGTTGGACAGATTGTTGAAAAAGGATTGCAGGTTAGATTCAACCGATTTGGAGCATATGTTGAAGACCCAAGGCAAGGCTTTCGAAGGATTGCCAAAGGAGAAAAGACAGGAAGGCTTTTCACTTTTGAAGTGGAAGATACAAAGAACATAGCTTTGTTTAGCTATGGATCTCAAACTCTTACAGAGTTGGAGATATGGCACAAAAGGCTTGCTCACATTGGTGAGAGGACACTCAAACAGATTTGCAGGGACCAAAGTGTACTTGGTTTGCCTAATATCACAAGGCAGCACACGATTTATAAGTGTGAAGCTTGTCAACTCGGCAAGGCTCATAGACAACCTTTCAATAAGAAAGGATACATGTATCAAAATCCTTTGGATCTAGTGCACACGGATGTGTGGGGTCCAAGTAAGGAGCCATCTATATCAGGCTCAAGATATTATGTGTCTTTCATAGATGATTGTAGCAGGTGGACCATTCTGTTTTTCATGAAGCACAAGGATGAAGTGTTTAATTGCTTTAAGAAGTATATTGCTCTTGTTGAAAACCAAACAGGTAGGACTTTGAAACGACTCAGATCAGATGGTGGAGAAGAATACTTCTCCTCTGAATTTGATGCCTTCTTGCATGAAAGAGGCATTAAAAGGGAAGTCACTACAAGGTATACACCCGAACTCAATGGTGTAGCAGAGAGGAGGAACAAAGCTATTGTCGAAGCAGCAAGGTCCATGCTCAATGAAAAGGGATTGCCAAACTACCTATGGGCAGAGGTTGTGTTTACAGCCACATATCTCATAAATAGACTTCCATCTAAGTCACTAGATGGAACCTACTCCATATGAAGTGTGGAATGGAAGAAGACCTAGTCTAGAGCATTGCAAAATCTTTGGATGCTTAGCCTATGCTCACATTCCTTCTCAAGTAAGAGGGAAATTGGATCCCAAGGCAGAGAAGTGCGTATTTATTGGTTATGATCGAAACCAAAAAGGATATAGATTGTACAATCCAACCAATAAAGGATTTTCTGTGAGTAATGAAAAGAAATCATGGTTTGATGATGACAGGAAAGTGAAGCTGCCGTATGACTTGGATGAAGATTTTCCATCACTTCAACCAAAGGATCCAAAGCAGATTGAAGAAAGTGATTCGGAGATTGACCTAGAAGACTTGGAAAGACTAAAGCTATGGAAGAAAAAAGGTAAAGCAAAGATGCAAGTTGCTACATATGGACCCGAGAGCTCGCATCAACCACTTAGAAGGTCTTCGAGGGAGAAGAAGAGACCAGAGAGGTTTGGTTATGATACTTCTTTGGTCACCAAGCACTCAATCTCCATTGCAAAGGATTCAACCAATGAAGAACCTACCACATTCGAAGAAGCACAAAGCAAGAAAGCTTGGAGAGATGCAATGGATGAAGAAATGGAAGCCTTGAAGGAGAATGACACTTGGGAGCTTGTACCTAACAAGCCATCTATGAAGATAATCGGATCTCGATGGATATACAAAATCAAGAGGAATCCAGATGGAAGTATAAATAGACACAAAGCAAGGTTAGTTGCTAAAGGGTTTGCTCAAACCCATGGTATTGATTATGAGGAGACTTTCTCTCCTGTTGCAAAAATGCCTACAATTAGGGTTCTCATAAGTCTTGCTGCATCTAGAAATTGGAATCTCTATCAACTTGATGTAATGAATGCCTTCTTGAATGGATGGATTTTTGAGGAAGTGTATATGGCACAACCTCCTGGATATGAGGATGCACATCATCCTAAATATGTATGCAAACTAAAGAAAGCTTTCTATGGATTGAAGCAAGCTCCAAGAGCTTGGAATTTTAGATTGGTGACTTATTTGCAGGACGAAGGATTCAAAGCTAGCAAGGCGGATACCTCTTTGTTCATAAAGAGGAATGGATCTGAAGTGATCTATTTATGTGTGTATGTTGATGATATTATTATCACAGGCAATGATCTTGAAGGAATCAAACAGGTAAAGAGTCAAATGAAGGAGGAGTTCAAAATAAGTGACCTCGGACCACTCACTTATTTTCTTGGATTGGAGTTGATCTACACAGATTCAGGTATATACATCACACAAGTATGTCCATGACATGCTCGTCAAGTTCAAGATGGAAAATACCAAGTGTGCAGGTACACCTATGGAGCAAAATCATAAGCTTAGTGCTTATGAAGGAGAGCCAATTGAAGATATCACAAGCTATCAAAGCTTGGTTGGAAGTTTGAACTATGCAACACTCACAAGGGTGGATATATGCTATAGTGTTAGCATATTGAGTCAGTTTATGTATAAGCCGAGAAGACCACATGTGGAAGCGGCCAAGAGAATCGTCAAGTACCTAAAGGGGACCATGAATGAAGGTTTGTTTTATTCATTTACTTCAGATATTGAGCTAAAGGTCTATTCAGATGCAGATTGGGCCGGATCTAAAGATGATAGAAGAAGCACATCAGGATATATATCATTTGCAGGTTCAAAAATCATTTCTTGGTCATCGAAGAAGCAACCAACCGTGGCATTATCTTCTACCGAAGCCGAATATAGAGGTTTGGCTAATGCAACTCAAGAAAACATGTGGTTAAAGTCTTTGTACACAGATCTTGGACTTCATTCTTCAACACCTCACATTTTTGGTGACAACACAAGCTCACTACATCTAGCAGCTAATCCGGTATACCATGCTAGAACCAAGCATATTGAAGTCCACTACCATTACGTGAGGGAGAAGCTAATGAGCAAGGATATTCAACTATCCTATGTCTCTACAGATATGCAATGTGCAGACATGTTGACGAAAGCTCTTGATGGTACAAAGTTAAGAAGATTCAAGTTGATGATTGGCTTGCAGGAAATCAAGGACAATTGAAATTATTTGGAGGCCAAGCATGTTCGGCTTGAGGGGGAGCTGTTGGTGCATTTTACCCAAGCCTACATGCTTGATATGCTTGATATTATCCTCATTTGTAAGTCACATGAGTAGTCATGTGAACACCTCTTGTAAAAGAGTTCATTTTATCTCTTGTAAATGGAAAAAGAAAAAAGGAAAAGGATGGCTTACCTCATCCATGATGTAAAAGCAAATCCGTGGCTCCAACTACCAAAATCACGAATTTTAGAGCTGAGGGAATCTCTCCTAACTTTGGGGATCACTTTTAGGTGGAGCCATTCGAATTCGAATTCAAAATTCCCTCCAAGAATAGCTATAAAAGGAGCAAGAAAGAAGAGGCGATTAGCAAGCCTTGTACGTGACCACTTCATGTCATTTTACAGAGATTGAAGAGCTTACTCCATAGCTCTATCATTCTACTCCCATTGTGCAAAGATTCATTGCCAATGTGGTTGTAATCATATGTGAATCTATACATTTATCATCATCTACTTCTGTGTTTTGTTCTCTGCTATACTCACTCAGAGCAGTAACTTCAGAAGGTCATATCTCAAGTTTTACTGAACCTTTTTCAGTGATTTAACTTGCGTTGGATAGCTTGTACTGTCTACTTTGGGCATGTAAATTTTCAACGTCATTGGATTAATACTATTGGAGATATCTGCATTTTACGGCTTACTGGTCTATCTCTGCAGTGCCCCGAGAATTATGGGGAGGTTCCAGAAATTGTTGAAACTTGTTCTCAGTGCTCAGTCCATCATTTGAAGTGTTTTAACTTGGATTGGAAAGCTTTCTAAGTCTATTT
Organism: Ceratopteris richardii; assembly: GCA_020310875.1. NCBI lineage: Eukaryota > Viridiplantae > Streptophyta > Polypodiopsida > Polypodiales > Pteridaceae > Ceratopteris > Ceratopteris richardii. The sequence continues at coordinate 111,908,143 of CM035421.1, forward strand.
GCTATGCCCAAAAGGAAGTTTTCTAATTCCTTCCAGGTTGAGAGCACTGTTCATTTTTTCGAGCAGATGTATGTCCAAAAATAGCAAGTTTTGGGAGCTAGTCATCTCGCAACTTGTCTGTCTTGACTTAAACTTTTGGGATACATGTTCCAAAGTACTTGGCGGATATTTTGGTGGATTTAGGAAGCTCAAAGGGTCTACTAATCAACTCTGAAGTCTCAGTTGGCTGGTGTGAAGCTCGTTGTAGCGGCACCTACTCATCTTTGGATTGCATCCACCATCTCTCTTCACAAATATGAGTCTATGCCTGAACCTATGCAAATAGATGTAACTAGGTCCTCTAGCACAAGAAGAGAAACAGAGAAGGAGAGCTAACAAGTTATGTCTCTATTTTGGAAACCCTGGACATATTGCAGTTAACTATCCAAACAAGAGAACAAATTCCAGAGCCGCAGCCACCCTTGTAGAGCAGGGAAACAACAAAGTCGACTTGTAAAAGAGACCGTGCAGTCGGACCATGATATTAGAAAGGGTCTCATAATTCTAGCTACACCCATAGAAACATGTCTTGCACCTGTCAAGTTAATCATGCCCAAGAAGACCCGTTCCCTTACAGCCTTGGTAGATTCAAGACCCTCCTCATGTTTCATCGATGAAGGATTGGTTAAGAAACATGGAATTCCTATACTTAAAAAGAACAAACCAATAGTAGCTGAAGTAGTAGATAGACGACCTTTAGCATCTAGGAATATAACCATGGAAACCACACCATTGAGAGTACACCTTGGTGACCATGAATACCACATATGTTTCAATGTAATATCGGGCCTAGTACATCTAGTTATCATTGGAATGCCCTGGTTAAAGAGGCATAATCCAAACATTAATTGGGAAAAGCATAAAATCACCCATCGACATATCCAGAAGAACCCAACATATGTCAGCGTCAAAGCCTTCATACATGCATTAGCGAAGGAACCTATATATATGATATATGCCATGCCAGCTCAAGAATCCAAGAAAGATGATGCAATACAGCTACCCAATCAGTACAAAGGCTTTGAAGATGTTTTTGAAACGAAGAATGCAGATATCCTCCCAGAGCATAGACCTTACGATTGCCCCATAGATCTTCAAGAAGGAGCACAACCACCCTTTGGACCAATTTACAGACTATCCCGAGAGGAACTTACAGAACTACGCAAGAACATTGATGAGAATCTAGCAAAGGGGTTTATCAAGCACTCGAAGTCTCTAGTAGGAGCTCCTATTTTATATGTAAAGAAGAAGGATGGGACTCTCCGGATGTGTGTAGACTATCGTGGATTGAATAAAGTCACTGTAAAGAACAGATACCCGCTACCACTAATATCAGAGCTCTTGGAACGCCTTGAAAAAGCAAAATTCTTTACAAAGATTGATCTTCGAGGAGCTTACAACCTTGTCAGGATCAGAGAAGGAGACGAATGGAAGACAACATTTCGAACAAGGTATGGCCATTTTGAATATGTAGTTATGCCATTCGGCCTTACAAATGCTCCAGCTGTCTTCCAACATATGATGAATGACATATTTCAAGAATATTTAGACGATTTTGTTGTAATATACCTTGATGATATCTTGATATTCTCCAAAAATCTAGAGGATCATGAATGTCATGTAAAGATAGTACTAGAGAAACTAAGAGAAAAAGGATTATATGCGAAATTGGAGAACTGCTCTTTCCATAAGACAAGTGGAATTTTTAGGGTACATTGTATCAGATAAAGGAATTTTTATGGACCCTAAGAAGATTCAGACAATCCTTGATTGGCAACCACCTTCATGTGTTCGAGATGTACAATGTTTTCTGGGGTTTGCCAACTTCTATAGGATATTCATCAAAGATTACTCCAAGATAGTGACACCTCTTACCAAGCTTACAGGGAACTCCAAATTCTTATGGACCGAAGAAGTAGAAAAAGCATTTCAGACCTTAAAATCAGCATTCACTACTGCTCCAATTCTAGTTCATCCTGATTCTACTAAGACCTTCTTCCTAGAGATAGATGCATCAGACTTTGCCCTAGGGGCCATTCTCTCACAATATGGAGATGATGGACACCTACATCCAGTTGCATATAATTCAAGGAAATTTTCTCCTCCATAAATTAATTACGAAATTCATGATAAAGAACTTCTTGCCATAGTGGACGTGTTTGATACTTGGCCTCACCATCTAGAAGGAGGAGCTCATAAATTTATCGTGTATACAGATCACAAGAACCTAGAGTATTTTATGAACACCCGCATCCTCAACAGAAGGCAATCTCTATGGAGTAACTTTTTATCCAGGTTCGACTTTGTCATCACATATTGTCTAGGACGGCAACAGTGTCAGTCAGATGCCTTGTCAAGAAGATCTTACCTTGCACCAAAGAAGGTTGAAGAGGCCTTTGATCAACAAGAGAGTGTATTACTCAAGCCTGAGCATCTCTAGTTAGCAGCTATCTCTTCAACCCATCCTGAAGATTCAGCCTTGAATCATTTGATTCGTGAGAATCTACCACAAGATGAATTATTTTGTAATGTTAAGCAAAAAACTCAAGAAGGAAAAGTCCAAGAAGTAAATGAATTCCAAGAAAAGGACAGGTTACTATTCTATAAGAACCTATTGTATGTCCCTCCAAGAAAGCCCAGGATCCAAGTACTTCAACAACGTCATGACAACCTTGCCATAGGACATTCGGGAGTAAATAAAACAGTAGAACTCATATCCAGGGATTTTTGGTGGCCTCAAATGTGGAAGGAAGTCAAAGAGTATATCCGAACCTGCAACACTTGCAATAGATCTAAGGTACCGCGACATAAGCCTCATGGCCCCTTGCAACCTCTACCTATTCCAGAAAGGCCATGGGCTTCATTATCTATGGATTTCATCATAGATCTACCAAAGTCAGATAAGTATGATGCCATTCTTGTTATTGTGGATAGATTCACAAAGATGGCACACTTCATTCCAACTACAAAGGCAATCACAGGTGCAGCCATTGCTAGACTCTTTCTTAGATACATCTTTAGGCTTCATGGATTGCCTTATGATATTGTCAATGATCGAGGTCCACAGTTCATATCCAGTTTTTGGAACAGTCTTTGCAAGCTCCTTGGTGTTCAAGTTAAACTATCTACAACAAATCATCCACAGACTGATGGACAAACAGAATGGGTGAATCAAGTCCTAGAGCAATATCTCCGTTGCACTAGCAACTATCACCAAAATGATTGGTTTGAGTTTTTACCCTTTGCAGAGTTTGCCTATAACAATAGTGTCCATGCATCTACTAAGCAGACTCCCTTCTTTGCAAACTATGGACAACATCCAAGGATGGATATATAACTCTCAAATCATGTCAAGAACCCAGCTGCCAGAGACAAGGCCCAATACCTGATGGACATTCACAAAGAACTCAAGGAAGAGATCCATAAAGCTCAACAACAATATAAGTACTATGCAGATCAACATCGTGTCCATAATCCATCGTATCAAATTGGGGATAAAGTATGGTTACTAAGAAACAATTTGCAAACCTCAAGACCTTGTGCAAAGTTGGATCATCAAAGATTTGGCCCATTTACCATCTTGGCCAAGATTAATCCTATCACCTTCAAGCTCCAGCTACCAAGTACTATGAGAATACATCCAGTTTTCCATGCATCCATGTTGGAACCATATCAGACTTCACCATTGAGGGGGGAGAGACCTAGTCCTTCACCACCGATTGAGATTGATGATCATGAAGAATTTGAAGTCGAGCATGTCCTAGATTCCAGAATATCCCGAGGAAGATTGGCATACCTTATTCATTGGAAAGGGTATTACATCAGTGATCATACTTGGGAACCTGTAGAAAACCTTCAGAGAGCACCAATCAAGGTTTGAGAATTCCATAAGAGAAATCCAACGAAGCCAAGACAAGATAACATGACCGCTCCTTGTGGAACTCGTCGCTTGAGGGGGAGGTGATGTCATGGACAAAGGAAACCATCCTGAACCATAGATTTCATGTGAATCCTATATCTCATGATTGGTTCAGAATTAGGAGAAACCAATACTTCCATTGCATCCGGAATGTGCCAAAACCCTAAGATCAACTCTCTACTTGCCTAATTCGGATATCCAGAGCTCATGTTTCGAATTGATGACATCATTGATGACATCATCAATTCGTAACCTCCTTACTCAAGGAGTAGTGAGTGCCAAGTAAATACTCTTCAAGTTCCAGTTCTAGTTCTTGTCTTGTTCCTTGTTCTAGTCTAGTTCTTGGACATCCTATCTTCTCCTCTTGTAATCTCGTAGTACGAGATCCTATCGAGTTATTTCTTGTATTTAGTTCATCTCCAAGAAGGGAGTTCTTGTAATCCAGATATCTTGTCTCATACTTACGATCCCCGGTTGTGGGATCTCCTATATCATCTCTAGTCGAGTTATTCATACCTATCAGTCCCGGGTTGTGGGACATCTTGTATCAATCACATATTCTTGTATTGTTTTCCCTTCACGGGTGTTCTTGTTATCAAAAGTGTATTTTAAAAATCTTGTCTACTGTAGTCAGAGAGCAGAATCTAGTGCTCCCCTGACAGGACTTGACCTACAATCGCTTTTCAACCATTTGACGCATAGAAACAAGGTCCTTTGTAATCGTAGGGCTATGAAGAAAACCTCTCAAATAGTTGGCCTTATAAGAACCATCCGATATAAAAACATCTCTATGTGTAATGGCATAACTAGTATCACCACTTTCTCCACATGCCCGTTATTTGATGGTATCTAAATATTTTATAAGAAGTCCTTGTTGTGGCTCATGTGTTTCTTGTATCCAATATGAATATAAAATTTATTTGATCCTTGTGTGTCTTATAATCACTCATCTTCATCATGGATAACATGCTTTCATTCTCATTTGAAATACAAGCATAGTTACGTGGCCCTTTGTATGAGGAGTTGAAGTTGTCTCTCATATTAGAATCCCTTCCCGAGTGTCCATACTTGCCACATATATATCATCCGTCTGAGTTGTTGTTCTCTCAATCTTGATTCTACTTTCCTCATATTCTTACTTTGTACATCCCTCTTTGTATTGATGCAAAAGACTAGCTCCCTTTCTTTTGATGAGAATCTCCAATTTCTCACTTTCCTTGCCTTCAGTTTTTCTATTGTACTCATTTCTTGCTTAAGCTCTTCCTTTTTTTGAATAAACTGCTTTTGCTTCAGTTCGCATTTATTTTGAACTTCCAATGTTCATATTTTTTGTGACCATCAAGGTTACCAATGGATGAAGGTGAGGATGCTTGTATTGAAGATTTACAAAGGTGGTCAAAACTTTCCATTTTCAATCATACCAAAGTCCATTTGATTTCTATGAAGTTAGATCATCATCCTCTATGTGACCTATGGATCCTAATGCATCACTCACCTCTTTGATCTTCGAAACCTAGTAATTTCTATTGCTACTATGTTTGTTCCTCAAATTATTGAGTTCAATGTTTCTTTGGGATGCTATGGAATAAGCACAATATGTTTTGGTCACTCGAACAAGAAAATAAGATCGTCTTATTGCAAGTTAACATAATGAAATTACCTACTTCTTCTAAGACAATCAATTTCTCTAAGAAAGACTTATCAATGACTTTGTTACACATACATAGTGAGCATTGTTCACTCAAGACACCATTTGTCCCTATATATGTAGATTTAAGGCGTGAGCTTTGAAAAAATGTTTGAACACTACATTATCTTTCTAGCAAGACTTCCAATTCAAAACAGAGTGAGAAAACTATGCTTTAGACTCCTAATTAACTATCTTCTTAAAATTCAAAATAAGGAGTGAGATACCGCTATCTAAAACAAATCCCTTAAACTAAACATAATTGCAAAAGATTCCATAGAAGGTGGGATTCTATATATATATATATATATATATATATATATATATATATATATATATATATATATATATATATATACATACACAAACACATACACACACACACACACATATATATATATACACACATATATATATATATATATATATATAAAATATATATATATATATATATATATATATATATATATATATATATATATATATATATATATATATATATATACATATATATATATATATATATATATATATATATATAGTGTGTGTATGTGTGCATGTGTGTGTGTGTGTTCTTGTATCTTTACATATATCTATACGTGTATGTATATGTATATGCATATGCATATGTATATGTATATGCATATGTATATGTATATGATATATATATATATATATATATATATATATATATATATATATATATATATATATATATATATATATATATATATATATATATATATATATATATATATATATATATGTGTGTGTGTGTGTGTGTGTCTCTCTCTATATATATATATATACATATATATATATATATATATATATATATATTATATATATATATATATTTATATATATATATAGTATGTGTCCATATATGTATATTGTAGTGTTCCCACAATTAAAATCTATGTCGAATCATAAACTTATGATCAGTGAAGAATAGTAAAATAGAAAAATAAGGCTTGCAAAAGATAAGAGAATATCTAGCATGGAAGAGCAAACTAGATATGGCCTAGAGATAGAGAAGTTCTAATGGATAATATCTCATTGACAAAGCCTTGACCTTCCAACCATCCCGCGCTATCACAATTGCATCACATGCAAAACATTCACCCTATGTTGCATGCAAAACATTCGCAAATGCATGCATTTGTAGTAGTGAAGTGTTTTCTTTAGTTGTACTTGTCAAAAATACAAGGAAATCAATGAAAAGACATATCCAAAGACACTCGAGTTTTCATAATAACATGTATGCTTCAAAATCATGGATCCCAATAGAAATAGACAAGCCCTCATTTTTTCAAGTACCTAAAAATGGTAGTTTGTGTATCAGTGTAATTCACAAAGAGTGAGGAATTAGCTTAAGCGTATGAGACATAGAAATGTTCTACTCTTGGATGTGCACAATAGTGTTACAAATGAGTTATGCCCAAATCTACGTCCAACTATGACTTTTGAGATTTAAAATCAATAAATTGAAGGTAGCTTCTTGCACAAAACTTAATGTAGAGCCTTAAACGAGGTACTTTAAAGATAATTCACAAGAACTTCACAGAGATAATTTTATTATCTTATGCATTCTCTGCCTTTTTCTTGTACAACATTTCTCTT
>CM035421.1:111920410-112330410 GCA_020310875.1 Ceratopteris richardii
TAAGGCCAGGTGAATCCTTTCATGAACTTCACACTAGAACAAAAGCACTTGTTGCACGTCTACCACATGCTCTAGGTGATTTTTTGGTTAAAAAGTGGATCGAGAAGGCTCTGCCCAGGTCATCTCAACAGAAGCTTCGTGAGTCTCTTAGATTGGATGCTACCCTCAATGATTTTGTTGCAGCTGCATCACGCATTGAAGAAGCAAGGCAACATTTTGAAGGGGATACACAACCAAAGTATGCTGCAGATCTGGATCCTGTTGAGCAACTGAGGAAGGAACTGGAAGCATTGAAAATGCAACAAAATCAACAAGAAGAGAAGGTCTTGCCACCACTACGTTGCACTGATGATGAAGTAGCTCAACTTCGCCGAGAGTTAGAAGATTTGAAGAGCACTCAGGATATCACGAGACAAATTTGGTGTACAATCTGTAACAACAATGGACACTCCAATGCTAATTGCCCTATTAAGGTAAGCTGTCAATTTTGTGGAAAGGATGGTCATGAAGCCAGAGATTGCTACTACCTCAAGGGTACACAGCAGAGAGGTAACCCTCAAAATTTGGATTCATATTATACTAGTACTTCAAATACATCTAATAGGGAGGAGAATCGGCCCGCAAAGCCTAGATACAATAGACCTTTGATGTGCTATCGTTGTGGTGAGTATGGCCACATGCAAAATCGGTGTTCCCTCCTAGAAGATGCACCTCCTTGTCAACATTGTCCAGAGGCCAAGGATCATTATACTAAAGATTGCCCTAGAGGTCGTCCTGCTCCAATCCACATGATTACAGTCTCTCCACATGAAGAAGTGAAAACCACTCAGACTTATGCGGTTTCATCCTCTACTATGCCCATAATGACTAGAACTAGGCAAGCAGCTGTAACCCAGAGAGATGAACGACAAGGATTTCAGGATAAAGAGAAGGAAAAGAAGTCTGGATGGAAGGATCAAGTAGAAATTGAAGGAGCTTATGATAAGATGACTACTTCTCTACAGGGCCAACCAACAAGTCTGCAAGAAAACACTCAGGAGCTAAACATTGAACAGATCTTGAAAAATATTCATCACAAGGTTAGTCTATATGAACTTATAAGGATGGATTCAAAAATAAGAAGTGACTTACTGAAGATTATACACTCTGCTCACTTAGTCCAATCACCTAGTATAGATGGATTCATGGTTGATTTTCCCCCTGCACCCCTAGCAGACTACCAAAGTTCAAGATTATCAGTTTGTATAAAGGATGAAGCTCTTACAGGTGTGATCATAGATGGAGGCTCTGGTATCAATTTGATGCCAGATTTTATAATGAAGAAGCTAAATTTGAACCCCACCAAAATGGCACCATTTACAGTTACACTAGCAGATCAACATCGGGTTGCGCCTCTTGGCATTATTGAAAAGGTACGGATGATAGTACAAGGTTGCCACTTTGTGTTGGATTTTGTTGTTATTACACTTCCACAGGAGACTTCCTATCCTTTGCTCCTGGGGAGACCTTGACTGAGACAAGCAAAAGCTTTGCAAGATTGGGGGAAGAATAAACTATGGATTTCAACAAGCACCAATAGCCAACTGCAACTACACTTGGAAGAAGGATTTGATTCAGAAAAAACCACTGGATATACTGTGGATACTCAGGTAATGCCCTCTCTACCCCAAGAAGATGATACATTGTTAAATTGGATGATGGGAAGTGCAGAATGTTGCACAGTCGAGATCAATGAAATTGAGGAAGAAGTTGCAGATAAGGAAATTACAGAAAAGGGCAATGAAGACCACAAGGTGTTGGAGAATGAGCAACTGAAGGAAAATACAAGCTTTGAGGAGGAAACCAATATAAAAGTATTAGAGAGGGAAGATTATGAACCTAAGAGCAGAGAAGATCTTCCTTTTGCAGATATACCTCAAGGATGGATGGAAGAACATGTTGCAGAATATAAATTAAAATCCACTCCTGCATATAGTGGAGATGATTTCTCAAGCAAGACCAGTCCTGAAACATTGGTTCAAGAAGTAAATTTAGGGGATGAAGAGAACCCTCAAAAGGTCCATTTGGCATCCTGGTTGTGGCATTATCCTCTCTTGCTACAGAAGGTAACTTCTTTGCTTTTCACTTATAAAAGTGTCTTCGCATGGTCCTACAAAGATCTAACAGGGATACCAGAAGAGCTTGGGTTACATCGGATACCCTTAGTTGAGGGAGCCGTGCCTGTAAGAAGTAGACCATATCAACTCAATCCGAAGTATGCAGAGGCAGTAAAAGCAGAGATTACAAAATTAGAAGAAGCGGGTATAATTGTTCCAGTAGAACATTCCAGATGGCTTTCCTCTATGGTTATTGTGCCCAAGAAAAATAGTGGAAAAATAAGAGTATGTGTTGATTTCTGTGCTTTGAATAAAGTGACTATTCAAGATGCATTTCCTCAGCCCTTCACAGAGCAAGTGCTTGAGGAAGTAGCTGGTCACACTTTGTATAGTTTCTTGGATGGTTTTAGTGGCTACAACCAGATAGTAATTCACCCTAATGATAGGGACAAAACAGCCTTTGTTACTCCCTGGGGCACTTATGTCTATACTCGAATGGCTTTTGGTTTGAAGAGTGCGCCAGCTTCATTTAATAGAACGATGTATCTGATATTGGGCAAATGGTTAACAACATTTCTACGCATTTTCATGGATGACTTTTCAGTATTTTCAGGTACAGATAAAAGGGCAGCAGTTCAAGATTTCCATGAACATTTAGAGAATTTAAAAGAAATTTTTGAGCAATGTCTCGAAACAGGTTTGAAATTGAATCCTGATAAATGTCACTTTTTAGTCACCAAGGGTACTCTTCTTGGTCACATAGTATCTGCTGAAGGTATAACTCTTGACCCTCCAAAGGTTACTGCTATTCTTTCCATGCCAATTCCACAAAGCCCTAAGGAAGTGCAAAGTTTCTTGGGCCATGCGGGGTATCACAGAAGATTCATTAGGATGTATTCAGAAATTGCTAAGCCCTTGTCAAGGCTTACCAGTAAAAAGATCCCTTTCTCATGGAGTGCTGAAGCCGACAAAGCATTTTGTGAACTAAAGTTGAGGCTATGTACTGCTCCACTTTTAAGTGTTCCTAATTGGTCATTGGAATTTCATGTGCATACAGATGCTAGTCTTCATGCTGTTGGTGCAGTTCTAGCCCAACCGTCATCTCACAAAGTGGATAGACCTATCTCTTATGCAAGCAGACTACTCAACCAAGCTGAAAGAAATTACAGTACAACGGAAAGAGAAGGTTTGGCTATCGTATTTGCTCTTCAGAAATTTAGACATTATCTCCTTGGTGTACATTTCATTGTAATCTCTGATCATCAGCCCTTGAAATATTTGATAAACAAACCTAGAGTAGCTGGAAGGATTTGGAGATGGTTAGTCCTATTTCAGGAATTTAATTTTGATATTCATATTAAGCTAGGAAAAGAGCACTACATGGCAGATCAAGTGTCCAGGACGGCAATGAGTCAAAAGGCAATAGGTATCAATGATGAACTAGTGGATAGCAATCTCTTCCTAGTAACAATTCGGACTGGTGGGTATGATGAAATTCTTCATGTTCTCACTACTGGAAAGATCCCAGAACACTTGACACTTGTAGAAAAAAGAAGATTACTTTTCAAAACCAAAGCCTATTCTCCTATAAATGGTAATTTATATAAATACTGTCAGGATAATATCCTGAGAAGGTGTGTCTATCCAGAGGAGGTAAATCTTTTGCTAGAGGCAGCACACAGTGAAGGACACCTAAAGGGGGAAGAATTGGCTCATAGAATCATCCACAAGGGTTTATGGTGGCCTCATATTTTCAAAGATGCAATCAAGTTTGCTAAAGAATGCCACATCTGTCAGAGGTGTGCTCCCATGCCAACCAGATTGAATTTCCAACCATTAGTCATATCTACCGGATGGCTTCCATTTGAACGATGGGGTCTTGATTTCATAGGGCCAATTAGCCCAACTGGGCAACCAGGAGGTAAAAAGTATATTTTGATGGCCACATGTTATGCCACTAAATGGATAGAGGCTAAAGCTACTGTGGACTCCACGGCTCTGACAGTAGCTAAATTTATGTATAAACATATTTTCTCAAGATTTGGTTGCCCACTGGAAATTACTAGTGATAGGGGCACACATTTTGTAAATCAATTGCTCCAGTTTATATTTGACAAGTACAAAATCTTCCATAAAAAGTCTTGTGCATATTACCCAAGGGCAAATGGCCAAGCAGAGAGTTCCAATAAGATTTTGATCGGACTACTTCGCAAATTATCTTTTGATCATCAAAGCTCTTGGCCACTAGCACTAATTAATGCAATTTGGGCTTTCAGAACCACGAAGAGGGGAACCACAGGCGAGACTCCATTTCGCTTAGTTTATGGGAAAGAGGCATTAGCACCATTTGAGTTTATCATCAGAAAAGAAATAGGAATCAAAACCATTGGAATTGAACCCCCCATTCAGAGATTGGTGGCATTAGAAGAGTACAGAGAAGGGGCAATGCAGAAACTTCAGGAGACACAAGAAGAGCGCAAGAGATTGCATGACAGGTATCTGAGATCCAACGAAGTTCAGGAAGGGTCTATGGTTTTAGTGCATCAGGTTCCACCAATTCAAACTAAATTGGCACCCAAATGGGTAGGACCATATAAGGTTATCAGGGTATTGCCACATGGCGATGTGCATCTGGAAAATCTGCAAGGTAAAAGGATTCCTTTGGTCAATATCTCTAGAGTGAAGAAGTATCTAAACTAAGTCGACTTGGAAGAATTTCAACCACTGTACATACCACGTGTCATTCGAGTATTAGCAGTATTTCATTCAATAAGAAGAAGTTGCACCAGGGACGGTGCAAAAGCTTGATGTGGGGGTCTGTAGCACCCCTCCTCCTTTCTCTCTCTCCCCATCCCGCCACCCCACCCCACTCCCCCATCCCGCCACCCCACCCCACTCCCCCATCCCGCCACCCCACCCCACTCCCCCATCCCGCCACCCCACCCCATGCGCCCTCTCTCTCTCTCTCTCTCTCTCTCTCTCTCTCTCTCTCTCTCTCTCTCTCTCTCTCTCTCTCTCTCTCTCTCTCTCTCTCTCTCTCCCCACCCCGCCACCCCACCCCACTCCCCCATCCCGCCATCCCACCCCACTCCCCCATCCCGCCACCCCACCCCATGTGCCCTCTCTCTCTCTCTCTCTCTCTCTCTCTCTCTCTCTCTCTCTCTCTCTCTCTCTCTCTCTCTCTCTCTCTCTCTCTCCCCACCCCGCCACCCCATACCACTCCCCCATCCCGCCACCCCACCCCACTCCCCCATCCCGCCACCCCACCCCATGCGCCCCTCTCTCTCTCTCTCTCTCTCTCTCTCTCTCTCTCTCTCTCTCTCTCTCTCTCTCTCTCTCTCTCTCTCTCTCTCTCTCCCCACCCCGCCACCCCACCCCACTCCCCCATCCCGCCGCCCCACCCCACTCCCCCATCCCGCCACCCCACCCCACTCCCCCATCCCGCCACCCCACCCCACTCCCCCATCCCGCCACCCCACCCCATGCGCCCCCCTCTCTCTCTCTCTCCCTCTCACTCACTCTCTCTCTCTCTCTCTCTCTCTCTCTCTCTCTCTCTCCCCACCCCGCCACCCCACCCCACTCCCCCATCCCGCCACCATACCCCACTCCCCCATCCCGCCACCCCACCCCATGCGCCCCCCTCTCTCTCTCTCTCTCCCTCTCTCTCTCTCTCTCTCTCTCTCTCTCTCTCTCTCTCTCTCTCTCTCTCTCTCTCTCTCTTCCCTCCCCGCCACCCCAGCCCGCCACCCCACCCCGCACCCCCGCGCAGCTCCCCTTCCCCTCTCTCCCGCCTAATTCCCCGCAGCCACCCCGCCATCCCCCTCTCACCATCTTTGCCCCCTCACACCACCCTCTCACACCACCCCCACTCTCTCGCACACACACATCCCACACACACACAAACACAAACAAACACACACACTGGGACATACACACATTCACCCACACATACTACATACCCTCACCACATACGTGCACACATGTGCACGTTCACACACATACATACACACATGCGCACATTCACACACATACACACTCGTACATATACACACATTCACACACATGCCTACACACATACCCTCACACACACCCGCTCTCACACACATACAAGCCCACACACAATCACGTAAAGGGTCAATGCAAAACTCTGGAGGCAACTCAGGAGATGACAGATAAGGAGTTTGATGAATGTGAGGAAACCATTCTGCAAGATGTTGGCATGGAAGAAGAAATGAGAAGGGAACAACATCAACTCATGCTTGAGGCTTATGAAGAGGAGGAAAAAGGTCCTTCTGATCCAAGAGTTCAGTATGCTTCACTGTTATCAGTCATCATCGGAGCTAATAAGGACTTGAAATTAAAGTGGAATGGTTAAAAGTGAAAGTGGATAAACAAATGTTGCCGCCAACCATTCATGGCGACTACCTATTTTTTTGGATCCAACTCAAATCAAAGGAGTAATTGACCTACCCCTCCAATTTTGGGCATTCCACCGGCGTGTGATCAGTGGACGTGAAGATTCGGCTAGGCTCTCTTGGCCTATTGGGGCCTATAAAAACAAGGGATTTGTGCTCATTGGGGGGACCTTTTTTTTGGGAGTTACATTGACGCGTGTTTACGTGGAGAAGTTCTCTCTTGCACTTGGTGGTTTCAAGCCTATTGTAGGAGCTACTCTGTAGTGTGGATATAGAGGGTAGGCTTCTTAGTGGAGGGCTATGAGCACTATAGTGTAAGAGAGTAGCTTGGATTTATTTTCTTTTCTCTGAGTCAGTGTGTTGACTAACCTCTATTCTCTTGAGAAATTCTACCATTTGTATTGCTCTGAGTTAGCCTGCATATCAGTGGTCCCTTATGCTGATCTGTTGTATTGGAGTTAATACTTTTAGAGTGGCTTGTCAGCCCTAAGCTTGCATTTTTGAGTATCACTCTGCCAAACCGTGTAATCGTCTGATTCGAATCAAAAAGTGTATGGTCTCCCTTGGTCATTGGTTGTCCATATTTTCTGAAGTATTACCACTCTGTGCAATCCGTGTTATCTACCTGCTCACAAAAATGTTAAAGGGTATACTTCCCTAAAGAGAACCCCCCTTGAGTAGGTGATGTACTGGACGTGTTTAGTTTTCATTCTCTACTTTTGTTAAAAGCGGATACCCCAGTACCTCCTCTACAAATAGTTTTACAACATTCAGTGCAGTACTACTCTTTTTTGTAGGAACGATATGTTCCATATTCAAGACTTGATCAACTACCACAAATGTTATCATACTTACTTTTTGTTGTAAGTGATTTAGTGAAAACATACATAGAGATAGAATCCCACTTTTGATTTGGAACATCCAAAGGTTCAAGCATTCCAAACATCATCTTAAAGTCACATTTCATATATTGGAATTTTAAATATTCTCTAACATATGTTTTAATATACCACTTCATACATGGCGATAAGTAAGGATATTTATAAAATATAGGTCCTTAAATAACCTTGATGTGCAAAAAAGGCGCATCATGAAAATCATGCAAAACTTGAGCTTTCAATGGAGGCTAAGAAGATATGCATAATTGATTGCTACAATACAAAGATTCATTTTGAAATGGAAATTTATCTTGAAACATTAATCCCCTGCTTGCATTCCAAAAGTTCAAGATAGGTGCATAAAAAGAGTCTTGTTTGAGTTGTTCTTAAAAAGGTGATTACATAAATGTCTCTCATTCCATGCATCAAGGACCTTATTTTCCTTATCAACGACATAATTAATGTCAAAATCATACTTGCTTAATATTTCAATCCAATACTTTTTCCTACTGTTAAGCAATGATTGTGTGAAAATGTATTTTAGACTTTGGTGATATGTTTTCAACTTAAATTTAACCCCTAATAGCACACGTCTCCAATGCTAAGTGCATGTAGAACATCAAGCATTTTTAGATCATGAGTAGAATAATTAAGTACATGGTTTCTTAATTTTGTGGATCCCTATGCAACCAGCCTACCATGTTGTGAAAAGAGAGAGAGAAAGAACCTTTAATAAAGATAGATAAAGAGAGACAGAGAGAGAGAAAGAGATAGAGAGAGATCAAAAGAGAGAAAAAAGTAGAGAGAGATAAAGATAGCAATTAAAAGAGAAAGAGCTAGATAGAAGGAGAGAGAGGGAGAGTGACAATAAGAGAGAGAGAGATTAGAAAAGAAAGAGATTCCAAAGGAGATTTCTTGAGCTCGTAAGCATAGCGCAGATCTGAACATTCTAGAGTCTTCAATTAGTTCATGTGAAATGATGATTGAAGATCGATCTAGAATTTTTTAAACTTTTATTAAACTTTACAGTCAAATAAGCAATGTAGAAGCATTGTGTATGCAACCATGCGATTAATAGAACATGGATGCCCACCTGCATTGCATAAGTGATGCAAATTAGCATCCCATATGCGATGCTGCCATTTTAATCACATAAGTGATGCTAACATAGTGACACCCTCTTGAGCATTGCTCGAAGATTTAGAAATAACGATGTAATCAACATCAAGAATAACACTATTTAAAAGATGTTGCATGCTTGACGTTCGGTTTGATGAAATTCACGATCATGTAGTGACAAAAATGTGTCCCGTTAACCATAGTTATGCCCCCATATTCCTTGTAGTGCAATGAGATTGCAAATGCAAAAGGGATACATTAAAATAATGTCATATGCACAACACTTATTCCATAAGGGCATGGGGAGAATACTCAAGAGGATATAATGGAAAGATAAAGTACATAGAAAATAGTTTATTGAGAAGTATCTAGATTGTAGAGATCATAGAACACATACATGATTTGGACCTGATAAAGTAGTTAGATTGCAATGGATTGGAGGAGATACTATCTACTCCATAGCTCGAAGAAAAAGATATATGATGTAGAGTTAAAATTGAGAAAAAAATGCTATAGAGAGAGACTAAGAGAGAGAGAGAAGGGATAGGTATATGCGCATCATTAGTGAAAAGAAAATATATAAAGATCAACGATTATATTGTTGAAAAAGTTGTAATGGGAAGGAAATATAGGTCATAATGCATAAGCAATGAGATAAAGGTTTAGCAATCATCTAAATGCTCGTCCCCATTTCATAATTTTATTAGATGACATGCTTATCTTGAAAACAATCAAAGTGTGTGTGTTTTTGTGTAGCTAAAAGCACCATGCATAAATGAGTGTTTCAATGAACATAAATACTTTCTCCCATAACTGTGTTTCCTTTGTGTAAGTGTGTGCGTTATCCAACTTCAACGTGAAATTTCAAATGAATGAAAAGCATAGTTTTCGTAAGAAGTGTGTTCTTATCATGAGTTTCAATATACTCAAGTTCTTTTTCGATAAATTTTCTTTCAAAAAAGTACCCAAAGTGAAGAATTTGAAGCAAGGAGAATGTGGCCTTTCCCAATCCAACATTTAGTGTGCTTGATTTGCATTGTCGTAGAATATCTCATTATCAAAGATGTATTATCCATAGTTACTGTGTCACATTCATTTTGTACATTCATTGATCCTTTCACGATCATCGAGTGTAAAATTTTGATCTAGTATTATTCATATCTGTGATTTCCTTTTGAATGTTATATTTATACTTTCATTTCACATTCACATGCTTCGTCCACGATGATCCACTCATGGAACATGTTTCTTTTACCCCCTCTTCAAGCACACACGGAGAGGCTCCCATCCTACTATTCCTCGAGAAAGGTTCCTAGAATGCAAAATGTGCATGCCAGATAGGTATGAGCAACACGCCCCTACGGGTGATCTAACCCTAGCTACGCGTTTTACCACCATGACCATCTTTTATGCACTGTAACCGAGAAGAGTGATCTAGCATTTTAGAGTTTGTATTATTAATAGTCACACCCTGACATTCATTTTGTATATTGATCATGCCTTTCACGATCATCGAGTGTAAAATTTTGATGTAATATTGTTGAGATTGTCCATTTCACTTTGAGTGTTATATTTATTTTTTCACTTAACCTCCACATGTTTCTAGGGTGATGACCCAATTCTATCACATCAGTTATTGTTACCATTCATGACCATGTAAAAGGCCAAATGGCCATTAAAAACTTTTGTATATGTTGTTTAATAAAACATATCATGTTCTAGTCAACCATAGATGATAAGTTTGAACACATTTGTAACACCTTTGAAGTTTTTGTTTGTGCTCCCGATGTACTCTATTTTTCCACGTATTTTGTAGCCTTTGTGCAGAGTACCGTGTGCAATGCTTGGAGTCAGTTTTCTACTATGAGGATATCAACGTGGAGCTCTTGAGAAGGAGAGCCCACTCTAGTGCATTGCCATTGAAATACTTCACTCGTATCAGAGCATTTTGACACAAAAGTTTTGTTCCTTTTGTGGGAGTTAAGCGAGCACCCGATGTACTTCACTAGTATCAAAGCATTTCGACACAAAAACTCTGATCCTTTTGTGTGAGTGAAGCAAGCATCCGCCCACATGCCGAATGGTTTCTTAAAGGCTTATGACTAAGCTGGCAACCAAGGCAAAGGCCTTGTCATACCTTGTCATCTAAGTCACGGAAGTCACCATTGGTGAGGTTGGTTGCATGTGATGAAAGACCTCAACGATTAAGGAAACATAGGTTTTTGGTACTTCCCGAAGGTCACCCATCCTAGTACTGCTCCACGCGGAGCTCACTTAAGCATGGCAATTGCTTGCCACTTAGCTATGCTATTGTCGTGCTTGAGAAAGGGGAGAGACTAAGGTTCAGATTATCTTCAACAAGTTTTCGGTCCTCAGAGCTTCATTCTTTGCTTTCAAAACCTATTTTTGAAGCATTTGTGGGGTCAGTTTTAGAGCCATTCTTGAGTACTTTCGTGCAAATTTCTCTCCATAGAGGTCCAAGAACATCAAAAAGGGTGTTCTTTGTAATTCTTTGACAATTAATGTTCAGCTTTTGGGCTGTGTATCTGAGCCACACTAGTTAATCTAGAGGTTTCTCGAAAGGTTTTAGTTGTAGTGGGAGCAACCACCACAAGTCTATGGAGGTTTTTGAGCTTAAATTAGGTAATTGACTTACACTTGTAGGTGTTGTTGGCAAGTGTTTGGGCAGTGAATTCACGTTTTAGTGCCATTTTATTGCACATATTCAGCACATGCACACGTACATATATTCACTCAAGACATTTACTCTAAGTACACATTACAGATTGCATAGAAATTCTACATGATGAAGGGAATCTCATCATTTTTTTGTATTTCAGATCTCTCAGACACTTCCTTCACATACAATGCAGTTCCACGGTTCAACAAAATTACGCACTTCAAATCAACCTTATCATCCTATCGATCCTATACTTCCTTATTGGGAATTTGTGCCGTATATTATTATGAAATCTTGCATTTGGTTTCTGCTTCAATAAAATATCCTAGAGCACGGTTCAATATTTTTTACTCAAGTTTGTACATGTGTGTAGATAATTGGAAGCTTCTCCGTCAAGTGTATCTTTCCAACATTTTCCATGGAGAAGGATTGGCGGCATCAAATACACATTACTAATACAATGCAATGAAATGTAATCTAATTATACATCAGATATTGTGGAGGAATTCTACATCATGAAGAGTGTCCCCTTTTGCTTCGGATGTCATATCTTTCATAAATTTCATCCTCTTAGAAGGTACATCCAAATGTCAGCAATACAATACATTACATATCAGCGGTATCTCCCTATTGAATCAACTTTTCCTTAGAAGGAAGTAGTGAGGCTTAGATTGTTCTGTAATACAGAAAGCCTTCATTTCTTCTTTGCTTCGATAAGATATCTTGGAACCCTCAGCTTTACTTTTGCCACCAAAGGATCTGCAAGTGCGCAAATAATTGAGGAATTCTCTTTCAGGTTGATTTCTCCGAGGGTCACCCAATCAAACACATGAAGAAGGTTTGCTAGCATCAAATACACATTGCTGATACCCAACGGAAGTCCAGGGCCCACTCGACGGCCTGATCCAAATGGCAAGAGCTTAAAATGTTGGCCACGAAAATTTACGTTTGATTCCAAAAAACTTTCAGGGTAGAAATCCAAAGGATTTTCCCAAACAGTTGGCTCCCTACCGATTGCCCATATATTTATATAAACGAGCGTTCCAGAGGGTATGTCATATCCATATACTTGACATTGTTCCCTTGCAGCATGGGGCACTAGTAATGGGGCCACAGGGTGCAATCGCATTGCCTCTTTCACAACCGCCCTTAGGTATGGCAGGTTTTCGACATCTGATTCAAAAACTAGCCGTGTCGATCCTACCACCAAGGTTAGTTCCTCTTGCACTTTCTTTAGAGTGTTTAGGTGTTTCAGTAGCTCCGCTAATTCCCATTCGACAGTCACCGCTGATGTATCTATACCACCAATAAAGATATCCTGTATTTGAAAAACAAGCCCGAGTGATTTATATGGGTGGCGTATTCATAAAATTCACTTAATACGGACATTGCTACACTTTAAACGTCTTCTCTCTCTCTCTCTAGTGCGTAGGCCGGATTAATTTCACTTTCTCTCTCTATCTCTCTCTCTCCTCTCAGCCCCGCATGGCAATCTCTCTCTCTCTCTCTCTCTCTCTCTCTCTCTCTCTCACTCTCTCTCTCTCTCTCTCTCTCTCTCTCTCTCTCTCTCTCTCTCTCTCTCTCTCTCTCTCTCCCCGCAACCCCCCCCATCCCCTCCTACTCCCGCCTGCACTCTCGGTTGCCACTCCCCCCACCCACAAACCACTCCAGCCCTCCCACCCACAGCGCCCCTCTCTCTCCCACCTGCAGCCTCGCGTAGCCCTCCATGCCTCCCTCACTCACCCTCCCGTAGTCCTCCCATGCCTCCCTCACTCAGCCCTCTCCCACCACCTCCTGCAGCCCACCCCCCACCCACTCCACTTACCCACACCCTCGTCTCCCCCTCCCACCACCTCCCGCAGCCCACCCCCTCCCACGCCTCCCTATCTCCCCCACTTGTAGCCTCCCGCAGCCCACACCTCCCTCACTCCCCCACCCCCATGCCTCCCTCACTCAGCCCTCTCCCACCACCTCCCCCAACCCACCCCGCAACCACCCCTCCCACCACCTCCTGCAGCCCACCCCCCACCCACCCCACTTACCCACACCCTCGTCTCCCCCTCCCACCACCTCCCGCAGCCCACCCCCTCCCACGCCTCCCTATCTCCCCCACTTGTAGCCTCCCGCAGCCCACACCTCCCTCACTCCCCCACCCCCATGCCTCTCTCACTCAACCCTCTCCCACCACCTCCCCCAGCCCACCCCGCACCCACCCCTCTTACCCACAGCCCCGCCTCCCCCTCCCACCACCTCCAGCAGACCCCCCCCATCCCTCCCTCTCTCCCCCACCCGCAGCCTCCCATAGCCCACCCCCCACGCCCTCACTCCCCCACCTGCACCTCCCGCAGCCCGCCCCCCACCCACCCCTCTTACCCATGGCCCCGCCTCCCCCTCCCACCACCACCCACACCACCTACCCACCCACCACCTCACTCCACCCAAACCACCCACCACCCCCCCAACTCCACCCACACCACCCACCACCTCCCACCACTCCACCCACACCACCCACCACCTCCCACAACTCCACTCACACCACCCTCCACCTCCCACCACTCCACCCACACCACTGACCACCTCCCCACAACTCCCCACACCACCTACCACCTCCCACAACTCCACCCACACTGTGGGATTTGAACTGATGACCTATCAGCTAGGAGTATGATGGGCTAACCACTTGCACCAAAAGCCATGGTTGAGGATTACTTCCTAATCCTCCCTCTTAGGGTGTGGTTCAACCATCTCCTGCGAGTTATATCTTGAGTCTAACACTCTCTTCCCCTTCTAGAGATCATTGTCCTCAATGATCAATCCTTGATCTCCCCTTGGATTGATGTCCTCACCCTCACACAGTCTCTTGAACCATCTTGTCCTCAACCTTGGTCTCTTGAGCCTTGCCTTTCCGCTTCTTGGCCACTTTGCCTACAGACTTGCCTTGCTCTCAACCTTGGTGTCTTGAGCCTTGCCTTTCCGCTTCTTGGCCACTTGCCTACGGACTTGCCTTGCTCCCAACCTTGGTATCTTGAACCTTGCCTTTCTGCTTCTTGGCAACTAGCCTACGGACTTTTCTTGCTCTCAACCTCAGTCTCTTGAACCTGGTTCTCACCCATGCTAGGTATCTTGGATCACCAATCTAGTGTGTCCACTGGGATGCTTTTTTCGAGAGCTTTCCAACCTTATATTTCATGTCAAAATCCGACCTACGGATTGGGAGATACACTCAAATCTTTGTTAAGCTTACCTTTGAAATCGACGCACGCGCCTTCCTTCAACTTCGCTCAAGCCTACTTCGTATGCTCTGATACCAATTGTGGGATTTGAACTCATGACCTACCAGCTAGGAGTATGATGGGCTCACCACTTGCCCCAAAAGCCATGGTTGATGATTACTTCCTAATCCTCCCTCTTAGGGTGTGGTTCAACCATCTCCTGCCAGTTATATCTTGAGTCTAACACACACCACCCACCACCTCCCCCAACTCCACCCACACCACCTGCACCACCCACCACCTCCCATAACTCCACCCACACCACCCACCACCTTCCACCACTCCACCCACCACCTCCCACAACTCCACCCACACCGCCCACACCACCCTCCACCTCCCACCACTCCACCCACACCACCCACCACCCCCCACAACTCCACCCACCACCTCCCACAACTCCTCCCACACCACCCACCACCTTCCACCACTCCACCTTCCACCACTCCACCCACACCACCTACCACCCCCCGCAACTCCACCCACACTACCCACCACCCCCCGCAACTCCACCCACACTACCCACCACCTCCCACCACTCCACCCACACCACCCACCACCTCCCACCACTCCACCCACACCACCCACCACCTCCCACCACTCCACCCACACCACCCACCACCTCCCACAATGAGCCAGGACAAAGGTTATGAAATTGTATTGTTTGTGATGATGCGGAAGAAGCCCGAGACATGACAAAATTGAATGGGCTTATTGGCTTGACAAGTCTTGTAAAGGTTGACAGACTGAGAGCTCTTTGTTGAGTCTATGGGTGGTGGTGCATGGCTGTTCTTAGTTGGGACTGATTTGTCTGGAAAGAGATCTCAGCTTACATTCAAAAGTGACAGTAAAAGTGTAACTGGTTAAAGTGTAAGTGGATAAATGATTTTTGCCGCTAATCATTCATGATGAATGCCTATTTTTATGGATCCAATTCAAGACTAGAGGCATATTTGATCTACCGCTCCAATTTTGGGGCAATCAATCGGCCTATATTCAATGAACGTGGGAAATCGGCAAGGCCCTCTTGGCCTATTGGAGCCTATAAAAGCAATGGACTAGTACTCATTGGGGATAGAGATACATACGTACGGGCTTGTTTTCGGCATCTCTTTTGGTTCCTCTATTTGCACTCTATGGCTACAAGCCTACTGTAGGAAGTCACTATGTGGTGAGGATACAGAGTGTGGGCTTTCCGAGGGCTAATAGCACTTTAGTGTGAAGAAGTGGCTTGGTTTTGTCATTTAGTGTGACGTAGTGGTATTTCCGTGCTCTTTCCCATAGAGCAAGTCTTCATATCTATGTACTGATCAGTGCAAGTCTTCATCTACTTGTATTCATTTGATCAGACAAATATCTTGTATTGATTATTTTAGTTCTGGGTTGACATGTTAGCACAAAGCATCAACTTTTGAAGCATTTCTTTGCCTATATTGTAATCATCTGTTTAGCGTAAGGAGCAGTTCTATCCTTCACCATTGTCATTTGTCATTAACTTTCTTTCCAAGTGTCTACAATACTCTATGTCTATTGCCATTGTGCCCGCTCATACGAATGTCAAAGGGTATATTTCCCTAAGGAGAACCTCCCTTGAGTAGGCGAAATACTGGAAGTGCATATTGCCTGCATTTGTTAAACGTAAGCACCCCAATATCTCCTCTACTCTCTCTCTCTCTCTCTCTTTGTGTGTGTGACAACTAAGCTAGAACAATCATAAAATATTATAATGATGAGTTCTTATGGCCATTCGTATCACTCTTTTTTACATCGTTTTCTTATGTCAAATGGAGGTTCAGCCAAAGCCTAGTCACGTAAGGTTTTAGTTTGAAATCAGAACTTTACATGGTGAATGGGCATAGTACCAATAAGAGCAAGGGTTGAGCTCCTCACCTCTTAAAGCAGGGGTGAGGGTTCGACCATCTCCATCGGTAGGACATCTAAAGCATGCCTTCAAGCATGTCGATTGATTTCAAACTAGCTATAACATCACCTTTGAGTGGTTGTGAGTCCATGCAAAACTAGCCTTCTAAATATACTTTTTTTTTTAAATAAAAGGAAGTTCGGCCTTAGCCTACTCTCCCGCACTTGAATTAAATAAAGGAAAAATACAAAAGAAGGGGACTAGTGCCCACGGGAAACCCCAAATCCCACAGAGCGGAGGAAGCTGTTACAGAGTGTAGCTGGCTTAATAAGAAAAATTTTAATCGCCCACACACTAGCCACTAGCAGGGCCCACGTGGGTAAAGTGTGCTCTTGATCAAAAGGAATACTTGACGACTCCTAAAAAAAAGGGGGGGAGGTTTCTTACAATTAGCAATCCTTTTGCCAAGAAGGAACAATGAATACTCAATCGACTAGAGTTTTGAGCATTCCGGAGAGTCATGGAGTGACCATTCGCTTCTTCCAATAGAGCTGGCTTCCAACTAATATATTTTTGATGACTAATTCTCATTCCGATGATCTTCCATAGCCTTTGTGGTAGGCCTTGCAAGGCTTATTCTGTCCCATAAGTAGTCGGATTCTAGATCGGTCCCAAGCATGGAGTCTGCCGAGTAAAACATTCCATTCCTCGTATGTGACCACAGTAGTAGGTACAAGGTTCTCAAAGTCCACCCATCTATTCGTGTCCTATTTCCAGAGGTGGTTCCATTGTTTGAATCCCTTACTCCAGAGTCTCTTGGCACTCAAGACATTCCAAGGCTCCACATTTCTCATGCCTTACAACGTGAACCAAATAGAGTCGTTTTGTGTTATACTTGCAGCCCACTTCCAAACTTCACTGATTCTGATGTGGGGTTTGAATGTGTTCCAGCTCATCCACAATTCTAAATATAGTTAATGCTCTTTTGAACTGCAGATCTAATGAAATATTTGATTTGGACATCCTTAACCCTAAACACAAGTAGAGCACTAATTTTTTCATATGCATCCTAGATATTGCACGCAAAAATGGATTACAATTTCTATCAAACATGATATGTAGTGTCAGAAAACTTGAAATCATTATCTATGTCCATAGAGGCTCATTTGGAAGAGCTCCATATCAAGAGATTTCCATGCACGATACAGAAAACCAAAGGTTGTTGGAGATTGCAGCCAATCATTTCACTAAACCTTGTATTTGGAATGGTCATTCAAAGCCTTGTGGTCTAAATCAAGTTGTTTTTTTCATGATCATCACTACACTTAGTATCATTTACTTTAAACATTTTCATTATCATAAGGGCAACGTATGAAGAATGCTTTCGATCAAGACCTACAAAAATCATGGAAGAAAAAGGAAAGGACATATATTGATCACTACAAGAGCAGATGCATTGGCAATCATCGTGGATTAAACCACAACATTGTTGGACTGAAGAATTGATAGGGATGAGATGGTTGAACCACATACTAAGAGGAAGGACTAGGAAGTACTCCTCAACCATGGATTTTCAGGCAAGTGGCTAGCCCATTGTGCTACTAGTTGTTAGTCCATGAGTTTAGAGTTTAGATCTCACAATCGGTATCAAAGCATAGGAAGTAGGCTTGGGCAAGGTGAATGGAAGGTGCACACATCGCTTTCAAAGATGAGCCATTCAAAGATTAGGGTGTTCCTTCCAATCCATATGTCAGATTTAGAGGTATAGGATACCATTTGAAAGATCATTGAATGATCACTCTAATGGAAGTAGTAGATAGAGGATCAAAGATAGTTTGCATGGCTGAGAGCCGTATGATTTCTCTATTATGAGTGTTCCATGATGAGTACCGATAGCCAAGAAAAGAACAGTGGAATGTTCCACTCGGGTGAGATTTTTTACTATCCTGCATGTACTCAATACCATTTATGTATTTAGTACCGCCAACTGGTCTGAAATGCTCCGGATGTTTCAAGATCGAAATAAGAAAGTCAAGATGTAGATGTTGCAAGGGCACTTACATAAACATAATGAACTAGGGAAACACCAAGAGGATAAAACGTTATGTGAAGACGGATGCATAAAGAAATCCTTCTAACGGATGCATAATAGACCTCTCAGTAAAGGCTATCATGGAAGACCGCTTCCAAACAGTGTCGATGTACCTCGTATCGTCGCCATTCCATCTAATGGAATTTGCCTGCAGAGCCGCCATAGCCATAAAAGCGAGAAGGCGATAATGTCGTCGACAAAATCATGATTTCATGCGCTATCTTTATGCTCATCCACTTGAAAAATTGATTTTCATTCAATGTAGACTTTGAGATCAGAGACAGATTATCCTTACCGTCAAGATACCTTTAAGGTGCGAGTCCGTGATTGGAACTTCTTTTTGATTCGACGAGACTGTCATCAGCGCATCGAGGAAATGCTCATCCTGCATTTTGTCATCCCTATTCTCTCTGTCATTCCTGCGCTCATTAAAGATCTCTCCAAATATGACTTTCAATATCTGGGAGACCGCCTTGCTTCTCTGTGCGTAACCTTGCAAGTCTAAGGTCGCGAGAAAGGGGAAATAGTCGCCGATATTGAAGGCTCATACGAGATCGACTGCCTCCAGAAGCGCGGCCACCAAGCTCTGACCTTTAGGAGAGCGGAAGCTAATGTTTTTGGTACTTTTGCCGATCACGATAGCCGAAATGATGGAGAAAGTGCTCTCGTAAAGCTTTCCACGCACAGAGACGTTGTTTGAAGCATGTGAGATGTTAGAAAGAAGCTGACGGATCTCGCTAGAGATGATGGGACGGAAGGATTCTAGCCGCTTGTTCCCAGATAGGCGTGAGAAAGCAACCTGACGTATTAGCTTGTGATAGGGGCCAGGCTGCGAGAATAAGATATTTCTGCCCTCATATAAATATGAAGTGACCGCTGTCCGGGGTCTCCACGAGAATATCTGGTCATGTTTCTGCAAGATCTGGCGCGCCGTGTCTGGGGAGGAGGCCACAATGACAGGCACAGAGCCGAAGCGCACGAAGATAAGAGGGCCGTATCTCTTGCTTAGTTCCCAAAATGAATGGTGTGGATAGTTACTGATAAGATGTAGATGTCCAATGACAGGAATCGCAGGTGGTCCGGGAGGCAAACGAAGTCGCGACATGCGAAGAAGGACAATAGGGCAAAGAATGCATAGGAGAAGAAAGGGAAGAAGGAAGAGAAGCAAAGGAGCGATGGAGAAACCGTATGTTTCTTTCGACCAAAGGGGTTGTATGATGTCCATCTCAGCCGAATCTCTCTTCTTCACGAGACTCTGGGGAAGGATGCAGAAGGGCATTGGGAGGTGCGGGTTACCCTTAGCAAAGCAAGCCAATCTTAAAATCAACGAGGAAAGACACTGCCTAGCGAGAGGTTGTCAAGGTGCCCTTCATCCTTGTATTCCACTTCGGGTAGACAACGCATACCGATTCATAGCGTTATAATGGCTGATACGGAGCTGGACGAGTCGACAAGTTGCACGGATGTTTAAAAATAGACTGTAGATAAGTAGTTGGGCTGTCCTACATACGTAGCACAAGTCAATTTTCGTGAGCAAGCGCTTACGGAAAACAAATTTCGGGACAAAACGTCATAGCCTTTGGACATGTAATGTCCGTTTGTCTAATCTCCAGTTTTATGGAGAATCGCTGATGGACAAGAATCGATCAGACTGCCTTTTATTGCACTAAAGACTGCCTTTTATTGCACTAAAGCAGAGGCCACCATTGATAGTAAACGGCTTTGGCATAGCTCGAGAAGATAAAAATACCCCATGCATAATGTACAGTGCAAGGGGCTCGTCATCCTTTACTCCTTGAGGATGACGATAACCCTTGTGAGATCATAGCAATCTGCAAATTGAGAGGAGGGCAGTGCTTAAATTGATGCTCTAGCGAAAAAAATGGGCATTCGTAAAGATCATTCAAAAGCATTCTTGCAATGCATTGGATAGAAGTTAGTACATTAACTTGACTTATTACACATACAATTGACTAAGCATGTTTCGATTGTACGTAAACGGTTTTCTATAATTTATGTTGTAAAAAATAAAATTTTTGCATTGTTTAAGGTTGCAATCTTTCAAAAGGAGTTCAGTTTGCAATTATAAGGCGGTTCCAATTGCAAGGCTTAGTGGCAGTTTGATGCCAAAAATATGTTTTAAAGATACTTTGACACTATGTGATTCCGTATAAATGGGGAGTGCCAAAAGTGTGTTTACAAGATACTTTGAGCACCATTTGATTCCGTATGAATGGGGAGTGTTTAAGTAAGATGCTAGTTTCATAGAGCTAGTCATCCATTCTCATCATAGGACATAGAAAAATGTATAAGCTAGATTATAAATCATATGAAGACAAATATGGGACATTGGCTTCATTTTTGGCAAATAACAAGTGATGTCTGCCATAGATTCTGATATTATTAAACAAGCAATTGATAATAAAAACTAATCTTGTTTAGAATTAAGAATTTCAAATTTTAAGTATTTAGAAATTTAATATGTACAGAGTACTTGGCCAATGCATGTCCTTGACAATTGAAGATCATGGGCATGAGGCAACCTTTGAAGTTCTTGAAGCATTGGACAATAAATAAATAAACCATACATTACTACATGCTATATGACGAATCACAACTCACTAGTTAATATTCTTGGAAATTGGTAGGAACCATCAATATATCTGAAAGCATCCACTTGGGAGCATAAGAGCATGGGAAAAAACACTGTATAATATGTATGGAAAATAGTATCTGTATAAGATCACTACAAGGAATATGGGCGTATAGCGATGGTTAAGGCGACATAATTTGGTCGCTATAGAATTGCAAAATGCATCGAAATGAGTGTCGCGCATGGACCATCGATTAAACGATGAACCAAACGATGTTTTTTGCGACTTGTGGCGCGACAAGGTTTGCGACGCTCCCATACAGCATCGCTAACTCGATGGTTACAAATAGTGTTGCATAAGCGATGCTTTTTGGCATCCCATAAGTGACGCTCAAAACGTGTCGCTTATGCGACGCCAACTCGACGCGTAGCATTGCTTACACGACAGTCTGTTGACAGAAAAAAAATAAAACGTTCGAGGCTCTTCGATCGGCATTTTCACGCATCTGATCGAAGAGATCTCCAACGTTTGCAATTGCACTGCGCTTACGAGTTGAAGCAAGTATATGCAGAATTGTTGTTTTGCCTAAGCTCTATCCTATTGTCTCCATCTGTCTCTGTTTCTCTCTTTCTACATCTTTCTCTCTTTGAATTCTCTCTCTCTCTTTCTCTCTCCCTCTCTCTTCCTTCTCTCTTTATTGCAGGTTATTCAAGAAGCTGGCCAAGCAAAAAGTATGGCTAACTATTGTAAGTACAATTTCTATTGTTTGTATATCATTTGAATTGTGTTATATTGATTAGGTAGCATACTCACACTTATTGATATGCACTTATATACTTATACATGATTAAGATGCACTTTCACACATATACACATATACACATGCACATACACACACATATATACAGACAGATACATGCGCACATACACGTAGACATACACACATATACACATGCATATGCACTAACATTTCTACAACCACATAAAAAGACTTACATGCATACATTATTGCATATATATATATATATATATATATATATATATATATATATATATATATATATATATATATATATATATATATATATATATATATATATATATACATACATACATACACACATTAACATATATGCAAATACATGTATATGCACATCCACATGCATGCACATTCACATGCATGCACATGGATGCAAATGGAAATGCATCCACATACACATGCATGTGGAATACATATACACATGCATATACATACATTATTCACATATATACACATATATATGCACATACGTACACACACATATACACATGCACACACGCATGCACAAACCTACATATACACATATACATGCAGATACACACATATACACATAGAGTTACACATATACATGCATATACATATACACACATATACATATGCACATGCACATACTCATACACACATATACACTTACACATGCACATGCACATACATACATATACACACACATATACATGCACATACATACATATACACACACATACATATACACTTATGTACACACATATGGATGAATTATATAATTAAAGTATTAAAACACATATACACATGCACACACACATGCACATACCTACATATACACATATACATGCACATACACACATATACACATAGAGTTACACATATACATGCACATACATATACACACACATACACATGCACATGCACATACTCATACAGGCATATAAACTTACACATGCACATGCACATACATACATATACACACACATACATATACACTTAGGTACACACATATGAATGAATTATATAATTAAATTATTAAAACACATGCTTAATATAAACAATAATAACAATCAATAGAAAAAAACTCTTCATTCCTAATACCATACACACAATTCAAAACATAACTAAAATGAAAAAAAAAAGAAAAAAATATATATATATATATCAATGTAAATACATATAATCCAATGTCATAATCAACTAAAATCCTAATCATCATCATCATCATCATCATCATCATCATCAGCAGCAGCAGTATCATGATCATCCTGATCTTCCTCATCCTCATCATCATGATCACCCTGTGACGATTGAGATTGTCCCTCCTGTGTCTGTCTCTCCACCTCATCCATATCTGTCTCTCCATAATACTCTTGCATTACATATAACAAACATAAATAAATAAAAAAATTAAACCATTCATAAAAATAAAATAATTATATAAAATTTAATAATACTCACAAAGGCATTAGGATGCTCTTGCATATACTTGCTCAAACGCGGATATCCAAACTGTGTAGCATACTCGATCTCATGTTTCGTATGATATCGGTCATAATCCTTCCGCTCCATTGAAACAAATAAAAAAGATAAGTTGCTTGCATTTCAACTAAAATAAAAAATATACTCACAATAACACATATACTTACAAATGTAGCTACAAAACCATTATGGCCCATTTGGCCTAGGTTTGATGTGTGGCTTGACTCCACTCTCTTCTTTGTAGAAGCCTATTTATTTAAGAAAAAATACATAAATTAAATGTAAAAAACTAATAAAATATATAAAAATTATAAATATAAAATATTAAGTTGTGTACCTTCTACTGAGGAAATGACTCCTCAAGACGTAGCTGTCTACGAAAAAACCGCCATGATTCAGGTGGTATGTTAGCTCGCCTCTTTTTTTTTCCACCATACAATATCTCCTCTTAATTTAATCTCAAACAGAAAAAAAAATCAGAATACATACACATATATACACACACATACACATACACATATACATGCAAACATATATGCATACATATATGTATACATATACACATATACATACATATAACATAAACACACATATACATATCCGCATATATACGTACACACACATGCATGCATATACACTCATTCATACAAAATACATACATTTATCCCACAATAATGTGTAGTTGTGTATATGTGAATATGTGTGTATGTGTAAATGTGTATATGTGAATATGTGTGTATGTGTAAATATGTATATGTGAATTTTTTATGTATGTAGATAATCAGATTATTAATACCAAATACGATTATTTATAGATTCTGATCAATCAGATGGAGCTCCACCACTGTCTCCTCATCGTGCAACAACTTTGTACTGTAAGTATATCAAACATTTAATTTTAAATATATTTGATGGATACATAACTTATATTTTTTTTGTTTCTTATTATGTGCAGATTCTGATCAATTAGAGGGTACTCCACCACCTCCTACCCATGCAACGACTTCACATGTGTCCTCTAATAGGAATTATGATGAATTCTACTATAAAAAGCATATTATATGTTGGTGTAACTCTTGTTATGTCACGTATCGAAGACCACGATTGAAATGTATTGAACATGAGGCAAAGTATGGTACTTTTGAGCTTGCACCATCACCTATTCAACGTGATAATGCTTGGGTATTTATTTTCTATATATATTAATGTCATTATTTTATTTCAAAACCATATACAAAATCAAATTACTATTGATATACAGGAATACTTGCTCGATAATGATGATGATGATGATAATTTTTCTCATAATGTTAATATACCTCGTACATGGCATGGACTTGATGTTCATCAATTACAAGTAGAGGTTTCTAGAAATCCTCTACCTCGTGGTTTAGAGACTGAAACGGTTGGAGATTATCCATTGCCAGCTCGTGATCGTTCTTTAGTATAAACATATGATAGAAGAAGATATGGAGGATGCAATAGAGGACCACTTCCTTTACATGGAGAGGTTTTCAACTTTTGGGGTAATCGCTATATGATTGCTCCATCCACTATTACTAATGCTGGTCGTGGTCTCTTTATTGTAGAGGATTTGTATTTTCCTCCGAACTCTGAAGTCACTCTTATGTCATTTTGTGGTCGACTTTCACCTTATGTTCAAAGCATGAGTACTTATGGAATATGCTTGAACCCAGCATCCCTTACTAGTAGAAGGATTTTACATGCAGAAAATGAAAAGATTATATATTGATGGAAGACCTTACACACATGGAAATATAGTTGGTTTAATAAATAGTAGTCGAGGGTTACATAATAGTTCGAGGCCTAATTGCACATTTGAGGAGCGTGAAAATAGTCATGAATCACCATTCATGAGTAGAGATGTATCAAGATACATATTTGTCAATGCTATTACTACATTACATGTCGGTGATGAACTATTAGTTAATTATGGATGGCGTAGACCTCCAAGAGCACCTTTTAGCTAGAGAGAATAAAAATTTCCTATCCATATTTAATACGTTATATACTTAATTTTATATTTAAAATTTACTTTTTATTCATTTATGGAACACTAATGAATTTTATTTATATGTGTAGAGTCCAACATATGATGTTGATGATATTCCTCCACAGCATTCACAATTACTAGTAAGACCTCATTTATTAGAAGCTTCCATGAGGAGGCTACGCAAAAGTAATCCTGTGCAATATGCAAAGTTGAAAGATCTATAGACGATAAAGTACAATATTTGTGTGAGAATGATGAAGATGATGGAATGGCAGATTTTATTGAGGATTGGTATCAAAATGACAGTGAGAGCATTGATATTTCTAAAAATGAGAAATATCTTCGAGAAGAATGCCTAAAGCATGTATATGAAGGAAGTCGTTTGACACGATTAAGTGCGAGCTTACTTATTCTCAATCTCCAAAATGGTTTTGGATGGAGTAATGTATCTGTTTCGACACTATTAAGGTATAATTTTCAATTATATATATATATATATATATATATATATATATATATATATATATATATATATATATATATATATATATATATATATATATATATATATATATATATATATATATATATATATATATATATATATATATATATGCATAAATATATGTATATAAATACATGCATATATAAACTTTTAATGCATCTTTCAAAATATTTGCAAAAAATTTGATTGTTTGGATGGCAGGATATGAAGTATGTACCTTCATTGAGTGATTTGTTGATTCTATCATATGTTGAGTTTGAAAGTGTGAGAAGCGGATTTATAATTGCTATTCAAAGAATTTGGCACTGTTTATAGGCCATACAATGCTGACCTAGATGAATCGCATGCACAGAGGTTACTCAAGATAGAGCAATCTGATTATAATGGACTAGTGCCAGCTAGATTCTTGGGGTATGCAGTAAACCTCTTGCATGTCAATGATGAGCATGTGAACTTTTGGATACGAAGTGGAAATCATGGTGGCTTGAGAGGATCACTTATATACAGCTTGTTCAAAAAACTTCAGTGTCATAAACTTGAAGTTCTTTGAACAAGCTGTATAAAAGTGATCCTCGCAAGCCACCATGATTTCCACTTTGTATCCTAAAGTTTAGATGCTCATTGGCATGCAAGAGGTTTACTGCATACCCCAGGAATCTTGTTGGCACTAGTCGCTTATAATCAGGTTGCTCTATCTTGAGTAACCTCTGTGCATGTGACTCATCTAGGTCACCATCGTATGGCCTATATAGAGTGCCAAATTCTTTGAATAGCAATTATAAACCTGCTTGTCACACTTTCAAACTGAACATATGATAGAATCGACAAATCATTCAATGAAGGTACATACTTCATAACCTCCAAAATAAACAATTGTATCTTGCCATCCAAAACAATCAAATTTTTTGCGAATATTTTGAAAGATGCACATAAGCTTTGAAATATATAAAATTATATGCTTATATATATATATATATATATTTATTTACTTTTTTTATATATCTTTTTTTGATAAACTTAGAGGTTATTATCTAAAAAGTTTTTACCAAGTCATAATATTATTCCTACCTCACATGATGAAATGAAGAAGATAATCAACAATCTTGGTATAGATTATCAATGTGTACATGTATGTCCTAATGATTGTACTTTACATAGAGGTGAATATGCGGACTCTTTGACATATCCCAAATATCAATCTCATCGATATAAGGGCGAAGAAGGTAAAATCCCAGAAAAGGTATTGAGACATTTTGCATTGGCTCCACGGATTAGACATATGTTTCAAAGGCCCGAACTATCAAAGCTTTTGACTTGGGGACATGATCACAAAAGTACTGATGGACATCTAAAGCAATCTTGGTATAGATTATCAACAATCTTGGTATAGATTATCAATGTATACATGTATGTCCTAATGATTGTACTTTATATAGAGGTGAATATGCGGACTCTTTGACATATCCCAAATATCAATCTCATCGATATAAGGGCGAAGAAGGTAAAATCCCAAAAAAGGTATTGAGACATTTTGCATTGGCTCCACGGATTAGACATATGTTTCAAAGGCCCGAACTATCAAAGCTTTTGAGTTGGGGACATAATCACAAGAGTTCGACCATCTCCATCGGTAGGACATCTAAAGCATGCCTTCAAGCATGTGTATTGATTTCAAACTAGCTATAACATCACCTTTGAGTCCATGCAAAACTAGCCTTCTAAATATAGTTTTTTTTTAAATAAAAGGAAGTTCGGCCTTAGCCTACTCTCCCGCACTTGAATTAAATAAAAGAAAAATACAAAAGAAGGGGACTAGTGCCCACGGGAAACCCCAAATCCCACAGAGCGGGGGAAGCTTTTACAGAGTGTAGCTCGCTTAATAAGAAAAAGTTTAATCGCCCACACACTAGCCACTAGCAGGGCCCACGTGGGTAAAGTGTGTTCTTGATCAACAGGAATACTTGATGACTCCTAAAAAAAAGGGGGGAGGTTTCTTACAATTAGCAATCCTTTTGCCAAGAAGGAACAATGAATACTCAATCAACTAGAGTTTCGAGCGTTCCGGAGAGTCGTGGAGTGACCATTCGCTTCTTCCAATAGAGCTGGCTTCCAACTAATATATTTATGATGACTAATTTTCATTCTAATGATCTTCCATAGCCTTTGTGGTAGGCCTTGCAAGGCTTACATGGAGTTATAGAGGAGGCTGATAAACCTCGCATCTCCATCATGTGGAACCCACTTGGTTTTAAGCTTATTGTTCACATACTGTAGCTCTTTGTGATGTCTGAAGGGGGAGGGGGGTTTTCTTACAATTAGCAATTCTTCTGATGAGGAGGAAAAGGGACTTTTCGATCGACCACTCCTTTGGGGTATTGCCAAAGTTTTGAGCACATCTTTCTCGCCAAATCTTCCAAAGTATCTCTCCCCTAATTGCATTCCACAATGCAGCAGAACAACCGATCACTTCACCAATGACGGCTTGCTTCAAATTGATTTGTTCTTGGAGTCCCAAAGAACGACCAAGGACCCTCCATAACCAAAGGGATTTAGGGCAAGCAAAGAATAGGTGACCTATATCCTCCTTGCTACAGCAACATCACTTGCACCACGGTGGAACCCCACAGATCTTGTTAGCTTTTTGCATTGGTCCATATTCCACGATATAGGATTTGCCATAGGAGAACCGACTTTTTGTTTTCAATGAGAGGGTGCCAGATAAACATAAATTTCATATCCCATCGAAGTCGCATCCAATTCAGACACCATTTCTTGTTGAGACTGATGTGAATGTCATTGCAAGCTTCGACATATGGAAGCTTGGAGAGGTGATTACCATTATACCATTTAATCCCCATTGGGTTTGGAGAGTCCTGTCCCATAAGTAGTCGGATTCTAGATCGGTCCCAAGCATGGAGTCTGCCCAGTAAAACATTCCATTCCTCGTATGTGACCACAGTCGTAGGTTCAAGGTTCTCAAAGTCCACCCATCTATTCGTGTCCTATTTCCAGAGGTGGTTCCATTGTTTGAATCCCTTATTCCAGAGTCTCTTGGCACTCAAGACATTCCAAGGCTCCACATTTCTCATGCCTTACAACGTGAACCAAATAGAGTCCTTTTGTGTTATACTTGCAGCCCACTTCCAATCTTCACTGATTCTGATGTGGGGTTTGAATGTGTTCCAGCTCAACCACAATTCTAAATATAGTTAATGCTCTTTTGAACTGCAGATCTAATGAAATATTTGATTTGGACATCCTTAACCCTAAACACAAGTAGAGCACTAATTTTTTCATATGCATCCTAGATATTGCACGCAAAAATGGATTACAATTTCTATCAAACATGATATGTAGTGTCAGAAAACTTGAAATCATTATCTATGTCCATAGAGGCTCATTTGGAAGAGCTCCATATCAAGAGATTTCCATGCACAATACAGGAAACCAAAGGTTGCTGGAGATTGCAGCCAATCATTTCACTAAACCTTGTATTTGGAATGGTCATTCAAAGCCTTGTGGTCTAAATCAAGTTTTTTTTTTTCATGATCATCACTACACTTAGTATCATTTACTTTAAACATTTTCATTATCATAAGTGCAACGTATGAAGAATGCTTTCGATCAAGACCTACAAAAATCATGGAAGAAAAAGGAAAAGACATATATTGATCACTACAAGAGCAGATGCATAGGCAATCATCGTGGATTAAACCACAACATTGTTGGACTGAAGAATTGATAGGGATGAGATGGTTGAACCACATACTAAGAGGAAGGACTAGGAAGTACTTCTCAACCATGGATTTTCGGGCAAGTGGCTAGCCCATTGTGCTACTAGTTGTTAGTCCATGAGTTTAGAGTTTAGATCTTACAATCGGTATCAAAGCATAGGAAGTAGGCTTGGGCAAGGTGAATGGAAGGTGCACACATCGCTTTCAAAGATGAGCCATTCAAAGATTAGGGTGTTCCTCCCAATCCATATGTCAGATTTAGAGGTATAGGATACCATTTGAAAGCTCACTGAATGATCACTCTAATGGAAGTAGTAGATAGAGGATCAAAGATAGTTTGCATGGCTGACAGCCAGGTTCAAGAGACCAAGGATGAGAGGAAGGCAAGTCTATAAGCTAGTGGAGTAATACATGGCACATGATACCAAGGTTGATAGCAAGGAAATTTTATAAGCAAGTGGCCAAGAAGCGGAAAGGCAAGGCTCAAGACATCTAAGTCAAGAGCAAGGCAAGTCCATAGGCCAGTGGCTAGGAAACGGAAAGGCAAGTTTCAAAAGACCAAGGCTGAGAACAAGAAGCTTCAAGAGACTGTACAAAGGCAATGACATCAATTCAAGGGGAATCAAGGATTGATCATTGAAGACAATGTTTTCTAGAAGAGGAAGAGAGTGTCAGGCTCAAGAAAAGATAGGAAGGAGATGGTTTAACCACACCCTAAGTGGGAGGATTAGGAAGTAATCCTTAACCAAGGCTTTTGTGGCAGGTGGTTAACCCACTGCACTCCTAGCTACTAGATCATGATCCGAGAGGCATAGATGTGAATTATTTCTGGTTGATTAACTCGAGAAGAATATACTATTTACAATATTGTGGCTTATTATTTCTTCACTGATAACTAGAATAAATGGTAAAAACTTAAATCTTATTATTTCTCTAGAATCATATGCTATTTGCAATACTGTGGCTAATAATTTCTTCAAAGACATCCTGAATACTTGGTTAGACTTAGATGTTATCATTTCTCTATTATCAATGATCATGGATACATGGTAAAAGTTAAATCGTATGATTTCTCTATTACGAGTGTTCCATGATGAGTACCGATAGCCAAGAAAAGAACAGTGGAATGTTCCACTCAGGTGAGATTTTTTACTATCCTGCATGTACTCAATACCATTTATGTATTTAGTACCGCCAACTGGTCTGAAATGCTCCGGATGTTTCAAGATCGAAATAAGAAAGTCAAGATGTAGATGTTGCAAGGGCACTTACATAAACATAATGAACTAGGGAAACACCAAGAGGATAAAACGTTATGTGAAGACGGATGCATAAAGAAATCCTACTAACGGATGCATAATAGACCTCTCAGTAAAGGCTATCATGGAAGACGGCTTCCAAACAGTGTCGATGTACCTCGTATCGTCGCCATTCCATCTAATGGAATTTGCCTGCAGAGCCGCCATAGCCATAAAAGCGAGAAGGCGATAATGTCGTCGACAAAATCATGATTTCATGCGCTATCTTTATGCTCATCCACTTGAAAAATTGATTTTCATTCAATGTAGACTTTGAGATCAGAGACAGATTATCCTTACCGTCAAGATACCTTTAAGGTGCGAGTCCGTGATTGGAACTTCTTTTTGATTCGACGAGACTGTCATCAGCGCATCGAGGAAATCCTCATCCTGCATTTTGTCATCCCTATTCTCTCTGTCATTCCTGCGCTGATTAAAGATCTCTCCAAATATTACTTTCAATATCTGGGAGACCGCCTTGCTTCTCTGTGCGTAACCTTGCAAGTCTAAGGTCGCGAGAAAGGGGAAATAGTCGCCGATATTGAAGGCTCATACGAGATCGACTGCCTCCAGAAGCGCGGCCACCAAGCTCTGACCTTTAGGAGAGCGGAAGCTAATGTTTTTGGTACTTTTGCCGATCACGATAGCCGAAATGATGGAGAAAGTGCTCTCGTAAAGCTTTCCACGCACAGAGACGTTGTTTGAAGCATGTGAGATGTTAGAAAGAAGCTGACGGATCTCGCTAGAGATGATGGGACGGAAGGATTCTAGCCGCTTGTTCCCAGATAGGCGTGAGAAAGCAACCTGACCCATTAGCTTGTGATAGGGGCCAGGCTGCGAGAATAAGATATTTCTGCCCTCATATAAATATGAAGTGACCGCTGTCCGGGGTCTCCACCAGAATATCTGGTCATGTTTCTGCAAGATCTGGCGCGCCGTGTCTGAGGAGGAGGCCACAATGACAGGCGCAGAGCCGAAGCGCACGAAGATAAGAGGGCCGTATCTCTTGCTTAGTTCCCAATATGAATGGTGTGGATAGTTACTGATAAGATGTAGATGTCCAATGATAGGAATCGCAGGTGGTCCGGGAGGCAAACGAAGTCGCGACATGCGAAGAAGGACAGTAGGGCAAAGAATGCATAGGAGAAGAAAGGGAAGAAGGAAGAGAAGCAAAGGAGCGATGGAGAAACCGTATGTTTCTTTCGACCAAAGGGGTTGTATGATGTCCATCTCAGCCGAATCTCTCTTCTTCACGAGACTCTGGGGAAGGATGCAGAAGGGCATTGGGAGGTGCGGGTTACCCTTAGCAAAGCAACCCAATCTTAAAATCAACGAGGAAAGACACTGCCTAGCGAGAGGTTGTCAAGGTGCCCTTCATCCTTGTATTCCACTTCGGGTAGACAACGCATACCGATTCATAGCGTTATAATGGCTGATACGGAGCTGGACGAGTCGACAAGTTGCACGGATCTTTAAAACAAGACTGTAGATAATTAGTTGGGCTGTCCTACATACGTAGCACAAGTCAATTTTCGTGACCAAGCGCTTACAGAAAACAAATTTCGGGACAAAACGTCATAGCCTTTGGACATGTAATGTCCGTTTGTCTAATCTCCAGTTTTGTGGAGAATCGCTGATGGACAAGAATCGATCAGACTGCCTTTTATTGCACTAAAGCAGAGGCCAGCATTGATAGTAAACGGCTTTGGCATAGCTCGAGAAGATAAAAATACCACATGCATAATGTACAGTGCTGCCCGAGTTGGCCAGGATGACGGATTATAAAGATTGGCGTACTCATAGGGGATCATAAGTGTTTTGACTGCTCCGCATTTGTAGCGCTGCTCTCTCTCTCTCACACACACACATCGATTGGTGCACTCTTATGCGATCCCATCATCGTTGACCATTGCAAGGGGCTCGTCATCCTTTACTCCTTGAGAATGACGATAACCCTTGTGAGATCATAGCAATCTGCAAATTGAGAGGAGGGCAGTGCTTAAATTGATGCTCTAGCGAAAAAAATGGGCATTCGTAAAGATCATTCAAAAGCATTCTTGCAATGCATTGGATAGAAGTTAGTACATTAACTTGACTTATTACACATACAATTGACTAAGCATGTTTCGATTGTACGTAAACGGTTTTCTATAATTTATGTTGTAAAAAATAAAATTTTTGCATTGTTTAAGGTTGCAATCATTCAAAAGGAGTTCAGTTTGCAATTATAAGGCAGTTCCAATTGCAAGGCTTAGTGGCAGTTTGATGCCAAAAATATGTTTTAAAGATACTTTGACACTATGTGATTCCGTATAAATGGGGAGTGCCAAAAGTGTGTTTACAAGATACTTTGAGCACCATTTGATTCCGTATGAATGGGGAGTGTTTAAGTAAGATGCTAGTTTCATAGAGCTAGTCATCCATTCTCATCATAGGACATAGAAAAATGTATAAGCTAGATTATAAATCATATGAAGACAAATATGGGACATTGGCTTCATTTTTGGCAAATAACAAGTGATGTCTGCCATAGATTCTGATATTATTAATCAAGCAATTGATAATAAAAACTAATCTTGTTTAGAATTAAGAATTTCAAATTTTAAGTATTTAGAAATTTAATATGTACAGAGTACTTGGCCAATGCATGTCCTTGACAATTGAAGATCATGGGCACGAGGCAACCTTTGAAGTTCTTGAAGCATTGGACAATAAATAAATAAACCATACATTACTACATGCTATATGACGAATCACAACTCACTAGTTAATATTCTTGGAAATTGGTAGGAACCATCAATATATCTGAAAGCATCCACTTGGGAGCATAAGAGCATGGGAAAAAACACTGTATAATATGTATGGAAAATAGTTTCTGTATAAGATCACTACAAGGAATATGGGCGTATAGCGATGGTTAAGGGGACATAATTTGGTCGCTATAGAATTGCAAAATGCATCGAAATGAGTGTCGCGCATGGACCATCGATTAAACGATGAACCAAACGATGTTTTTTGCGACTTGTGGCGCGACAAGGTTTGCGACGCTCCCATACAGCATCGCTAACTCGATGGTTACAAATAGTGTTGCATAAGCGATGCTTTTTGGCATCCCATAAGTGACGCTCAAAACGTGTCGCTTATGCGACGCCAACTCGACGCGTAGCATCGCTTACACGACAGTCTGTTGACAGAAAAAAAATAAAACGTTCGAGGCTCTTCGATCGGCATTTTCACGCATCTGATCGAAGAGATCTCCAACGTTTGCAATTGCACTGCGCTTACGAGTTGAAGCAAGTATATGCAGAATTGTTGTTTTGCCTAAGCTCTATCCTATTGTCTCCATCTGTCTCTGTTTCTCTCTTTCTACATCTTTCTCTCTTTGAATTCTCTCTCTCTCTCTCTCTCCCTCTCTCTTCCTTCTCTCTTTATTGCAGGTTATTCAAGAAGCTGGCCAAGCAAAAAGTATGGCTAACTATTGTAAGTACAATTTCTATTCTTTGTATATCATTTGAATTGTGTTATATTGATTAGATAGCATACTCACACTTATTGATATGCACTTATATACTTGTACATGATTAAGATGCACTTTCACACATATACACATATACACATGCACATATACACACATATATACAGACAGATACATGCGCACATACACGTAGACATACACACATATACACATGCATATGCACAAACATTTCTACAACCACATAAAAAGACTTACATGCATACATTATTGCATATATATATATATATATATATATATATATATATATATATATATATATATATATATATATATATATATATATATATATATATATATATATATATATATATATATACATACATACATACACACATTAACATATATGCAAATACATGTATATGCACATCCACATGCATGCACATTCACATGCATGCACATGGATGCAAATGGAAATGCATCCACATACACATGCATGTGGAATACATATACACATGCATATACATACATTATTCACATATATACACATATATATGCACATACGTACACACACATATACACATGCACACACGCATGCACAAACCTACATATACACATATACATGCAGATACACACATATACACATAGAGTTACACATATACATGCATATACATATACACACATATACATATGCACATGCACATACTCATACACACATATACACTTACACATGCACGTGCACATACATACATATACACACACATATACATGCACATACATACATATACACACACATACATATACACTTATGTACACACATATGAATGAATTATATAATTAAAGTATTAAAACACATATACACACGAAAATACCTACATATACACATATACATGCACATACACACATATACACATAGAGCTACACATATACATGCACATACATATACACACACATACACATGCACATGCACATACTCATACAGGCATATAAACTTACACATGCACATGCACATATATACATATACACACACATACACATGCACATACATACATATACACACACATACATATACACTTAGTGTAGAGGAGGTACTAGGGTATCCGCTTTTAGCAAAAGTAGAGATTAAAGATTAACATATCCAGTACGTCGCCTACTCAAGGGGGGTTCTCTTTAGGGAAGTATACCCTTTAACATTTCTGTGATCAGGTAGATAACAAGGATTGCACAGAGTGGTACATACTTCAGAAAATATGAACAACAATTGACCAAGGAAGACCATACACTTCTTGATTCGATTCAGATGATTACAAGATTTGTCAAGGAAATGCTCAAAAACTAATGCTCAGAGCTTCATGGTACTCTATGCAGATAAATACAGATCAATACTAATGATGAAGGAATTGCTCAAGAGAATAGAGCTTAACACCAATAGTGTCTCACAGAAAAGAAAGAAAATCCAAGCTACTCTCTGACACTATAGTGCTCATAGCCCTCCACTGAGAAGCCTACCCTCTGTATCCACACTACAGAGTAGCTTCTACAATAGGCTTGAAACCACCAAGTGCAAGAGAGAACTTCTGCACGTATACACGCTTCAGTGTAACTCTAAAACATGTGTACCCCAAATGAGCACAAATCCATTGTTTTTATAGGCCTCAATAGGTCAAGAGGGTCTTGCTTCACGTCCACTGATCACGTGCCGGTTGATCATCCAAAATTGGGGGTAGGTCAAATATTCCACTCGATTTGAATTAGATCCACAAAAATAGGGAGTCGTTGTGAATGGTTGGTGTCATTCCACTTCCACTTTCTAACAATTACCTTTTACCTTTGCACCTGCCATCTAAGATTATCATTGATTTAATCCGAGCATTTCAACATGAAGTGCCTTGTCCACTCTGGAAGTGTAGGAGGAGACCACCGTGGGATGTTTGGCCATAGTACTACATAATGTGTAATAAAGCGTTCTGCACCATTATCTTGAGCCTTCTTCTGCCACGCTTGATGTGCGAGACCCAATCTTGCTTTTGATTCATTGTGTACTTCTGGACCCATGTTCATCCTGAGAAGAGCTCCTTCATGTTTGGCTTAGATGTCATGTTTCTTCTATGCTTCTGCATGCTTCTCAAAGCCAAGTGTCTTCTGTCATCATCTGCGGGTGTGTGCATGTATGAATATGTGTGTGTAGGTGCATGTAGGCCTATATGTGGGGTGAGAGTGTATGTGTGTGGGGATGCATGTGTGTATGTGTCGGTGTGTGTGTGGGAGTGTGTGCATATGTATGGGTGTGAGAGTGTGTGTGTTCATGTGCGTGATTGTATGTGAGTGGGTGAGTATGTGTGTGAGTGGGTGTGCACGGATATGTGTGTGGGGATATGTGTGTATGTGGCGGAGTGTGTATGTGCAAGTGAGGGGAGGCGGGGGAGGGTGTGGGAGAGGGTGAGGGGGTGGTGTGAGGGG
Source organism: Ceratopteris richardii (assembly GCA_020310875.1). NCBI lineage: Eukaryota > Viridiplantae > Streptophyta > Polypodiopsida > Polypodiales > Pteridaceae > Ceratopteris > Ceratopteris richardii. The sequence continues at coordinate 111,957,164 of CM035421.1, forward strand.
GCGGGGGTGGTGTGAGGGGGCGGGGGTGGCGCGAGGGGGTGGGGGTGGTGTGAGGGGGTGGGGGTGGTGTGAGGGGGTGGGGGTGGTGTGAGGGGGTGGCTGAGGGGGCTTGGCAGTGGAGAGGGAGGGTCGCAGAGAGGAGGTGGAGGGACTCGGCGGGGGAGGTGGAGGGACTGCGCGGGGGAGGTGGAGGGTCGCGGGGAGGAGGTGGAGGGGAGTTGGGGGTGGGCCGCGGGGGACTAGGCGGGGGAGGGGGAGGGGAATTGGCAGGGGAGGTGGAGGGTCGCGGGGAGGAGGTAGAGGGACTCGGTGGGGGACTAGGCGGGGGAGGGGGAGGGGAATTTGGCGGGGGAGGTGGAGGGACTAGGCGGGGGAGGTGGAGGATCGCGGGGAGGAGGTGGAGGGGAGCTGGGCAGATGGGGAACTGCGGGAGGAGGTGGGGGAGTTGGGGGTGGGACGCGGGGGAATCTGGCGGAGGATGCGGGTGGGGACTTGCGGAGGGTGGCGGGGGAGTCAGTGGGGAACGCGGGGGGGAAAGGCGGGGGTGAGCGGGTGGCGGGGGTGAGGGGCCTGCGGGGGGGATGGCGGGGTTGGCGGCGGGAGTGAGGGGCCTGCGGGGGGAAAGGCGGTGGTGAGCGGGGGGCGGGGGTGAGGGGCCTGCGGGGGGGATGGCGGGGTTGACGGCGAGAGTGAGGGGGCCTGCGGGGGGAAGGCGGGGTTGGTGGCAGGAGTGAGGGGGCCTGCGGGGGGAAAGGCGGGTGTGGTGGCGGGGAGCGCGGGGGAATCTACGGGGAGGCTGCGGGGTGGTGGCGGGGAGGAGAGAGAGAGAGAGAGAGAGAGAGAGAGAGAGAGAGAGAGAGAGAGAGAGAGAGAGAGAGAGAGAGAGAGAGAGAGAGAGAGAGAGAGAGAGAGAGAGAGAGAGAGAGAGAGAGAGAGAGAGAGAGAGAGAGAGAGAGAGAGAGAGAGAGAGAGAGAGAGAGAGAGAGAGAGAGAGAGAGAGAGAGAGAGAGAGAGAGAGAGAGAGAGAGAGAGAGAGAGAGAGAGAGAGAGAGAGAGAGGAGAGAGAGAGAGAGGAGAGAGAGAGAGAGAGAGAGAGAGAGAGAGAGAGAGAGAGAGAGAGAGAGAGAGAGAGAGAGAGAGAGAGAGAGAGAGAGAGAGAGAGAGAGAGAGAGAGAGAGAGAGAGAGAGAGAGAGAGAGAGAGAGAGAGAGAGAGAGAGAGAGAGAGAGAGAGAGAGAGAGATTGCTAGAGAGAGAGAGAGGGGAATCGGTGAGGGTGAGTGGCGGGGTGAGGGGGGAGATGGAGGAGGTGAGTGGCGGGGTGAGGGAGGAGATGGAGGGGGTGGGTGCGGGAGTGATGGGAGGAGAGAAAGAGAGAGAGAGAGAGAGAGAGAGAGAGAGAGAGAGAGAGAGAGAGAGAGAGAGAGAGAGAGAGAGAGAGAGAGAGAGAGAGAGAGAGAGGGAGAGAGAGATTGCTAGAGAGAGAGAGAGAGGGGAATTGGTGAGGGTGAGTGGCGGGGTGAGGGGGGTGATGGAGGAGGTGAGTGGCAGAGAGGGGGGAGATGGAGGGGGTGGGTGCGGGAGTGATGGGAGGAGAGAAAGAGAGAGAGAGAGAGAGAGAGAGAGAGAGAGAGAGAGAGAGAGAGAGAGAGAGAGAGATAGAGAGAGAGAGAGAGAGAGAGGGAGAGAGAGATTGCTAGAGAGAGAGAGAGAGGGGAATCGGTGAGCGGGGGCTTTGCGGGGAGGTAGAGGGAGGTTAGAGGGGGGCTTTGCGGGGAGGGCTGGGGGGTTTGAGGGGGGCTTTGCGGGGAGGGCTGAGGGGGGTTAGAGGGGGGCTTTGCGGGGAGGCAGAGGGGGGTTAGAGGGGGGCTTTGCGGGGAGGGCTGAGGGGGGTTTAGAGGGGAGGGCTGAGGGGGGCTTGCGGAGATAGGTGCGGAGGTGGTGGGCAGATGTGGTGGGCGGAGGTGGTGGGAGGGAGTGATGGGCAGGGATACGTGAGGGGGAGTTGGAGGGAGAGAGAGGGAGATTCGGGCAGTTGACCATAAGTAGCATCTTGTCAGCCACCCTCTGAATACAAGGAGAAGAACTCGAGCATATTTATCTCAAAACCATAGAGCCAGTAAAAGAGCGAATGGCAATGCAATCTTTAGCATAACAACTCTGCCTATCATAGAGAGAGGAAGGAGGGGTACTACAGACCCCCACATCAGGATTTTGCACCGTCTCGGTGCAATATTCTTATTGAATGAAATAAGTGCAGGTACTTGAATGACAGAATAATTGCAAATATTCGAACGACATGCGGTATGTACAATGGTTGAAATTCTTCCAAGCTGACTTATTTTAGGTACCTTTTCACCCGGGAGATGTTGACCAGGGGAATCCTTCTACCCTGCAAATCTTCCAAATGCACTGCGCCGTGTGGCAATACCTTGATCACCTTATAAGGTCCTACCCATTTAGGTGCCAATTTAGTTGAAATTGCTGGGACTTGATGCATTAAAACCATGGACCCTTCCTGAACTCCATTGGATCTCAGATACCTGTCATGCAGTCTCTTGCGCCCTTCTTGTGTTACCTGGAGTTTCTGCATTGCCCCTTCTCTGTACTCTTTTAATGCCACCAATCTCTGAATGGAGGGTTCAATTCCAATGGTTTTGATTCCTATTTCCTTTCTGATAATGAACTCAAATGGCGCTAATGCCTCTTTTCCATATACTAAGCGAAATGGAGTCTCGCCTGTGGTTCCCCTCTTTGTGGTTCTGAAAGCCCAAATTGCACCAATTAGTGCTAGTGGCCAAGAGCTTTGATGATCGAAAGATAATTTGCGAAGTAGTCCAATCAAAATCTTATTGGAACTCTCTGCTTGGCCATTTGCCCTTGGGTAATAGGCACAAGATTTTTTATGGAAGATTTTGTACCTATCAAATATAAACTGGAGCAATTGATTTACAAAATGTGTGCCCCTATCACTAGTAATTTCCAGTGGGCAACCAAATCTTGAGAAAATACGTTTATACAAGAATTTGGCTACTGTTAAAGCCGTGCAGTCCACAGTAGCTTTAGCCTCTATCCATTTAGTGGGATAACATGTGGCCATCAAAATATACTTTTTACCTCCAGGTTGACCAGTTGGACTAATTGGTCCTATGAAATCAAGACCCCATCGTTCAAATGGAAGCCATCCGGTAGATATGACCAATGGTTGGAAATTCAATCTGGTTGGCGCGGGAGCACACCTCTGGCAGATGTGGCATTCTTTAGCAAACTTGTTTGCATCCTTGAAAATGTGAGGCCACCATAGACCTTTGTGGATGATTTTATGAGCCAATTCTTCCCCCCTTAGATGTCCTTCACTGTGTGCAGCCTCTAGCAGAAGATTTACCTCCTCTGGATAGACACACCTTCTCAATATATCATCCTTACAGTATTTATATAAATTTCCATTTATAAGAGAATATGCTTTAGTTTTCAAAAGTAATCTTCTTCTTTCTACAGGTGTCAAATGTTCCGGGATCTTTCCAGTAGTAAGAACATAGAGAATTTCATCATACCAACCAGTCTGAATTGCTACCAGGAAAAGATTGCTATCCACCAGTTCGTCATTGATACCTGTTGCCTTCTCGCTCATTGCTGTCCTGGACACTTGATCTGCCATGTAGTGCTCTTTTCCTGGCTTAATATGAATATCAAAATTAAATTCTTGAAATAGGAGTAACCATCTCCAAATCCTTCCAGCTACTCTAGGCTTGTTTATCAAATACTTCAAGGGCTAATGATCAGAAATAACAATGAAATGTACACCAAGGAGATAATGTCGGAACTTCTGAAGGGCAAATACGATAGCCAAACCTTCTCTTTCCGTTGTACTGTAATTTTTTTCAGCTTGGTTGAGTAATCTGCTGGCATAAGAGATAGGTCTATCCACTTTGTGAGATGATGGTTGAGCTAAAACTGCACCAACAGTATGAAGACTAGCATCTGTATGCACATGAAATTCCAATGACCAATTAGGAACACTTAAAAGTGGAGCAGTACATAGCCTCAATTTTAGTTCACAAAATGCTTTGTCGGCTTCAGCACTCCATGAGAAAGGGATCTTTTTACTGGTAAGCCTTGACAAGGGTTTAGCAATTTCTGAATACATCCTAATGAATCTTCTGTGATACCCTGCATGGCCCAAGAAACTTTGCACTTCCTTTGGGCTTGGTGGAATTGGCATGGAAAGAATAGCTGTAACCTTTGCAGGGTCAATAGTTATGCCTTCAGTAGATACTATGTGACCAAGAAGAGTGCCCTTAGTGACCAAAAAGTGACATTTATCAGGATTCAATTTCAACCCTGTTTTGAGACATTGCTAAAAAATTTCTTGTAGATTTTCCAAATGGTCATGGAAATCTTGAACTGCTGCCCTTCTATCTGTACCTGAAAATACTGAAAAGTCACCCTTGAAAATGCGTAGAAAGGTTGTTAACCATTTGCCCAATATCAGATACATCGTTCTATTAAATGAAGCCGGTGCATTCTTCAAACCAAAAGCCATTCGAGTATAGACATAAGTGCCCCAGGGAGTGACAAAGGCTGTTTTGTCCCTATCATCAGGATGGATCACTATCTGATTGTAGCCACTAAAACCATCCAAGAAACTATACAAAGTGTGACCAGCTACTTCCTCAAGCACTTGCTCTGTGAAGGGCTGAGGAAATCCATCTTGAATAGTCACTTTATTCAAAGCACGGAAATCAACACATACTCTTATTTTTCCACTATTTTTCTTGGGCACAATAACCATAGAGGAAAGCCACCTGGAATGTTCTACTGGCACAATTATATCTGCTTCTTCTAGTTTTGTAATCTCTGCTTTTACCGCCTCTGCATACTTCGGATTGAGTCGATATGGCCTACTTCTTAAAGGTGCAGCTTCTCAACCAAGGGTATCCGATGTAATCCAAGCTCTTCTGGTATTCCTGTTAGAACTTTGTAGGACCATGCGAAGACACTTTTGTAAGTAAAGAGCAAAGAAGTTACCTTCTGTAGTAAATTAGGATAATGCCACAACCAGGATGCCAAATGGACTACTTGAGGGCTCTCTTCATCCCCTAAATTTACTTCTTGAACCAATGTTTCAGGACTGGCCTTGTTTGATAAATCATCTCCACTATATGCAGGAGTGGAGTTTAATTTATATTCTGCAACATGTTCTTCCATCCATCCTTGAGGTATATCTGACAAAGGAAGATCTTCTCTGCCCTTAGATTCAAAATATTCTACCTCTGATACTTTTATCTGGGTTGGTTCCTCAAGGCTTGTGCTTTCCTGCAATTGCTCATTCTCCAACACCTTGTGGTCTTCATTGCCCTTTCCTGTAATTACCTTATCTGCAACTTCTTCCTCAATTTCATTAATCTCCACTATGCAACACTCTGCACTTCCCATCATCCAATTTAACAATGTATCCTCTTCTTGGGGTAGAGAGGGCATTACCTGAGTGTCCACAGTATATCCAGTAGTTTTTCCTGAGTCGAATCCTTCTTCCAAATGTAGTTGCAGTTGGCTATTGGTATTTTTTGAAATCCATAGTTTATCTTTTCCCCAATCTTGCAAAGCTTTTGCTTGTCTCAGCCAAGGTCTCCCCAGGAGTAGAGGGTAAGAAGTCTCCTATGGAAGTGCAATAACAACAAAGTCTAGAACAAAATGGCAGCCCTATACTACCATGAATACCTTCTCAATAATGCCCAGTGGCGCAACCCGATGTTGATGTGCCAATGTAACCGTGAATGGTGCCGACTTGGTGGGATTCAATTTCAATTTCTTCATTGTAAAATCTTGCATCAAATTGATACCAGAGCCTCCATCTATGATCACACCTGTGAGAGCTTCATCCTTTATACAAACAGATAATCTTGAGCTTTGGTAGTCTGCTAAGGGTGCAGGGGGAAAATCAACCATGAATCCATCTATACTAGGTGATTGGACTAAGTGAGCAGAGTGTATAATCTTCAGTAAGTCACTTCTTATTTTTGAATCCATCCTTATAAGTTCATATAGACTAACCTTGTGATGAATACCTTTCAAGATCTGTTCAATGTTTACCTCTGGAGTGTTTTCTTGCAGTCTTGTTGATTGGTCCCTTATAGTAGTAGCCACCTTTTCATAAGCTCCTTCAATTTCTACTTGGTCCTTCCATCCAGACTTCTTTTCCTCCTCTTTATCTTGAAATCCTTGTCGTTCATCTCTATGGGTGGCAGCTGCTTGCCTAGCTCTGGTCATCATGGGCATTGCAGAGGATGAAACGGCATAAGACTGAGTGGTTTTTCCTTCTTCATGTGGAGAGACTGCAATCATGTGGATCGGAGCAGGACGACCTCTTGGGAAATCCTTGGTATAATGATCTTTGGCCTCTGGACAATGTTGACAGGGAGGTGCATCTTCTGGAAGAGAACACCTATTTTGCATGTGGCCATACTCACCACAACGGTAGCACATCAAAGGTCTATTATATCTAGGCTTTGCAGGCCTATTCTCCTCTCTATTAGATGTATTTGAAGTACTAGCATAATATGAATCCAAATTTTGAGGGTTACCTCTCTGCTCTGTACCCTTGAGGTAGTAGCAATCCCTTGCTTCATGACCATCTTTTCCACAAAATTGACAGCTTACCTTAATAGGGCAATTAGCATTGGAATGTCCATTGTTATTACAGATTGTACACTAGATTTGTCTCCTTATATCCTAAGTGGTCTTCAAGTCTTCTAACTCTCGGCGAAGTTGGGCTACTTCATCATCAGTGCGACGCAGTGGTGGCAAGACCTTCTCTTCTTGTTGATTTTGTTGCATCTTCAATGCTTCCAATTCCCTTCTCAGTTGCTCAATAGGATCCAGATCTGCAGCATACTTTGGTTATGTATTCCCTTCAAAATGTTGCCTTGCTTCTTCAATGCGTGATGCAGCTGCAACAAAATCATTGAGGGTAGCATCCAATCTAAGAGACTCACGAAGCTTCTGTTGAGATGACCTGGGCAAAGCCTTCTCAATCCACTTTTTAACCAAGAAATCACCTGGAGCATGTGGTAGTCGTGCAACAAGTGCTTTTGCTCTAGTGTGAAGTTCATGAAAGGATTCACCTGGCCTTAGTTTCAGGTTCTCTAGCTGGTCTAGAGCTCTTTCTGAGGAATCACTTGGTCGGAACGTCTGTGAGAATGCCGCCTTCAGAGCCTCCCATGTAGTGAAATGGCCTTCTGCATACTGACTATACCATTTATCTGCAAGGCCCTCCAATGTGGATGGAAAAAGTGCCAGCATTGCATCCTCTCTATTTTGCAGACCTCTTCCACGGCATAAAGAGATGAATCTCCTCACATGATCATCAGCATCCTCATAAGCTTGTCCCTTGAAGGTAGGAAATTTGATGTTTAATCTAGAGAGTAAGTGAGAGAGATCCTCCATTTGTACTGGTGTTTCTTCGGACGTATCTGAGGAGAAGTCTAGAGTTCTCCTATACCTCTCTTTTGACAATGGTGTCGTACCCAAATCAATAGATAAATTTAGGGAAGGCAGAGGGGTGGTAGACTCACTAGCCGTGGTTATTTCTAACTTGTTAAGGCTCCTCCGAATACGAAGAGACTCCTTATCTGCTCGTGTATGGGTCATGTACCTACTTGCCAATGTGATAGGGCAAAAATACCTCTCACAGAAATGCAAAGGTCCCACCGTGCGTGCCAAACTGTAGAGGAGGTACTGGGGTATCCGCTTTTAGCAAAAGTAGAGATTAAAGAATAACATATCCAGTACGTCGCCTACTCAAGGGGGGTTCTCTTTAGGGAAGTATACCCTTTAACATTTCTGTGATCAGGTAGATAACAAGGATTGCACAGAGTGGTACATACTTCAAAAAATATGAACAACAATTGACCAAGGAAGACCATACACTTCTTGATTCGATTCAGATGATTACAAGATTTGTCAAGGAAATGCTAAAAAACTAATGCTCAGAGCTTCGTGGTACTCTATGCAGATAAATACAGATCAATACTAATGATGAAGGAATTGCTCAAGAGAATAGAGCTTAACACCAATAGTGTCTCACAGAAAAGAAAGAAAATCCAAGCTACTCTCTTACACTATAGTGCTCATAGCCCTCCACTGAGAAGCCTACCCTCTGTATCCACACTACAGAGTAGCCTCTACAATAGGCTTGAAACCACCAAGTGCAAGAGAGAACTTCTGCACGTATACACGCGTCAGTGTAACTCTAAAAAATATGTACCCCAAATGAGCACAAATCCATTGTTTTTATAGGCCTCAATAGGTCAAGAGGGTCTTGCTTCACGTCCACTGATCACGCGCCGGTTGATCATCCAAAATTGGGGGTAGGTCAAATATTCCACTCGATTTGAATTAGATCCACAAAAATAGGGAGTCGTTGTGAATGCTTGGTGTCATTCCACTTCCACTTTCTAACAATTATCTTTTACCTTTGCACCTGCCATCTAAGATTATCATTGATTTAATCCGAGCATTTCAACATGAAGTGCCTTGTCCACTCTGGAAGTGTAGGAGGAGACCACCGTGGGATGTTTGGCCATAGTACTACATAATGTGTAATAAAGCGTTCTGCACCATTATCTTGAGCCTTCTTTTGCCACGCTTGATGTGCGAGACCCAATCTTGCTTTTGATTCATTGTGTACTTCTGGACCCATGTTCATCCTGAGAAGAGCTCCTTCATGTTTGGCTTAGATGTCATGTTTCTTCTATGCTTCTGCATGCTCCTCAAAGCCAAGTGTCTTCTACCATCATCTGCGGGTGTGTGCATGTATGAATATGTGTGTGTAGGTGCGTGTAGGCCTATATGTGGGATGAGAGTGTATGTGTGAGGGGATGCATGTGTGTATGATTAGTGTGTGTGTGGGAGTGTGTGCATATGTATGGGTGTGAGAGTGTGTGTGTTCATGTGCGTGATTGTATGTGAGTGGGTGAGTATGTGTGTGAGTGGTTGTACACAGATATGTGTGTGGGGATATGTGTGTATGTGGCGGAGTGTGTATGTGCAAGTGAGGGGAGGCGGGGGAGGGTGTGGGAGAGGGTGAGGGGGTGGTGTGAGGGGACGGGGGTGGTGTGAGGGGGCGGGGGTGGCGCGAGGGGGTGGGGGATGGTGTGAGGGGGTGGGGGTGGTGTGAGGGGGTGGGGGTGGTGTGAGGGGGTGGCTGAGGGGGGTCATTTTGTGGTCGACTTTCACCTTATGTTCAAAGCATGAGTACTTATGGAATATGCTTGAACCCAGCATCCCTTACTAGTAGAAGGATTTTACATGCAGAAAATGAAAAGATTATATATTGATGGAAGACCTTACACACATGGAAATATAGTTGGTTTAATAAATAGTAGTCGAGGGTTACATAATAGTTCGAGGCCTAATTGCACATTTGAGGAGCGTGAAAATAGTCATGAATCACCATTCATGAGTAGAGATGTATCAAGATACATATTTGTCAATGCTATTACTACATTACATGTCTGTGATGAACTATTAGTTAATTATGGATGGCGTAGACCTCCAAGAGCACCTTTTAGCTAGAGAGAATAAAAATTTCCTATCCATATTTAATACGTTATATACTTAATTTTATATTTAAAATTTACTTTTTATTCATTTATGGAACACTAATGAATTTTATTTATATGTGTAGAGTCCAACATATGATGTTGATGATATTCCTCCACAACATTCACAATTACTAGTAAGACCTCATTTATTAGAAGCTTCCATGAGAAGGCTACGCAAAAGTAATCATGTGCAATATGCAAAGTTGAAAGATCTATATTTAAGAGACGATAAAGTACAATATTTGTGTGAGAATGATGAAGATGATGGAATGGCAGATTTTATTGAGGATTGGTATCAAAATGACAGTGAGAGCATTGATATTTCTAAAAATGAGAAATATCTTCGAGAAGAATGCCTAAAGCATGTATATGAAGGAAGTCGTTTGACACGATTAAGTGAGAGCTTACTTATTCTCAATCTCCAAAATCGTTTTGGATGGAGTAATGTATCTGTTTCGACACTATTAAGGTATAATTTTCAATTTTCTATATATATATATATATATATATATATATATATATATATATATATATATATATATATACATATATATATATATATATATATATATATATATATATATATATATATATATATATATATATATATATATATATATATGCATAAATATATGTATATAAATACATGCATATATAAACTTTTAATGCATCTTTCAAAATATTTGCAAAAAATTTGATTGTTTGGATGGCAGGATATGAAGTATGTGCCTTCATTGAGTGATTTGTTGATTCTATCATATGTTGAGTTTGAAAGTGTGAGAAGCGGATTTATAATTGCTATTCAAAGAATTTGGCACTGTTTATAGGCCATACAATGGTGACCTAGATGAATCGCATGCACAGAGGTTACTCAAGATAGAGCAATCTGATTATAATGGACTAGTGCCAGCTGGATTCTTTGGGTATGCAGTAAACCTCTTGCATGTCAATGATGAGCATGTGAACTTTTGGATACGAAGTGGAAATCATGGGGGCTTGAGAGGATCACTTTTATACAGCTTGTTCAAAAAACTTCAGTGTCATAAATCTGAAGTTCTTTGAATAAGCTGTATAAAAGTGATCCTCGCAAGCCACCATGATTTTCACTTTGTATCCTAAAGTTTAGATGCTCATCATTGGCATGCAAGAGGTTTACTGCATACCCCAGGAATCTTGTTGGCACTAGTCGCTTATAATCAGGTTGCTCTATCTTGAGTAACCTCTATGCATGTGACTCATCTAGGTCACCATCGTATGGCCTATATAGAGTGCCAAATTCTTTGAATAGCAATTATAAACCTGCTTGTCACACTTTCAAAATGAACATGATAGAATCGACAAATCATTCAATGAAGGTACATACTTCATAACCTCCAAAATAAACAATTGTATCTTGCCATCCAAAACAATCAAATTTTTCGCGAATATTTTAAAAGATGCACATAAGCTTTCAAATATATAAAATTATATGCTTATATATATATATATATATATATATATATATATATATATATTTATTTACTTTTTTTATATATCTTTTTTTGATAAACTTAGAGGTTATTATCTTAAAAGTTTTTACCAAGTCAGAATATTATTCCTACCTCACATGATGAAATGAAGAAGATAATCAACAATCTTGGTATAGATTATCAATGTATACATGTATGTCCTAATGATTGTACTTTATATAGAGGTCAATATGCGGACTCTTTGACATATCCCAAATATCAATCTCATCGATATAAGGGCGAAGAAGGTAAAATCCCAAAAAAGGTATTGAGACATTTTGCATTGGCTCCACGGATTAGACATATGTTTCAAAGGCCCGAACTATCAAAGCTTTTGACTTGGGGACATGATCACAAAAGTACTGATAGACATCTAAAGCAATCTTGGTATAGATTATCAACAATCTTGGTATAGATTATCAATGTATACATGTATGTCCTAATGATTGTACTTTATATAGAGGTGAATATGCGGACTCTTTGACATATCCCAAATATCAATCTCATCGATATAAGGGCGAAGAAGGTAAAATCCCAAAAAAGGTATTGAGACATTTTGCATTGGCTCCACGGATTAGACATATGTTTCAAAGGCCCGAACTATCAAAGCTTTTGACTTGGGGACATGATCACAAAAGTTCGATCATCTCCATTGGTAGGACATCTAAAGCATGCCTTCAAGCATGTGTATTGATTTCAAACTAGCTATAACATCACCTTTGAGTGGTTGTGAGTCCATGCAAAACTAGCCTTCTAAATATAGTTTTCTTTTTAAATAAAAGGAAGTTCGGCCTTAGCCTACTCTCCCGCACTTGAATTAAATAAAGGAAAAATACAAAAGAAGGGGACTAGTGCCCACGGGAAAGCCCAAATCCCATAGAGCGGGGGAAGCTTTTACAGAGTGTAGCTGGCTTAATAAGAAAAAGTTTAATCGCCCACACACTAGCCACTAGCAGGGTCCACGTGGGTAAAGTGTGTTCTTGATCAAAAGGAATACTTGATGACTCCTAAAAAAAAGGGGGGGAGGTTTCTTACAATTAGCAATCCTTTTGCCAAGAAGGAACAATGAATACTCAATCGACTAGAGTTTCGAGCGTTCCGGAGAGTCGTGGAGTGACCATTCGCTTCTTCCAATAGAGCTGGCTTCCAACTAATATATTTTTGATGACTAATTTTCATTCCGATGATCTTCCATAGCCTTTGTGGTAGGCCTTGCAAGGCTTACATGGAGTTATAGAGGAGGCTGATAAACCTCGCATCTCCATCATGTGGAACCCACTTGGTTTTAAGCTTATTGTTCACATACTGTAGCTCTTTGTGATGTCTGAAGGGGGAGGGGGGGTTTCTTACAGTTAGCAATTCTTGTACTGAGGAGGAAAAGGGACTTTTCGATCGACCACTCCTTTGGGGTATTGCCAAAGTTTTGAGCACATCTTTCTCGCCAAATCTTCCAAAGGATCTCTCCCCTAATTGCATTCCACAATGCAGAAGAACAACCGATCACTTCACCAATGACGGCTTGCTTCCAATCGATTTGTTCTTGGAGTCCCAAAGAACGACCAAGGATCCTCCATAACCAAAGGGATTTAGGGCAAGCAAAGAACAGGTGACCTATATCCTCCTTGCTACAGCAACATCACTTGCACCACGGTGGCACCCCACAGATCTTGTTAGCTTTTGCATTGGTCCATATTCCACGATATAGGATTTGCCATAGGAGAACCGACTTTTTGTTTTCAATGAGAGGGTGCCAGATAGACATAAATTTCATATCCCATCGAAGTCGCATCCAATTCAGACACCATTTCTTGTTGAGACTGATGTGAATGTCATTGCAAGCTTTTACATACAGAAGCTTGGAGAGGTGATTACCATTATACCATTTAATGCCCATTGGGTTTGGAGAGTCCTGTCCCATAAGTAGTCGGATTCTAGATCGGTCCCAAGCATGGAGTCTGCCCAGTAAAACATTCCATTCCTCGTATGTGACCACAGTAGTAGGTTCAAGGTTCTCAAAGTCCACCCATCTATTAGTGTCCTATTTCTAGAGGTGGTTCCATTGTTTGAATCCCTTATTCGAGAGTCTCTTGGCACTCAAGACATTCCAAGGCTCCACATTTCTCATGCCTTACAAGATGAACCAAATAGAGTCGTTTTGTGTTATACTTGCAGCCCACTTCCAATCTTCACTGATTCTGATGTGGGGTTTGAATGTGTTCCAGCTCAACCACAATTCTAAATATAGTTAATGCTCTTTTGAACTGCAGATCTAATGAGATATTTGATTTGGACATCCTTAACCCTAAACACAAGTAGAGCACTAATTTTTTCATATGCATCCTAGATATTGCACGCAAAAATGGATTACAATTTCTATCAAACATGATATGTAGTGTTAGAAAACTTGAAATCATTATCTATGTCCATAGAGGCTCATTTGGAAGAGCTCCATATCAAGAGATTTCCATGCACGATACAGGAAACCAAAGGTTGTTGGAGATTGCAGCCAATCATTTCACTAAACCTTGTATTTGGAATGGTCATTCAAAGCCTTGTGGTCTAAATCAAGTTTTTATTTTTCATGATCATCACTACACTTAGTATCATTCACTTTAAACATTTTCATTATCATAAGTGCAACGTATGAAGAATGCTTTCGATCAAGACCTACAGAAATCATGGAAGAAAAAGGAAAGGACATATATTGATCACTACAAGAGCAGATGCATTGGCAATCATCATGGATTAAACCACAACATTGTTGGACTCAAGAATTGATAGGGATGAGATGGTTGAACCACATACTAAGAGGAAGGACTAGGAAGTACTTCTCAACCATGGATTTTCGGGCAAGTGGCTAGCCCATTGTGCTACTAGTTGTTAGTCCATGAGTTTAGAGTTTGGATCTCACAATCGGTATCAAAGCATAGGAAGTAGGCTTGGGCAAGGTGAATGGAAGGTGCACACATGGATTTCAAAGATGAGCCATTCAAAGATTAGGGTGTTCCTCCCAATCCATATGTCAGATTTAGAGGTATAGGATACCATTTGAAAGCTCATTGAAAGATCACTCTAATGGAAGTAGTAGATAGAGGATCAAAGATAGTTTGCATGGCTGAGAGCCAGGTTCAAGACACCAAGGATGAGAGGAAGGCAAGTCTATAAGCTAGTGGAGTAATACATGGCACATGATACCAAGGCTGATAGCAAGGAAATTTTATAAGCAAGTGGCCAAGAAGCGGAAAGGCAAGGCTCAAGACATCTAAGTCAAGAGCAAGGCAAGTCCATAGGCTAGTGGCTAGGAAACGGAAAGGCAAGTTTCAAAAGACCAAGGCTGAGAACAAGAAGCTTCAAGAGACTGTACAAGGGCAATGACATCAATTCAAGGGGAATCAAGGATTGATCATTGAAGACAATGTTTTCTAGAAGAGGAAGAGAGTGTCAGACTCAAGAAAAGATAGGAAGGAGATGGTTTAACGACACCCTAAGTGGGAGGATTAGGAAGTAATCCTTAACCAAGGCTTTTGTGGCAGGTGGTTAACCCACTGCACTCCTAGCTACTAGATCATGATCCGAGAGGCATAGATGTAAATTATTTCTGGTTGATTAACTCGAGAAGAATATACTATTTACAATATTGTGGCTTATTATTTCTTCACTGATAACTAGAATAAATGGTAAAAACTTAAATCTTATTATTTCTCTAGAATCATATGCTATTTGCAATACTGTGGCTAATAATTTCTTCAAAGACATCCTGAATACTTGGTTAGACTTAGATGTTATCATTTCTCTATTATCAATGATCATGGATACATGGTAAAAGTTAAATCGTATGATTTCTCTATTATGAGTGTTCCATGATGAGTACCGATAGCCAAGAAAAGAACAGTGGAATGTTCCACTCGGGTGAGATTTTTTACTATCCTGCATGTACTCAATACCATTTATGTATTTAGTACCGCCAACTGGTCTGAAATGCTCCGGATGTTTCAAGATCGAAATAAGAAAGTCAAGATGTAGATGTTGCAAGGGCACTTACATAAACATAATGAACTAGGGAAACACCAAGAGGATAAAACGTTATGTGAAGACGGATGCATAAAGAAATCCTACTAACGGATGCATAATAGACCTCTCAGTAAAGGCTATCATGGAAGACGGCTTCCAAACAGTGTCGATGTACCTCGTATCGTCGCCATTCCATCTAATGGAATTTGCCTGCAGAGCCGCCATAGCCATAAAAGCGAGAAGGCGATAATGTCGTCGACAAAATCATGATTTCATGCGCTATCTTTATGCTCATCCACTTGAAAAATTGATTTTCATTCAATGTAGACTTTGAGATCAGAGACAGATTATCCTTACCGTCAAGATACCTTTAAGGTGCGTGTCCGTGATTGGAACTTCTTTTTGATTCGACGAGACTGTCATCAGCGCATCGAGGAAATCCTCATCCTGCATTTTGTCATCCCTATTCTCTCTGTCATTCCTGCGCTCATTAAAGATCTCTCCAAATATGACTTTCAATATCTGGGAGACCGCCTTGCTTCTCTGTGCGTAACCTTGCAAGTCTAAGGTCGCGAGAAAGGGGAAATAGTCGCCGATATTGAAGGCTCATACGAGATCGACTGCCTCCAGAAGCGCGGCCACCAAGCTCTGACCTTTAGGAGAGCGGAAGCTAATGTTTTTGGTACTTTTGCCGATCACGATAGCCGAAATGATGGAGAAAGTGCTCTCGTAAAGCTTTCCACGCACAGAGACGTTGTTTGAAGCATGTGAGATGTTAGAAAGAAGCTGACGGATCTCGCTAGAGATGATGGGACGGAAGGATTCTAGCCGCTTGTTCCCAGATAGGCGTGAGAAAGCAACCTGACGTATTAGCTTGTGATAGGGGCCAGGCTGCGAGAATAAGATATTTCTGCCCTCATATAAATATGAAGTGACCGCTGTCCGGGGTCTCCACGAGAATATCTGGTCATGTTTCTGCAAGATCTGGCGCGCCGTGTCTGGGGAGGAGGCCACAATGACAGGCACAGAGCCGAAGCGCACGAAGATAAGAGGGCCGTATCTCTTGCTTAGTTCCCAAAATGAATGGTGTGGATAGTTACTGATAAGATGTAGATGTCCAATGACAGGAATCGCAGGTGGTCCGGGAGGCAAACGAAGTCGCGACATGCGAAGAAGGACAATAGGGCAAAGAATGCATAGGAGAAGAAAGGGAAGAAGGAAGAGAAGCAAAGGAGCGATGGAGAAACCGTATGTTTCTTTCGACCAAAGGGGTTGTATGATGTCCATCTCAGCCGAATCTCTCTTCTTCACGAGACTCTGGGGAAGGATGCAGAAGGGCATTGGGAGGTGCGGGTTACCCTTAGCAAAGCAAGCCAATCTTAAAATCAACGAGGAAAGACACTGCCTAGCGAGAGGTTGTCAAGGTGCCCTTCATCCTTGTATTCCACTTCGGGTAGACAACGCATACCGATTCATAGCGTTATAATGGCTGATACGGAGCTGGACGAGTCGACAAGTTGCACGGATGTTTAAAAATAGACTGTAGATAAGTAGTTGGGCTGTCCTACATACGTAGCACAAGTCAATTTTCGTGAGCAAGCGCTTACGGAAAACAAATTTCGGGACAAAACGTCATAGCCTTTGGACATGTAATGTCCGTTTGTCTAATCTCCAGTTTTATGGAGAATCGCTGATGGACAAGAATCGATCAGACTGCCTTTTATTGCACTAAAGACTGCCTTTTATTGCACTAAAGCAGAGGCCACCATTGATAGTAAACGGCTTTGGCATAGCTCGAGAAGATAAAAATACCCCATGCATAATGTACAGTGCAAGGGGCTCGTCATCCTTTACTCCTTGAGGATGACGATAACCCTTGTGAGATCATAGCAATCTGCAAATTGAGAGGAGGGCAGTGCTTAAATTGATGCTCTAGCGAAAAAAATGGGCATTCGTAAAGATCATTCAAAAGCATTCTTGCAATGCATTGGATAGAAGTTAGTACATTAACTTGACTTATTACACATACAATTGACTAAGCATGTTTCGATTGTACGTAAACGGTTTTCTATAATTTATGTTGTAAAAAATAAAATTTTTGCATTGTTTAAGGTTGCAATCTTTCAAAAGGAGTTCAGTTTGCAATTATAAGGCGGTTCCAATTGCAAGGCTTAGTGGCAGTTTGATGCCAAAAATATGTTTTAAAGATACTTTGACACTATGTGATTCCGTATAAATGGGGAGTGCCAAAAGTGTGTTTACAAGATACTTTGAGCACCATTTGATTCCGTATGAATGGGGAGTGTTTAAGTAAGATGCTAGTTTCATAGAGCTAGTCATCCATTCTCATCATAGGACATAGAAAAATGTATAAGCTAGATTATAAATCATATGAAGACAAATATGGGACATTGGCTTCATTTTTGGCAAATAACAAGTGATGTCTGCCATAGATTCTGATATTATTAAACAAGCAATTGATAATAAAAACTAATCTTGTTTAGAATTAAGAATTTCAAATTTTAAGTATTTAGAAATTTAATATGTACAGAGTACTTGGCCAATGCATGTCCTTGACAATTGAAGATCATGGGCATGAGGCAACCTTTGAAGTTCTTGAAGCATTGGACAATAAATAAATAAACCATACATTACTACATGCTATATGACGAATCACAACTCACTAGTTAATATTCTTGAAAATTGGTAGGAACCATCAATATATCTGAAAGCATCCACTTGGGAGCATAAGAGCATGGGAAAAAACACTGTATAATATGTATGGAAAATAGTTTCTGTATAAGATCACTACAAGGAATATGGGCGTATAGCGATGGTTAAGGCGACATAATTTGGTTGCTATAGAATTGCAAAATGCATCGAAATGAGTGTCGCGCATGGACCATCGATTAAACGATGAACCAAACGATGTTTTTTGCGACTTGTGGCGCGACAAGGTTTGCGACGCTCCCATACAGCATCGCTAACTCGATGGTTACAAATAGTGTTGCATAAGCGATGCTTTTTGGCATCCCATAAGTGACGCTCAAAACGTGTCGCTTATGCGACGCCAACTCGACGCGTAGCATCGCTTACACGACAGTCTGTTGACAGAAAAAAAATAAAACGTTCGAGGCTCTTCGATCGGCATTTTCACGCATCTGATCGAAGAGATCTCCAACGTTTGCAATTGCACTGCGCTTACGAGTTGAAGCAAGTATATGCAGAATTGTTGTTTTGCCTAAGCTCTATCCTATTGTCTCCATCTGTCTCTGTTTCTCTCTTTCTACATCTTTCTCTCTTTGAATTCTCTCTCTCTCTCTCTCTCTCTCCCTCTCTCTTCCTTCTCTCTTTATTGCAGGTTATTCAAGAAGCTGGCCAAGCAAAAAGTATGGCTAACTATTGTAAGTACAATTTCTATTGTTTGTATATCATTTGAATTGTGTTATATTGATTAGATAGCATACTCACACTTATTGATATGCACTTATATACTTATACATGATTAAGATGCACTTTCACACATATACACATATACACATGCACATACACACACATATATACAGACAGATACATGCGCACATACACGTAGACATACACACATATACACATGCATATGCACTAACATTTCTACAACCACATAAAAAGACTTACATGCATACATTATTGCATATATGTATATATATATATATATATATATATATATATATATATATATATATATATATATATATATATATATATATATATATATATATATATACATACATACATACACACATTAACATATATGCAAATACATGTATATGCACATCCACATGCATGCACATTCACATGCATTCACATGGATGCAAATGGAAATGCATCCACATACACATGCATGTGGAATACATATACACATGCATATACATACATTATTCACATATATACACATATATATGCACATACGTACACACACATATACACATGCACACACGCATGCACAAACCTACATATACACATATACATGCAGATACACACATATACACATAGAGTTACACATATACATGCATATACATATACACACATATACATATGCACATGCACATACTCATACACACATATACACTTACACATGCACATGCACATACATACATATACACACACATATACATGCACATACATACATATACACACACATACATATACACTTATGTACACACATATGGATGAATTATATAATTAAAGTATTAAAACACATATACACATGCACACACACATGCACATACCTACATATACACATATACATGCACATACACACATATACACATAGAGTTACACATATACATGCATATACATATACACACACATACACATGCACATGCACATACTCATACAGGCATATAAACTTACACATGCACATGCACATACATACATATACACACACATACATATACACTTAGGTACACACATATGAATGAATTATATAATTAAATTATTAAAACACATGCTTAATATAAACAATAATAACAATCAATAGAAAAAAACTCTTCATTCCTAATACCATACACACAATTCAAAACATAACTAAAATGAAAAAAAAAGAAAAAAATATATATATATATATCAATGTAAATACATATAATCCAATGTCATAATCAACTAAAATCCTAATCATCATCATCATCATCATCATCATCATCATCATCATCAGCAGCAGCAGTATCATGATCATCCTGATCTTCCTCATCCTCATCATCATGATCACCCTGTGACGATTGAGATTGTCCCTCCTGTGTCTGTCTCTCCACCTCATCCATATCTGTCTCTCCATAATACTCTTGCATTACATATAACAAACATAAATAAATAAAAAAATTAAACCATTCATAAAAATAAAATAATTATATAAAATTTAATAATACTCACAAAGGCATTAGGATGCTCTTGCATATACTTGCTCAAACGCGGATATCCAAACTGTGTAGCATACTCGATCTCATGTTTCGTATGATATCGGTCATAATCCTTCCGCTCCATTGAAACAAATAAAAAAGATAAGTTGCTTGCATTTCAACTAAAATAAAAAATATACTCACAATAACACATATACTTACAAATGTAGCTACAAAACCATTATGGCCCATTTGGCCTAGGTTTGATGTGTGGCTTGACTCCACTCTCTTCTTTGTAGAAGCCTATTTATTTAAGAAAAAATACATAAATTAAATGTAAAAAACTAATAAAATATATAAAAATTATAAATATAAAATATTAAGTTGTGTACCTTCTACTGAGGAAATGACTCCTCAAGACGTAGCTGTCTACAAAAAAACCGCCATGATTCAGGTGGTATGTTAGCTCGCCTCTTTTTTTTTCCACCATACAATATCTCCTCTTAATTTAATCTCAAACAGAAAAAAAAATCAGAATACATACACATATATACACACACATACACATACACATATACATGCAAACATATATGCATACATATATGTATACATATACACATATACATACATATAACATAAACACACATATACATATCCGCATATATACGTACACACACATGCATGCATATACACTCATTCATACAAAATACATACATTTATCCCACAATAATGTGTAGTTGTGTATATGTGAATATGTGTGTATGTGTAAATGTGTATATGTGAATATGTGTGTATGTGTAAATATGTATATGTGAATTTTTTATGTATGTAGATAATCAGATTATTAATACCAAATACGATTATTTATAGATTCTGATCAATCAGATGGAGCTCCACCACTGTCTCCTCATCGTGCAACAACTTTGTACTGTAAGTATATCAAACATTTAATTTTAAATATATTTGATGGATACATAACTTATATTTTTTTTGTTTCTTATTATGTGCAGATTCTGATCAATTAGAGGGTACTCCACCACCTCCTACCCATGCAACGACTTCACATGTGTCCTCTAATAGGAATTATGATGAATTCTACTATAAAAAGCATATTATATGTTGGTGTAACTCTTGTTATGTCACGTATCGAAGACCACGATTGAAATGTATTGAACATGAGGCAAAGTATGGTACTTTTGAGCTTGCACCATCACCTATTCAACGTGATAATGCTTGGGTATTTATTTTCTATATATATTAATGTCATTATTTTATTTCAAAACCATATACAAAATCAAATTACTATTGATATACAGGAATACTTGCTCGATAATGATGATGATGATGATAATTTTTCTCATAATGTTAATATACCTCGTACATGGCATGGACTTGATGTTCATCAATTACAAGTAGAGGTTTCTAGAAATCCTCTACCTCGTGGTTTAGAGACTGAAACGGTTGGAGATTATCCATTGCCAGCTCGTGATCGTTCTTTAGTATAAACATATGATAGAAGAAGATATGGAGGATGCAATAGAGGACCACTTCCTTTACATGGAGAGGTTTTCAACTTTTGGGGTAATCGCTATATGATTGCTCCATCCACTATTACTAATGCTGGTCGTGGTCTCTTTATTGTAGAGGATTTGTATTTTCCTCCGAACTCTGAAGTCACTCTTATGTCATTTTGTGGTCGACTTTCACCTTATGTTCAAAGCATGAGTACTTATGGAATATGCTTGAACCCAGCATCCCTTACTAGTAGAAGGATTTTACATGCAGAAAATGAAAAGATTATATATTGATGGAAGACCTTACACACATGGAAATATAGTTGGTTTAATAAATAGTAGTCGAGGGTTACATAATAGTTCGAGGCCTAATTGCACATTTGAGGAGCGTGAAAATAGTCATGAATCACCATTCATGAGTAGAGATGTATCAAGATACATATTTGTCAATGCTATTACTACATTACATGTCGGTGATGAACTATTAGTTAATTATGGATGGCGTAGACCTCCAAGAGCACCTTTTAGCTAGAGAGAATAAAAATTTCCTATCCATATTTAATACGTTATATACTTAATTTTATATTTAAAATTTACTTTTTATTCATTTATGGAACACTAATGAATTTTATTTATATGTGTAGAGTCCAACATATGATGTTGATGATATTCCTCCACAGCATTCACAATTACTAGTAAGACCTCATTTATTAGAAGCTTCCATGAGGAGGCTACGCAAAAGTAATCCTGTGCAATATGCAAAGTTGAAAGATCTATAGACGATAAAGTACAATATTTGTGTGAGAATGATGAAGATGATGGAATGGCAGATTTTATTGAGGATTGGTATCAAAATGACAGTGAGAGCATTGATATTTCTAAAAATGAGAAATATCTTCGAGAAGAATGCCTAAAGCATGTATATGAAGGAAGTCGTTTGACACGATTAAGTGCGAGCTTACTTATTCTCAATCTCCAAAATGGTTTTGGATGGAGTAATGTATCTGTTTCGACACTATTAAGGTATAATTTTCAATTATGTATATATATATATATATATATATATATATATATATATATATATATATATATATATATATATATATATATATATATATATATGCATAAATATATGTATATAAATACATGCATATATAAACTTTTAATGCATCTTTCAAAATATTTGCAAAAAATTTGATTGTTTGGATGGCAGGATATGAAGTATGTACCTTCATTGAGTGATTTGTTGATTCTATCATATGTTGAGTTTGAAAGTGTGAGAAGCGGATTTATAATTGCTATTCAAAGAATTTGGCACTGTTTATAGGCCATACAATGGTGACCTAGATGAATCGCATGCACAGAGGTTACTCAAGATAGAGCAATCTGATTATAATGGACTAGTGCCAGCTAGATTCTTGGGGTATGCAGTAAACCTCTTGCATGTCAATGATGAGCATGTGAACTTTTGGATACGAAGTGGAAATCATGGTGGCTTGAGAGGATCACTTATATACAGCTTGTTCAAAAAACTTCAGTGTCATAAACTTGAAGTTCTTTGAACAAGCTGTATAAAAGTGATCCTCGCAAGCCACCATGATTTCCACTTTGTATCCTAAAGTTTAGATGCTCATTGGCATGCAAGAGGTTTACTGCATACCCCAGGAATCTTGTTGGCACTAGTTGCTTATAATCAGGTTGCTCTATCTTGAGTAACCTCTGTGCATGTGACTCATCTAGGTCACCATCGTATGGCCTATATAGAGTGCCAAATTCTTTGAATAGCAATTATAAACCTGCTTGTCACACTTTCAAACTGAACATATGATAGAATCGACAAATCATTCAATGAAGGTACATACTTCATAACCTCCAAAATAAACAATTGTATCTTGCCATCCAAAACAATCAAATTTTTTGCGAATATTTTGAAAGATGCACATAAGCTTTGAAATATATAAAATTATATGCTTATATATATATATATATATTTATTTACTTTTTTTATATATCTTTTTTTGATAAACTTAGAGGTTATTATCTAAAAAGTTTTTACCAAGTCAGAATATTATTCCTACCTCACATGATGAAATGAAGAAGATAATCAACAATCTTGGTATAGATTATCAATGTGTACATGTATGTCCTAATGATTGTACTTTATATAGAGGTGAATATGCGGACTCTTTGACATATCCCAAATATCAATCTCATCGATATAAGGGCGAAGAAGGTAAAATCCCAGAAAAGGTATTGAGACATTTTGCATTGGCTCCACGGATTAGACATATGTTTCAAAGGCCCGAACTATCAAAGCTTTTGACTTGGGGACATGATCACAAAAGTACTGATGGACATCTAAAGCAATCTTGGTATAGATTATCAACAATCTTGGTATAGATTATCAATGTATACATGTATGTCCTAATGATTGTACTTTATATAGAGGTGAATATGCGGACTCTTTGACATATCCCAAATATCAATCTCATCGATATAAGGGCGAAGAAGGTAAAATCCCAAAAAAGGTATTGAGACATTTTGCATTGGCTCCACGGATTAGACATATGTTTCAAAGGCCCGAACTATCAAAGCTTTTGAGTTGGGGACATAATCACAAGAGTTCGACCATCTCCATCGGTAGGACATCTAAAGCATGCCTTCAAGCATGTGTATTGATTTCAAACTAGCTATAACATCACCTTTGAGTCCATGCAAAACTAGCCTTCTAAATATAGTTTTTTTTTAAATAAAAGGAAGTTCGGCCTTAGCCTACTCTCCCGCACTTGAATTAAATAAAAGAAAAATACAAAAGAAGGGGACTAGTGCCCACGGGAAACCCCAAATCCCACAGAGCGGGGGAAGCTTTTACAGAGTGTAGCTCGCTTAATAAGAAAAAGTTTAATCGCCCACACACTAGCCACTAGCAGGGCCCACGTGGGTAAAGTGTGTTCTTGATCAACAGGAATACTTGATGACTCCTAAAAAAAAGGGGGGAGGTTTCTTACAATTAGCAATCCTTTTGCCAAGAAGGAACAACGAATACTCAATCAACTAGAGTTTCGAGCGTTCCGGAGAGTCGTGGAGTGACCATTCGCTTCTTCCAATAGAGCTGGCTTCCAACTAATATATTTATGATGACTAATTTTCATTCTAATGATCTTCCATAGCCTTTGTGGTAGGCCTTGCAAGGCTTACATGGAGTTATAGAGGAGGCTGATAAACCTCGCATCTCCATCATGTGGAACCCACTTGGTTTTAAGCTTATTGTTCACATACTGTAGCTCTTTGTGATGTCTGAAGGGGGAGGGGGGTTTTCTTACAATTAGCAATTCTTCTGATGAGGAGGAAAAGGGACTTTTCGATCGACCACTCCTTTGGGGTATTGCCAAAGTTTTGAGCACATCTTTCTCGCCAAATCTTCCAAAGTATCTCTCCCCTAATTGCATTCCACAATGCAGCAGAACAACCGATCACTTCACCAATGACGGCTTGCTTCAAATTGATTTGTTCTTGGAGTCCCAAAGAACGACCAAGGACCCTCCATAACCAAAGGGATTTAGGGCAAGCAAAGAATAGGTGACCTATATCCTCCTTGCTACAGCAACATCACTTGCACCACGGTGGAACCCCACAGATCTTGTTAGCTTTTTGCATTGGTCCATATTCCACGATATAGGATTTGCCATAGGAGAACCGACTTTTTGTTTTCAATGAGAGGGTGCCAGATAAACATAAATTTCATATCCCATCGAAGTCGCATCCAATTCAGACACCATTTCTTGTTGAGACTGATGTGAATGTCATTGCAAGCTTCGACATATGGAAGCTTGGAGAGGTGATTACCATTATACCATTTAATCCCCATTGGGTTTGGAGAGTCCTGTCCCATAAGTAGTCGGATTCTAGATCGGTCCCAAGCATGGAGTCTGCCCAGTAAAACATTCCATTCCTCGTATGTGACCACAGTCATAGGTTCAAGGTTCTCAAAGTCCACCCATCTATTCGTGTCCTATTTCCAGAGGTGGTTCCATTGTTTGAATCCCTTATTCCAGAGTCTCTTGGCACTCAAGACATTCCAAGGCTCCACATTTCTCATGCCTTACAACGTGAACCAAATAGAGTCCTTTTGTGTTATACTTGCAGCCCACTTCCAATCTTCACTGATTCTGATGTGGGGTTTGAATGTGTTCCAGCTCAACCACAATTCTAAATATAGTTAATGCTCTTTTGAACTGCAGATCTAATGAAATATTTGATTTGGACATCCTTAACCCTAAACACAAGTAGAGCACTAATTTTTTCATATGCATCCTAGATATTGCACGCAAAAATGGATTACAATTTCTATCAAACATGATATGTAGTGTCAGAAAACTTGAAATCATTATCTATGTCCATAGAGGCTCATTTGGAAGAGCTCCATATCAAGAGATTTCCATGCACAATACAGGAAACCAAAGGTTGCTGGAGATTGCAGCCAATCATTTCACTAAACCTTGTATTTGGAATGGTCATTCAAAGCCTTGTGGTCTAAATCAAGTTTTTTTTTTCATGATCATCACTACACTTAGTATCATTTACTTTAAACATTTTCATTATCATAAGTGCAACGTATGAAGAATGCTTTCGATCAAGACCTACAAAAATCATGGAAGAAAAAGGAAAAGACATATATTGATCACTACAAGAGCAGATGCATAGGCAATCATCGTGGATTAAACCACAACATTGTTGGACTGAAGAATTGATAGGGATGAGATGGTTGAACCACATACTAAGAGGAAGGACTAGGAAGTACTTCTCAACCATGGATTTTCGGGCAAGTGGCTAGCCCATTGTGCTACTAGTTGTTAGTCCATGAGTTTAGAGTTTAGATCTTACAATCGGTATCAAAGCATAGGAAGTAGGCTTGGGCAAGGTGAATGGAAGGTGCACACATCGCTTTCAAAGATGAGCCATTCAAAGATTAGGGTGTTCCTCCCAATCCATATGTCAGATTTAGAGGTATAGGACGAAGCTCACTGAATGATCACTCTAATGGAAGTAGTAGATAGAGGATCAAAGATAGTTTGCATGGCTGACAGCCAGGTTCAAGAGACCAAGGATGAGAGGAAGGCAAGTCTATAAGCTAGTGGAGTAATACATGGCACATGATACCAAGGTTGATAGCAAGGAAATTTTATAAGCAAGTGGCCAAGAAGCGGAAAGGCAAGGCTCAAGACATCTAAGTCAAGAGCAAGGCAAGTCCATAGGCCAGTGGCTAGGAAACGGAAAGGCAAGTTTCAAAAGACCAAGGCTGAGAACAAGAAGCTTCAAGAGACTGTACAAAGGCAATGACATCAATTCAAGGGGAATCAAGGATTGATCATTGAAGACAATGTTTTCTAGAAGAGGAAGAGAGTGTCAGGCTCAAGAAAAGATAGGAAGGAGATGGTTTAACCACACCCTAAGTGGGAGGATTAGGAAGTAATCCTTAACCAAGGCTTTTGTGGCAGGTGGTTAACCCACTGCACTCCTAGCTACTAGATCATGATCCGAGAGGCATAGATGTGAATTATTTCTGGTTGATTAACTCGAGAAGAATATACTATTTACAATATTGTGGCTTATTATTTCTTCACTGATAACTAGAATAAATGGTAAAAACTTAAATCTTATTATTTCTCTAGAATCATATGCTATTTGCAATACTGTGGCTAATAATTTCTTCAAAGACATCCTGAATACTTGGTTAGACTTAGATGTTATCATTTCTCTATTATCAATGATCATGGATACATGGTAAAAGTTAAATCGTATGATTTCTCTATTACGAGTGTTCCATGATGAATACCGATAGCCAAGAAAAGAACAGTGGAATGTTCCACTCAGGTGAGATTTTTTACTATCCTGCATGTACTCAATACCATTTATGTATTTAGTACCGCCAACTGGTCTGAAATGCTCCGGATGTTTCAAGATCGAAATAAGAAAGTCAAGATGTAGATGTTGCAAGGGCACTTACATAAACATAATGAACTAGGGAAACACCAAGAGGATAAAACGTTATGTGAAGACGGATGCATAAAGAAATCCTACTAACGGATGCATAATAGACCTCTCAGTAAAGGCTATCATGGAAGACGGCTTCCAAACAGTGTCGATGTACCTCGTATCGTCGCCATTCCATCTAATGGAATTTGCCTGCAGAGCCGCCATAGCCATAAAAGCGAGAAGGCGATAATGTCGTCGACAAAATCATGATTTCATGCGCTATCTTTATGCTCATCCACTTGAAAAATTGATTTTCATTCAATGTAGACTTTGAGATCAGAGACAGATTATCCTTACCGTCAAGATACCTTTAAGGTGCGAGTCCGTGATTGGAACTTCTTTTTGATTCGACGAGACTGTCATCAGCGCATCGAGGAAATCCTCATCCTGCATTTTGTCATCCCTATTCTCTCTGTCATTCCTGCGCTGATTAAAGATCTCTCCAAATATTACTTTCAATATCTGGGAGACCGCCTTGCTTCTCTGTGCGTAACCTTGCAAGTCTAAGGTCGCGAGAAAGGGGAAATAGTCGCCGATATTGAAGGCTCATACGAGATCGACTGCCTCCAGAAGCGCGGCCACCAAGCTCTGACCTTTAGGAGAGCGGAAGCTAATGTTTTTGGTACTTTTGCCGATCACGATAGCCGAAATGATGGAGAAAGTGCTCTCGTAAAGCTTTCCACGCACAGAGACGTTGTTTGAAGCATGTGAGATGTTAGAAAGAAGCTGACGGATCTCGCTAGAGATGATGGGACGGAAGGATTCTAGCCGCTCGTTCCCAGATAGGCGTGAGAAAGCAACCTGACGCATTAGCTTGTGATAGGGGCCAGGCTGCGAGAATAAGATATTTCTGCCCTCATATAAATATGAAGTGACCGCTGTCCGGGGTCTCCACCAGAATATCTGGTCATGTTTCTGCAAGATCTGGCGCGCCGTGTCTGAGGAGGAGGCCACAATGACAGGCGCAGAGCCGAAGCGCACGAAGATAAGAGGGCCGTATCTCTTGCTTAGTTCCCAATATGAATGGTGTGGATAGTTACTGATAAGATGTAGATGTCCAATGACAGGAATCGCAGGTGGTCCGGGAGGCAAACGAAGTCGCGACATGCGAAGAAGGACAGTAGGGCAAAGAATGCATAGGAGAAGAAAGGGAAGAAGGAAGAGAAGCAAAGGAGCGATGGAGAAACCGTATGTTTCTTTCGACCAAAGGGGTTGTATGATGTCCATCTCAGCCGAATCTCTCTTCTTCACGAGACTCTGGGGAAGGATGCAGAAGGGCATTGGGAGGTGCGGGTTACCCTTAGCAAAGCAACCCAATCTTAAAATCAACGAGGAAAGACACTGCCTAGCGAGAGGTTGTCAAGGTGCCCTTCATCCTTGTATTCCACTTCGGGTAGACAACGCATACCGATTCATAGCGTTTGGCTGATACGGAGCTGGACGAGTCGACAAGTTGCACGGATCTTTAAAACAAGACTGTAGATAATTAGTTGGGCTGTCCTACATACGTAGCACAAGTCAATTTTCGTGACCAAGCGCTTACAGAAAACAAATTTCGGGACAAAACGTCATAGCCTTTGGACATGTAATGTCCGTTTGTCTAATCTCCAGTTTTGTGGAGAATCGCTGATGGACAAGAATCGATCAGACTGCCTTTTATTGCACTAAAGCAGAGGCCAGCATTGATAGTAAACGGCTTTGGCATAGCTCGAGAAGATAAAAATACCACATGCATAATGTACAGTGCTGCCCGAGTTGGCCAGGATGACGGATTATAAAGATTGGCGTACTCATAGGGGATCATAAGTGTTTTGACTGCTCCGCATTTGTAGCGCTGCTCTCTCTCTCTCACACACACACATCGATTGGTGCACTCTTATGCGATCCCATCATCGTTGACCATTGCAAGGGGCTCGTCATCCTTTACTCCTTGAGAATGACGATAACCCTTGTGAGATCATAGCAATCTGCAAATTGAGAGGAGGGCAGTGCTTAAATTGATGCTCTAGCGAAAAAAATGGGCATTCGTAAAGATCATTCAAAAGCATTCTTGCAATGCATTGGATAGAAGTTAGTACATTAACTTGACTTATTACACATACAATTGACTAAGCATGTTTCGATTGTACGTAAACGGTTTTCTATAATTTATGTTGTAAAAAATAAAATTTTTGCATTGTTTAAGGTTGCAATCATTCAAAAGGAGTTCAGTTTGCAATTATAAGGCAGTTCCAATTGCAAGGCTTAGTGGCAGTTTGATGCCAAAAATATGTTTTAAAGATACTTTGACACTATGTGATTCCGTATAAATGGGGAGTGCCAAAAGTGTGTTTACAAGATACTTTGAGCACCATTTGATTCCGTATGAATGGGGAGTGTTTAAGTAAGATGCTAGTTTCATAGAGCTAGTCATCCATTCTCATCATAGGACATAGAAAAATGTATAAGCTAGATTATAAATCATATGAAGACAAATATGGGACATTGGCTTCATTTTTGGCAAATAACAAGTGATGTCTGCCATAGATTCTGATATTATTAATCAAGCAATTGATAATAAAACCTAATCTTGTTTAGAATTAAGAATTTCAAATTTTAAGTATTTAGAAATTTAATATGTACAGAGTACTTGGCCAATGCATGTCCTTGACAATTGAAGATCATGGGCACGAGGCAACCTTTGAAGTTCTTGAAGCATTGGACAATAAATAAATAAACCATACATTACTACATGCTATATGACGAATCACAACTCACTAGTTAATATTCTTGGAAATTGGTAGGAACCATCAATATATCTGAAAGCATCCACTTGGGAGCATAAGAGCATGGGAAAAAACACTGTATAATATGTATGGAAAATAGTTTCTGTATAAGATCACTACAAGGAATATGGGCGTATAGCGATGGTTAAGGGGACATAATTTGGTCGCTATAGAATTGCAAAATGCATCGAAATGAGTGTCGCGCATGGACCATCGATTAAACGATGAACCAAACGATGTTTTTTGCGACTTGTGGCGCGACAAGGTTTGCGACGCTCCCATACAGCATCGCTGACTCGATGGTTACAAATAGTGTTGCATAAGCGATGCTTTTTGGCATCCCATAAGTGACGCTCAAAACGTGTCGCTTATGCGACGCCAACTCGACGCGTAGCATCGCTTACACGACAGTCTGTTGATAGAAAAAAAATAAAACGTTCGAGGCTCTTCGATCGGCATTTTCACGCATCTGATCGAAGAGATCTCCAACGTTTGCAATTGCACTGCGCTTACGAGTTGAAGCAAGTATATGCAGAATTGTTGTTTTGCCTAAGCTCTATCCTATTGTCTCCATCTGTCTCTGTTTCTCTCTTTCTACATCTTTCTCTCTTTGAATTCTCTCTCTCTCTCTCTCTCCCTCTCTCTTCCTTCTCTCTTTATTGCAGGTTATTCAAGAAGCTGGCCAAGCAAAAAGTATGGCTAACTATTGTAAGTACAATTTCTATTCTTTGTATATCATTTGAATTGTGTTATATTGATTAGATAGCATACTCACACTTATTGATATGCACTTATATACTTGTACATGATTAAGATGCACTTTCACACATATACACATATACACATGCACATATACACACATATATACAGACAGATACATGCGCACATACACGTAGACATACACACATATACACATGCATATGCACAAACATTTCTACAACCACATAAAAAGACTTACATGCATACATTATTGCATATATATATATATATATATATATATATATATATATATATATATATATATATATATATATATATATATATATATATATATATATATATATATATATATATATATACATACATACATACACACATTAACATATATGCAAATACATGTATATGCACATCCACATGCATGCACATTCACATGCATGCACATGGATGCAAATGGAAATGCATCCACATACACATGCATGTGGAATACATATACACATGCATATACATACATTATTCACATATATACACATATATATGCACATACGTACACACACATATACACATGCACACACGCATGCACAAACCTACATATACACATATACATGCAGATACACACATATACACATAGAGTTACACATATACATGCATATACATATACACACATATACATATGCACATGCACATACTCATACACACATATACACTTACACATGCACATGCACATACATACATATACACACACATATACATGCACATACATACATATACACACACATACATATACACTTATGTACACACATATGAATGAATTATATAATTAAAGTATTAAAACACATATACACACGAAAATACCTACATATACACATATACATGCACATACACACATATACACATAGAGTTACACATATACATGCACATACATATACACACACATACACATGCACATGCACATACTCATACAGGCATATAAACTTACACATGCACATGCACATATATACATATACACACACATACACATGCACATACATACATATACACACACATACATATACACTTAGTGTAGAGGAGGTACTGGGGTATCCGCTTTTAGCAAAAGTAGAGATTAAAGATTAACATATCCAGTACGTCGCCTACTCAAGGGGGGTTCTCTTTAGGGAAGTATACCCTTTAACATTTCTGTGATCAGGTAGATAACAAGGATTGCACAGAGTGGTACATACTTCAGAAAATATGAACAACAATTGACCAAGGAAGACCATACACTTCTTGATTCGATTCAGATGATTACAAGATTTGTCAAGGAAATGCTCAAAAACTAATGCTCAGAGCTTCATGGTACTCTATGCAGATAAATACAGATCAATACTAATGATGAAGGAATTGCTCAAGAGAATAGAGCTTAACACCAATAGTGTCTCACAGAAAAGAAAGAAAATCCAAGCTACTCTCTGACACTATAGTGCTCATAGCCCTCCACTGAGAAGCCTACCCTCTGTATCCACACTACAGAGTAGCTTCTACAATAGGCTTGAAACCACCAAGTGCAAGAGAGAACTTCTGCACGTATACACGCTTCAGTGTAACTCTAAAACATGTGTACCCCAAATGAGCACAAATCCATTGTTTTTATAGGCCTCAATAGGTCAAGAGGGTCTTGCTTCACGTCCACTGATCACGTGCCGGTTGATCATCCAAAATTGGGGGTAGGTCAAATATTCCACTCGATTTGAATTAGATCCACAAAAATAGGGAGTCGTTGTGAATGGTTGGTGTCATTCCACTTCCACTTTCTAACAATTACCTTTTACCTTTGCACCTGCCATCTAAGATTATCATTGATTTAATCCGAGCATTTCAACATGAAGTGCCTTGTCCACTCTGGAAGTGTAGGAGGAGACCACCGTGGGATGTTTGGCCATAGTACTACATAATGTGTAATAAAGCGTTCTGCACCATTATCTTGAGCCTTCTTCTGCCACGTTTGATGTGCGAGACCCAATCTTGCTTTTGATTCATTGTGTACTTCTGGACCCATGTTCATCCTGAGAAGAGCTCCTTCATGTTTGGCTTAGATGTCATGTTTCTTCTATGCTTCTGCATGCTTCTCAAAGCCAAGTGTCTTCTGTCATCATCTGCGGGTGTGTGCATGTATGAATATGTGTGTGTAGGTGCATGTAGGCCTATATGTGGGGTGAGAGTGTATGTGTGTGGGGATGCATGTGTGTATGTGTCGGTGTGTGTGTGGGAGTGTGTGCATATGTATGGGTGTGAGAGTGTGTGTGTTCATGTGCGTGATTGTATGTGAGTGGGTGAGTATGTGTGTGAGTGGGTGTGCACGGATATGTGTGTGGGGATATGTGTGTATGTGGCGGAGTGTGTATGTGCAAGTGAGGGGAGGCGGGGGAGGGTGTGGGAGAGGGTGAGGGGGTGGTGTGAGGGGGCGGGGGTGGTGTGAGGGGGCGGGGGTGGCGCGAGGGGGTGGGGGTGGTGTGAGGGGGTGGGGGTGGTGTGAGGGGGTGGGGGTGGTGTGAGGGGGTGGCTGAGGGGGCTTGGCAGTGGAGAGGGAGGGTCGCAGAGAGGAGGTGGAGGGACTCGGCGGGGGAGGTGGAGGGACTGCGCGGGGGAGGTGGAGGGTCGCGGGGAGGAGGTGGAGGGGAGTTGGGGGTGGGCCGCGGGGGACTAGGCGGGGGAGGGGGAGGGGAATTGGCAGGGGAGGTGGAGGGTCGCGGGGAGGAGCTAGAGGGACTCGGTGGGGGACTAGGCGGGGGAGGGGGAGGGGAATTTGGCGGGGGAGGTGGAGGGACTAGGCGGGGGAGGTGGAGGATCGCGGGGAGGAGGTGGAGGGGAGTTGGGCGGATGGGGAACTGCGGGAGGAGGTGGGGGAGTTGGGGGTGGGACGCGGGGGAATCTGGCGGAGGATGCGGGTGGGGACTTGCGGAGGGTGGCGGGGGAGTCAGTGGGGAACGCGGGGGGGAAAGGCGGGGGTGAGCGGGTGGCGGGGGTGAGGGGCCTGCGGGGGGGATGGCAGGGTTGGCGGCGGGAGTGAGGGGCGTGCGGGGGGAAAGGCGGTGGTGAGCGGGGGGCGGGGGTGAGGGGCCTGCGGGGGGGATGGCGGGGTTGACGGCGGGAGTGAGGGGGCCTGCGGGGGAAGGCGGGGTTGGTGGCAGGAGTGAGGGGGCCTGCGGGGGAAAGGCGGGTGTGGTGGCGGGGAGCGCGGGGGAATCTACGGGGAGGCTGCAGGGTGGTGGCGGGGAGGAGAGAGAGAGAGAGAGAGAGAGAGAGAGAGAGAGAGAGAGGAGAGAGAGAGAGAGAGAGAGAGAGAGAGAGAGAGAGAGAGAGAGAGAGAAGAGAGAGAGAGAGAGAGAGAGAGGAGAGAGAGAGAGAGACGAGAGAGAGAGAGAGAGAGAGAGAGAGAGAGAGAGAGAGAGAGAGAGAGAGAGAGAGGAGAAGAGAGAGAGAGGAGAGAGAGCGAGAGAGAGAGAGCGAGAGAGAGAGAGAGAGAGAGAGAGGAGAGATGAGAGAGAGGAGAGAGAGAGAGAGAGAGAGAGAGAGAGAGAGAGAGAGAGAGAGAGAGAGAGAGAGAGAGAGAGAGAGAGAGAGAGAGAGAGAGAGAGAGAGAGAGAGAGAGAGAGACGGAGAGAGAGGAGAGAGTGAGGAAGAGATGAGAGAGAGAGAGAGAGAGAGAGAGAGAGAGAGAGAGAGAGAGAGAGAGAGAGAGAGAGAGAGAGAGAGAGAGAGAGAGAGAGATTGCTAGAGAGAGAGAGAGGGGAATCGGTGAGGGTGAGTGGCGGGGTGAGGGGGGAGATGGAGGAGGTGAGTGGCGGGGTGAGGGAGGAGATGGAGGGGGTGGGTGCGGGAGTGATGGGAGGAGAGAAAGAGAGAGAGAGAGAGAGAGAGAGAGAGAGAGAGAGAGAGAGAGAGAGAGAGAGAGAGAGAGAGAGAGAGAGAGGGAGAGAGAGATTGCTAGAGAGAGAGAGAGAGGGGAATTGGTGAGGGTGAGTGGCGGGGTGAGGGGGGTGATGGAGGAGGTGAGTGGCGGAGAGGGGGGAGATGGAGGGGGTGGGTGCGGGAGTGATGGGAGGAGAGAAAGAGAGAGAGAGAGAGAGAGAGAGAGAGAGAGAGAGAGAGAGAGAGAGAGAGAGAGAGAGAGAGAGAGAGAGAGAGAGAGAGAGAGAGAGAGATAGAGAGAGAGAGAGAGAGGGAGAGAGAGATTGCTAGAGAGAGAGAGAGAGGGGAATCGGTGAGCGGGGGCTTTGCGGGGAGGTAGAGGGAGGTTAGAGGGGGGCTTTGCGGGGAGGGCTGGGGGGTTTGAGGGGGGCTTTGCGGGGAGGGCTGAGGGGGGTTAGAGGGGGGCTTTGCGGGGAGGCAGAGGGGGGTTAGAGGGGGGCTTTGCGGGGAGGGCTGAGGGGGGTTTAGAGGGGAGGGCTGAGGGGGGCTTGCGGAGATAGGTGCGGAGGTGGTGGGCAGATGTGGTGGGCGGAGGTGGTGGGAGGAAGTGATGGGCAGGGATACGTGAGGGGGAGTTGGAGGGAGAGAGAGGGAGATTCGGGCAGTTGACCATAAGTAGCATCTTGTCAGCCACCCTCTGAATACAAGGAGAAGAACTCGAGCATATTTATCTCAAAACCATAGAGCCAGTAAAAGAGCGAATGGCAATGCAATCTTTAGCATAACAACTCTGCCTATCATAGAGAGAGGAAGGAGGGGTACTACAGACCCCCACATCAGGATTTTGCACCGTCTCGGTGCAATATTCTTATTGAATGAAATAAGTGCAGGTACTTGAATGATAGAATAATTGCAAATATTCGAACGACATGCGGTATGTACAATGGTTGAAATTCTTCCAAGCTGACTTATTTTAGGTACCTTTTCACCCGGGAGATGTTGACCAGGGGAATCCTTCTACCCTGCAAATCTTCCAAATGCACTGCGCCGTGTGGCAATACCTTGATCACCTTATAAGGTCCTACCCATTTAGGTGCCAATTTAGTTGAAATTGCTGGGACTTGATGCATTAAAACCATGGACCCTTCCTGAACTCCATTGGATCTCAGATACCTGTCATGCAGTCTCTTGCGCCCTTCTTGTGTTACCTGGAGTTTCTGCATTGCCCCTTCTCTGTACTCTTTTAATGCCACCAATCTCTGAATGGGGGGTTCAATTCCAATGGTTTTGATTCCTATTTCCTTTCTGATAATGAACTCAAATGGCGCTAATGCCTCTTTTCCATATACTAAGCGAAATGGAGTCTCGCCTGTGGTTCCCCTCTTTGTGGTTCTGAAAGCCCAAATTGCACCAATTAGTGCTAGTGGCCAAGAGCTTTGATGATCGAAAGATAATTTGCGAAGTAGTCCAATCAAAATCTTATTGGAACTCTCTGCTTGGCCATTTGCCCTTGGGTAATAGGCACAAGATTTTTTATGGAAGATTTTGTACCTATCAAATATAAACTGGAGCAATTGATTTACAAAATGTGTGCCCCTATCACTAGTAATTTCCAGTGGGCAACCAAATCTTGAGAAAATACGTTTATACAAGAATTTGGCTACTGTTAAAGCCGTGCAGTCCACAGTAGCTTTAGCCTCTATCCATTTAGTGGGATAACATGTGGCCATCAAAATATACTTTTTACCTCCAGGTTGACCAGTTGGACTAATTGGTCCTATGAAATCAAGACCCCATCGTTCAAATGGAAGCCATCCGGTAGATATGACCAATGGTTGGAAATTCAATCTGGTTGGCGCGGGAGCACACCTCTGGCAGATGTGGCATTCTTTAGCAAACTTGTTTGCATCCTTGAAAATGTGAGGCCACCATAGACCTTTGTGGATGATTTTATGAGCCAATTCTTCCCCCCTTAGATGTCCTTCACTGTGTGCAGCCTCTAGCAGAAGATTTACCTCCTCTGGATAGACACACCTTCTCAATATATCATCCTTACAGTATTTATATAAATTTCCATTTATAAGAGAATATGCTTTAGTTTTCAAAAGTAATCTTCTTCTTTCTACAGGTGTCAAATGTTCCGGGATCTTTCCAGTAGTAAGAACATAGAGAATTTCATCATACCAACCAGTCTGAATTGCTACCAGGAAAAGATTGCTATCCACCAGTTCGTCATTGATACCTGTTGCCTTCTCGCTCATTGCTGTCCTGGACACTTGATCTGCCATGTAGTGCTCTTTTCCTGGCTTAATATGAATATCAAAATTAAATTCTTGAAATAGGAGTAACCATCTCCAAATCCTTCCAGCTACTCTAGGCTTGTTTATCAAATACTTCAAGGGCTAATGATCAGAAATAACAATGAAATGTACACCAAGGAGATAATGTCGGAACTTCTGAAGGGCAAATACGATAGCCAAACCTTCTCTTTCCGTTGTACTGTAATTTTTTTCAGCTTGGTTGAGTAATCTGCTGGCATAAGAGATAGGTCTATCCACTTTGTGAGATGATGGTTGAGCTAAAACTGCACCAACAGTATGAAGACTAGCATCTGTATGCACATGAAATTCCAATGACCAATTAGGAACACTTAAAAGTGGAGCAGTACATAGCCTCAATTTTAGTTCACAAAATGCTTTGTCGGCTTCAGCACTCCATGAGAAAGGGATCTTTTTACTGGTAAGCCTTGACAAGGGTTTAGCAATTTCTGAATACATCCTAATGAATCTTCTGTGATACCCTGCATGGCCCAAGAAACTTTGCACTTCCTTTGGGCTTGGTGGAATTGGCATGGAAAGAATAGCTGTAACCTTTGCAGGGTCAATAGTTATGCCTTCAGTAGATACTATGTGACCAAGAAGAGTGCCCTTAGTGACCAAAAAGTGACATTTATCAGGATTCAATTTCAACCCTGTTTTGAGACATTGCTAAAAAATTTCTTGTAGATTTTCCAAATGGTCATGGAAATCTTGAACTGCTGCCCTTCTATCTGTACCTGAAAATACTGAAAAGTCACCCTTGAAAATGCGTAGAAAGGTTGTTAACCATTTGCCCAATATCAGATACATCGTTCTATTAAATGAAGCCGGTGCATTCTTCAAACCAAAAGCCATTCGAGTATAGACATAAGTGCCCCAGGGAGTGACAAAGGCTGTTTTGTCCCTATCATCAGGATGGATCACTATCTGATTGTAGCCACTAAAACCATCCAAGAAACTATACAAAGTGTGACCAGCTACTTCCTCAAGCACTTGCTCTGTGAAGGGCTGAGGAAATCCATCTTGAATAGTCACTTTATTCAAAGCACGGAAATCAACACATACTCTTATTTTTCCACTATTTTTCTTGGGCACAATAACCATAGAGGAAAGCCACCTGGAATGTTCTACTGGCACAATTATACCTGCTTCTTCTAGTTTTGTAATCTCTGCTTTTACCGCCTCTGCATACTTCGGATTGAGTCGATATGGCCTACTTCTTAAAGGTGCAGCTTCTCAACCAAGGGTATCCGATGTAATCCAAGCTCTTCTGGTATTCCTGTTAGAACTTTGTAGGACCATGCGAAGACACTTTTGTAAGTAAAGAGCAAAGAAGTTACCTTCTGTAGTAAATTAGGATAATGCCACAACCAGGATGCCAAATGGACTACTTGAGGGCTCTCTTCATCCCCTAAATTTACTTCTTGAACCAATGTTTCAGGACTGGCCTTGTTTGATAAATCATCTCCACTATATGCAGGAGTGGAGTTTAATTTATATTCTGCAACATGTTCTTCCATCCATCCTTGAGGTATATCTGACAAAGGAAGATCTTCTCTGCCCTTAGATTCAAAATATTCTACCTCTGATACTTTTATCTGGGTTGGTTCCTCAAGGCTTGTGCTTTCCTGCAATTGCTCATTCTCCAACACCTTGTGGTCTTCATTGCCCTTTCCTGTAATTACCTTATCTGCAACTTCTTCCTCAATTTCATTAATCTCCACTATGCAACACTCTGCACTTCCCATCATCCAATTTAACAATGTATCATCTTCTTGGGGTAGAGAGGGCATTACCTGAGTGTCCACAGTATATCCAGTAGTTTTTCCTGAGTCGAATCCTTCTTCCAAATGTAGTTGCAGTTGGCTATTGGTATTTTTTGAAATCCATAGTTTATCTTTTCCCCAATCTTGCAAAGCTTTTGCTTGTCTCAGCCAAGGTCTCCCCAGGAGTAGAGGGTAAGAAGTCTCCTATGGAAGTGCAATAACAACAAAGTCTAGAACAAAATGGCAGCCCTATACTACCATGAATACCTTCTCAATAATGCCCAGTGGCGCAACCCGATGTTGATGTGCCAATGTAACCGTGAATGGTGCCGACTTGGTGGGATTCAATTTCAATTTCTTCATTGTAAAATCTTGCATCAAATTGATACCAGAGCCTCCATCTATGATCACACCTGTGAGAGCTTCATCCTTTATACAAACAGATAATCTTGAGCTTTGGTAGTCTGCTAAGGGTGCAGGGGGAAAATCAACCATGAATCCATCTATACTAGGTGATTGGACTAAGTGAGCAGAGTGTATAATCTTCAGTAAGTCACTTCTTATTTTTGAATCCATCCTTATAAGTTCATATAGACTAACCTTGTGATGAATACCTTTCAAGATCTGTTCAATGTTTACCTCTGGAGTGTTTTCTTGCAGTCTTGTTGATTGGTCCCTTATAGTAGTCGCCACCTTTTCATAAGCTCCTTCAATTTCTACTTGGTCCTTCCATCCAGACTTCTTTTCCTCCTCTTTATCTTGAAATCCTTGTCGTTCATCTCTATGGGTGGCAGCTGCTTGCCTAGCTCTGGTCATCATGGGCATTGCAGAGGATGAAACGGCATAAGACTGAGTGGTTTTTCCTTCTTCATGTGGAGAGACTGCAATCATGTGGATCGGAGCAGGACGACCTCTTGGGAAATCCTTGGTATAATGATCTTTGGCCTCTGGACAATGTTGACAGGGAGGTGCATCTTCTGGAAGAGAACACCTATTTTGCATGTGGCCATACTCACCACAACGGTAGCACATCAAAGGTCTATTATATCTAGGCTTTGCAGGCCTATTCTCCTCTCTATTAGATGTATTTGAAGTACTAGCATAATATGAATCCAAATTTTGAGGGTTACCTCTCTGCTCTGTACCCTTGAGGTAGTAGCAATCCCTTGCTTCATGACCATCTTTTCCACAAAATTGACAGCTTACCTTAATAGGGCAATTAGCATTGGAATGTCCATTGTTATTACAGATTGTACACTAGATTTGTCTCCTTATATCCTAAGTGGTCTTCAAGTCTTCTAACTCTCGGCGAAGTTGGGCTACTTCATCATCAGTGCGACGCAGTGGTGGCAAGACCTTCTCTTCTTGTTGATTTTGTTGCATCTTCAATGCTTCCAATTCCCTTCTCAGTTGCTCAATAGGATCCAGATCTGCAGCATACTTTGGTTATGTATTCCCTTCAAAATGTTGCCTTGCTTCTTCAATGCGTGATGCAGCTGCAACAAAATCATTGAGGGTAGCATCCAATCTAAGAGACTCACGAAGCTTCTGTTGAGATGACCTGGGCAAAGCCTTCTCAATCCACTTTTTAACCAAGAAATCACCTGGAGCATGTGGTAGTCGTGCAACAAGTGCTTTTGCTCTAGTGTGAAGTTCATGAAAGGATTCACCTGGCCTTAGTTTCAGGTTCTCTAGCTGGTCTAGAGCTCTTTCTGAGGAATCACTTGGTCGGAACGTCTGTGAGAATGCCGCCTTCAGAGCCTCCCA
The DNA here is from genome assembly GCA_020310875.1 of Ceratopteris richardii. Lineage (NCBI taxonomy): Eukaryota > Viridiplantae > Streptophyta > Polypodiopsida > Polypodiales > Pteridaceae > Ceratopteris > Ceratopteris richardii. Next base: position 111,997,934 of record CM035421.1, read on the forward strand.
TGTAGTGAAATGGCCTTCTGCATACTGACTATACCATTTATCTGCAAGGCCCTCCAATGTGGATGGAAAAAGTGCCAGCATTGCATCCTCTCTATTTTGCAGACCTCTTCCACGGCATAAAGAGATGAATCTCCTCACATGATCATCAGCATCCTCATAAGCTTGTCCCTTGAAGGTAGGAAATTTGATGTTTAATCTAGAGAGTAAGTGAGAGAGATCCTCCATTTGTACTGGTGTTTCTTCGGACGTATCTGAGGAGAAGTCTACAGTTCTCCTATACCTCTCTTTTGACAATGGTGTCGTACCCAAATCAATAGATAAATTTAGGGAAGGCAGAGGGGTGGTAGACTCACTAGCCGTGGTTATTTCTAACTTGTTAAGGCTCCTCCGAATACGAAGAGACTCCTTATCTGCTCGTGTATGGGTCATGTACCTACTTGCCAATGTGATAGGGCAAAAATACCTCTCACAGAAATGCAAAGGTCCCACCGTGCGTGCCAAACTGTAGAGGAGGTACTGGGGTATCCGCTTTTAGCAAAAGTAGAGATTAAAGAATAACATATCCAGTACGTCGCCTACTCAAGGGGGGTTCTCTTTAGGGAAGTATACCCTTTAACATTTCTGTGATCAGGTAGATAACAAGGATTGCACAGAGTGGTACATACTTCAAAAAATATGAACAACAATTGACCAAGGAAGACCATACACTTCTTGATTCGATTCAGATGATTACAAGATTTGTCAAGGAAATGCTAAAAAACTAATGCTCAGAGCTTCGTGGTACTCTATGCAGATAAATACAGATCAATACTAATGATGAAGGAATTGCTCAAGAGAATAGAGCTTAACACCAATAGTGTCTCACAGAAAAGAAAGAAAATCCAAGCTACTCTCTTACACTATAGTGCTCATAGCCCTCCACTGAGAAGCCTACCCTCTGTATCCACACTACAGAGTAGCCTCTACAATAGGCTTGAAACCACCAAGTGCAAGAGAGAACTTCTGCACGTATACACGCGTCAGTGTAACTCTAAAAAATATGTACCCCAAATGAGCACAAATCCATTGTTTTTATAGGCCTCAATAGGTCAAGAGGGTCTTGCTTCACGTCCACTGATCACGCGCCGGTTGATCATCCAAAATTGGGGGTAGGTCAAATATTCCACTCGATTTGAATTAGATCCACAAAAATAGGGAGTCGTTGTGAATGCTTGGTGTCATTCCACTTCCACTTTCTAACAATTATCTTTTACCTTTGCACCTGCCATCTAAGATTATCATTGATTTAATCCGAGCATTTCAACATGAAGTGCCTTGTCCACTCTGGAAGTGTAGGAGGAGACCACCGTGGGATGTTTGGCCATAGTACTACATAATGTGTAATAAAGCGTTCTGCACCATTATCTTGAGCCTTCTTTTGCCACGCTTGATGTGCGAGACCCAATCTTGCTTTTGATTCATTGTGTACTTCTGGACCCATGTTCATCCTGAGAAGAGCTCCTTCATGTTTGGCTTAGATGTCATGTTTCTTCTATGCTTCTGCATGCTCCTCAAAGCCAAGTGTCTTCTACCATCATCTGCGGGTGTGTGCATGTATGAATATGTGTGTGTAGGTGCGTGTAGGCCTATATGTGGGGTGAGAGTGTATGTGTGAGGGGATGCATGTGTGTATGATTAGTGTGTGTGTGGGAGTGTGTGCATATGTATGGGTGTGAGAGTGTGTGTGTTCATGTGCGTGATTGTATGTGAGTGGGTGAGTATGTGTGTGAGTGGTTGTACACAGATATGTGTGTGGGGATATGTGTGTATGTGGCGGAGTGTGTATGTGCAAGTGAGGGGAGGCGGGGGAGGGTGTGGGAGAGGGTGAGGGGGTGGTGTGAGGGGACGGGGGTGGTGTGAGGGGGCGGGGGTGGCGCGAGGGGGTGGGGGATGGTGTGAGGGGGTGGGGGTGGTGTGAGGGGGTGGGGGTGGTGTGAGGGGGTGGCTGAGGGGGGTCATTTTGTGGTCGACTTTCACCTTATGTTCAAAGCATGAGTACTTATGGAATATGCTTGAACCCAGCATCCCTTACTAGTAGAAGGATTTTACATGCAGAAAATGAAAAGATTATATATTGATGGAAGACCTTACACACATGGAAATATAGTTGGTTTAATAAATAGTAGTCGAGGGTTACATAATAGTTCGAGGCCTAATTGCACATTTGAGGAGCGTGAAAATAGTCATGAATCACCATTCATGAGTAGAGATGTATCAAGATACATATTTGTCAATGCTATTACTACATTACATGTGTGTGATGAACTATTAGTTAATTATGGATGGCGTAGACCTCCAAGAGCACCTTTTAGCTAGAGAGAATAAAAATTTCCTATCCATATTTAATACGTTATATACTTAATTTTATATTTAAAATTTACTTTTTATTCATTTATGGAACACTAATGAATTTTATTTATATGTGTAGAGTCCAACATATGATGTTGATGATATTCCTCCACAACATTCACAATTACTAGTAAGACCTCATTTATTAGAAGCTTCCATGAGAAGGCTACGCAAAAGTAATCATGTGCAATATGCAAAGTTGAAAGATCTATATTTAAGAGACGATAAAGTACAATATTTGTGTGAGAATGATGAAGATGATGGAATGGCAGATTTTATTGAGGATTGGTATCAAAATGACAGTGAGAGCATTGATATTTCTAAAAATGAGAAATATCTTCGAGAAGAATGCCTAAAGCATGTATATGAAGGAAGTCGTTTGACACGATTAAGTGCGAGCTTACTTATTCTCAATCTCCAAAATCATTTTGGATGGAGTAATGTATCTGTTTCGACACTATTAAGGTATAATTTTCAATTTTCTATATATATATATATATATATATATATATATATATATATATATATATATATATATATATATATATATATACATATATATATATATATATATATATATATATATATATATATATATATATATATATATATATATATATATATATATATATATGCATAAATATATGTATATAAATACATGCATATATAAACTTTTAATGCATCTTTCAAAATATTTGCAAAAAATTTGATTGTTTGGATGGCAGGATATGAAGTATGTGCCTTCATTGAGTGATTTGTTGATTCTATCATATGTTGAGTTTGAAAGTGTGAGAAGCGGATTTATAATTGCTATTCAAAGAATTTGGCACTGTTTATAGGCCATACAATGGTGACCTAGATGAATCGCATGCACAGAGGTTACTCAAGATAGAGCAATCTGATTATAATGGACTAGTGCCAGCTGGATTCTTTGGGTATGCAGTAAACCTCTTGCATGTCAATGATGAGCATGTGAACTTTTGGATACGAAGTGGAAATCATGGGGGCTTGAGAGGATCACTTTTATACAGCTTGTTCAAAAAACTTCAGTGTCATAAATCTGAAGTTCTTTGAATAAGCTGTATAAAAGTGATCCTCGCAAGCCACCATGATTTCCACTTTGTATCCTAAAGTTTAGATGCTCATCATTGGCATGCAAGAGGTTTACTGCATACCCCAGGAATCTTGTTGGCACTAGTCGCTTATAATCAGGTTGCTCTATCTTGAGTAACCTCTATGCATGTGACTCATCTAGGTCACCATCGTATGGCCTATATAGAGTGCCAAATTCTTTGAATAGCAATTATAAACCTGCTTGTCACACTTTCAAAATGAACATGATAGAATCGACAAATCATTCAATGAAGGTACATACTTCATAACCTCCAAAATAAACAATTGTATCTTGCCATCCAAAACAATCAAATTTTTCGCGAATATTTTAAAAGATGCACATAAGCTTTCAAATATATAAAATTATATGCTTATATATATATATATATATATATATATATATATATATATTTATTTACTTTTTTTATATATCTTTTTTTGATAAACTTAGAGGTTATTATCTTAAAAGTTTTTACCAAGTCAGAATATTATTCCTACCTCACATGATGAAATGAAGAAGATAATCAACAATCTTGGTATAGATTATCAATGTATACATGTATGTCCTAATGATTGTACTTTATATAGAGGTCAATATGCGGACTCTTTGACATATCCCAAATATCAATCTCATCGATATAAGGGCGAAGAAGGTAAAATCCCAAAAAAGGTATTGAGACATTTTGCATTGGCTCCACGGATTAGACATATGTTTCAAAGGCCCGAACTATCAAAGCTTTTGACTTGGGGACATGATCACAAAAGTACCGATAGACATCTAAAGCAATCTTGGTATAGATTATCAACAATCTTGGTATAGATTATCAATGTATACATGTATGTCCTAATGATTGTACTTTATATAGAGGTGAATATGCGGATCTTTGACATATCCCAAATATCAATCTCATCGATATAAGGGCGAAGAAGGTAAAATCCCAAAAAAGGTATTGAGACATTTTGCATTGGCTCCACGGATTAGACATATGTTTCAAAGGCCCGAACTATCAAAGCTTTTGACTTGGGGACATGATCACAAAAGTTCGATCATCTCCATTGGTAGGACATCTAAAGCATGCCTTCAAGCATGTGTATTGATTTCAAACTAGCTATAACATCACCTTTGAGTGGTTGTGAGTCCATGCAAAACTAGCCTTCTAAATATAGTTTTCTTTTTAAATAAAAGGAAGTTCGGCCTTAGCCTACTCTCCCGCACTTGAATTAAATAAAGGAAAAATACAAAAGAAGGGGACTAGTGCCCACGGGAAAGCCCAAATCCCATAGAGCGGGGGAAGCTTTTACAGAGTGTAGCTGGCTTAATAAGAAAAAGTTTAATCGCCCACACACTAGCCACTAGCAGGGTCCACGTGGGTAAAGTGTGTTCTTGATCAAAAGGAATACTTGATGAATCCTAAAAAAAAGGGGGGGAGGTTTCTTACAATTAGCAATCCTTTTGCCAAGAAGGAACAATGAATACTCAATCGACTAGAGTTTCGAGCGTTCCGGAGAGTCGTGGAGTGACCATTCGCTTCTTCCAATAGAGCTGGCTTCCAACTAATATATTTTTGATGACTAATTTTCATTCCGATGATCTTCCATAGCCTTTGTGGTAGGCCTTGCAAGGCTTACATGGAGTTATAGAGGAGGCTGATAAACCTCGCATCTCCATCATGTGGAACCCACTTGGTTTTAAGCTTATTGTTCACATACTGTAGCTCTTTGTGATGTCTGAAGGGGGAGGGGGGGTTTCTTACAGTTAGCAATTCTTGTACTGAGGAGGAAAAGGGACTTTTCGATCGACCACTCCTTTGGGGTATTGCCAAAGTTTTGAGCACATCTTTCTCGCCAAATCTTCCAAAGGATCTCTCCCCTAATTGCATTCCACAATGCAGAAGAACAACCGATCACTTCACCAATGACGGCTTCCTTCCAATCGATTTGTTCTTGGAGTCCCAAAGAACGACCAAGGATCCTCCATAACCAAAGGGATTTAGGGCAAGCAAAGAACAGGTGACCTATATCCTCCTTGCTACAGCAACATCACTTGCACCACGGTGGCACCCCACAGATCTTGTTAGCTTTTGCATTGGTCCATATTCCACGATATAGGATTTGCCATAGGAGAACCGACTTTTTGTTTTCAATGAGAGGGTGCCAGATAGACATAAATTTCATATCCCATCGAAGTCGCATCCAATTCAGACACCATTTCTTGTTGAGACTGATGTGAATGTCATTGCAAGCTTTTACATACAGAAGCTTGGAGAGGTGATTACCATTATACCATTTAATGCCCATTGGGTTTGGAGAGTCCTGTCCCATAAGTAGTCGGATTCTAGATCGGTCCCAAGCATGGAGTCTGCCCAGTAAAACATTCCATTCCTCGTATGTGACCACAGTAGTAGGTTCAAGGTTCTCAAAGTCCACCCATCTATTCGTGTCCTATTTCTAGAGGTGGTTCCATTGTTTGAGTCCCTTATTCGAGAGTCTCTTGGCACTCAAGACATTCCAAGGCTCCACATTTCTCATGCCTTACAAGATGAACCAAATAGAGTCGTTTTGTGTTATACTTGCAGCCCACTTCCAATCTTCACTGATTCTGATGTGGGGTTTGAATGTGTTCCAGCTCAACCACAATTCTAAATATAGTTAATGCTCTTTTGAACTGCAGATCTAATGAGATATTTGATTTGGACATCCTTAACCCTAAACACAAGTAGAGCACTAATTTTTTCATATGCATCCTAGATATTGCACGCAAAAATGGATTACAATTTCTATCAAACATGATATGTAGTGTTAGAAAACTTGAAATCATTATCTATGTCCATAGAGGCTCATTTGGAAGAGCTCCATATCAAGAGATTTCCATGCACGATACAGGAAACCAAAGGTTGTTGGAGATTGCAGCCAATCATTTCACTAAATCTTGTATTTGGAATGGTCATTCAAAGCCTTGTGGTCTAAATCAAGTTTTTTTATTCAACGTATGAAGAATGCTTTCGATCAAGACCTACAGAAATCATGGAAGAAAAAGGAAAGGACATATATTGATCACTACAAGAGCAGATGCATTGGCAATCATCATGGATTAAACCACAACATTGTTGGACTCAAGAATTGATAGGGATGAGATGGTTGAACCACATACTAAGAGGAAGGACTAGGAAGTACTTCTCAACCATGGATTTTCGGGCAAGTGGCTAGCCCATTGTGCTACTAGTTGTTAGTCCATGAGTTTAGAGTTTGGATCTCACAATCGGTATCAAAGCATAGGAAGTAGGCTTGGGCAAGGTGAATGGAAGGTGCACACATGGATTTCAAAGATGAGCCATTCAAAGATTAGGGTGTTCCTCCCAATCCATATGTCAGATTTAGAGGTATAGGATACCATTTGAAAGCTCATTGAATGATCACTCTAATGGAAGTAGTAGATAGAGGATCAAAGATAGTTTGCATGGCTGAGAGCCAGGTTCAAGACACCAAGGATGAGAGGAAGGCAAGTCTATAAGCTAGTGGAGTAATACATGGCACATGATACCAAGGCTGATAGCAAGGAAATTTTATAAGCAAGTGGCCAAGAAGCGGAAAGGCAAGGCTCAAGACATCTAAGTCAAGAGCAAGGCAAGTCCATAGGCTAGTGGCTAGGAAACGGAAAGGCAAGTCCATAGGCTAGTTAATTATGGATGGCGTAGACCTCCAAGAGCACCTTTTAGCTAGAGAGAATAAAAATTTCCTATCCATATTTAATACGTTATATACTTAATTTTATATTTAAAATTTACTTTTTATTCATTTATGGAACACTAATGAATTTTATTTATATGTGTAGAGTCCAACATATGATGTTGATGATATTCCTCCACAACATTCACAATTACTAGTAAGACCTCATTTATTAGAAGCTTCCATGAGGAGGCTACGCAAAAGTAATCCTGTGCAATATGCAAAGTTGAAAGATCTATATTCAAGAGACGATAAAGTACAATATTTGTGTCAGAATGATGAAGCTGATGGAATGGCAGATTTTATTGAGGATTGGTATCAAAATGACAATGAGAGCATTGATATTTCTAAAAATGAGAAATATCTTCGAGAAGAATGCCTAAAGCATGTATATGAAGGAAGTCGTTTGACACGATTAAGTGCGAGCTTACTTATTCTCAATCTCCAAAATCGTTTTGGATGGAGTAATGTATCTAGTTCGACACTATTAAGGTATATTTTCAATTTCTATATATATATATATATATATATATATATATATATATATATATATATATATATATATATATATATATATATATATATATATATATATATATATATTTATTTATTTATTTATTTATTTATTTATTTATATACATATATATATATATATATATATATATATATATATATATATATATATATATATATATATATATATATATATATATATATATATATATATGTGTGTGTGTGTATATATATATATATGCATAAATATATGTATATAAATACATGCATATATAAACTTTTAATGCATCTTTCAAAATATTTGCAAAAATTTGATTGTTTGGATGGCAGGATATGAAGTATGTACCTTCATTGAGTGATTTGTTGATTCTATCATATGTTGAGTTTGAAAGTGTGAGAAGCGGATTTATAATTGCTATTCAAAGAATCCGGCACTGTTTATAGGCCATACAATGGTGACCTAGATGAATCGCATGCACAGAGGTTACTCAAGATAGAGCAATCTGATTATAATGGACTAGTGCCAGCTGGATTCTTGGGGTATGCAGTAAACCTCTTGCATATCAATGATGAGCATGTGAACTTTTGGATACGAAGTGGAAATCATGGTGGCTTGAGAGGATCACTTTTATACAGCTTGTTCAAAAAACTTCAGTGTCATAAACCTCAAGTTCTTTGAACAAGCTGCATAAAAGTGATCCTCGCAAGCCACCATGATTTCCACTTTGTATCCTAAAGTTTAGATGCTCATCATTGGCATGCAAGAGGTTTACTGCATACTCTAGGAATCTTGTTGGCACTAGTCGCTTATAATCAGGTTGCTCTATCTTGAGTAACCTCTGTGCATGTGACTCATCTAGGTCACCATCCTATGGCCTATATAGAGTGCCAAATTCTTTGAATAGCAATTATAAACCTGCTTGTCACACTTTCAAACTGAACATATGATAGAATCGACAAATCATTCAATGAAGGTACATACTTCATAACCTCCAAAATAAACAATTGTATCTTGCCATCCAAAACAATCAAATTTGTCGTGAATATTTTGAAAGATGCACATAAGCTTTCAAATATATAAAATTATATATATATATATATATATATATATATATATATATATATATATATATATATATATATATATATATATATATATATATATATATATATATATATATATATTTATTTACTTTTTTTATATATCTTTTTTTGATAAACTTAGAGGTTATTATCTAAAAAGTTTTTACCAAGTCAGAATATTATTCCTACCTCACATGATGAAATGAAGAAGATAATCAACAATCTTGGTATAGATTATCAATGTATACATGTATGTCCTAATGATTGTACTTTATATAGAGGTGAATATGCGGACTCTTTGACATATCCCAAATATCAATCTCATCGATATAAGGGCGAAGAAGGTAAAATCCCAAAAAAGGTATTGAGACATTTTGCATTGGCTCCACGGATTAGACATATGTTTCAAAGGCCCGAACTATCAAAGCTTTTGACTTGGGGACATGATCACAAAAGTACTGATGGAATAATTAGAATTCCTCATGATAGTGTTGCTTTTCAGCATATTGATTCTACATGGCCTAAATTTGCAAAAAATCCATAGAATCTAAAGTTAGGAGTTGCATTAGATGGGGTTAATCCATTCTCCATGAAATCAGTAAATGGTCAACATGGCCAGTGGTAGTCATAAACTACAATCTTCTGCCATATCTTAGCATTAAAAAGGAACATTTAGTGCTTTCACTTTAAATCCCAGGCAAGAGAAAAGTTAAAGATATGAATATATATCTTGCTCCTCTCATTGACAATCTTCAAGAGTTATGGAGAGGTATTAATGTCATTGATGTATCGAAAAGCATCAATGAAAGACATATTACGGTTCTGGTATTGTGGATTGGACTATTCACAATTTTCGAGGATATGGTGTTTGTTCACGTATTGATGTAATTTTTTAATTCAATATGCATGTAAATAAATATGATTTAATCTAATTATATTTTTATCATTTTCATGATGCAGGAATATCTACTAAGGGTTATAAAGCTTGTCCATATTCTGGTGATTGGTTGAGATTAATCTATAGTAAGAATCTCAACAAAAATATTTATCTTCGACATTGACGATTCTTTGCTGATGATCATCCATTAAAATCTAAAAGAGAAGCGATATATATAGGTGGATTACATTCAAAGATATTGACAAAAACTCTTTATAATTGTTTTTATGATATATATAGGTGGATTACATCCAAAGAGATTGACAGAAACTCGATCCCACAAAAAAAACGTGAATGCAAAGAGCTACTATGTTTGATGCAGAAAGAACTTCCTACTTCATTTTTTTATATTGAGGTTCATTTATTAGTCCATCTTGTAGATGAAATAGAGATTGCAGGTGTTGTCAACACTCGATGGATGTTTTGGGTCGAGCAATTTATGGGAATATTAAAAGTTTATGTGCGACAAAGAGTGAAACCAAAAGGATCCATGGCAAAGGGTTGGATGCTTGAAGAGTGCATGTATTACGTTACTGAGTACCTTGAAAGAGTTCATGAAGAAGCTCCACATGCATGGACCAACGAGTCTTCTTCAAAGATAACATATGAGGTATTATCAGGTAAGGGAGTTCCATTCTTATTTACATTTCAAGAAAAAAATGATGTTTCTACTTTTGTAGCATATAATAGGGAATGCATGCAAGCATTCCTTAGGAAGTATGATCTTGAAATTCAAAATCTCCGAAGTAAAAGGCAAAAAAACAAAAGATATAGAAGGAATCTCAATAATAATGAGATTACAGATATATCTTCTTTCACGGATTGGCTATATAGTCGTTTGCAACACGCCAACGCAAATAATGAAGAAATCTCAGATGAGCAAAGAGAGTTAATGATAGGTTGTGAATGAAAGGTAATTTTATAAAGATAATATTTTATTTTTTTCATATATGTATGTTAGTTTCTATTTACTAATTGAATTTATTTTGCAGGCTCAAATGTTCACTAATATGTGGGCTTTTGGACAGCATATTAGAATCAAAGACATTGATTCTTTACGTAAAACAGAGGATTCTAGTATTGTTGCTTCTTTCAAGCAACTATCACGTGCTAGCTCAAAAGACACCAACGTTATAGATATGGAACTTGGTTACATAGGAACTATTGTTGGTATCTACAAAATTTCATTTCGTACATTCAAACATGTAGAAAATAGTTTATATTTTTTATGATAGAGTTAGTTTTTTTTTAAGCACCTAATAATGGGTTTTTGTTGTTATATATTTTGATAGGTCATTTTGAAGGTTGACTGGTTTCGAGCCGAGTATAAAGGTAGTAATTCCACATTAAGAAAGGAATTATCTGGGTTCTGGGAAATTGATTCTTCCAAGGTAATGCGATCTACTAAAGAACCATATATTCTACCTAGGCATATTGAACAAGAATTTTTTTATAAAAGCCCAAATGCTCATCCTTGGTGGCAAGTCATTCATGTGCAACCTAGAGGTAGGTCATTGTTTTGAACAGTTTATTGTTAGAGAGATCGAAGAAAGTCCTCTTGATGATTCAACATCAGATATTGATACATCATGTGAAATAGAAATTAGAATCATTATACGTGATAATGATACTAATCTTTTGATAAAGAGGATAATTCTCTACATGCTGATTCTACTTATGAGGAAGAGGAATTACCAGAAATAGATATGAATCCATCAATAGATGATGTGATTCATGAGAAAATAGTTTTAACAATAGAAGAAATAAATGAAATCAACAAGGATAATGAAGACAAGACTATATTGATGTCTTACCAAAATGATGGCAATAATGAAAACATATGAGCAGATTAGATAGTAAATTCTACTCTAGTTATCAATCAATAACTTGAAGCTTCTGAATGGATGTCAGCTAATAGATTTTTTTATTAACTTGAATAACGATGAATCCTACTAGAGAGATGAAATCATGTTCTTTTAAGTTAGAACATCAAGCTCGGGGGTATGCCTAATTATTTTCTATATAGCTTTATCTTCGAGGAGCAAATTTTTATCATGTATGTATGCATATGTGTGTGTATTCATGTGTATTATATGTATACATATGTTAGTATGCATATATATGTATTTCATGTATATATGTATGTGTTTGCATGTGTGTGATATATGTATACATGTGTTAAATATGCATATGTGTATATATACATATGCATTTATGTAAAATATTCATGTATTCATGTATTCATGTAATATATGCAAGTGTTTATAATTGTGTACACGCATATATCTATATGTGTCTATGTGTAAATATGTACATGTAGATATGTATGCATGTATATATATGTTTATGTGTGCATGTAGGCATGTATATGTGATGTGTACATGTATATATGTATATATGTCTATGTGTAAATGTTTACATGTAAATATGTATGCATGTATATATATATTTATGTGTGCATTTAGGCCTGTATGTGTGATGCATAATATATATACTCCATTTTATATTTATGTATGTGTATCTACATGATGTGTATGTATGTATATATATATATATATATATATATATATATATATATATATATATATATATATATATATATATATATATATATATATATATATATATATATATATATATATATATATATATATATATATAAGCACGTGTATGTGTGTGTGTATATGTGTTTGTATATGTGTATGCATGTGTATGTGTGTGTATGCATCATTATGTGTGTATGCATCATTATGTGTGTATGTGTCTATGTGTGTATGTGTGTGTGTATATGTGTGTGTATGTGTGTGTGTGTCTATGTGTATGTGTGTGTGTTTATGAGTGTGTATGTGTTTATGTGTATGTATGTATCTATGTGTGTGTATGTGTCTAGTTGTGTTTGTGTATGCATGTATGTATGCATATGTGTGTGCATGCATGTGTATGTGTGTGTATGCATCATTATGTGTGTATGTGTGTATGTTTGTGTGTGTATATGTGTGTGTATGTGTATGTGTCTATGTGTATGTGTCGATATGCATCTATGAGTGTGTATGTGTTTATGTTTGTGTATGTGTCTATGTATGTGTATGTGTCTATGTGTGTATGTGTATGCATGTATGTATGCATATGTGTCTATGTGTGTATGCATTATGTATGCATATGTGTGTATGCATTATGTATGTGTATGTAAGCATATGCATTATGTATGCATGTAAGTATGTATGTATGCATATGCATATGCATTATGTATGCATATGTATGCATGTATGTGTATGTGTGTCTATGTCTCTCTATGTGTGTGTATACATATATGTGTGTGTATATGTGTCTGTATGTGTTTATGCATGTGTATGTGTGTGTATGCATCATTATGTGTGTATGTGTGTATTTGTGTGTATATGTGGGTGTATGTGTGTGTGTGTGTGTGTGTTTCTATGAATGTGTATGTGTTTATGTGTGTGTATGTGTCTATGTGTGTATGTGTCTACGTGTGTGTGTGCGTGTCTATGCATGTGCATTATGTATGCATGTAAGTATGTATGTATGCATATGCAAATGCATTATGTATGCATGTATGTGTATATGGGTGCATGTCTCTCTATGTGTCTGTGTATGCACATATGTGTGTGTATATATGTCTGTATGTGTGTATGAATCATTATGTGTATGTGTCTATGTGCATGTGTATATGTGTGTGTGTGTGTCTATGTGTATGTTTGTGTATCTATGAGTGTGTATGTGTTTATGTGTGTGTATGTGTCTATGTGTGTGTATGTGTCTATGTGTGTATGTGTGTATGTGTATGCATGTATGTATGCATATGTATGTGTATGCATGTGTATGTGTGTTTATGCATCGTTATGTGTGTATGTGTGTATGTGTGTATGTGTTTATGTGTGTATCTGTGTGTGTATATGTGTGTGTGTATGTGTGTGTGTCTATGTGTATGTGTCACTACGCGTCTAAGAGTGTGCATGTGTTTATGTGTGTGTATGTGTCTATGTGTGTGTATGTGTCTATGTGTGTATGTGTATGCATGTATGTATGCATAGGTGTGTGTATGTGTGTGTATGTGTGTGTATGCATTATGTATGCATATGTGTGTGTATGCACTATGTATGTGTATGTATGCATGTAAGTATGTATGTATGCATATGCATATGCATTATGAATGCATATGTATGCATGTATGGGTATGTGTGTGTATGTCTCTCTATGTGCGTGTGTATGCATATATGTGTGTGTATGTGTGTGTGTATATGTGTGTGTATGTGTGTATGCATGTGTATGTGTGTGAATGCATCATTATGTGTGTATGTGTGGATGTGTGTGTATATGTGTGTGTGTATATGTGTGTGTGTATATGTGTGTGTATGTGTGTGCGCGTCTATGTGTATGTGTGTGTGTCTATGAGTGTGTATGTGTTTATGTGTGTGTATGTGTCTATGTGCGTGTATGTGTATGCATGTATGTATGCATATGTGTGTTTATGCATTATGTATGTGTATGTATGCATGTGCATTATGTATGCATATGTGTGTGTATGCATGTAAGTATGTATGTATGTACGCATATGCATATGCATTATGTATGCATATGTATGTATGTATGTGTATGTGTGTGCATGTCTCTCTATGTGTGTGTATGCATATATGTGTGTGTATGTGTGTGTGTATGTATGTGTGTCTGTGTGTATGTGTGTGTGTATGTGTGTGTATATGTATGTGTATATGTGTGTGCATGTGGATGCATTATGTGTGCATGTGTGTATGCAACATTATGTGTGTATGTGTCTATATGTTTGTGTATTTGTGTGTATGTGTGTGTGTCTATGTGTATCTGTGTGTGTCTATGTGTGTATATGTGTGTGTATGCATATGTATGTGTGTGTAAGTGTGTGTGTGCACATACCTTGCTTCAACAAGATGTGTCTCTCTCTCCCTCTCTCTCTCTCTCTCTCTTGGTCTCTTCTTGCTCTGGTGTCCAAATCCTAGCACAAATGTGCCGGGAGAAATCGATTTGTTTTTTACGTTCCAGAGCGTCCCATATGCGACGCTCTCTAGTTTGCCAACATCGCAAATAACATTGCTAGTTAGCGAGGGTATTTGCGACGCACTAATTTAGCGTCGCATAAGTGATGCAGGCATCGCTTATGGGACGAATGCCCGTAAAAAAAAAAATCCAAAAACATCACCGTGGCTTATGCGACGCTAGCGTTGCATAAGCGACAGTGCTCGTTTTTTTTCGATTCGGGGGCATTGCTACGCCCCCTATTTCTTGTAGTGGATGAATGAGGAGAATGAAAATTATGCAAGTTCTTATCAAACTTACTAACCTATAGGTCTAGAGAAGAGAGTGGTAAAGACTTGGACAAGGAAGCTGCCAAGTGCTACAACAATTAGTTCTCACTCAAGTTGCAAAGAGACAAGTTCAACTTTGAAGTTTTTGAGGTAAATTCGATACTACAATACAAATTCTTCACTAAAAAAGATCTCCACAAAATTAGAAAAATAATACCCAAAGGGTCTATATATAGAAAGAATGACCAAACTCTATATAGAAAGAATGACCAATATGTGACATGCGTAAATTCAAAACCCACTATCAGGAAGCAAGAACATTGGTTATATATGTCCCAGTTCACTTGCCTAGTGGTTGGGCCTCTCGCCTCTTGAGGCGGGGACGAGGGTTCAACCCCTGGCAGCAACATGTAAGGGACATATGAATCTTGGAAAGTTGTTGTATGTGGCTGTTGGCCACCGTTTGTTCATCCCCGCGGTAGTTGTCACCGTCTTTTAACCCAATCTTGTAAACCCCTATTCTTGTGGGATAAGGGGGGTCCCATGGGTACTATGCCCTTCCTTGTATAGTTGCAATTTCAAAGTTAAAGTCCGGGGGAGTAGGCCTCGGCCGAACCTCCATTCAAATAAAAAACAAACAATGGCTATATATATATATATATATATATATATATATATATATATGTATATATATATATATATATATATATATATATATATATATATATATATATATATATATATATATATATATATATATATATGTATGTATATATATATATATAGAGAGAGAGAGAGTCGAATGCCTCGGTCTTGAACATGAGCATCCCTCAAGATGCTGAAACCTAAGAATTGGGCATCCTTTGATGCCAAAACTCCCCTTTGATGCCGATTTCAGGCATCACGTGTTCATTGCTTGGTCGGTGGTAGAGAGCGAATCATAATTTTACGAAGTTATAGCACGTTATAATCATAACTTGAGAATCATAATCCATGATGGTGCTTTTTTGCATGTTATAAGGGTCGAGAGCTTCAAGTTGCGTGCTTGCCAATCGATTGAGCATTCTAAGGCATTTTTGAGGTTTTCAGATTCGTTGTAGATCTGAGGTTTCTTTTGGTCACTTGAACATTGGCAATGCGTCCCAAACTTGTCTATTGTCTGTCATGCTGGTGTCCTTCCAAAAAGGAGTTGGGTCAGGTAATCTCGGTGGTTAAAAGGTTTCTATGGGGTGGTTCTCATACTAGGAAAAAAATGGATAAATTTTTGTGGGGTATCTGTTGTCTCCCTAAGGAGAAAGGTGGCCTCGGTTTATTATGTCCTATGAAAATGGCTGACAACATTGCTGACAACATGGCTGCTAAATGGGTGTTTAGAAGTATTGCGTGTAATGAAATATGGCCTATTCTTCTTCATTGGAATGTAGCTAAATTTTATCTGTCTAATTACAGGTCCTGGCAAAACATAAAGTTGTGGGACATCATATGTTGCCCTCATCCCATTTCCCCCATTGGCAGCCCTCTAGTTTGCAGGATATGGAAGGCTTGGTTTAAAGCTAAATCTCAGTTTATCCCTCCAGTCAATTTGAGATCTTTTTCTGATTCTTATTTAGAGAAGTCTCCCTGGCTGGGCTAGTTGGCTGACTGGAACAATGGCAATTGATCAATAAAGCAGCATAACTGTCAGAAGCTCTCCTTCAAATCTTGGGGAGACTTTATGGCTAATGGAGGTATGATAGAAGATCACGCTCTGCTAAACATGCCTAATATCTCCCTGTCTTGTTTGTAGGTTCTGCTTCAGCATAAGGCCATGTTCGAGGTACAGTTGAACTAGTGTAGATGGCAGGCTCTCAAGCTCAGTGTTGTTGCTCAATTTATCTTCTAAAACTTCAAAAGGAATAAAGGTTCTATTGATGTCATCATCCCTAAATTGAACAGGATCTGGAGTGTCAATTGGTCCCACTCTCGGTGGTCCTACATATTTAAATCTCTGTGGGCTTACCCTGGTAGTAGAAAACATTCCTTTCTCCAATGGTTGATTATTCATCAAGGCCTTTGGGTAGGCCCCAAAGTTAGGAAAATATTTGTTGATGGAGGAGAATGTGCTTTTTGTGGCAAGGTGGAGGATGTTTGTCACCTTTTCTTTGAATGTGCCCATGCTAAGCCCTTTTGGGGCCCTGTGGAAAAATACTTGCAGAGTATTCAGGCTCCCAGGCTTCAAAAGTTGAAGGTCATTCTTCGTTTTTGCTGAAATATGGATTTATTGTTGTGGAATACGTGGAGAGGTCACATTTTGTGGGCCATTTGGTTAAGCAGAAATAACAGAGTTTTTGGTCATGTGAGGAAGAAATTTCTCATTTCCCTCCCCAAGACCCTTAGAAAAGTGGCTAATCATTGTACCAAAAGCATTGTCAGGCCGTCTTTGTCCACCCAGGGCATTCACTCTCTTCTATATGAAAATAAGTATTCCAGCTGTTAGCTCAAACTTATTCTGGGCACAGATTTCTAATGTTGTACTCATTGTAACCTATTTGGTCTGAGGTGCTCCTGCCCTCTACACTGATGTCACTTTCCTCTGTTAATTTATATTTTCCTGCTTTTCAAAAAAAAAATTCTTCCAAAGTTACCATACCTTCTTTTGCTCACAAGAATTTCTGGCATCTTCTTTTGCTCTTTTGCTCCCAGTCATGATCGTCACTGATTTGTCCCGTAAGTTTGAGTTTTGCGGTGTTTTGTGCGTGATCTATGCTCCATTGGTTGTAGGATCAAGTAGAGGATCAATGTGCTTTTGATTTTGCCTTCTTAGTGTAGGTTCAATGTCGGTCTTGACGTCTTCTTTTATTTATTTTTCTTTGTTTTCAGTTGCTATTACTTTGCGTCCTATTTTCTACTGTTTTTGATGATGTGTCAAATGTAAAAAACACTTTTATTGTAAGAACTCCACCGCTGTAAGCGAACGCAACTGTGCGCGTTACAGAAAAACTATCTCTATCTCTTCGTCGTTGTATCTGCACACATATTTTCTTTTTTTTTAAATAAATAGTAAATTTAAATTAATGATGGGAAGTACATAAAGTGCTTTGGGCAAGAGTCACCCTGGCCAAGGACTTAGTTATAAATCCATATACATGCCAATTCGTTTACAAGAATATTGGGCAGATAAAAGTTCCTTCCACTTGGATGGTGTATTTTCAGCCATAACCTTGTAAACATCAGAACCATGATTGGGGGCATAGGTAATATTTGTAATACAAGCCAAGGAGGACTTTTTGAGCGTCTCAGGAAGGGAAATGAGGTAATTCCTCCTTCTTTTACCAAATGTGGCTTCATTCCTACTAATCCAAATGTTCCACAGAATGTGGCCCCTCCAGATGTTCCACAAGAGGATGTCCAAATTTCTGCAGCAGCCAAGAATCACCTCCATCTTGCTCAGTTGGGGAAAATCATTAGCCTATAAATATTTTTGCACAAAATACCAGAACTTTTTGGCATGATGACACTCAAAAAAGATCTGAGAAACATCCTCCAAAAGGCCATAAAATGTACAAATCCCACTATTAATATGAACTTTCCTAACTTTGTGACCAATCCACAGACCATGGTGCAGCATGAGCCATTGAAGAAAGGAATGCTTGCTGTAGTCTGGAAAAGCCCACAAAGCTTTAAATCTATAGGTCCATTGATGATGAGACCAATTGACTTGCCATCTTGTGTTAAGTTTAATAAAAATTTGATCAACAGATCCCTTGACTTTTTGAAATGCTTGAAAATGATTGCAGCAGTGTCCAGCAGGGTCATCTTCTTCCTATGCCATCTATCAAGATTTCCCACCAGCATATGTCTATGACTGTGAATCACCTGCAAACAAGACATAGACATGTAGTGGTAGGAATGAATTCTTATACAGTCCTTACCGTGCCATCACACATAAAGTGGTTCCAGGTAGTGACACCAGCTTTGTGGCACTTGTGCTCCTTGGTAGCCATAACTTTTTTTTTTACAGAAGGCCAACCAACCAATCCACGAAGATTCCTGCATATAGAAATCATGATAATCTAACAAATCATTAGGGGGGTTGAAGGATTTCTTAGCTTTGAACCAGGCTTGCCACATTCTGCACACTAGGGGGCTACCATAAGGGGTGATAGGATGAGGAGATATCAGAATGTCCCACAAATTGATGTTTTTCCAAGCTTTGTAGTCGGACAGACAGAACCTAGCTGTGTTTCGTTTAAGGAGACAAGAGCACACACCATTAGAGTTAAGAAATCTCAAAATCCATTTAGCAGCAAGGTTATCAACCATCTTAACAGGATTTATTATTCCCAAACCTCCTTGATACTTAGTTAAATAGTAGATTTTCCAAGCCACCTTAGGGATTTTCTTTTGGTCAGACTTACTACCCCAAAGGAAGTTCCTAGCCAAGTAAATAATCTCTTCAAGTTGTTTATTAGAAGGAGACCAACAAGCCAAGAAATAAACAAGTTTAGGGAGGATGTAGTGGTTAAGAACAAAAGTTATGTGGGGGAGGGAACTATTAGCATCATACCAATAGAGAAGATGTTTTTTAAACTTTTCAACCACCGAGTCCCACCTCTGAGCAAAAGTAATCTGGAAACCCATGGGAATCCCCAGGAATCTGAAAATCTCCCCATCCTTAATGATGTTGCATCCCAGCCTAACAACACAATCAACTAAAAAATCATTAGAAGCTTTAAAACCAGTTTTCATGTGAATGACTTTGGATCCACTAGAAAGGGAGAAGTTCTCCAAACATTCCAAAAATTTATTCGCAGATAGGTCACCTTCATTAAGAACAACATTAGTATCATCTGCAAACATTTGCAACCCAAGAGGCGAGGGGGAATTATGCACATTAATACCTCTTATCAAACCACAGTTCATAGCATCTTTCACAAGTCAACACAAAGCATCACTAACAATGGCAAATAAGAGAGGAGCAAGAGGGAACCCTGCCTAATAGATCTACTGAGTCTAAAGGGGTCAGTAATATGACCATTGATGGCAACCCTAGAGCAAGCATTCCCAAAGAGAGTACTAACACTTTTAATTAATCTTTTTCAAGCACCCATATCTTGCAAAGATTGGAGAATAAAGTCCCATTCAATCCTGTCATAAGCCTTGTCAATATCAATCTTGAAAAAGTAAAAGTTTTGGCCCATTTCCTTAGCATTATCCATACCTTCCCAAAGAGAAATAATAGCATCAAGAATGTATCTACCTTTGATGAAGCCCTTTTGCTCAGGGAGAATAAAGACTTTCATCAGGGACTAAGTCTCCTGGCAATGGTAGAAGCTAAGATCTTGTAACTGGTATTAAGACAAGTGATGGGTCTCCAATTATTAAGGTCATCTTTGCTACCCTTTTGTGAGTAAGTTTAATAACCCCAATGTTAATGTGACAAGGGAGAAATCCTTTGCTAGTTCCCACACCAAGAGAATATAAGGAGTGAGAAATTCAGATAGCATCATGAAGAACTCATTGGGAAGACCATCAAAACCTGGAGACTTAGAGGGTTTCAATTTATAGATGGTTTCTTTGATCTCATCGACAGTGAGGGGCAGGTCCAGGATGGGAACCAAGCTTTCAAGAATCATTTTCTTCCTTTTCATAGCAATAGTAGCTCTGGCCCTCTGAATATCCTCCCCCCACTTGGGAGTACGAGAGAAAACAACCATAAAGAAGCTTTTAGCCTCCTGTAGAGTCTCGTCAATATTTAAAGTGTGACCACCTTCTTTTTTTCAACTTGGGGATGAAGTCCTTGTCTTCATTTTTTTTTAAGAGAGAAAACATATTGTTTGTTGTTCCTGTCCATTTTCCCACTCCAAAATTCTTTTGATGAGGCAACAGAATAACTAGCTTCAAGATAACTTTCCTTGCACAATCTCAAGTGAAGATTATCGTACTCTTGAGAAGTAACATCAAGAGCTTTTAACTTATCCACAATAATATTACGTCTTCTGGCTCGAACATCTCTGACTTGTCTCCTAAAGTGAGTGAACAAATGTTGGACTTCTTTAACCGCTTTTTCCCAAGCTAAACAGGGAGAAATAGTATTGGTAAAGTGATGGGAGAAAAATCTTTTAGTCTCGGTCAAAATACAAGGGAGCTTAAGAAGGTTGGCATCAATATGAGGCCATCCAGACCTCAAGGAAGCACATCCCATCCTAAAGGTGATGCTTTAGGGTTTATGGTCAGAAACCAAAAGGGAACTCTCAGTATGAGCACTCACCTCCCACCTCTTTTGAAGAATAGCATTGTTGGCATAGCATCTATCAAGTCTTGCAGCAGTATAAGCATTACCAACTTGCTTATTGGACCAAGTGAAACCATAGTTTTGAGAAGTATCAATAAAACCATGCACGTTACAAAGCTCATTCCAGGAACTTTTAGCACACACTTTAGTGGCAGAGCATGATGAAGGATCAAGGAGAATTTCAGAGATAACCTTTCCTTAAGGTCATTGTGTATAGCGGCATTGACCACTTTATTTTTTTTCCCTACTAGGGACCATCGTGAGTCATACTTACTCTGCTGGCCCTTAGAACTCTCTGCAGTAGCCTTGCTTGAACCTGCCATTAATTCATTAGGATTGATGTTTACTTTAGGGCTTGAGGGTCCGTTGTTGTCAGACCGATTGGGGAGTCCTCAAAAGGGTTATGGACATCTTCTAGAAAAACACCAAACATGTTATCATATTTGTACCCTTTCTTCTTACCTTTATTAGCCATATTCTTAAGGGGGGGGGGGGGGGGGAGGAACTATTGTTAAGAAAAACTTTGACTGATTCTTTATTGGAATCTACCCCTTCCTTTGGCTTTTGCCCCTTAAGCAAGGGACAATCCTTGGTAATATGACCTTGTTTATAACAATTATAACAAGCATTAGGAATATTTATGTATAAAACGTTTTGAGTGTGAAGTTTTTTACCACTTGAGTCCTTGATAACGATATAAGTTTTGATTTCATTTGCTATATCAACTTCTATTAAGACTTGAGGGTCCCACCTTGGGTTAATATTATTATTCCTGACTTTTTGTCCAAGGACCTTACAAATCATCTTTCCTAAACTCTCAACCCAAGGGTAGTAATCAATGGGTAGCTCAGGGAATTGCACCCACATAGGGATTTTGGTGGGTTTAGGCCCCTTAGGATTGAACCCAGTAAAACATTTGAAGAAAGACACATGGATATTTCTAATTAACCACTAACCTTCACTAATAACCTGAAGAGCACTGTTTGCATCTTCAAAAAAGAATAGGAAATAATTATTAGGGCAATACTGAATATGTTTAACCATAAGACCTCTTGACTCCCAATGCGATTTAATCCAATTTTTTAGAAATTCTTATGCTGGCCTAGGGTCGTGACACAGGCCGATGACCACTCTATCACTGAGGTGCTCGTGCCACCTATCTAGAGATGACGTTTCAATGATCAAAGCATCATCTTCTTTGTCACTATGGACGTTATTAGGAACAATTTCATGGGGGTTTTCAGAAACCTTACCTTTCCCTTTGTTAGGTGACAGAGTTGAGCAGATGTTACCTATGAAATGGTGGATCTCATAGAAGGCATCCTCCTAGTTGATCCTAGTTTTAGCCAAGTCAGCATAAGACTTCTTCGGAGAGTGTCCTGTTGGTCTTTCCTGTTGCGGGATAGAGGAACTCTTACCAGTGTTTGTATCATATTCTGCATTGTGCCTTCTGATGTCCAAGCCGAGCATGGAGGTCGAAGAAGGAGCGCAGTTGACATGGAGGTTCCTTGGAGGCAATGGGTTGCATCCAAGATTTGACCCTTGATCTTCCCCAAGAACAGAAAGCCCGTTCCTCAAGGCTTCGAACAATGCCATGGATACAATGAAGAATAAGTTCGCGCGCACGTAGAGATCCCCTCCCCCACTAGAGGGGGAGGAGGAAGGAGCCGAGAGGCTGCTACAAAGACCCTTACCGAGAGCTCACCACCGAACCCTAGCATTCGCCCCTCAAAACGGAAGTTGAACCTTGATGGTGCTTATTACATAGTCCTCTGCACATCACTAGTAGAAACAAGGATTTCTCAATCGGCCATTCCTTTGGGGTTTGGCCAAATTGACACCACATTGCTCCATCCAAATCTTCCAAAGAGTTTCACCCCTAATATCATTCCACAGCCTTGATGAGCAGCCAACCGCCTCACCCAACAGTGCCTGTTGCTAAGTGATTTGGTTCGTGAGTCTCAATACCCGCATCATGTGATGCCAGATGACACGGGACTTGGGGCAATCGAGGAAAATGTGAACCAAATCTTTGATGCATCGATGACACCGCTTGCACCAAGGTAGAACCCCACAAATTTTTTTAGCCCTTGCATTGGACCAGATATTCTTATCACTGGTTGCACAAATCACATGACAAGCATTGGAAATTGGTTTGAATCAAAAGAAGATTTGAAGACTAAGGAGTATGTGCCAACTAGTGATGATACCTTACATGTGATTAACTATGTTGGGAATGTACCACTAGTACAAAGAAATGGTGTTTGAAACACATTAAGTGGTGTCTTACGTGTGCCTAGCATTACAAAGAACCAAGTTTCGGTTGGTCAGCTTGCGGATCAAGACATGGAAGTTATTTTCAATAAACATGGCTGTTTTATACATGATTTCAAGTATGAAAGAAGAGGAAAATTACTTGGTCATGGAAAGAAGATGGGTAGATTGTTCACGTTTGACATGGGTACACCTCTTTATGAGAACATGTATGCCAAGAATAGTGAATATTCAAATGTAGCTCAATTATGGCATAAACGAATTGGTCATATTAATTTAAGAAAATTGAAGTCCATAGAAAAGCAAGTGTTAGTGAGTGGATTAACAAGATTTGGTCATTTAAACTTTGAAAGAAATTCTGAAGCATGCGCATTTGAAAAACATCAACCTATGAAGTTTCCAAGAAGAGAAATGCATAGGAGGAGACCTCTAGAGCTAATCCATAGTGATGTGGTTGGACCTATTAGAACAAAATCAGTTGATGGCTCACTATATTTTTTGATATTCGTTGATGATTATAGCTTATATACATGGATTTATTTCTTGAAGCATAAGAGTGAAGTTTTTTTTGATGAAACAAGGAAAATTTAAATTAATGGTGGCCATATACAAAGTGCCTTGGGCAGGAGACACCTGTCCCAGAGGACAATTTACAAGTAGTAGTACATGTCTAGCCTTTTACAAGAGTACTGTTCAGCTTTGTGAGTGAAGTTTTGGAGTGAAGTTTTGGAGTGAAGTTTTGGAGTGCTTTGTGAGATTCAAAAATATGGTTGAAAAAGTAGTTGGGAATGTATGTAAAATGCCTACAATGAGATTCAAGGGGAGAATATATCTCAAAAGGATTTGATCAATACCTTGGTGATCATGGAATCAGAAGGCAATTGTCTTGTAGATACACACCACAAAAAAAATAGTGTTGCAGAATTCAAAAAATGTGTGATTGAGGAAGTTGCTAGAGCCATGTTGAATGAAAAGAACATGCCAAATATGTTTTGGGCAGAAGCTTATCATACGGTTGTGCATGTTATTAATAGAGCTCCAACACGCATGGTTCATGATCTCACACCTTATGAGAGGCTATGGAAGCATAAGCCTAATGTTACATATTTACGAGTTTTTGAAAGTATTTGTTATGCGCATGTGCCTAGTCAGTTGAGACACAAGTTTGAGGCAAAATCTAAAAAGTACATATTTGTTGGATACTCTAAAGAGAAGAAAGAATATCCATGTTATAATCCAGCTACAAAAGATTGTATAGTGACTAGAGATGTTATATTTGATGAAAAAGCATCATGGTACACACCCAAAGACATGACTATGATAGAGATGGATATAAATCATCCTATGCATAATGTTCATGATGAGCCAAGAACAAGTCATAGGAATTTTGATCATGAAGAGAGTCAAGACTATGGTTCATATGAGTTTCCTACACCTGAAATTTCATGGAGTGAAAATGCAAAGGACTATGGAAGAAGAAAAGACAAAGGGAAAGATACGTACATGTCTGATTCAGATATTGAAGATGAGATAGTTACGCCTGACATGTTGAAAAATATGAAGGAGAAATATGTTCCTCCACATGCAAGGAAAGAGACACATGAAGAAACACCTTTGAGACGATCTACAAGAGTAAAACATCCATTGCAAAGATTCAATCTATACAATCAGTCTATGAAGCTTCATTATGCATACATGACTGAGAGAATCAAGCATGAGGAGCCAAAGAATTTTTATAATGGGTCACAAAGTGAAGATTGGTGCAAAGCAATGGATGATGAGATGAATGCATTGAAGAGGAATTATACATGGGATTTAGTGAAATTACGACCGAATAAGAAAGCTCTTGGATGTAAATGGGTATACAAAGTGAAGTGCAAAAGTAATGGTTCATTGGAAAGATTTAAAGCACGCTTAGTTGCAAAAGGATATGCACAAGTATATGGATTGGATTATGCAAATTGCATGCACAAGTCTATATGCAGCAACCAGAAGGTAATGTGCACCCAAAATATCATGATTATGTATGCAAGTTAAAGAAAGCACTTTATGGATTGAAAGAAGCATCAAGAGCATGGTGTGAAGGATTCACTAAGAAGTTGTTGGATCTAAAATTTATGCAATCAAAGGCTGATTATTCACTCTTTGTATGTAATCAAGGAAGAGAAAGGATTCTATTAGTGATCCATATCGATGATTTGATCATTACTGGCAATGATGAGAAGAGGATTGATGATTTGAAAAGGCAACTAAAATCTGAATTTTTGATGTTAGGTTTGGGAGAGCTAAAATAATTTTTGGGAATTGAAGTAATTTCAATCAAAGAGGGAATTTGGATGATACAACACAATTATATGTTGTAAATACTTGAGAGATTTGGTATGTGTGCTTGCAAACCTGTTGATACGCCACTTGATGTTAATGTTAAGCTTATGGATGATGGAAAGTACTTGCATGATGCCAATATGTATAGAAAGATGGTTGGAAGTTAGATTTATGTAACCAAGACAATACCAGATTTGAGTTTTGCAGTTGGTTTGGTGAATCAGTTTATGCATAAACCATGTAGTGTGCACTTGGATGCAATGTGACACATATTGCGATATGTGAAAGGAACATGTACTTTTGGCTTGTTTTATGAGAGGAAAGTTCAGCAATGTATGTATGCATACACAGATGCGGATTGGGCAAGAAATGTCATGGATCGAAGGTCAACAAGTGGATTTTCATTTCGCTTGGAAGTGCAATCATTTCTTGGAGTAGCAAGAAGCAACCAACTGTCGCTTTGTCAAGTACCGAAGTTGAATATAGAGGCATTACACAAGCTGTTTGTGAAGCAACATGGATTAAGTACCTACTCAAAGACATGGGAGTCTACATCGACGGAAAGGTGGTCATCTATTGTGACAATGTGGGCACATAATGCTATCAAAGAATCTAGTTTATCATGCGAGATCGAAGCACATCGAAGTTCATTATCACTTTGTTTGTGAGAAAGTCATCAATGGAGCAGTGGAGCTGATCCACATCAATACTGGAGAACAAGTGGAGGATATCTTCACCAAATCTCTTGCAAAAGACAAGTTCATCTACTTCAGAGAAGCTTTAGAAGTTAGAAAGCTTTAGTTTGTATCTAGATTTCATTTCATGTTATTTCATCTTGTATGGACATATGTATTTTTTTCATTTTGTATTTGAGCTCATTTTGAGCTTGAGGGGGAGATTTGATGATGTGTCAAATGTAAAAAACACTTTTATTATAAGAGCTCCACGGCTGTAAGCGAACGGCGTTGTGCGCGTTACAGAAAACTATCTCTTTCTCTCCGTCGTTGTCTTTGCACACATATTTGCGCCATAGTTGCATTGCACGACTACACAATTTTTGGGGTTCTGTTTTGCTCTCTTGCTATT
Organism: Ceratopteris richardii; assembly: GCA_020310875.1. NCBI lineage: Eukaryota > Viridiplantae > Streptophyta > Polypodiopsida > Polypodiales > Pteridaceae > Ceratopteris > Ceratopteris richardii. The sequence continues at coordinate 112,024,953 of CM035421.1, forward strand.
TCTCTCTCTCTCTCCCGTTTCTTTATCTCCCTCTCTTTTAGTCTCTCTCTCTCTCTCTAAATGTCTCTCTTCCTTTAAGCACTCTTCCCAATCTCTAAAGGTCTAGCAAGTTAAGGAGAGGTGGGAGTGTATCGAAATGGAGATTCGATCAATGGTTCTTAGGAGCCTTGTGTGGCACGTTGTTGAAAAGGGAAATGGCTATTCTCTCCCGCTATCTGGTATGAAACCTCGCCAAGAAGTAAAAAAAGAGAAAAAAAATAGCGTTGTCTGTAGACCTTGATTGCAATGCGCACTAAAATAAAACAGACAACGCCATTAATCCTTACACTTAACAAATTGTCGTGATATGTGGACTTCCACATATACCATTGATCCTTACGCTTAACGCCATTGTAGACTGTGCCGGTAGAGGATGATGCACAAGCAAGTTTTCGTGAGCAAACGCTTCCAGAAAACAAATTATGGGACTAAAGGTCGTAGCCTTTGGACAGATAATATGCGTTTCTCCAATCTCAAGCGTTTTGGAGAATTATTGATGGACACGAATCAGTCAGACTGCCTTTTACTGCTTTGCGCGCTGAGCTAAAGCAGAGACCACCATTGATAGGCTTCTTTTATTGATAGGAATTGATAGGAATTTCTTTAGCATAGCTCATCGGCATCCGGTATTGCCGACCCATGAGATACCCTTATCCCACAAAAAGAGAGGTTTACATGGCTGGGTTAAATGACGGTCACAACTATCGTGGCACAGAATAGATACTGGCACCTGATACATCATTCCAAGTTAACATGTCCCTCACAAATGCTGCCAACGGGGGTTGAACCCTCACCCCCACCTCAAGAAGCAAAAGGTCCAACCACCCGGACAGTGGCCTGGGACATGATGGTGCTTTTCTGCCAGTTATTACAATTGAGAGCTTCAAGTTGCGCGCTTGCCCATTGATTGAGCAACTTCTGTTCAGCCCTCGCCGCTTTTTTGAGGTTTTCAGATTTGTTGTAGAGCTGAGGTTTCTTTGCTTTCTTGAGCATTAGCAATACTTCCCAAGTTCATATATCTTCTTTTGCTCACAAGAATATTTGGTATCGTAGAAATTCCAAAAATTTTTAGGCTCTTTTGGTATCTTCATGAGGTTGAGATCTGTGGCTTTTCTTGCGTGATTGACGCTAAATTGGTAGGAGAATATCATGGTTGCACGCTCAAGTAGAGGATCCTTCTGATTTTGAAATTCTGATTTTGCCTTCTTAGTGAAGTCTCAATGTCGGTCTTAAGGTCTTCTTTTATGTCTTTCTCTTTGTTCTCGGTTTCTATTACTTTGCGTCCATTTTTCTAGTGATTTGGGGTCCTTTTTTCGCTCTCTTGCTGCACGAGTTGGCAAAGATGACGGATTATAGCGATTTCCGTATTCAAGGGAGGGTTTGCAAAGGCGCCATCATAAGTGTTCTGACTCCTCACCATTTGCATCTCTCTCTCACACACACACAAACACACGGATTTGTGCACTCCTATGCGATCCCATCGACATTGACCATTGCAAGGAGCTCGTGATCCTTTTCTCCTTGATGACGATCAACACCGTGGTGAGAGCATAGCAGGGCATCGCTTCTATGATGAGCGCTTGGTGCTCAGAGCATTGCATGTTTGTCTTTTGGTGAGAGCGTTGCATGGTCGGGAGTACACAGAGAATCATTGTTTATGAAGTCGTAGCCCTATCCATGATGGTGCATTTTTTGCGTGTGATCACGATCCAGGGAATCAAAGATTTTACAAAAATTTTCAATGAGTGGGAAGAAGGCAAGAGGTTCCTTTAAAATAGATGTGAATATTCAAGATGATGGGAAATGGAAGATTTAGAAAGACCTCAGTTTGAATATGACACACAATGACACTCGAATTGATGTCACTAATAAGCAAAAAAAAGGTTTCTTCATCCTTAAATCAATTGTTACATTTGATGGGTTTGGTTTCCACTAATGCTTCACAACAAGAATTATTCCAAGTGATTTTGAAGGATTTTACATAGTCATTCATCTTATCATGGGAATAAAGCAACCTTACACATTACATAGAAAGTTTTGCTTAATTTTTTTATTTGGTTTCTAATACCACATGTATATCTTATTGACTAGACCATAGCATATTCTTTTTTCACATGGACCATATTTTATGAATTGATATGGATCACTGGAGATTCTTAGTACACCACAAATGGAGAAGTCACATTATAGGGCTAGAGGTGTTTACTTAAAAAAGACGCTTCATAGGGGTGGTCGACTACAATCAAGCTATTTAGAAGAAATGCTCAATTTGACTTTTCATATGAAATTCTCTAGAAAATATGCAATGGAACAAGCATGTGAGTCACGAATAACAAAAACTTCAAGAAAATTACAACATGATATTGCAAGGGAGAAGTGGATGTTGTCCTTAGGACCACTATATCATGCAAAATGGCATGCATAAAGAGTCTGCAAGGGTTCTGCTTGGAAATAGTCTCACGACTCCAATAAAACATTATTTCTTATCAAATTTTTTTCTAGGTTTTTATAATTTCTTTCTCATGAAATAAAATTTTAGTTATTTCATATCATGCTAGATTTGTTATTGCTACTGTTAGTTTGTAGATTTGTTTTTGAATATTTTTTTAATTTTCTTAATCTAAATTTTGTATGTTTCAATGTTTACATGATAAATCTTAGTTGAAGTTTCTAAATAAAGGTGCCCGCATTCATTTTAGCACTTTAGATCCTCAGAGAATAACACACATGAAGCAAAGTGGAAGGTCGCACCTATTACATCATTCAATGCAAGGACCAAACAACAAGGATGGAGAAGGGTCATAATGGAGTCAACATGAAATTTAGAGGATTCCTCTAATCAAGAAAGTCTTAAGGATCCACTAGGGGACCATGATCATATCCCGATGAATCATCTAGTAGCAGAAGAAGGAAAGACACTTCCTATAAGGGAAGGGCAAAGACCAATCAATGAAGAAAGAGAACAAAGTCAACATGCATATGTGACATAGCATGTAAATGATGAGGCAGGACAATCTAGGCATTCTCTAAGAAGAAAGAAGAACTATCACCCATGTTTAGACCAAAATCACCATAATCCAACATCCCTCCAAATGCAAGAGCACCACAAAGATGCAAAAAGAAAACTAGAGACTTTGGAGAGATTCACTATTTTCAAAATTCTATGGGGTTTCTTACTCCAAGAAGGCCATTTGTAAGGCTTGTGAATGAAGAGCTCCAAAGCTATTGCATCGGACTTTGTTTTCAAGGGATATTCATTGAGGCACTCCAAGAAGTTGAAGATACATATCTAATATCAATGTTGGAAGACTCTAACCTATCTACTATCCATGCAAAGAGAGTGACAATACAACCTAAAAATATGCAGCTAGATAGAAGGATTTGGGGGGGAATAACCCTTAAAATTTGCAAACTCTATTGTTAAAAGAACTTTTTGTATATCCCAAATGATTAATAGGATCTTCTTCTATTTGAATTTCTTCTCCAAAGCACTTGTCTCTTACTCTACATGTTTTGAAGTCTATGCCTCCTAATTTTCTTAAAATGTCTCGATGTCATTGCACATGAGTATCTTAGTCTTCCACACTCTTTATCAAGTTAAGCAAATGTTTCATGTACATGGGGTGTGCAGTTTTTTGGTTAAAGTGCTTGCAATGTCCAAGAAAAGGCAAAAAAAGGCATTCCATAGAAACACTAGATTAGGCCGTAAAAAAAATTTGTATGTCCCAATCACACATTTCTATGGAAGGCCTTCTTTTGGCTATCCTTGGCCATCAAACCACAATGCATGATCATTGGAGCATATGGTTTGCCGTATCTGAGGTGAAATTCATGCAAATGCTTTGTACAAGAGAGCAATAAACTTTATGTATACTTACATGTACTTATACCTTGATGCATGTTTATATGCACCCATAGGAGTCCAAATGATCTGTAGTGTACTCAAGAAAGCCTAAGAATGCTAAATAAATGGTTCCCATAGAAATGTGGGTATGGGGCTTGCAAAATTTTTATAGGGCCCAAACTTGTGTTTTTATGGAAACCCTTCTTTTAGCATTCCTGATCCTTTAGAAGCCAATTTCACAACATAAAATGCAAAGAAATAATCATTAGAATATGAAAATGATATGAAGTATTTTTTCAGAAACATAGATGCACAATAGACAATTGCATGCACATGGGAATTCACAAAGCATAATTTCTATTTTGAATGTTTACAATTGACTCTTGGCCTTGAGCCTCTCCACTACCTTTTTTCTTGTTTGAAAATATTATGGAAATTGCTACATTAACCTGATGGGGATATTACATGCGGATCTATCAATCCAAGACCCAAAGAAATTCCTTTCTGACCTAATATTTTTCCTTGAAACCTATCTCCTAGGGTAGTAAGGGCAAAGGATTTCCTTACCAAAATTACATGGTCCCTTGCATTATGTTAGATTATAAAAAACATTTGCTCAAGGCCTTCAAACACCAAGTCATGAAGTCTCCTTGAGGAGAAAAGTCCTTGTGCATAATTGAAAAATATTACTTTGGAAAGTTTCCAATGTAGCTTACTAAGGAAGATTCACTACCATGGGCAATCGGGTCACTGTTGGGATAGATGGATGGACACTCCAAGAAATGAGTAAGTACTGCCAAATCATGCATAGTACTTGCCCCTTCTAGCTTCAAAGTTGTGTTTTGGGCCCTCATAGTTTTCCAATGACACTATACAAATATTTGATTTTGTAAAATTAGAAAAGAACAAAAAGAAATTATTCTAAAAAATATAAAGGAGAAACCTAAAAGGATCTAAAGTTGTAGAGGAGCAACCTTGAGAAAAGCTATATATACATGCCTATTTCTCATTAGTATTTTCCCATCGATTTTTCCTTCAGGTACTTTTGCTTGTCTTCTCTTTTTTTGGTTCTTCGTGTTCTTCTTTAAATAAGGGAGAGAGAGGGGGACACAAAGAGACAGAGAGAGAGAGAGAGAGAGAGAGAGAGCGAGACCTTCATCTCTTCACCCTCTTCCTTTTACGCCATGAACTCATTAGGAGCAAATAGACAGAATAAGGAGAGGAGCACACCATCTCTCTATCCTTCTTCGGCCTCTTGCTCCTACTTGAATCCATACCTTGCTACTTTGATAAACATAGAGTAGAGATAAAAACCTCAATCGGATCCACTTAATTTTTGAGAGAGAGTACAATCTTAATGTGCTATACTAACGACTCTTATATGAAAAGAAATATTATTCCCTCTTTTTTTTTCTTTCTTTCTTGCTTCCATGTCAGAAAGAAAGCATCTACAATGTGAGAGAATATGAGATTAAATTAATTGAGATATAGAGAGAGAATAGCTCAAAGTTGAAGTCATACAAGGAGCTATGCATCTTTATGATCTTTATGTTGTTTCTATAGTAAATAAGCTTGAATACCTTCATCCATATGGTGTTCAAGCAATAGACGTGCTAATAGAAATGACATCTATGGTGGTGCATAGAAAAATGATTATCATTGACAAACATATTTTCTATTGAGTATATATCAATCCTACATACAAATATATATTTGCTTGTGTGTGTAGAGGGAGAGAGAGATAATGAGATATAGAAAGGGGATGGATGAAGAAAATTCCTGCAAATAAGTAGTAATAACTTGGAGTCTAGTAGGCATCATAGATGATGTAGCTAACAATCCAAACACCTCGAGCATCGGTATAGGCATCCGTATGAGCATCAATATGAGCACTAGTATTTTCAACATTTATACTAACACTCATACCGATGTCTATACCACTGCCTACACCGGTGATACAATAGATTTGGAAAATAGCTTCATGATGAAACCTCAACCCAATGAGCATCCCTGAGCCATCACAACTTGATTCATACCTGCAATCTCAATCACACTCTAACTCTCACTCTCAATCACACTATATTTCTCTCACTTTTGACCTTCTCTCTCATGATGGAGAAAATCCTTCTTAAAATAGAGTTAACCATCCCCTCACCCTGAAGAAGTGTGGCAACTTCAAAATTTAGAAAAACTCTACTCGCCCCATGTTGCATGCAAAACATTATCGAAATCATGCATTTGTAGTAGTCAAGTGCTTTCTTTAGCAATATCAATACCAAAGTGGAACAAAAGCAACGAACGATATATTCAATATATCTTGTAAGAAATATAAATAAAGCCCAATAACTAAAAACTAGTGAGGTGCAATCCAAAGCCAAAAGTTTTGGACCATCAAAAGTAAAAAAATAAAAAAAATATAAATATTTTAATTATTGATAAATTTTAAAAAATAGAATTTTCTCCTTCTTTTGCTGTTTTTTTTTTGTTGAACGCATAGCCAAAACTAAAAAAATAAAAATGAAAAGAAAGAAGAAGAAAATTAAAATGAATAATAAATAATAATAAAAAATAAAAGAACCAAAATACAAAGAAAAAAAAAAAAAACAAAAAAAAAACAAAAAAAAAAAAAAAAAAAAAAAAAATATATATATATATATATATATATATATATATATATATATATATATATATATATATATATATATATATATATATATATATATATATATAAAAGAAAATAAACGGGGAAGGGGGGTGGCGAGGGTTGGGGCGGGGGGGAGGGGGGGGGAGGGCAGTGGGCAACCAACGAATCCCTGTTTTGTCTTGTAGTGACTTTAGACTAAAACAAAAATTTTAATTGGGGGGCCATACTTTCACTTTTGCGTACGCTACTGCTTCACATACCTTCGCATTTTCCTTTTAAGTCTTCACTTATGCACCTAAGAGAGGGCTCACCTGAACCTTCCAAAACACTTTAAAAGCACTTTGAGCCTTAAGGAAATTATAGAAATACCTCTACATCTTGCAACCCACTTTCTGCAATTTTACCCTTTGTGGACAATTAATGGTGCACTACCTGTGCACTTTGAAACTTGAACTTTGAACACTTTGACTTTGCCCCTATTGACTTTTACCTTGACCTTGTTGACTTTGATTGCTTTGACTTTGATGTTTTGACTTTGATAACAACTGACTTTGATTGTAGTTGACTTTGACCAATATGACTTTTATGGGCTCAATAGTTGCCCATCACCTAATGTGCTCTCCGTCCTAGAGCTATAGCCAAAACTCTGAGCAGATATGACACCATGATTCTTGTGCTACAAAATCTGCAAAAGGACACTTGAGGAGCTACCAAGTCCACCAAGAGCAGGAGAGAACAAGCACCAGATAAGAACCCAGAAGTGGAATTTTTGCATGGAAAAGCAAAGGAGAGCAGTGGGAGGGTAGAAAGGAGGGGGAAGGGAGGGCTGAGGGGGCTCAGATGGATAGTGCAGGGAGGGGTAAGGATGTGATTGGGCAGAAGGGTAAGGGGAGGGTGAGGGAGTAGGATTACGGGGTATGGAGAGGGTCAGAATGATAAAAAATTAGAGCTAAATAGGGTGCATATGGGAAAATGTGCAACATATGGTGAAATAAGGTGAGAATAAACAATGCGGACCATGTGTTTAAATAAAAACACGTGATAAATGTGCTCAAAACATGTGGGTTTTGACAAAAAATCCAAGAAAATATGGAATTTTGGAAAAATTAAGTCAAAAAATGAATCTAGAGGTTCCAAAATACATGAAAATGACCCCACTTTTGAAAAAAATTGCCATTCGAGGTATGATCCAAAGCCAAAAGCTTTGGATCATAAAAAATAAAAAAATAGAGAAAAAATATAAATATATAAATTAAAGAAATATATGAGGGGGGGTCCAGGCGGGGATAGGGGTTGGGGTTGGGGGGGGGGCAAGGATATATATATATATATATATATATATATATATATATATATATATATATATATATATATATATATATATATATATATATATATATATATATATATATATATATATGTATGTATGTATGTATGTATGTATGTATGTATGTATGTATACGTATGTGAATATGCATATAACAAAATTTAATAGTTAGCTAACTAGTTAGTCAACTAGTTAGTTAACTAATTAGTCATCATGCATACTAATGTTAACTTATAACTAATACACTATATATCTATAGTAACCTAACACATAAACATAAACACATAAACATAAACACATAAACATCTTATAAATTAATTACATAGATATTACTTATCTTTTTAACTTATATTACATTTAATTTTATTAACTATAAATAAATATAAATATCAAAGCCACCTATTAAATATAAAACTTGTTAATTATACATGTTCTTTAACCAATTTAGGCATTTTAGGATAAGGAAAAATAAACTTTATTACTTAAAATGCACATTTAATATAGATCTAATCACTTAGAAAAATCCTTTATTATACCCATGTTTAGGTAGGTAAAATTTCATAAATTCTTAGACAGAGGTGCACACATATGTATCTTTTAATATTCATATACAAATACATACATATGGCATAAAATCCACATTTTCATTCACTCTCATAGACATATGAACACATACACCATTGAGTACATTTCACATATATATAGATACTCAACTCTAGAAACATTGGCACATATAACCAAAGTTGAATTCACCTTTATTCTCTACTAGATGTACTTTTATGATCATTATACACATGTTCTCATAAACATACAATAACATAAAGTGAGGAATTAAATTAAGGGTTCAGTTAATCCTCCATTTTGGATATATTTTCATCTTTATCTTGCACTATCTAAGAGAAACAATTAGTGCATTAAAAAATATGTGAGAAAAATATCAAATAATCAACTTTGAATCATAATATTTTTATTTATCCATATGTGAATTAAAGTGAGGAAACCCTTCCGACATCTACCCCCATCAAACGTGCACATCGTCCTGATGGGCCAACGTGCAGATTCAAGTGGAACATACCAAATTCTTTTTAAATAAACTTTAAAATTTCAAAGTTTTATGTTATCATGTATATGATATCTTTGTGCAATTAAAAAGATTAGCACAAATCTTCTAGAAAACAAAGTAGATATAAGTCATATATATATCATGTTATATCTTTGTATCCACATTTAAACAAGCATTTATAGGAGTAAACCATATGTGTCATAGTCCTTCTCTTCATGTAACTTTCTTGGAATAAGTAACTTATCCTGCATAGCAGCATATACAAAACTTTTTCATCAGTTAATAGAATTATTTGACTCCTACTTTTATTACCTATGGCAAATTTCTTCTTTATTTTTTCATTTCATTTTTTTTCTTGCTTTATTACTTCATGCCAACCCAGCTCTGTATTTATTTATTTAACAAATCGGCCTATACCAAAATTGGGTGCGAGACCTGGACTTGTCCACCTGGCCAAGTTTATTCCACTTGTCTGCGAACCTGGCAGAGCACAAGACAAAACTTCCACACGACAAATTTGGAAGCGTTTCACGAGGGCCGGTGGATCAAGTCAACGCTAGTAGTCAATTGCAAATCCCTAGTCACCGTATCCTTACGAGTTTGGAAATAAACTATTCATCGGTTCAAACGTATATATTTATAGATAATGTTGGTAAAGAGAATTAAAGCATCATATGGACTGTACTTCGATAAATTAAGAACAAAAGTAGAATATCAAACATAAAACTAGAATATAACAAAAGGCATGTTTATTCTTCGAACATCCAAGTTTGATCTACATGATTTCTTCCATCTCAGGTTCTTGTTTTCAACTTGGTTCTTTTACAAAAAATACTTAGGATACGAATTTCTCTTAATCACATTGTAAATCATGCGTGGTTATATAATCATGATCATTCGGATATTTTCTCATGCATTCTTCTCAATAGCTACTTAGAAAAAAAAATCAAATTAATGAAATAGTGCCAATGAGAAGTTTGGATACTAAGTTGAATATGTCTCCATAATTTTCTATATAAGATGAAAAGACCATGCAATAAAAACTACAAGAGTTTTAGATTGTGTTTCAAAAAGAAATCACTCTTGACACTTAGCTTCTTTTATGTGCAAGTGAACAATTATAGTCCATTCATTGTGCAGAAGACTGTTTCTGAAAAGCTCTATTGTTGACCTCTATTACAAAGTCATAGGTCGAGCCCGTATAGATGTTTTTGAAAGTATTAGAGCTACAATTTAGAGATGTTGATATTAAACTCTAATTAGAAGTGTAGTGGATGATTTCCCCTATGTGGCTACGAATACAGAATTTGCTTCTCTAATAAATTCGGCTCCTTGCCTAGTTGTATGATGAATACTACGTGTGACAATGTAATTTAGGAGAATTTAACTTGAGAGAGGACGTAGACGCCAAGATTCTATTGACCTTACAATGTGCAGATCTTCTTATGTCGTCCGGAGTAGTGCTTAAATGATAGCCTGTACAGGATTACCTTTTATAGTGCCTATACATCAAGCCAATTTGTTTCTACACATCATAAGTGATTTGTCAAAATTGAATTCTACAGTTCAAAGAGTTTAGCCGATGCACAAATCCAATTCAAATAATCAAATTTGTTTTAAGATAGCAAAGACTCTTTACATTCAATATGCAAACAAAGCGTAATCTTAATCTGAATGCAAAACTCTTAAAAACTCATGAACTGTTGTTCTATTAAAAAATTCTGCCAATAAAAGTATATTCCTGTATTATTACAATCAATAGCATCGGAATTACCAAAGAAAGTCGAATCAATGTCTCAGAGATAGTGCTCCTCACAGCATCGGTGCAATTAGAAGCTTGCCAGAGATAATCTCAAGGTAATCTGAACAGCCGTTCTCATCATCCGCATAGGAGAAGAAAAGCTCCCAGATAATAGTTCCACTTTTATATTTATTAAATCATGCAACATCGTCTCTCCCCGTCAGATGTGCTTGATTGAGCATTGACAGATGAACCATCAAACCGTAGATTTGATGTCAGATCAATCTGAACCTTCCCTTCAGAGCATTGTTAGATTATCAGAACATCAGTTTCGTAATAATATTGTCATAATTACTTCATAACGTCAGAACATCTAGTGTCAAAAACTCTGTCCAAACTCAAGAGCACGTGAAAGCAGTAAAAACATCAAACTACAATCATTATTAGAGCTTAAACATCAGAAACGCATAAGAATAATATAAAAAATATATATAATCATCAAAAACATATAAGAGAAATATCGTAGATTTGTGTTAGCAATCGATTATAGCTGTTTACAGTCAATGGAACGCTCTTATTAACCGCAAAATTTCATAGCAAGTCGTGATATCATATTAGAGACTGAGCTAGAGAGTATTAGAGCCCTATCATATCCCTCCGAAACTCTCCGCGTTGTCTCTCTTCGCATGTCAGCAGTGAGCACAATTATAAATTCATCATGAAGGTCATACAAAGCAGCAGAGAAATGCGCAACATGGAGATGGAGAACACATATAGGATGCACAAAATGAGAACACTCTTTCTTCAATATGTCAGATTAATAAACATTAAATCGACCTTCTGTTGACGTATTTAGCAGAGATTCTCCTCTGCGCTACATATCAATTGTATCATTTCCTTCTTCTGCACCATCCGTGAGACTTGAACAAGATTAATCCTTAAGCCATCATGTAGAAACAAAAACCTGCAACACCCCCTCCTCAGTTCTTCAACCTTGTCTACCCACATCTGATGATTGTTTCCTCTATACACGTAGCAGTTCCGAGATGGCGTCGTCTGAGAGATGGTCTTAGCTTGTGTCCCTGTATGTGGACACAGAGCTTCGGTTATAGATGATAGCATCTATTCTTGATGAATTAAGCACGTACCTGCAGAAAACCATCCCACCTTCAGAAATCATACAGACACAGACACACACACACACACACACACACACACACACACACACACATATATATATATATATATATATATATATATATATATATATATATATATATATATATATATATATATATATATATATATATATATATATATATATATACGTGAATATGCATATAACCAAATTTAATATTTAGTTAACTAGTTAGTCAAGTAGTTAGTTATTTAATTAGTCATCATGCATACTAATGTTAACTAATAACTAACACACTATATATCTATAGTAAACTAACAAATAAACATATATAGAAAAAAATACACGTAGAACTCTTATTACATTAAATATTATATTTTATCTATTTACTTAATATTGTTTCTTTTAACTTATAAATTAATTACATAGATATTACTTATCTTTTTAACTTATATTATATTTAATTTTATTAACTATAAATAAACATAAATATCAATGCCACCTATAAAATATAAAACTTGCTTATTATACATGTTCTTTAAACAATTTAGGCATTTTGGGATAAGGACAAATAAACTTTACTACTTAAAATGCACATTCAATATAGATCTAATCACTTAGAACAATCCTTTATTATACCCATGTTTAGGTAGGTAAAATTTCATAAATTCTTAGACACAGATGCACACATATGTATCTTTTAATATTCATATACAAATACATACATATGGCATAAAATCCACATTATCATTCACTCTCATAGACATATGAACACATACACCATTGAGTACATTTCACATATATATAGATACTCAACTCTAGAAACAGTGGCACATATAACCAAACTTAAATTCTCCTTTATTCTCTCCTAGATGTACTTTTATAATGATATACACATGTTCTCATAAACATAAAATAATATGAAGTGAGGAATTAAATTGAGGGTTCAATTAATCCTTCATTTTGAATATATTTTCATCTTTTTCCTGCAGATATCCAAGAGAAAGGATTAATGCATTAAAAAATATGTGAGAGAAATATCAACTAATCAACTTTGAATCAAAATGTTTTTTATTTATCCATATGTGAATTAAAGTGAGGAAATCCTTCTGACATTTGCCCCCACCAAAGTTGCACATCATCCAGATGGGCCAACGTGTAGATTCAAGTGGAACATTTCAAATTCTTTGTAAATAAATTTTAAATTTTCAAAGTTTTATGTTATCATGTATTCATACATCTTTCTGCAATTAAAAAGATTAGTACAAATCTTCTAAAAAACAAGTAGATATAAGTCATATAAATACCATGTTATATCTTTGAATCCACATTTAAACAAGCATTTATAGGAATAAACCATAAATGTCATAGTCCTTCTCTTCTTGTAACTTGCTTGGAATAAGTAACTTATCCTACATAGCAGCATATACAAAACTTTTTCATCAGTTAATAGAATTATTTGACTCCTACTTTTATTACCTATGGTCTAACTCTCCATGCACTTCTTCTTTATTTTTCATTTCATTTTTTTCATGCTTTATTACTTCATCCCAGCTTAGCTCTTTATTTATTTTTTAAAAAAATCGGCATATACCGAAATTGGGTGCGACTCCTCAACTTGTCCACCTAGCCAAGTTTATTCCAGTTTTCTACCAACCTGGCATAGCACACAACAAAACTTCCACATGACAAATGTGGAAGCATTTCGCGACGTTCGGTGGATCAAGTCAACCATCTCACTAATGGCACACACCGGGTGCTTTATCCAAGCTCGGGTGCTATCAGGAGACTCAAAGAACAATATATAAATTCATAACGAAGGCTAGTAGTGAATTGCAAATCCCTAGTCACCGTATCCTTACGAGTTTGGAAATAAACTATTCATCGGTTCAAACGTATATATTTATAGATACTGTTGGTAAAGAAAATTAAAGCATTGTATGGACTATACTTCGAAAAATTAAGAAAAAAAAAGTAGAATATCAAACATAAAACTAGAATATAACAGAATACATGTTTATTCTCTGCACTCTAGACATTTAACGAAATCAAGGTTAGTTTTTTTTCTGAACATCAAAGTTTGATCTACATGATTTCTTCCATCTCACGTTCTTGTTTTCAACTTGGTTCTTTTACAAAAAATACTTACGATACGAATTGCTCTTAAGCACATTGTAAATCATGCATGGTTATATACTCTTGATCATTTGAATATTTTTTGATGCATTCTTCTCAATATCTACTTAGAAAAAAAATCGAATTAATGAAATAGTGCCAATGAGAAGTTTGGATACTAAGTCGAATATGTCTTCATGATTTGCTATATAAAATGAAATTGGGTTATAGATGATAGCATCTATTCTTGATGAGTTAAGCACGTACCTGCACAAAACCATCCCCCCTTCAGAAATCATGCAGACACATATATATACGTATACGTACATGAATATGCATATAACAAAATTTAATAGTTAGTTAACTAGTTAGTCAACTAGTTGGTTAACTAATTAGTCATCATGCATACTATTGTTAACTAATAACTAACACACTATATATCTATAGTAACCTAACACATGAACATATTTAGAAAAAACACACGTAGAACTCTTATTACATTAAATATTTTATTTTATCTATTTACTTAATATTAATTCTTTTAACTTATAAATTAATTACATAGATATTACTTATCTTTTTAACTTATATTATATTTAATTTTATTAACTATAAATAAACATAAATATCAAAGCCATCTATAAAATATAAAACTTGTTAATTATACATGTTCTTTAAACAATTTAAGCATTTTAGGATAAGGAAAAATAAACTTTATTACTTAAAATGCAGCTTTAATATAGATCTAATCACTTAGAAAAATCCTTTATTATACCCATGTTTAGGTAGGTAAAATTTCATAAATTCTTAGACACAAATGCACACATATGTATCTTTTCATATTCATATACAAATACATACATGTGGCATAAAATCCACATTATCATTCACTCTCATAGACATTTGAACACATACACCATTACATTTCACATATATGTAGATACTCAACTCTAGAAACATTGGCACATATAACCAAACTTAAATTCTCCTTTATTCTCTCATAGATGTACTTTTATGATCATATACACATGTTCTCATAAACATACAATAGCATAAAGTGAGGATTTAAATTAAGGGTTCAATTAATCCTCCATTTTGAATATATTTTCATCTTTTTCTTGCAGGTATCTAAGAGAAAAGATTAGTGCATTAAAAAATATGTGAGAGAAATATCAACTAATCAACTTTGAATCAAAATATTTTTTTACTTATCCATATGTGAATTAAAGTGAGGAAATCCTTCTGACATCTGCCTCCACCAAACCTCCACATCGTCTCGATGCGCCAACCTGAAGATTCAAGTGGAACATATCAAATTCTTTGTAAATAAATTTTAAATTTTCAAAGTTTTATGTTATCATGTATTCATACATCTTTGTGCCATAAATATAAGTCATATAAGTATCCTGTTATAAGTCATATAAGTCAAAAAAAAGGTAGATAGGAAGTAGATATAAGTCATATAAATATCTTGTTATATCTTTGAATCCACATTTAAACAAGCATTTGAATAAACCATAAGTTTCATAGTCCTTCTCTTCATGTAACTTGCTTGGAATAAGTAACTTATCTTGCATAGCAGCATGTACAAAAACTTTTCATCAGTGAATAGAATTATTTGACTCCTACTTTTATTACCTATGGTCTAACTCTCCATTCATTTCTTCTTTATTTTTCATTTCATTTTTTTTTCTTGCTTTATTACTTCATCCCAACTCAGCTCTTTATTTATTTATTTAACAAATTAGCCTATACTAAAATTGGGTGCAAGACCTGGACTTGTCCACCCGGCCAAGTTTATTCCACTTGTCTGCCAACGTGGCAGAGCACACGACAAAACTTCCACACGCCAAATTTGGAAACATTAAGCGATGGTCAGTGGATCAAGTCAACCGTCTCGCCAACGGCGCACGCCGGGTGCTTTATGCAAGCTCAGGTGCTATGAGGAGACTCAAAGAACAATATATAAATTCATAAAAAATGCTAGTAGTCAATTGCAAATCCCTAGTCACCGTATCCTTACGGGTTTGAAACTAAACTATTCATCGGTTCAAACGTATATATTTATAGGTACTATTGGTAAAGAAAATTTAAGCATCATTTGGACTGTACTTCGATAAATTAAGAAGAAAAGTAGAATATCAAACATAAAACTACAATATAACAAAATACATGTTTATTCTCTACATTGCAAACATTTAACAAAATCAAGGTTAGGTTTTTTTTTTCGAACATCAAAGTTTGATCTACATGATTTCTTCAATCTCATGTTCTTGTTTTCAACTTGGTTATTTTACGAAAATACTTAAGATACGAATTGCTCTTAATCACATTGTAAATCATGCGTGGTTATATACTCTTGATCATTCGAATATTTCCGGATGCATTCTTTTCAATAGCTACTTAAAAAAAGTAGAATTAATGAAATAGTGCCAATGAGAAGTTTGGATACTAAGTATAATATGTCTCCATGATTTGCTATATAAAATGAAATTTAGTTACAAATGATAGCATCTATTCTTGATGAATTAAGCATGTAGCTGTAGAAAACCATCCCCCCTTCAGAAATCATACAGACACACACACACACACACACACACACACACACACACACACACATATATATATATATATATATATATATATATATATATATATATATATATATATATATATACGTGAATATGCAAATTTAATAGTTAGTTAACTAGTGAAATTTTATTTTCTTTTAAATTCATTTAGAGGTTAGATTTCATAAGGAATAAATAGTAAGATACAAAAATCCCACTTACTAATGGATAAAATTTTTAGCATATACATGTATTCATAATAAGGCTACCATTTCTTCCCAAAGCCTCCAATTCCAAAAGTTTCTATTTAATTATTTGAGTTAATTCATATAAATACAAGTTTCTCATGCATCAATCATGAAATATATCAGATATTTAACATCTTAAATTCTACTTGATTTCTTTTAAAAAAATTTGAACAAATCCTTTTAACTCATTCAGTAATGTAGTGCATATACACAAAATCAAAAAAATCTTCTATTAAAACTTTTTCACCTGATTGTTTTCATGCATCTTTTAGGTGGCGTGTCATCCATACATTTCTTCATTTGCCTGGATTTTAGGCATCATCTTCTATCTTCAATCTCCAAATTTTATCAAAAGTCTTCAATAAAATTCCTGTTGACAATCATAATCTTCAAACTACAAGTTAAGTAGCTTTCATCACTCATCATTTTTCATCAAACTTGTCATCACATCATCATCATATTTGGCCATCATAATACTGGTAAAAGAAAATCATATTATTAATCATATATATCATCATGATTTGGTATAAAAACTCATAGTATATTTATCATGGAAAATTCTTATATTTTCTTAATAAAGAAAAAATCATTAAAAAAAAGTCAAATAGTTTCATTAAAAATAAGAATTTCATATCGTGATAAAGAAAAGTGAAAGCAATTAACACATATACCCTTTGAAAGCAAAGATTTTTCATCAATTATTAATACATATTTCAATCATAGGAAAGTATTTAGAAGAATTTTCATTAAATATTCATCAAGCATCAATGTTTCATACTTTTGCATCATAAATTTGGTAAACAACAAACTCATAATAAAAAATTCATAGATATAAAAAACCACAAGAAAATTATTCTATAGAATTCTTTTTCCTTTTATTCATAAGTTTGGAAGAGTTTTTAGTATTTTGCATAATGTTCAAAATAGCCTCTTGTACCCATTTCCCAATATTTTTATCATTATCCATTTTAGAATAAACAATTTTATCATATGTTTGAAATTTGAATTCATCAAACGTATCTTGATCACAACCATTCTCATTCTCTAAGATTTTAAGTTCACCATTCAAAATATATATGTCTTCTCTTTAATCAACTTTTATTGATTTTTGAGCTTCATTCCATCATTCTTTATATTTACACATTCATCTTTATCAATCCTTTTCAATGTACTTTGACCATCCTTTTTATCAAGACATTTAGTTTCATAATCAGTGTTACTTATAAATTTTGGTTTTCGAAGATCATTATTAAAGTATGTATAGTGCCAATGAGAAGTTTGGATACTAAGTCGAATATGTCTCCATGATTTGCTGTATAAAATGAAATTCGGTTATAGATGATGGCATCTATTCTTGATGAATTAAGCACCTACCTGCAGAAAACCATCCTCCCTTCAGAAATCATACGGACACACACACACACACACACACACACACACACACACACACACACACATATATATATATATATATATATATATCTATATATATATATATATATATATATATATATATATATATATATATATATATATATATATATATATACGTATGTGAATATGCATATAACCAAACTTAATAGTTAGTTAACTAGTTAGTCAACTAGTTAGCTAACTAATTAGTCATCATGCATACTAATGTTAAGTAATAACTAACACACTATATATCTATAGTAAACTAACACATTAAATATGCACATGTAGAACTCTTATTACATTAAATATTATATTTTATCTATTTAATTAATATTGTTTCTTTTAACTTATAAATTAATTACATAGATATTACTTATCTTTTTATCTTATATTATATTTAATTTTATTAACTATAAATAAACATAAATATCAAAGCCACCTATAAAATATAAAACTTGTTAATTATACATTTTCTTTAAACAATTAGGTATTTTAGGATAAGGACAAATAAACTTTATTAGTTAAAATGCACATTTAATATAGATCTCATCACTTAGAACAATCCTTTATTATACCCATGTTTAGGTAGGTAAAAGTTCATAAATTCTTAGACACAGATGCACACATATGTATCTTTTAATATTCATATAAAAATACATACATATGGCATAAAATCCACATTATCATTCACTCTCATAGACATATGAACACATCACCATTGAGTACATTTCACATATATATAGATATTCAACTCTAAAAACATTGGCACATATAACCAAACTTAAATTCTCCTTTATTCTCTCCTAGATGTACTTTTATCATCATATACACATGTTCTCATAAACATACAATAGGACGAAGTGAGGAATTAAAGTAAGGGCTCAATTAATCCTCCATTTTGAATATATTTTCATCTTTTTCCTACAGGTTATCCAAGAGAAAAGATTAGTGCATTAAAAAATATGTGAGAGAAATATCAACTAATCAATTTTGAATCAAAATATTTTTTATTTATCCATATGTGAATTAAAGTGAGAAAATCCTTCCGACAACGTGCATAGTAGCTATAGTATACATGTAGTAAGGACGTGGACTAGTATTGAATGGTGTATGTATTCTTGTTTGTAGGGATAGGTAAGTATTTTCTTGCAGGTTTTGTGAGGAAACAATAAGAAATTTGTCAGGCTATGTAGTCCCCTTTGGTCTATTTGTAGTTAGATTGTGCCTCTTGGCACCATTATTGCGGAAATTGCTTGTCGATTATTTGATATAATTTTTTTGACTCTCAAAATTATGTCCTTATGCTACCATTTTATCCAAAATTTACTATGCATATGAATTAAAGAATACAAAACCTACCAAAATTTTATTTTTTCTTCATTTTTGATTGAGAAAAGTCTTGTGATTTATTTGTTTCCCATTGCCACCTATTTACTTTAGGTTTATATAGAGTGTACTATTTGAAAGCCACAAAAACATAAAAAATAAAACTAAAAAATAGTAAAAACATTAATTGAACATCACCATCATCTAGTATTGACTGAAATAAATCACTATCAAAAGGCCTATGAAAATACTCTATGCTCTTACAATCACACACTCGTACTCCAACTGCACTCCCTAGTTGAACAATGCCCAATTTTGTATCAATCTATAGAAAGTTGAGCACCACTTCAAGGACGTTCAAGGAGTATGACTGAATACCACTCATCTATGCCCATGCCCATCTTGACTTGGTTCACATGCTCTCAAACCTTTTGTGTCTCCTTCCTACCTTCATCTTGTGTGCCACCATTTTATATTGTGTTTTTGCAACTTTCCATCTTAAATTATGTATGGGAGAAAAGATGGTATCTGATTTCACCTCGATAAGGACAACGAAGGTCTTAAGTTTGGGGATGCGATGGATATTTTCCCATTTGTAACGGCCACATGACTGGTTAAGAATTTGTAGGTTTTATAGATGGTAAACAAGAATTTTCTATTTAAGTATGGGAGTAAGTAAACATGTGGCACATCATTGATAGATTGGGAGATATCTATTGGGATACATAAATATAGACCATCTACCTCATGTCATATCCTCACTCTTAAAACCTTCAAGAAGTATACATTCTTGAATTTGAGGAGTAGTTTAATGCGGAGAGGGTTCCTATAAAACATGTGATGCATGATGCAAGTGTGGATTCATTGATGAAATAAGTTCTTCATTATCCTTTTATTGTCTTTTGAGTTATCTACTACTCACCTTTTAACGTTGCTATCTGCCCTGCAACATGAAGGGGTATGCAAGCAGCGGATTTCGGAGGGCCAAATTCTTCCTGAGGAGGACATTTCACATGCGCAACTTTCTAGCTCAGGCATGCTTTGATGCCATTGTTTGATTGTGTATTGCTTTGGGTTGGAATCCTAACCAATTTCTATGCCTTTTTAGTAATTACTTAGAAAAGATAACCTACAAGTAATTAAGGAGATGTCCTTGAACTGTCTATACATATTTGAACATTACTCTGTAATCAGCCCAAAATTGACGATATTTCTCACAAATGGGTTTTTAACTTACCGTTGAACTTTTTCTTGCCGACAACTAATTGCAAGGATCTGAGTACTCCATTCTTGTGAACAAGGGCTTTTTCTTGCGCTTTGGTAGGAAAATCGATGCCGACAACTAATTGCAAGGATCTGTAAAATGCGATTCTAGCTTTACTTTCCATGCACACTTGAATGCTCCAATTTTTTCTTAAATTCACCCCATTCTTGTGAACAAGGGCATTGAACCATAGTCTCCAACCTTCTTTTGCCATGTATATCCAAATTAATTAGAGACCGCGATTGATTCTGGAATTAGACACAGCTAGATTACATGTAACACCAGTAAACCAATGTCATTTTTAAATATAACTGCTCTCTTCACAGTTAAAGGAAGGGTGAAACTGAAAAACCAAATAAATTAGGACTAAGATTCATAGCCCTTACAGACGAATAACATGCACCGACTAGATCTTATGGTTATCTGAAAATTGAATTTCTCCGGTAGACGGGAATCTTGAATGTATTATTAAATGCATATAGCGTACAAAATACATTGAAATTGGAAGGCTGTTTCGTTTGATTCCATATAACTAAACAGAAGTAGGAAATCGGTATTTCAGTTATAAATGAATGCCAAGTATATTTGTTTATATTTCTTGAGGACGCATATGATTTGATTTGACTCGTTTTTTAAGATGACGATACTTTAAAACATATGCCACTATTTGTTTGCCATTTTTCCCATTATCAAGTATGATCATAGCCTCGAGTCATGAAGTGACATGCAAATAAGTAAGGTTACGTAGGCCGACAAATAATTGCAAGGACACTTACACTTGAATGCTCCTATTGATCCTTAGATTCATCCCATTGTTATGAACAAGCGCACTAAGTTTCATAGCCCTTACAGATGGATAAGACGCACCGACTAAATATTATGGTTATATGGAAATTGTAATTTGGTTCAATTGTAAGAAATCTCTTTGTTTTAGTTGGCAGTTGAAATATAAATGAGTACGAAGTAGATCTGTTTATATTTCTTTAGGTAGAGTAAGGGAAGAGAGCAAGTTGTGGACAAAGAACTACAGCAGAATCTAACGAATGGGAGTACTAATGTACAACGAAGTACAGCAGATGATTTGGTCTCATCACGAATGACTAGTTTTTGGTGATGACGAAACTTTACTGACTATTCAACATAATTGCTTAATCTTTGTTCACTGTCAAAGACAAGGTCAAACTTAAAATAGTTTTTTCCTGAATTGTCGTCTTCTTCTTCATGGGCATTAGAATTGTCTTCTTCTTCTTCATGGGAATTAGGAGATTTTAGCTGCCGACAGCAAAGTCAAAAGGGAGTATCACAGAGGATTAGGAATTAATCCTTAGCCATGGATTTTGGGGCAAGTGATTAGCCTATCATACTCCTAATCTGTAGATCATGAGTTCAATTCCTACAATTGGTATCAAAGTGTCATACATTGATCCACATGGATCATGAAATTGGTCCATAGGGATCATTCTATGTGTGTGAGGGACAAGGGCTAGCTAGCCGAGGTCCCAAGTTCACGGGATACCCTAAGGTACTCGGTAGTAATGGGGATGAGTATTGCATGATGACGACATGGCCGCACTAGACCATTCCACATCATTGTTACTTTTGGAATAGAAGAGGTTATATATGGATGGGAGGAGAGTCACACACATCATTCAAGTCTGTGCTTACCATTGGTATCAGAGCAAAAGATTTCTTGACATAAGTTTTCTTTCGCGTGATTTTTTTTCAACCTTTTTTTGTTTTTCCCAAATCATCTTCTTCTTGGCGGGTTTTTTACGCTTTTAGCCTTTGGGAGCAAAGACAAAAGGGAGTATGAAGGAGCCCAATAGGAACCCTCTTTCATGACTAGTCAGGTGCATCGATGCTAACCCACTTGCAGGTATCTTCCCCATCCTTTGTCGTCACTGCTCGTGCATGCTTAGGCACTCCTCATAGCCGAGAGTGATAGCGAGAGAGCTTTCACCCCTACCTACTTCTTCTTCTGAAGAAGAGGTATGCTTGAAGCTTATTTTGTATTCCTTTTTGGCAGCTTCACCAACCTATGTGGGAAAATACACACCTTTTGTGTTCATCCCTAAGGCTAAAGATGATGCTAGAGAAGTCCAAAAGCACCATTTTCTTTTTGAGTCTCTTTTGAATCCATAACTTAGAGAGGATTAGGAAGTAACCCTTATCCATGGCTTTCGGGGAAAGTGGTTAGCCCATCATACTCCTAGTAGCTAGATCATGAGTTCAATTCCTACAATTGGTATGAAAATGTCAGACATTGATCCATAGGGATCATGACATTCGTCCATAGGGATCATTCTATGTGTGTGAGGGACAAGGGCTATCTAGCCAAGGTCCATGGTTTAGGGGATACCCTAAGGTACTCGGTAGTAATGGGGATGTGTGTTGCATGATGGCGACATGGCTGCACTAGACCATTCCACATCATTGCTATTCTTCGAATACAAGAGGTTATATATGGATGGGAGGAGAGTCACACACACATCATTCAAGTCTTTGATTACAATTGGTATCAAAGCAAAATATTTGTTGACATAAGTTTTCTTTAATGTGGTTGTTTTTCAACCGTTTTGTGTTTTTCGCAAATCATCTTCTTGTTCTTCTTCGTGGGCATTTGGAGCTTTTAGCTATCAGAAATAGAGACAAAAGCGAGTACTAGGGAGCCCCATAGGACCACCCTCTAATGAATAGTTAGGTGCATCCATGGTCACCCGCTTGGAGATACCTGCCCAATCGTCTGTAGTCACTGCTCGTGCATGCTTAGGCACTCCTCACAGCCCACAGTGATAGAGAGAGAGCTTTCACCCCTACCTACTTCTTGTTATGAAGAAGATGTATGCTTGAAGCTTATTTTGTATTCCATTTTGGGTGCTTCACCAACCTAGGTGGGAAAATACCAACTTTTTATGTGCATCCCTAAGGCGGAAGATGATGCTACAAAAGTCTAGAAGCACCCTAACTTGGGCTTATCTCCTGCAAATATAGAGCTCTTTGTTCCTCTAAATCTCTTTCAGATCTCTTCCCATAGAGTGGCTACAAGCCATACTTTGACTTCAATATTAGTCATCTTCAAAGATCAGACCAACTATCGGGAGAGTCTTGGAAAGCTATTTGGAAGGCAGGGGGACCATCCTTAGCACCTATGCACACCTACATATTACCTCTTGGGCCTTTAGATAAGTTTGTTACTTAATATGCAATATTACCTTCTTTTTGCTTTATATTGCATATGGAAATTGCACATTTTCATAGTAGGTATAGTATATGTATAGTAAGGGCATGGACTAGTATTGTACTCTGCATGTATTCTTGTTTGCATAGATAGGTAAGTATTTTCTTGCAAGTTTTGTGAGGAAATAAAAAGAAATTCCTCAGGGTGTGTAATCCCCTTTGGTCTATTTGTAGTAAGATTGTGCCTTTTGGCTTCATTATTGCAAAAATTGCTTCTCAAATACTTGCCATTATTTTTTTTTTCAAAATTGCACTCTTATGCTACCAAAATTTTTCAAAATCTAGTATGCATATGCAGTAAAGAATACAAAACATACTAAAAAATTTTGTTTATTTATTTTTTATTAGGAAAGGCTTGTGATTTGTTTCTTTTCTACTGCAACCTATTTACTTTAGGTTTACATAGAGTGTCCTATTTGAAAACCACAAAAAATTAAAAAATAAAAATTGAAAACTAGTAAAAACATTAATTGACCATCACCATCATCTAGTAGACTCAAGACCATCATCCCCTTCTAAGAGAGATACACTCATGGAGGAGCACCCCATAGATCCCATTCACACCATGAGTAATAGGAGTATCAATTTAGAGAGACCACTCCATGATATCTTAGAGCACGTGCGTGATTCCAAGAAAGATGGAGATATGTTAGAGCCTTATTTTCCAAGGATAGATGTAAATGCTCTAGACGAGTCTCTAGCTCGAGAAGTCCTTAGAGATAGCATCCTAGTCAGAGAGGCCGGATGGTTGCTTAAGAACCTAAAGCCAACTAGATATCATGGTTTGACTAGTGCTAGGATTGTTGATGTTGTTGAGTAGTGGCTTGGAAAGTGGGACTAGTGCTTCCACTTGTGTCGTATTATGGAAGATAGGCACAAGATTAAGCTATCCATGTATAACCTTATGGTCATTTCCCATAGGTGGTGGTGTAAGATAGACCAAGATAAGAAGGAACCCAAGACTTGGGATCAACTCAAGGTCTTGTTCTATAATAATTTTGCATCACCTACTGAGAGGTCTAGATATAGACCTGGTTCATCATTAGTCAAAAGAATTAGAAAGTTCAGGAGTACACCAATAAGTATAGATAGGTGCTTGTTAAAGTGCATGATACTAACATAGAGTTTCTCCAAGTCCACAAGTTCATCTTGGGACTTAGGGAAACTATTATACCATTGGTGAGGAAGAAGAGATTTCCCTCCTTGGCACATGCCATGGAGATGGTGTTAGTCGATGAGCACAGCCTTAGGAGCACATGCTTCCAGGGTAAAAGCTACTCATGGCCTATGGTAAGTTGATCATTCGACACACCTACTCTTGGTTTGATCAATGCACAACTTTCTAGAGAGGCTAAGCAGGTGCATATGATCAAGAGAGTTGGAGGAGGTTGTTGGAGTTAGAGGTCTACGGAAGCACGTGAACAACACAAGGAAGAAGAAGAAGCTTGAATCACAACACACAATATTCAATGTATTACCACTAGAATGTACAAAGATAAGTAGCCCCTTAGGGCAATAAGCGTATATACAAGCCGGGGGAAAAAACCTCCTAAAGAAGGAAAAAAGTGCCCGAGCGATCTAGAGTATTCACACACATCACTACCTAAATATATCAACAAATCCCCCTCCCTGGGAGTGATGCGTTGAACAAGCAGCTGGCACTTATGGATAAGGAAGTGCCAAACTATGTGGAAATCACATCATGAAAGGAAGTAAGCTCAAAGATTTGTGAAAATCTTCAAACTTCTCCCTAGGCAGAGCCTTCATGAAAAGGTTTGCAATGTTTTGTTGTGTGGCCACATATGCCAAGCTGATCTCTCGAGTAGAGAACCTCTCTCTAGCATAATGATAATGCACCTCAATGTGCTTAGTGCGATCATGGAACATAGGGTTCCTCGCAATAACCAATGTGCCCTAACTCTCAATGAAGATGGTGGTGGCAGAAGACTAACCAACACCCAAATCAGCCATAAGGCGTTTGAGCCACACACACTCAAGAGTCACTGTGAAAGCTAGCCCATACTCATCCTCACAACTGGAAGTGTGATTCTTCCTCAACCAAGATCTACATGAGCTACCAAGCATGAAGCAAATGCCACTAGTGGACACATGAGTATCATAGCAACTAGCCCAATGAGAGTCATAAAAAACATGCAAATCTAACGGTAGTGATCCCCCCCCTTGGGATAAAACAACCCAAGTAGCCAAGTACCACTCAAGTAGCAAAAGATGCGCTTAACCGCCTAACAATGCTTGACTCTTGGGCAATGCATAAACCATCTCATTTGTGAGATAGCATACTAAATATATGGCCGAGTAATGCATAAGTAAATCAAGCATCCAACAGCCTATTGATAGAGGACAACATCAAATGCATCTCTAGCATCATAGACTAAAGCTTAAACCTGTCTCCATAGGAGTGGCAATAGGCTTACAATCTTCAAGGCCAGAATGTTGCAATAATGTGTCAATATTTTGTTTGACACAAAGCCATTCCACTATCAACTTGCATAAACTGAATGCTCGAATAGTGATGCAAATGCCCTAAATTAGAAATCTCAAATGAGGCATGCAAATCAGCCTTAAAATCAGCAATATGCTTCTCAATAGGACTAGTGAGTAGCATGTCATCAGCATAGACAATAATGATCAAAAGCACATGATTAGCATGATTAACATATAAGGTGCTCTCAATTGCACTGTTCTCCAAAATATGTGCAATCAGATAGATGTATCTTCTCATACCAAGCACATGGTTCTTGCTTTAAACCATATAATGCCTTCTTTAACCTACACACCTGGCTTTCATGCCCTTTCTACACAAAGCCACGGGGCTGAAAAACATACACTTCTTCATGCAAGTCACCATTCAGAAATGTAGTTTTAATGTCCAACTGATGTACATTCCAACCATGATGGGCACCAAGTGAATAGATGCTCGGAACAGTAGTCATACAGCATGTAGGTGCAAAGCTCTCATCAAAATCAATGGCTCTTTCCTATGCATAACCCTTTGCAATAAGCCTAGCCTTATACCTGTCAACTATTCCATTAGGCTTACACTTTAGCTTGTAAACCCACTTAGTGCTACTGACGTTCTTTCTAGGAGGAAATTCACATAAAGACCAAGTACCGTTCTTCATTATAGCATCATATTCAGATTGCATAACAACCGTTCAATTTTTTGAATTTTGTGTTTCGTCAAATGAAATAAGCTCATTTTCATTACAAACACTAGATGCATCCATGGCATAGCAATCTGATGCAAAAGAGGCACTATGAGAGCCTGATCGAGTACGATATGATAAAGGTGCATCTAATTTACTGTCATGCAAAGTCTACACTAGCCATTTTGGCATAGTTTTTGCCTCCTCAATATCAGCTCTCTCATCAACAAGTGCATCATGTAAATCTACATCAGAAATGGGATGATTTGCATCATCACATGAAACCTCCAAAGGCTAAGAAGTTGCCTCATTAGGACGAGCACTAGACTCTCCACCTGTAAAAAGAGGCACCATACATGTCTTTGGACCTAACATATGTCTCCTTAGTACATGAAAGCAATGGCTGAATAGCATCTTCCACAAAAATAACATCACTGCTAACTAAAATGCATTTAGTTTGCGGATGATATAGATGATAGCCTTTACTTTCAGAACTCTACCCAACAAAAATACATTTGACTGCTTTACCATCCATTTTTTTGCGATGTTGTTTTTGTGCTAATGCATATACCAAACAACCAAAAACATGTTGATGAGCAATAGATGGCTTGCAATCATGCCAAGCCTCATATGAAGTGATAGACTACCGTGCTTTAGTGGGACACCTGTTAAGTACATATGTTACACACATGATAGCCTCAAGCCAGAAACTATGTGGTAAAGCCCGCCTCTTTACGATGCACCTTGCCATCTCCATGAGTGACATGTTCTTTCGTTCCGCAACTCCATTTTGTTGGGGTGTGTGTGGCACTGTACACTGGTGTTTTATCCCACATTTAGCCAAAAATGCATTTAAATGAGAAGACATATATTCCCCCCCTCGATTAGAATGGAGGGAGCCCATTTTACATGCTGATAGATTTTCAACCAAAACCAAAAAATATTTGAGACACATGAACACTTTGGACTTTGCCTTCAATGGGTATACCCATGCATGCGTGGAAAAATCATCGATGAAAGTCACAAAGTAAAGATAATTTCCAAAAGAAGGTGTCTCCATAGGACCATAGACATCACTATGTATAAGTTGTAATTTCTGAGTAGCCCGAACTAAATCATCTTTTGGAAAGGAGGAACGCTGCATTTTGCCCAAAATAGAGCCTTCACAAACATGTTTTCTAGGTGCCTTAAATTTGGGCAAAGAGGAAACCATTTCAGATTTCTACATGCATAGCAAACTAGCATAATTCAGATTAGCAAAGCATGCATGCCAAAGCTTTGCATCTGACATAGCCTAAGAATCATGTACTATAGATCTTTCATAGTCTATGAGGTTATACATTCCACGACATAAAATGCGAGAAGCAATAATAACATCGCCATTTGATAGATCATGAAGCCTACATTTGTCATCAACAAATTTCACAACCAAGACAATGTTGGCTAATGCAGAAACTGATAACAGATTTTTCTTGATCCCTCGCACAAACAAAGCATCTAACAAAGTAAAAGAACTACCATCAGCAATAGTCGAAATGATCTTACCAACTCCCATAACAGGATAAGAGGAGCTCTTGGCACATGTAACAGTATTCCTTCTAGGGGCAGGCTTGAGTAAAAAGAAGAAACTGCGTTGTGATGTAATATGTTTAGTTTCCACACTATCAAAGTACCAAACTTCAGATTCTACTGTAGACATGCAGTGCTCATGAGAAGATGGGTCAAAACTACAAACAGTAGTAAACACCCATTCTTCTTCCTGCACAAGATTAGCAAACTCTATTTTTGGTGTAGAGTCCTCTACAAAAACCATTTTAGCCTCTTTCTTCTTTGCCTCTTTAACAACCAATTTTGGAAATTTCTTTATGATATGAACATTTCCTTTAAAGTACTTGCAGAACGATTTCTGCTTTTCTGATTTCTTTTCATCTTTGTCTTCCCTCTTTGATTGTGTAGAATTAGCGGATTTTTGCTTACTAGTTGAAGAGCTCCATTTTCCTTTGCCCTTCTGACTAGCCAGGAAAGCTTGATCTAAAACACGCATAATGGACCTCTTCTACTTGGACCGATCTTCCTGCAACATAACAGAGACTAACTCCTCAAATGACATAGGATTTGGATTGCCTTTCATCATCAACCGAAGAGTAGAAGGAAAACTCTAATATGAATCATGACGACCATTCAGAAGGGTCTTCACAAGTAAGCTATCTAGTATAACCTCATTAGCAACAATCAATTGTTCCTTCAAGTCTTTGATCTTTGTTATAAAACTTTCCATAGAATCACCTTCATTCATGTGCTCACTCTCCAACTATTTTCGGAGGTAAGCAACAAGAGCCTCATTCCTAGCTTGGTACAATGTGGTAAGTGTATTTGAAGCATCCTTAGCTGTTCTACAAGAGAGAATGTGAGGAATAATGGAAAATTTGATAGACGAACCTATCAATTCATGTGCGTGGACATCTCTACATCCCAACAAATTTACTCTACAGTAGGTGCAATAGAAACTGCAACACGAATAGGAATATGTAGAATATCATCATCTTCGACACCTTCTGCATTAGCTTAAGTACCTACAGTTGTAAGAGTTGTAGGTGTGATAGGAAGGTTTTCAACACCCTACATAATGTTCCATAGTCCTTTTGTAACCAATACATGTCCCTTCATATAAGCCCACAACGAGTAGTTGGTACCATCCAACTTATCCTCAATAGCCAACATACGAAGTACATCACTGCTTTTAGCCATGGATGGTGACTAAAATACCTTCATGCAAAAAATTGAATGTATCTCAAAAAGTTGAACAAAACTACCTAGATGAGTTCTACTAAGCTTGTAGCAGACTTTGAGATGCTTATAATGGCAAACCAAAACACGTAAATACCTTTGGCACAAAAAGACAAAATAGCCTGCACAAGCCTAGCGATAGTGCATTTGGAGGCTGAAACGAGCTTAGATCATGATTTTTTATGCTCATCAAAATTCATGCGATTTTGAGACTGCAACCAGAGAGGTGTCGATGATGCCCTAGATGAAGCGGTGATGTGCTCTGATACCAATTGTTAGAGTTAGATGTTTGCGGAAGCATGCGAACAACACAAGGAAGAAGAATAAGCTTGGAGCACAACACACAATGCTGAATGTATTACCACTAGAATGAACAAAGATAAGTAGCCCATTATAGCAATAGGCATATGTACAAGCTGGGGGAAAAAACCTCCAAAAAAGGGAAAAAAGTGCCCCAATGGTCCTAGAGTGTTCACACACATCACTACCTAAATATATCAACAGAGGCAAGAGAAAAGTGTTTGCTCTCATTGAGAGGGCTTATAACCATTCTATACTTACCCCTCACTGCCTTGTGTTATACTATGGTTGTGTAGGGTAGCACCTATTTAAGGAGGCTCCGAAGAAAAAGAAGATAGAAGCCACCATATTCATAAATCCCACTCAGGTTGAGAGTGATGATGATGGCAAATTTGGAGATTACCCATCATCAATATCATTGCCCATAGTGGCCATGACAATTATGAAGAAGATCCCTATTGTGCCAAACACTAGGCTTTCATCACTGGCATAGAAAAGATATGAATTCCTAGATATAGAACTCATTTTGGCATGAGGGTAGTTGTGGTAGGATAGCCTGTCAAGGTACTCTTTGACACTGGGTTAACACATAATGTCATAAGCTCCCAACTAGTCAAGAGTTTACATCTAGAGAATGTGTTGTCAGAATATGCCTACATAGTAGAGTTAGTTGATGGGAAAGGTATTGAGACATGGGATCACTGAGTTGTTGATCGACCTATTCAGATCTAGCCTTATGAGGACAGATTGGATTTTGAAATAGTGACACTAGCACATTTCAATATAGTCCATAGTAAGAAGGGGCATGCTTGGAAGAGACCAATCATTGACTTTGCTTTGCATGTTTATCAGTTTATGCATGAGGGGAGGGGACTACTTATATGTGGAGAGCAAGATCTCTAAGAGATGCAATTGGTAAATGCTACCAAGTTGCTTAAGATAGATTGAACAAATAGCATAGAATCGAATAGGTACTGGAAGCGAGTCTGACTGCTTGGCCACCATTTGGAATGAGTTTGTAGGTGGAGAATGAAGTCTACAAGGTCATGGACAAGTACCTATAGAAAGGACTGATTAGACCCAACCATTCCTGGCCCCTTTGGAGCACCAGTTCTTCTTGTGAAGAAGAAAGATGGATCTTATAAGATGTGTGTCGATGATTAGATTACTATTATACATAGATATCCCAAGTTGAGGATAGATGATCTTTTAGATGCTCTAGGTGGAGCCTTTTTATTTAGTAACATAGATTTAAAAAGTGGCTACGATCAGATTAGAGTAAGAGATCATGATTAACATAAGATAGCTTTCAAGACCCATTTTGGGCATTATGAGTATTGATAACAGGCACCGACTAGATCTTTTGGTTATCTGAAAATTGTAATTTTTTGTTAGATGAGAATCTTGAATGTATTATTATTAAATGCATATAACATACAAAATAGATTAAAATTGGAAGGTTGTTTCGTTTGATTTCATACAACTAAACATAAGTAGGAAATCTATAAGTGTTTCTCGGTTTTTCTATTATAAATGAATGCCAAGTATATTGGTTTATATTTCTTCAGGTATAGTACTAAAGGGCTCACAAAGTACCACTGAATTTAGGGAAAGGACGCATATGATTAGGTTTTATCACGAGCTTCGTCGTAACAGTGGTTAACGATTCACTAGTTTTTTTATGATAACGAGACTTTAAAACATATGGCACTATTTGGTTTCCATGTTTCCCATTATCACGTATGATCATATCCTCGAGTCAAGAAGTTACATGCAAATAAGTAAGGCTACGTAAACAAGAGCTTTCAAAAAGTTTGAAAAAATAATATGGAATAGAGAACAAATATAAATTGGAACATCGATGCCATTTTTTTTTTTTGAGAGAACAAGAAGTTAATTAAAAATTGAAAGTATCAATGTACAGAGGGCAAGGTTATCCTCCACCTAAAACTAAATGGCCACCAATGATAAGGCCTATTATAGAAACAACACATGTAGGATGTCTGAAAACAATGGATGGCAGCATATCAAACAAGTCAGGCCTGCAAGATTACATGGCCAGAGAGCACAAAAAACTAGAAGCACAAATCCACCATATCAATTCGAGTGGTAGAGTACAATCTCAGGAGGCAAGCTCTCCATTTGCTAGGCCTGGTACTGCCCAAGTGCCTAGTGAGAGAGAACTCCTCATCAGAAGCCTCAACTATGTCAACAAGAGCTCTTAATCCCATAGTCTTCAATCCAGCAAGCATAAAGAAAATAGCAAAATCAGTGAGCTTTTTGTTGTTGAATATAGCTCCATTCCTACTCTTCCAAATACTCCTCAGAAGATTAGCTCTCTACATGTTCCATAACACAAAGTCAAATTTGTTGTACACTCTCAACAAGAGTTCTTTGTAACCAAGATAGAAGTTATACTTCTCACAAAAAGGCAAGAGGAATCTCCAAAAACCCTGAGCATGTTTACAATTGACAAAGAGGTGGGGGAGATCTTCCACACTACCACAAAAAATACAAACACCATTACTAATGTTTAACTTCTTGTCCTTCGCACCACATCACACATCATTGTGCAGTATAAGCCATAGGAGGAAGGAGTGGTTTATGTTCACAGGAAGGTGCCAGATGCACTGAAACTGATGAGACCATTCATGAGCATTCAAGTCAACTTTCTAGACCCTGTTAAGCTTGGGTAGCATCAAATTGGTTCTCCCCCTTCTGGATTTGAAGTTCTTTAGCATGTCTTGAGCAATGTCTTCCAACTTCTCCGGTTTCCTTTGAGTACTGAGATCAACCCTCCTGACCACAACCTTCCTATGCTTCAAGATGACCTACAAACAACCAGTCGAACATTGAGTATTCTATAAATGATCTTCAATAATGATTTCACCATTCAATGTGAAGTCCTTCCAGGTGTTGAAAAGCAATTTGGAGCATTTAGGCTCTCTAATCCCAAGAGAGCCATCATTCCATAGGGATAGCCATCCTATCTAGATGTTTGCCTCCAAGAAAAAGTCAAGATGATCAAACAATTTTTTATTTGGGCAACAAGACATTTTAACCTATGTCCAAGCTTGCCACATTCTCCAGCACAACAAAGAACCAACAGGGGAGTAATTGTGGGAAGCGACCAAAATATCCCATAAAGAATGATTCTTCCACACTTTGTTATCTGTCAAAGAAAAGTTCTTAACAGTTCTTTTCAATAGCCTATGGACCAAAAATCATCAAAACTTAGAGACCTAACTATCCACTGCAGCCAAGTTAGTAGTCATCTTAATAGGAAAAAATACCTCGAGACCCCCTTCCTTCTTAGGCAAGCAACACACTTTCCAAGCAACCTTAGAAAGATTGTTGCGTTCTAAGCAACCTCCCCACACGAACCTCTTGGCCAAACAAATTACTTGATAAATGCTTTTTATTAGGCACCGACCAGAACAGGTAGTAAACTAGGGAAGCAAGAATATAATGGTTAAGGCTCGAGGGTCGTGGTGAAGTCTCCTTTTCTAATGACTACATGAAGCTGTACTAGTGCACATTGATCAAGTCCTCTATGGAATAGTTAGGCTCTTTCAGTCTTACTCTGAGGGGTTAGCTCACCGCACTCTCCCCCTATGAGGGGAGGGATTTCAGTTTCAATGGCTATGAGTTGTCTTCCTTGTGAAGATGAAAGTGGACATTTCATGTCTCAAGTTCCTAGCACTCCGATTTTGACTTCTCAAGAAGGTTTCATTGCGAATGGGGAGTTCCCTCCTGGTTTTATCCCCATTCCAAGCCCCTTCAAGGAGGTCGGCTACTACGGTGTTGGTTCGGAGTTGTGGGGAAATGGAAGGATAGACGAGTCTCTTCTCAACCCGGGGCTCATCCCTCAGGTAAATACTTCTTTGCATACTGACTTGTCTCGTGTTGAGCAAGGCACGTCCTTTGCTGTTGTGTTGCTCGCTCGAAGTACCCAAGCGGGTGGTTCAAGCTTTCCCAAGCAAATTATAGGAGCATGTAAAGGTAAAAATCCTCTATACTTCACTCGGGACTGTTTCATTAAGGATATTAGCAATAGCACAGGCTATCAAGATGGTGCTACGCTAGTCATCGACAAAGGTTCATATGCTTAGTGGCAAAGCCATCTCTCGGAATGTGTTGTTATTGCGCTCTGTCATGGTCCCCATCCTCCTATGGATGTTTGAAACACTGGATAAACTCCAACTAGGAATCTAGGGGCTTATCATTGAGGCAAATTCAATACTTACCTAATGGTTACTTTTTATTCTGCTTTGATGATTCTATTTGTGCGCTTAGAGTTATCAATGAGGGCCAATGGATTATTCGTAATACACAAGTTTTGTTTCTCAAATAGTTTATGGGTTTTAACCCAAGAGGTAATAAACCCTCTCGAGTGCCGATTTGCATTGAGCTACTTGATTTGCCCATCGATTTCTATCAGTGGATTGAAGGGCTTTGTGGTCTGGTTGGGAAGCTTCTAGGTCAGCGACCTAGAGGCTCCATCAATCCCAAATGGGATCCGCAGATTCTTGTAGAAGTTGATATAAATAATCCTCTTAAGGACTCACTAAAAATCAATGACTCGGATGGTCGTCTTTTGCATGAACAGAAAGTGATCTACCAAAACTTGTCTAATGCTTGTTTCAAATGTAACACGATAGGTCACTAGGTGCATGATTACCCTCTCCTTAAAGCGGATAGTCCAAATTCATAAGTTAAAGAATCCGATGATTTTCTTGGTCATAAAGGTCCTGTTAATGTGGCTATCAAAAAACCTGTTGGAAAACAAAATAAGAAAAAGGATAGAATGTGGATTAACACTTATGATGTTTTATTAGAAGACATCTCTAACCCACTTTTTGTGTCTCATAAATGAGGTAAGGCAATTGATATTGTACCTCCTCGTGTTCTGTTTATAGCTGACACCAATTGTTTATAGGCTCATTATCTGGTTGTCCTACTGACAATGCTGATGTGGGCGATGAAGAAGGGTGGTACTTAGTTCAAAACAAGAAATCCTTTGTGTGGAAGGTGGGTGCTTCCACTACTAAGCTTGGGACTACCTCAGAGGCAAACATCGGTGAGGCCCCTATTGATTGCAAGTTCATTGATGAGCTCAAGTGATGGAGAGTGTTAATCTCCAAAAGAACAAGCTATTCTTGGTATTAGACCACCTCTAGACCAAGAATAACTTTAGACTCCACAGGATTTTGGAAATCCACTATCACATTACCAAGAAATTGATTAACTGTGAAGAAGTCATTTCTCTGAAAAGTCTGCTGCAGATTAATCACTCATTGACTAGTCATTTATGTAAAGTTTTTGATGAAACTTTGTAGGATGTATTGCATAGAGTTTGCGCAACTCCTCCAACTTAAATTTCTCAAAATGATTGAGTATAATCTGAGAATTAACTCAAACAATTTACCTGTGTCTCAAACTGCCTGTCTGTAATAGCGACTTTAACACCTGCAACTTCTTAGCAATGGTTCTCCCAAACTATAGCCCGTTTGGTGAAATGCTTTTAGCCATAAATAGCTTATCTCTCAACTTAAATTTTAAGCTATTACTTGTGTAAAACTTTACACTATGTGCTGAGAACTGATCATTTCTTTAATCACGAAATCTGCGCCTGTTTTAGAAGACACTTAGAACATTTCACATATGAATGTTCCTATGCAAAATTCTCTTAGCCTGATTGGACTTAGGTATGTTCAGAAGGATTTCTCAAAAGATTAACTACAGAAGTAGGAGACATCGAAACATCGGGCGCAAGATTTTTTTTGATTACTCAGAAAAATTACAACTACATTGAAGAGATAACTCAACTAACTTTTCATGTGTCCAATGACACTTTCTACCTCTCATTTCTCTCTTCCTATTCTCTATTCTATTTTCCCCGACTTTTTCAAAACCATTTATAGGCAAACATGTATAAACTTATGACTAATCAAAAATATAAGTAACCTATATCTGAACTAATGTACATATGTATACATAGCTTTGAATTTCTGAGTATGTCCTTCCTTCAAACTTCTGAATTTGTTCTCTTCTTAATTTCTTGACTTCATTTCTTCATTCAACCTTCAATTGATGATTGACATGCACCAACAGCTCCCCCTCAATCATTAATTGAGGTTTTTTTCTATATCTTCTTAATACCTGCCATATCCTTGAATCTCTGTAACTTTGGTCCATCTAGACTTTTTGTCATCATGTCTGCAAGTTGATCTTTTGTAGGAGTATGCATAACTTTAATTTCCTTATCAATGACCTTCTCTCTCAGAAAATGATATTGTATTTCAATATGCTTAGTTCTAGCATGAAACACATGATTTTCTGCCAAGTATAAAGAACTCATATTGTCTCCATAAATAATAGGAGTACCTTGAATCACATCAAAAACCTCCATAAGTGTCTTTAGCCATATTACCTCCTTTGCAGCTTCCACCATACCTTTATATTCTGCTTTTGTAGATGACAAAGCAACTGTATGTTGCTTCTTAGAACACCATGAAATCAATTTGTCTCCTACATAACACAAATATCCATGTGTTGATCTTCTATCATCCACATTACCTGCCCAATCTGCATCACTATATATCTTCACTCTTGTATCAGAAGTAAATCCATAATACAGTCCTTCTCTGAGTGTACCCTTGATGTACCTAAGTACTCTTTGTCCTGCAATCCAATGTTCCTTTCTAGGACAATGCATGAATTGTGAAAGCACACCAACTGCATATGACAAATCAGGCCTTGTTAATGTAGCATAAATCAAGCTACCAACCAAACTTTGATAGAGCTTCATGTCTCTGAATTCTTCCCTCCAAATCTAGACAATTTATGGTTCGCTTCCAATGGTGTAGGTGCAACCCTGCAATCTTCCATTTTAAATTTGGTTAGCAAATTTTTAAGATACCTTTCTTGGGTCACATATACTCCATGTTGAGTATATAAAATCTCCATTCCCAAGAAGAATGACAAGTTCCCCAAATCACTGATTTTGAACTCTTTCTCCATCTGCTTCTTGATCATTTGTATTCCTTTATCATCTCTTCCTGTAAGTATTATGTCATCAACATAAATACAAACATAAATGAATCCAACTTCACTTGCTTTGACTAGCAAGCGACTATCTGCCTTTGATGCTTGAAATCCAAGATCCTTCAAGAACTTTACAAGCCTATAATTCCATGCCCTTGGGGCCTGCTTTAATCCATACAAAGCTCTCTGGAGCTTACACACATAATTTGGACTCACTTGATCTTTGAACCCATCTGGTTGATCCATGTAAACTTCATCTGAAATGTAACCATTCAAAAAAGCATTTTTAACATCTAATTGAGACAATTTCCAACCTTTGCAAGCAGCAATTGCTATGAGTGTCCTGATTGTTGTCATCTTTAGCACAGGACTATAAGTCTCATCATAATCCACTCCATATGTCTGTGCATATCCTTTCACCACAAGTCTAGCTTTGTACCTAGACACACTTCCATCTGCAAATCTTTTTGTTTTGTAAACCCACTTACATCCAATAATTTTCTGGCTATTAGGTTTAGGAACCAGATCCCAAGTCTGATTCTCTATCAATGCATCATACTCCTCTTGCATGGCTTCTTCCCAATTTCTCTTGCCTTTGGCTTCATCATATGTAGATGGATCTTCATCTGCTTTTACCAAATAAGCATAATCTTTAGTAGTCAAGAATGAGGTGTCATAGTTATACCTTGTAGGTTGCCATTTGTGCCTAGATGACCTCCTAACTTCTGCACTTTTTGAAGTCTCTGGCTCATCACATTCTGGATCAAACATTGGATTCTCTTCAACTTCAACCTGTACTTCATTATTCTCATTTTCATCAAGTAATTGAATCTTTACTTTACCTTTCCTTTGATCCACTACTTCTTCAACATCTGCATGTATATTATATTTACCTGCATACCAAGTACCTTGCTCATCAAATGTAACATCCTTGGATACAAGGAATTGCTTTGTGGATGGACTCCACAACCTGTATCCCATTTGCTTATCATCATAACCAATGAATACATACTTTTCTGCCTTAGGCTCCAACTTATGCCTCAATTGAGATGGCACATATGCATATGCCAAGCATCCAAATATTCTGCAATGATCCAAGGTAGGTCTCTTACCCCACCAAGCTTCATATGGTTTCATACCTTGCAAGGCTTTACAAGGCAATCTATTGACCAAATATGTAGCTGTATTAACAGCTTCAGCCCACAAATAATTTGGGCAATTCTTCTCTTTCATCATGGACCTTGCAAATTCAACAAGTGTCTTGTTTCTTCTTTCTGCTACCCCATTTTGTTGAGGAGAGTACCTGCAAGTAACTTCTCTCTTTATACCTGCATTCCACAAGTAATTATTGAGTTCATTTGAAAAATACTCTCCCCCTCCATCTGACCTTAGTCTCTTCAATTTTTGACCTGTAATCCTTTCTGCATATGCATGATAGTGTTTAAATGTATTAAACACTTCTGACTTTTCTTTAATCACATAAATTGTGATCCATCTGGTAGCATCATCAACATATATAACATAATATCTTGAACCATTTATACTAAAGTCCTTTGAAGGACCCCACACATCTGTATGCACCAACTCAAGTCTTTCTGAATACATAAACCCATGCTTGGAATAAGGTTGCTTATGGGCCTTACCTAATTGACATGCCTCACATCTGTATGTCATGTGTTGACCTGCAATGTTAGGCAACCCAAGCACTGAATCATTGTTAATCATTTCTTTAATACCTCTCTCATTGAAATGTCCAAGCCTTTTATGCCAAAGATCCAATTCAGATACCTTCTACTCTCCATATGTGAACAT
Organism: Ceratopteris richardii; assembly: GCA_020310875.1. Taxonomy (NCBI): domain Eukaryota; kingdom Viridiplantae; phylum Streptophyta; class Polypodiopsida; order Polypodiales; family Pteridaceae; genus Ceratopteris; species Ceratopteris richardii. The sequence continues at coordinate 112,064,038 of CM035421.1, forward strand.
AGCATGTCCAACATTTCCTTGTACCTTCAATGTGAAAAGCCTCCCTTCCTTCTTTCCTGTACAACCTGTTTATACCCTTGACTAGGGTCTTCAACATAGACTCCATCATTGGTGAACCTTACCTCATATCCTTTTTCCACAATTTGACCTACACTGATCAAATTCTTTGGAATTGTGGGAACATAAAGAACCTTACTCAGAAGAGTGCTCCCATCTTTAGCCTTGACTGAACCAATTGACTTTACCTTATGCTTTGTATTATCACCTGTCTGAACTGTATGGTTAATTGCATTATGATCTAGATCAGTCATTAAAGCAATATTTCCACTTAAATGATTACTACATCCTGAATCAATATAGAACACTCTCATGTCCTCATGTGAGGTTTCACATGTTGCATTCATAATGAGAGTCGAATCCTCCTTCTGATCTGATGCATAGTTGTAGTAGGTGTTATTATAGGATTGATTTTGGAAGCTTCTTCCTCCACCTCTTCCAAAAGAATTCCTACCACCTCTACCTCTGAAGTTTACTCTTTGAAATCTACCACCTCTTCCTCTTTGATTAAAGTTCTGATAATTACCATTGTTCTGATTATTGTGCCAACAATCATGAGATAGATGATTGGTCTTACCACATATCCAACAAGCTCTTGCATTATCTTTGTTGTTTCTGCCTCTTCCTCTACTTCTGCCATTTCCTTTTCCTCTTATGAAATTTGCTTGGTTTGAAGTACCTTCTTCTTCACCTTATTGTTGCTTTCCTTTGTTAGCTTTCTTCTTGTCTTTAGAATACATTGCATGACCTGCACTCTTATCTACATCTCCTTTGATATCATTCTCAAAAGTTAGCATATGACCTAACAATTGATTCAAATCAGGAGTGAAATGATCTAATGAAAGTTCTGTAGACAAAATAAAAGGCTTCCACTTCTCATCTCCTCTTAGCCCTGTGAGAATTTGTCTTACCAATTTATCTTCTTCAATATCTTCATCCACTGCACCTAAAGAATCTGCAATGTCCTTCATCTTGGTCACATAATCAAAGATTGATTGTGAGGCCTTCTTCTTGAAGGTAGTAAATTCTGCCCATAGTGAAGCCTTCCTTGATTTGGTTGTGTTTTGGAAATGCTCTTCCAAAGCATTCCAAATGTCACATGCACTTTCAAGTCCTCTAATGTGAGTGTAGAGGAGGTACTGGGGTATCCGCTTTTAACAACAGTAGAGAATGAAAACTAAACACGTCCACTACATCACCTACTCAAGGGGGGTTCTCTTTAGGGAAGTATACCCTTTAACATTTCTGTGATCAGGTAGATAACAAGGAGATACTTCAGAAAATATGGACAACAATTGACCAAGGAAGACCATACACTTCTTGATTCGATTCAGATGATTACAAGATTTGTCAAGGAAATGCTCAAAAACTAATGCTCAGAGCTTCGTGGTACTCCATGTAGATAAATACAGATCAATAGAGCTTAACACCAATAGTGTCTCACAGAAAAGAAAGAAAATCCAAGACACTCTCTTACACTATAGTGCTCATAGCCCTCCACTGAGAAGCCTACCCTCTGTATCCACACTACAGAGTAGCTCCTACAATAGGCTTGAAACCACCAAGTGCAAGAGAGAACTTCTGCATGTATACACGCGTCAAAGTAGCTTCAAAAAATGTACCCAAAAGTGTGTGTACCATGTGTATGTAACACCAAATGAGCACAAATCCTTTGATTTTAAAGGCCCCAATAGGCCAAGAGGCCTTGCCGAATCTTCACGTCCATTGATCACGCGCCGGTGGAATGCCCAAAATTGGAGGGTAGGTCAAATATTCTACTTGATTTGAATTAGATCCACAAAAATAGGTAGTCGCCGTGGATGGTTGCTGGCAATTCCACTTTCACTTTTAACAATTCACTTTTACCTTTTCACTTGCCATCCGAGATTCTCATTTTGTGTTGTTTTGTTTCCTCACTGATTTAATCCTAGATAATTCAAAGGAAGTGCCTTGTCCACTTAGGAAGCACAAGAGGAGACCATCATGGATGTTTTGCCATAGTATCTCGTCAGCATTCATAATGAGAGGGTGGTGCTTCAACCTGGGTAAAGGTTCACGTAGTGGAAGCCTCTCTTCCAAGCCAGCACCAGGAGGAGGGAGCCTGTAATGAGGAGGAATTCTATTACTGGCCTCAATCCGACTTGAAATAGAAAGATTGTGCTCCAGTAAAAGTCTCTGATGAGCTTCTGCCTCTGGTATTATTGGAAGCCTCTTACGCGGAGCCCCAACAGGACTGAACAAAGCCACAAGATTGGCAACCTGAGCAGGATATGAACCTTGTCCTTGAAAAGCTTTCGGCTCCAAGTTCAATCCACCATGCGATGAAGCTTCAAAGATACCATGCAACTCCCTAACATTGATGTCAAACAGAAATAAAAGAGCTCCTGGTTTTATGTGTGCGGGTGTGAGGGTGCGGGGTGTGTGTGTGTGTGGGTGTGTATGTGTGTATATTCGGGTGTGTGCGTGTGTATGTGAGTGAGAATATGTAGGTGTGTGTGTATGTGTGGTTGTGTGTATGTGTGTTTGTGTGTGTATGTGCATGGGTGTGGAAGTGTATGTGTGCATGTGTGTGTGAAGTTGAGTGTGTGTGTGAAGAAGTGTGTGTATGGGCGTGCATGTGAGAGCGTGTATGTGGGGGGTGTGTGTGGGAGTATGTGCGTGGGGGTGAGGGGCGGGTGAGGGGCAAGGGGCAGAACTGTGAGGGGAGCGAGGGGGGAAGTTTGTGAGGGTGGGGGGGGGGGGGGGGGGGGGGGGGGGGGGGGGGGGGGGGGGGGGGCGGAGTTGTGAGGGGCGGGGGGGCGGAGGTGCGGGTGGAGAGAGGCGGAGCTAGGGGGCGGAGGTGCGGGCGGAGAGAGGAGGGGAGCGGGGGCGGGGGAGGAGAGCAGCGGGGGCAGGGGGAGCGGAGCGGAGAGAGGAGGGGCGGGTGTGGGCGGGCGGACAGGAGGAGCGGGGGCGGGTCTCGGGGGGCGAGGGCGGGTGTGGGTAGGAGGGGGTAGCGGGGCGGGTGTGGGTACGAGGGGGTAGCGGGGTGGGAACTGGGCGGGTGGCGGGGGCTTGCGGGGGGGGGGGGGGGAACTGGGCGGGTGGCGGGGCTTGCGGGGGGGGAACTGGGTGGGTGGCGGGGTGGGGGCAGCGGGTGAGGAGGCGGGAGGAGGGCAGCGCGGGGGGAACTAGGCGGCGGCGGGGGCTTGCGGGGGGGAAACTGGGCGGGTGGCGGGGGCTTGCGGGGGGGAAACTGGGCGGTTGGCGGGGTGGGGGCAGCGGGTGAGGAGGTGGCAAGAGGGCAGCGGGGCGGGGGAGGAGGGCAGCGGGGGCCGGGGGAGGAGAGAGAGGAGAGAGAGGAGAGAGAGAGAGAGAGAGGGAGGGGTTCACGCGGGGTGGCGGAGAGGAGAGAGAAAAAGAGAGAGAGAAAAAGGCAGGGACGGGGGAGGAGAGAGAGAGAGAGAGAGAGAGAGAGAGAGAGAGAGAGAGAGAGAGAGAGAGAGAGAGAGAGAGAGAGAGAGAGAGAGAGAGAGAGAGAGAGAGAGAGAGAGAGAGAGAGAAAAAGAGAAAGAGAAAGAGAGGGAAATAGAGAGAGAGGGGGAAATCGAAAGAGAAGAGAGAGAGAAAGAAAGAGAGGGAAATAGAGAGAGAGAAGGAAAGAGAGAGAGGGAAAAAGAGAGAGAGAGAGAGGGAAAAGAGAGAGAGAGGGAAAGAAATTGAAAGAGAAGAGGGAGAGAGAAAGAAAGAGAGGAAAATAGAGAGAGAGAGGGAAAGAGAGAGAAAGAGAGAGAAAGAGAGAGAGGAAAGAGAGAGATGGAGGGGAAGAGAGAAAGGAGGGGGATCTACAAACCCCCACATCAAGATTTTGCACCGTCCCTGGTGCAATTTCTTTATTTGCTTATTTTTTTTTTCATGCAGAAAATAAAAGAACTAAGGTATGTACAGAGAGTGAATTTTATCTGCTTGCCTCAATTCAAATAACTCTTCACCCTGGAGATGTTGACGAGGGGCATCCTTTTACCCTGCAGATCTTCCAGACGCACTGCACCGTGTGGCAATACCTTGATAACCTTATATGGTCCTGTCCATTTGGGGGCCAATTTAGTTGAAATTGCCGGGACTTGATGCACTAAAACCATGGACCCTTCCTAAACTTCATTCGATCTCAGATACCTGTCATGCAATCTCTTGCGCTCTTCTTGTGTTACTTGAAGTTTTTGCATTGCCCCTTCTCTGTATTCTTCTAATGCCACCAATCTTTGAATGGGGGGTTCAATTCCAATAGTTTTGATTCCTATTTCCTTTCTGATAATGAACTCAAATGGTGCCAATGCCTCTTTTCCATAAACTAAGCGAAATGGAGTTTCGCCTGTGGTTCCCCTCTTCGTGGTTCTGAAAGCCCAAGTTGCACCAATTAGTGCTAGTGGCCAAGAGCTTTGATGATCAAAAGATAATTTGCGAAGTAGTCCAATCAAAATCTTATTGGAACTCTCTACTTGGCCATTTGCCCTTGGGTAATAGGCACAAGACTTTTTATGGAAGATTTTGTACCTGTCAAATATAAACTGGAGCAATTGATGTACAAAATGTGTGCCCTTGTCACTAGTAATTTCCAGTGGGCAACCAAATCTTTAGAAAATACGTTTATACATAAATTTAGCTACTGTTAAAGCCGTGCAGTCCACAGTAGCTTTAGCCTCTATCCATTTAGTGGCATAGCATGTGGCCATCAAAATATACTTTTTACCTCCTGGTTGCCCAGTTGGGCTAATTGGCCCTATGAAATCAAGACCCCATCGTTCAAATGGAAGCCATCCGGTAGATATGACTAATGGTTGGAAGTTCAATCTGGTTGGCGTGGGAGCACATCTCTGACAGATGTGGCATTCTTTTGCAAACTTGATTGCATCCTTGAAAATATGAGGCCACCATAACCCTTTGTGGATGATTCTATGAGCCAATTCTTCCCCCTTTAGGTGTCCTTCATTGTGTGCAGCCTCCAGCAAAAGATTTACCTCTTCTGGATAGACACACCTTCTCAATATATCATCCTGACAGTATTTATATAAATTTCCATTTTTAAGAGAATATGCTTTGGTTTTCAGGAGCAATCTTCTCTTTTCTACAGGTGTCAAGTGTCCTGGGATCTTTCCAGTAGTCAGAACATGGAGAATTTCATCATACCAACCAGTCCGAATTACTACTAGAAAAAGATTGCTATCCACCAATTCATCATTAATACCTGTTGCCTTTTCGCTCATCGCCGTCCTGGACACTTGATCTGCCATGTAGTGCTCTTTTCCTGGCTTAATATGAATATCAAAATTAAATTCTTGAAATAGGAGTAACCATCTCCAAATCCTTCCAGCTACTCTAGGTTTGTCTATCAAATACTTCAAGGGCTGATGATCAGAAATAACAATGAAATGTACACCAAGGAGATAATGTCGGAACTTCTGAAGAGCAAATACGATAGCCAAACCTTCTCTTTCCGTTGTACTGTAATTCCTTTCAGCTTGGTTGAGTAATCTGCTGGCATAAGAGATAGGTCTATCCACTTTGTGAGATGATGGTTGAGCTAGAACTGCACCAACAGCATGAAGACTAGCATCTGTATGCACATGAAATTCCAATGACCAATTAGGAACACTTAAAAGTAGAGCAGTACATAGCCTCATCTTTAGTTCACAAAATGCTTTGTTAGCTTCAGCACTCCATGAGAAAGGGATCTTTTTACTGGTAAGCCTTGACAAGGGCTTAGCAATTTCCGAATACATCCTAATGAATCTTCTGTGATACCCTGCATGGCCCAAGAAACTTTGCACTTCCTTTGGGCTTTGTGGAATTGGCATGGAAAGAATAGTTGTAACCTTTGCAGGGTCAACAGTTATGCCCCCTTGCCCCCCTTCTCTTTGCCATCGCCACTGAGGGGCTGAGCAGACTTGTGGCTCATCATGTGGAGGCTGGCAATATCAAAGGCCTCCAGCTACCCCACGACCACAGTCAAATCATCATGAGACTTTTTGCCGACGATATGAACGCGTTCGTTCACAATGATAATACCAGCCTGGAGACTTTCTGGAGGTGTCTTCATACCTTTTGTGAGGCCTCTGGATCCAAAATCAACCACAATAAGACCGCCTTTAGGGCCATTGTGGGACATCAACCTGGCCTTCTCATTGATCATGGCTGCCAAATCATTCCGCAGGGCCAAATCTTTCGGCTGCTAGGAATCCCCTTGGGGTTTGGCGTCTCTATGGAGCAGCGATGGAACTGGGTGCTGGCCAAACTTGAAAACAAGCTCAATTACTGGAGAGGCATGCAAATCAATCTCGCTGGACGGGCGATGGTTATCAACACGTTCCTCCTCTCGTCTACCATCTATTTCCTTTCTTGCTGGAGACCGAATGAGCAAGGCCTGTCCAAACTGAATAGCATCTACAGAAACTTTCTTTGGACGGGTGATCATAACAGAAGGGGGGTGCCTAAAATCAAATGGGCCATCTGCACCAGCCCTAGAGATAGCGGGGGGCTTGGCATCCTGGACATTGGGTGTATGGCTAACAAACTGGCAGCCAAATGGATGATTAAAGCTTGGTGCAATAGGGAGGCCTCGTGGGCCAAGCTGATCTTCAGAAACAAAAATGAGTTGGCTCTCACGGGGTCCCCGAACTGGAAAAACCTTGACATCATGACACTGCTATTCTCCCCGATACCTGTCTTCCCGAAAGGCTCCAACCTCGTCTGCTCTCTTTGGAAGGGCTGGAATAAAGTCAAAAGCTTCACAAGAATTAGTGAGGACTGGAAGTGGGCGGCCGGAATCAGACAAAACGATTCTATCTGGTTTCCGATTCATGGCATCAGGAGTGTGGAGTCGTGGAACATTCAAAATGCCAAGAAGTTATGGAACAAAGGATTCAAAAAATGGAAACACCTCTGGAAACATGACACCAACAGCTGGATCAGCTACGAGGATATCGACCCTCGCATAAACATCTCCTACGAAGAATGGAACACCTTGCAAAGCAGATGCCTCGCTTGGGATCGTCACAAAACTCGCCTTCTCATGGGACATGATGCTCCGAACGCGCGTGGTCTCAAATGGCACAATGGAAATAGCCTACTCAAAATCCCAAACATCAAAGAAACGACTGACCTCCAGATCAGCCTCAACAAGAAGTGGTGCCTGTCTTGGACGCGGCTTCGGTGGGACATGAAATTCATGGGTATCTGGCACCCACTTATAGAGATTAAGAAGTCTGTTCTCTTATGGCAAATTCTTCATCGAGGAATTTGGACTAACCATAAGGCAAACAAATTTTGTGGGATCCCTCCGTGGTGCAAGCGCTGCCACCGTGCAATCGAAGATGTCCCACACATCTTCCTTACTTGCCCCAACTCCTACAGAATCTGGCAGACGGTTGGACTGAAAATCAGAGTTCAGAAACAGCTTAGTTGGAAACAAGTCCTTTTGGGAGAAGCGATTGGATGCTCTGCGGCTCTCTGGAACGCAATCAGAGGGGAAGTCCTGTGGAAAATCTGGCGGGAGCGGTGTGCTCTCAACTTCGGCGACCCTCCCAGGGAGTGGTCGATTGAAAAATCTCTTTTCCTCCTTGGCAAAAGGATTGTCAACAGTAAGAAATCCCCCCCCTTCAGGCACCATCAAGTCCTCCTTTTGATCAACAACAAGCTCAAACCCAAGTGGGTCCCGCATGAGGGCGACGAGAGGGTGATCAACCTTCTTTGTAATGCAACCTAGGAATCAACCAAGCTTCCCCTGCTTTGTGGGATTTGGGGGGTCCCGTGGGCACTAGTCCCCTTCTTTTGTACCTTTGTTTCTTAATTTAATTCAAGTCCGGGAGAGTAGGCTATTGCCGAACTTCCTTTATTAAAAAAAAAAAAAAAAGATTCAATTTCAAACCTGTTTTGAGACATTGCTCAAAAATTTCTTTTAGATTTTCCAAATGGTCATGGAAATCTTGAACTGCTGCCCTTCTATCTGTACCTGAAAATACTGAAAAGTCATCCATGAAAATGCGTAGAAAGGTTGTTAACCATTTGCCCAATATCAGATACATCGTTCTATTAAATGAAGCCGGTGCATTCTTCAAACCAAAAGCCATTCGAGTATAGACATAAGTGCCCCAAGGAGTGACAAAGGCTGTTTTGTCCCTATCATCAGGATGGATCACTATCTGATTGTAGCCACTAAAACCATCCAAGAAACTATACAAAGTGTGATCAGCTACTTCTTCAAGTACTTGCTCTGTGAAGGGCTGAGGAAATCCATCTTGAATAGTCACTTTATTCAAAGCACGGAAATCAACACATACTCTTATTTTTCCACTATTCTTCTTGGGTACAATAACCATGGAAGAAAGCCACCTGGAATGTTCTACTGGAACAATTATACGAGCTTCTTCTAGCTTTGTAATTTCTGCTTTTACAGCCTCTGCATATTTTGGATTGAGTCGATATGGTCTACTTCTTACTGGCGCGGCTCCCTCAACTAAGGGTATCCGATGTAACCCAAGCTCTTCTGGTATCCCTGTTAAATCTTTGTAGGACCATGCGAAGACACTTTTATAAGTAAAAAGCAAAGAAGTTACCTTCTGTAGTAAATTAGGATAATGCCACAACTAGGATGCCAAGTGAACTATTTGAGGGTTCTCTTCATCCCCTAAATTTACTTCTTGAACCAATGTTTCAGAATTGGTCTTGCTTGAGAAATCATCTCCACTATATGCAGGAGTGGATTTTAATTTATATTCTGCAACATGTTCTTTCATCCAACCTTGAGGTATATCTACAAAAGGGAGATCTTCTCTGCTCTTAAGTTCATAATTTTCCCTCTCTGATACTTTTATATTGGTATTCTCTTCAAAGATTGTATTTTCCTTCAGTTGCTCATTCTCCAACACCTTGTGGTCTTCATTGCCCTTTTCTGTAATTTCCTTATCTGCAACTTCTTCCTCAATTTCACTGATCTCCACTGTGCAACACTCTGCACTTCCCATCATCCAATTTAACAATGTATCATCTTCTTGGGGTAGAGAGGGCATTACCTGAGTATCCACACTATATCCAGTAGTTTTTCCTGAGTCGAATCCTTCTTCCAAATGTAGTTGCAGTTGGCTATTGGTATTTGTTGAAATCCATAGTTTATTTTTTCCCCAATCTTGCAAAGCTTTTGCTTGTCTCAGCCAAGGTCTCCCCAGGAGTAGAGGGTAAGAAATCTCCTGTGGAAGTGCAATAACAACAAAATCTATAATAAAATGGCAGCCCTGTACTACCATCAGTACCTTCTCAATAATGCCCAGTGGCGCAACCCGATGTTGATCTACCAATGTAACCGTGAATGGTGCCAACTTGGTGGGGTTCAATTTCAGCTTCTTCATTGTAAAATCTGGCATTAAATTGATACCAGAGCCTCCATCTATGATCACACCTGTGAGAACTTCATCCTTTATACAAACAGATAATCTTGAGCTTTGGTAGTCTGCTAAGGGTGCAGGGGGAAAATCAACCATGAAACCATCTATACTAGGTGATTGGACCAAGTGAGCAGAGTGTATAATCTTCAGTAAGTCACTTCTTATTTTTGAATCCATCCTTATAAGTTCATATAGACTAACCTTGTGATGAATACCTTTCAAGATCTGTTCAATGTTTACCTCCTGAGTGTTTTCTTGCAGACTTGTTGGTTGGCCCTTTAGAGAAGTAGTCATCTTATTATAAGCTCCTTCAATTTCAGCTTGGTCCTTCCATCCAGACTCCTTTTCTTCCTCTTTATCCTGAAATCCTTGTTGTTCATCTCTCTGGGTTGCAGCTGCTTGCCTAGCTCTAGTCATCATGGGCATAGTAGAGGATGAAACAGCATAAGTCTGAGTGGTTTTTCCTTCTTCATGTGGAGAGACTGCAATCATGTGAATTGGAGCAGGACGACCTGTTGGGCAATCTTTGGTATAATGATCCTTGGCCTCTGGACAATGTTGACAAGGAGGTGCATCTTCTGGGAGGGAACACCTATTTTACATGTGGCCATATTCACCACAACGATAGCACATCAAGGGTCTATTATATCTAGGCTTTGCAGGCCGATTCTCCTCTCTATTAGATGTATTTGAAGTACTAGCATAATATGATTCGAAATTTTGAGGGTTACCTCTCTGCTGTGTACCTTTGAGGTAGTAGCAATCTCTGGCTTCATGACCATCTTTTCCACAAAATTGACAGCTTACCTTAATAGGGCAATTAGCATTGGAATGTCCATTGTTGTTACAGATTGTACACCAAATTTGTCTCCTTATATCCTGAGTAGTCTTCAAATCTTCTAACTCTCGGCGAAGTTGAGCTACTTCATCATCAGTGCGACGCAGTGGTGGCAAGACCTTCTCTTCTTGTTGATTTTGTTGCATCTTCAATGCTTCCAGTTCCCTCCTTAGTTGCTCAATAGGATCCAGATCTGCAGCATACTTTTGTTGTGTATCCCCTTCAAAATGTTGCCTTGCTTCTTCAATGCGTGATGTCGCTGCAACAAAATCATTGAGGGTTGCATCCAATCTAAGAGACTCACGAAGCTTCTGCTGAGATGACCTGGGCAGAGCCTTCTCTATCCACTTTTTAACCAAAAAGTCACCTGGAGCATGTGGCAGACGTGCAACAAGTGCTTTTGTTCTAGTGTGAAGTTCATGAAAGGATTCACCTGGTCTTAGCTTCAAATTCTCTAGCTGATCTAGAGCTCTTTCCGAGGAATCACTTGGTCGGAATGTCTGTGAGAACGCCGCCTTCAAAGCCTCCCACGTAGTGAAATGGCCATCTGCATATTGACTATACCATTTATCTGCAAGACCCTCCAATGTGGATGGAAAGAGTGCCAGCATTGCATCCTCTCTATTTTGCAAACCTCGTCCACGGCATAAAGAGATGAATCTTCTCACATGATCATCAGCATCCTCATAGGCTTGTCCCTTGAAGGTAGGAAATTTGATGTTTAATCTGGAGAGTAGATGAGAGAGATCGTCCATTTGTACTGGTGTCTCTTCTGACGTATCTGAGGAGAAGTCTAGAGTTCTCCTATACCCCTCTTTTGACAATGGTGTCGCACCCAAATCAATAGATAAATTTAGCGAGGACAGAGGGGAGGTAGACTCACTAGCCGTGGTTATTGCTTACTTGTTAAGGCTCCATCGAACACGAAGAGATTCCTTATCTGCTCGTGTATGGGTCATGTACCTATTTGCAATAGGGCAAAACACCTCTCACAGAAATGCAAAGGTCCCACCGTGCGTGCCAAACTGTAGAGGAGGTACTGGGGTATCCGCTTTTAACAACAGTAGAGAATGAAAACTAAACACGTCCAGTACATCACCTACTCAAGGGGGGTTCTCTTTAGGGAAGTATACCCTTTAACATTTCTGTGATCAGGTAGATAACAAGGAGATACTTCAAAAAATATGGACAACAATTGACCAAGGAAGACCATACACTTCTTGATTCGATTCAGATGATTACAAGATTTTTCAAGGAAATGCTCAAAAACTAATGCTCAGAGCTTCGTGGTACTCCATGTAGATAAATACAGATCAATAGAGCTTAACACCAATAGTGTCTCACAGAAAAGAAAGAAAATCCAAGACACTCTCTTACACTATAGTGCTCATAGCCCTCCACTGAGAAGCCTACCCTCTGTATCCACACTACAGAGTAGCTCCTACAATAGGCTTGAAACCACCAAGTGCAAGAGAGAACTTCTGCATGTATACACGCATCAAAGTAACTTCAAAAAATGTACCCAAAAGTGTGTGTACCGTGTGTATGTAACACCAAATGAGCACAAATCCTTTGATTTTATAGGCCCCAATAGGCCAAGAGGCCTTGCCGAAGCTTCACGTCCATTGATCACGCGCCGGTGGAATGCCCAAAATTGGAGCGTAGGTCAAATATTCTACTTGATTTGAATTAGATCCACAAAAATAGGTAGTCGCCGTGGATGGTTGCTGGCAATTCCACTTTCACTTTTAACAATTCACTTTTATCTTTTCACTTGCCATCCAAGATTCTCATTTTGTGTTGTTTTGTTTCCTCACTGATTTAATCCCAGATAATTCAAACGAAGTGCCTTGTCCACTTAGGAAGCACAAGAGGAGACCATCATGGATGTTTTGCCATAGTATCTCGTCAGCATTCATAATGAGAGGGTGGTGCTTCAACCTGGGTAAAGGTTCACGTAGTGGAAGCCTCTCTTCCAAGCCAGCATAAGGAGGAGGGAGCCTGTAATGAGGAGGAATTCTATTACTGGCCTCAATCCGACTTGGAATAGAAAGATTGTGCTCTAGTAAAAGTCTCTGATGAGCTTCTGCCTCTGGTATTATTGGAAGCCTCTTACGCGGAGCCCCAACAGGACTGAACAAAGCCACAAGATTGGCAACCTGAGCAGGATATGAACCTTGTCCTTGAAAAGCTTTCGGCCCCAAGTTCAATCCACCATGCGATGAAGCTTCAAAGATACCATGCAACTCCCTGACATTGATGTCAAACAGAAATAAAAGAGCTCCTGGTTTTATGTGTGCAGGTGTGAGGGTGCGGGGTGTGTGTGTGTGTGTGGGTGTGTATGTGTGTATATTCGGGTGTGTGTGTGTGTGGGTGTGTATGTGTGTATATTCCGGTGTGTGCGTGTGTATGTGAATGAGAATATGTAGGTGTGTGTGTATGTGTGGTTGTGTGTATGTGTGCTTGTGTGCGTATGTGCATGGGTGTGGAAGTGTATGTGTGCATGTGTGTGTGAAGGTGAGTGTGTGTGTGAAGAACTGTGTGTATGGGCGTGCATGTGAGTGCGTGTATGTGGGGGGTGTGTGTGGGAGTATGTGCGTGGGGGTGAGGGGCGGGTGAGGGGCAAGGGGCAGAACTGTGAGGGGAGTGAGGGGGGAAGTTTGTGAGGGCGGGGGGGCGGAGTTGTGAGGGGCGGGGGGGCGGAGGTGCGGGCGGAGAGAGGCGGAGCTAGGGGGCGGAGGTGCGGGCGGAGAGAGGAGGGGAGCGGGGGCGGGGGAGGAGAGCAGCGGGGGCAGGGGGAGCGGAGCGGAGAGAGGAGGGGCGGGTGTGGGCGGGCGGAGAGGAGGAGCGGGGGCAGGTCTCGGGGGGCGAGGGCGGGTGTGGGTAGGAGGGGGTAGCGGGGCGGGTGTGGGTAGGAGGGGGTAGCGGGGTGGGAACTGGGCGGGTGGCGGGGGCATGCGGGGGGCGAACTGGGCGGGTGGCGGGGCTTGCGGGGGGGGGAACTGGGCGGGTGGCGGGGTGGGGGCAGCGGGTGAGGAGGCGGGAGGAGGGCAGCGGGGGGGAACTGGGCGAGCGGCGGGGGCTTGCGGGGGGGAAACTAGGCGGGTGGCGGGGGCTTGCGGGGGGGAAACTGGGCGGTTGGCGGGGTGGGGGCAGCGGGTGAGGAGGCGGGAAGAGGGCAGCGGGGCGGGGGAGGAGGGCAGCGGGGGGCGGGGGAGGAGAGAGAGGAGAGAGAGAGAGAGAGAGAGAGAGAGAGAGAGAGAGAGAGAGAGAGAGAGAGAGAGAGAGAGAGAGAGAGAGAGAGAGAGAGAGAGAGAGAGAGAGAGAGAGAGAGAGAGAGAGGGTTCACGCGGGGTGGCGGAGAGGAGAGAGAAAAAGAGAGAGAGAAAAAGGCAGGGACGGGGGAGGAGAGAGAGAGAGAGAGAGAGAGAGGGAGAGAGAGAGAGAGAGAGAGAGAGAGAGAGAGAGAGAGAGAGAGAGAGAGAGAGAGAGAGATAGAGAGAGAGAGAGAGAGAGAGAGAGAGAGAGAGAGAGAGAGAGAGAGAGAGAGAGAGAAAGAGAAAGAGAAAGAGAGGGAAATAGAGAGAGAGGGGGAAATCGAAAGAGAAGAGAGAGAGAGAAAGAAAGAGAGGGAAATAGAGAGAGAGAGAAGGAAAGAGAGAGAGGGAAAAAGAGAGAGAGAGAGAGGGAAAAGAGAGAGAGAGGGAAAGAAATTGAAAGAGAAGAGGGAGAGAGAAAGAAAGAGAGGAAAATAGAGAGAGAGAGAGGAAAAGAGAGAGAAAGAGAGAGAAAGAGAGAGAGGAAAGAGAGAGATGGCGGGGAAGAGAGAAAGGAGGGGGATCTACAGTGAGGAAGCAAATAGTCATTGACTGCCATGTAGATTATGCTCCTTGCTTGAGCATCCTTCTTCATCCAATTCTTTAGATCTGACAATTCTTCCCTAGTTGGAAGACTAGGATCTCTGAACTGAGGCTTCTCTTCTTCACCTGTAATGTATGCTATCAAATCTTTGCTCATCAGATGAGCTTCCATTCTCATAGACCAAGCTGGATAGTTTTCTCTATCCAACTTTTCAATTTGGAGACTATCTCCCATCCTTGCTTCAGCTGTAGTCTCAAAGCTTTAGCCTTTACAAGAAATAAATGTACCTTAACTTCGAGTGTTGCTTTTTCTGATCCTTTTGATAATCTTTGCGTGTCTCCCTTCAATCTTTCTTCACACTTTATCCTTCTGAACCTTCAGGATGTAGAATTTGTATATCTGCAGCAGTCGGAGTCTTCCTTTGCTTAATTTTGACACAACTTGCTCTGATACCACTGATGGAGAGTGTTAATCTCCAAAAGAACAAGCTATTCTTGGTATTAGACCACCTCTAGACCAAGAATAACTTTAGACTCCACAGGATTTTGGAAATCCACTATCACATTACCAAGAAATTGATTAACTGTGAAGAAGTCATTTCTCTAAAAAGTCTGCTGCAGATTAATCACTCATTGACTAGTCATTTATGTAAAGTTTTTTATGAAACTTTGTAGGATGTATTGCATAGAGTTTGCGCAACTCCTCCAACTTAAATTTCTCAAAATGATTGAGTATAATCTGAGAATTAACTCAAACAATTTACCTGTGTCTGAAACTGCCTGTCTGTAATAGCGACTTTAACACCTGCAACTTCTTAGCAATGGTTCTCCCAAACTATAGCCCGTTTGGTGAAATGCTTTTAGCCATAAATAGCTTATCTCTCAACTTAAATTTTAAGCTATTACTTGTGTAAAACTTTACACTATGTGCTGAGAACTGATCATTTCTTTAATCACGAAATCTACGCCTGTTTCAGAAGACACTTAGAACATTTCACATATGAATGTTCCTATGCAAAATTCTCTTAGCCTGATTACAATTGGACTCTCAAATTCGAGCCATAGATTGATTAGCTATGGACTTAGGTATGTTCAGAAGGATTTCTCAAAAGATTAACTACAGAAGTAGGAGACATCGAAACATCGGGCGCAAGATTTTCTTTGATTACTCAGAAAAATTACAACTACATTGAAGAGATAACTCAACTAACTTTTCATGTGTCCAATGACACTTTCTACCTCTCATTTCTCTCTTCCTATTCTCTATTCTATTTGCCCCAACTTTTTCAAAACCATTTATAGCCAAACATGTATAAACTTATGACTAATCAAAAATATAAGTAACCTATATCTGAACTAATGTACATATGTATACATAGCTTTGAATTTCTGAGTATGTCCTTCCTTCAAACTTCTGAATTTGTTCTCTTCTTAATTTCTTGACTTCATTTCTTCATTAAACCTTCAATTGATGATTGACATGCACCAACATCAGGCTTAAAGGGACGATAATCTATTGAAAGTGAAAAAGAAAGATATTCTGAAAAAATCGTTGTCATTGAATAAGTTCTCTAGGAACATTAAGAAATGATGAATCATCGATTGGTTTTTATTATTTTCATGTGTTCCATGAATTCTCTCAATATCATTTCATACACCATTAAAGGGATCTCTAATCCGGCTAGAGCTAAGTGTATCAATAAGTGCATGTTTGACCTCCCCTTGGCTCTTGACATTATTTGCTTGCAAGATCTTAACTTAGGGGGATGAATTGCATTATCATTTAAAAAGTGTTTTTGATAATCAAGAATGGTTGCATACCGATCATTCTCATGGCAAGGGAGGTTCGTCTTTCCGGGTCTCTAAGTTTATTAGTCAGTTTGTTACGGGCAAGGTCAAGAGCCCCTCCCACCAATGGGTTGGTGTTATGGTCCATTTGCAAGGCTTTTGACTGTTTTGTGATCATTTTATATGCCCCTAACTACCCCCAACAAAGGTGCCTTTGTTGGTCTGAGTTGTCCATGTTGTGGGGCCCCCTTATTACTGTAGGGCACTTTAACATGGTTACTACCATTAGTGATAGATTTGATAAAAAAGGTTATGTTATTGCTGGTCAAGAGTGGGAGGACTAGATTCGGCTGGATACTAAGCATGATTTACTTGATATTTTTTCCCAAATCGATTTCACTTAGAATAATAGACAAAACAACTCCCTCTTTTGTGCTACTAGGCTAGATAGGGTGTACATTAACCTTGCTCTATCTCAACAGTTTTGGGATATGAAAGTTGAGCTCGAGTAGTCTGTTTGCATATTGGATCACCTTCCTTTGAGGATCTCCTTCAAACATAGCTGCCCTAAAACTAGATCAGGATAGCCTCATCTTGACCCCTCTCTCCTTAAATTCCAATGTGTTTTACAAAAGTCCAAAAGCATTGTGGTCAGTTGCTTTAGTCAATTCCCTAACCCTTCTATGGCATGGGCCCACACGATTAGAGAAATCCAAAACCTCTCTACCCGATTTAAGTCTCTTAGTAGAGTTGTTAGAGCTAAGAGAAGAACTAAAATTGTTAAGGAGATTGAACTCTTGGGTTCCTCGCCAAGACCTAATAAGATGGATTTGATTTTATCTCTCTAGGAGAGATTGAAATTTGAAGAGTACCTTGAAGCTAGGAGTATACATTCCTCTTTAAGAGAGTTTTGGGCATGGAATTTGGATAAACCTAACAAAAACATGTTTTCTTTATTGAAAAAGAAGAAAAATAAAGATTTTGTTCCTTTACTTATGAAGAAGTCTGGTGGGTTTCCTATCAATGATGAGGACAACTTGCAGGAGGCTACTTGCTTCTTACTGATGTTTTCTCTAGTTCTCCGAAGTGGGGGGAGGATATCCATGGAGCTAGGGCCCACATTGCTCTTAAAGGAAAAAAATGCCTTTGTCTTTCACATGTGCATCAAAATAGGCTTTCTATCGCTTCTTTGTTGTGTATATACCTGCTGTCGCTTTTATCCTGGTTTCTCCTAATCATTCCAAATCCATTATCCTTGATGATAATTCATGACCGGTCCACTGATGGTCTTGTGTAACCTTGAGGGTAGGTACGAAGAAGTCCAAAGGGAGCACAACGTTCTAACCAAAAACTATCTGAAAGGGAGTTGCATTGGGTATGGTCTTGTAGGCCAGTGGATATGCCCAGACAACATGCTGTATTTGTTTGCCCCAATATCAACATTTCTTGTTCACGAGTTTCATCAGTACATTGCAAAGGGTCTTGTTAGTACTTTCTACTTCACCATGGGCCTAAGGATGATATGGTGCAGATTTCATGTGAATCACCATAAAATCCTATAACAAATATTCAATGACTTTGGTTTAGAAAGTAAGTTCCTCAATCACTCACTAGCTCTATAGGCAATCCATATCATCTAGAGACATTTTGAAATATGAATTTTGCAATCGTGTGTGCATCATTCTTTTCAATGGCCTTGGCCTCTACCCACTTGTGTGCAGTCTCTAGTACACTCAAATAATCGCTCTCATGAACACATTGTCTTAGGTATCCTCATTTTTATAGATTGCCACCAATAAGTGAATAGTCTGGAGCTTCCTTCTCTAGACTTCATTGTCTTGCTAACGTCATTTCTTGAGGGAATGTTCTTGTCCTCAAGTATGTCACAAATGGTTCACTCCATTCTAGTGTGAGAGACATATGATATAACGTGTCATGTTCTACTGGTGGTCTTTCACAATAGACATGGCATTCTTTACACCATTTATAGACATGTGCTTCCATAGAAGGTCAATACACTCTTATTCTATGCAAAGTCTACAATGTATGATGTTTTTAATGATGTTGCTTTAATGCACCTACATTTGCTTATTGCAAACAATTTGCATGTTCTGATTCATCTACACAACAAGCAAGAATCTTTTGATTATCCTATTTATATGTGCTTCTAGCTATTCTTTGATATCTTTGTGACTTGGTGATTTCTCCTTCTTTGATCCTTACCCTTGGATTCTTGGGTCCATATGTGAGAATAGGGACAATAGGCTTAGCCCATTTGGGTACTATTTTGAGATTGAATAGGTATGCATAAGGTAATTCATCCGCTATTCCTTGAGGAGCTTCTCTTGTGGTTAGTCTTGAGAGATGTTCAGCTCTAAGGTGTGTCTTTACCTTCCTGACTATGACTTCAAAGTCATACTCCATCAACAATAGAAACCATCATGTTAGTCTTCCGGTATTACAAGGCTTATTGAGTAAGTGCAATAGTGCTTGATGATCCGTGAAGAACTTGAACTTATTTACCAGCAAATAATGCCTGAATTTCTTTAATACATAGATCATTCCTAGTCCTTCTTGTCCTGTAGTGGTGTAATTTCTTTCTGCTGCATTCAATTGTCTACTCACATAAGCTATGGGGAGATCTATATTGCCCTCATTTGTGGATTGTGCCAACACACATCCTATAGTGTAGTTGGATGCATCCACATGTACATGGAATGGATTGCTCCAATCTAGGGTTGTCAATATAGGTACCAAGCACAAGCGTCGTTTAACTTTGTCATGGACAAAGGAAACTATCCTGAACCTTAGATTCCATGTGAACCCTGCATCTCATGATTGGTTCAGAATTAGGACAAACCAGTGCTTCCATTGCGTCTAGAACATGCCAAAACCCTAAGATCGACTGTCTACTTGCCTGATTCGGATATCCAGAGCTCATGCTTCGAGTCGATGACATCATGATGACATCATCAAGTCGCAACCGCCATTGGGAACCGCCCTTGAAAACCTATATAAGGAGGGGTTGGCCACATTCACAGTCAGTCTTGTCAATACCAGTCTTGGGAGCTCAAGGAGCCGTGACCGCCAAGTAAGTACTCTTCAAGTTCCAGTTCTAGTTCTTGTCTTGTTCCTTGTTCTAGTTTACTTCTTGGACATCCTATCTTGTCCACTTGTAATCTCGTAGTACGAGATCCTGTCGAGTTCTTTTGTGTATCCAGTTCATCTCTGAGAAGAGAGTTCTTGTAATCCAGATATCTTGTCTAATACTTACGATCCCGGGTTGTGGGATCTCCTGTATCATTTGTAGTCCAGTTTTCCATACCTATTGGTCCCGAGTTGTGGGACATCTTGTATCAGTCACATATTCTTGTATCATTTCCCCTACGTGGGTGTTCTTGTAATCATAAGGGTATTTCGGAAATCTTGTCTACTGGATTCAGAGAGCATAATCTAGTGCTCCCCTGACATTTTGGCAAGACTAGCTTCCATCCAAGACCAGCCATCATGGAGAATGCTTATGAACAGATTGTAGCATCACTTCAGAGTCTCCAACAACAAGTCGAAGACCTAACTCATCGACAGACACAAATCAAGATGGGACATCCAGGGCATGTAGGTGCACTCCTCCAAGAATTATAAGAACCAATCGGGAGTCTTCAGACAAATCAAGGGAGTATGCAAGTAAATCAACAACCCAGTACATCCTTCATGAGGGAACCTAAGATCTGCATGCCAGAAAAGTTCGATGGTGATCGCACAAAGTTCCGGGGATTCTTGCAACAAGTCAAATTGTACATCCATATGCAGCCTAATAGATACCCTGATGATGCATCCAAGGTCGGTTTTATTGGAACCTTGCTCTACGGTCAAGCATTATCATGGTTTGCCCCAATCTTGGAGAAGGATATGGTGGTACTTCATGACTATGAGGAGTTTGTTAGAGAGCTCATCGCCACATTTAGAGATGGAGACACGAGTCGAGTGGCAGAAATAAAACTTCGGAAGCTACGTCAAGGTAACCGCCCTGCCTCTACATACACATCAGAATTTAGGCAGTTGATATGTGAACTCACTTGGCATGAAGATTATTTCATAACCCAATTTAGATGGGGCTTAAAGGATGATGTGAAGGACCTTCTACTCACGATGCCAGAGGTGAAGACATTGAATGAATACATCAACCACGCCATTCAATGTGATAACCGCCTTTTTGAAAGGAAACAAGAAAAGCAAGTAGAAGGAAGACCTCGCCAATGGAAAACTTTCCAGCCTATTCCTAGAGATGAGTCTATGCCCGAACCTATGCAGATAGATGTAGCTAGGTTTCAACCTCTAACATCGCAAGAGAAACAAGGAATGAGGGATAATAAGTTATGTCTATATTGTGGAAATCGTGGCCACATTGCAGTTAATTGTCCCAACAAGAGAACAAACTCCAAACTCGGAGCCACCCTTGTAGAGCAAGGAAACAAGGAAGTCCAGTTGTAAAAGAGACCATACAGTCGGACCATGATATAAGAAAGGGTCTCATAATCCCATCCACACCCGTAGAAACATGTCTTGCCCCTATCAAGTTAATCATGTCTAAGAAGACCCTTTCCCTTATAGCTCTGGTAGATTCCGGAGCGTCCTCATGTTTCATTGATGAAGGACTCATTAAGAAACATGGAATTCCAGTACTTTGGAAGAACAGACCAGTAGTAGCTGAAGTAGTAGATGGACGGCCTCTAGCATCTGGGAATATAACCATGGAAACCATACCACTAAGAGTACACCTTGGTGACCATGATTCACACATATGTTTCAATGTAATATCAAGTCTAGTAATTATGGTTATCATCGGAATGTCGTGGTTAAAGAAACATAATCCAGAAATTAATTGGGAGAATAATAAAATCACCCCTCCAGTTATCTAGAAAAACCCAACATATGTTGGAGCCAAAACCTTCATACATGCAATAAGGAATGAACCGACATATATGATCTATGCCATACCAGCTCAAGAATCCAAGAAAGATGATATAGTGCAGCTACCCAATCAGTACAAAGGCTTTCAAGATGTTTTGGAAAAGAAGAATGCGGACATCCTTCCAGAGCATAGGCCCTATGATTGTGCCATAGAACTTCAAGAGGGAGCACAACCGCCCTTTGGACCAATCTACAGACTATCCTTAGAGGAACTTACTGAACTATGCAAGAACATTGATGAGAATCTAGTGAAGGGGTTTATCAAACACTCAAAGTCTCTAGCAGGAGCTCCTATTTTATTTGTAAAGATGAAGGATGGGACTCTTCGGATGTGTGTAGACTATCGTGGATTGAATAAAGTCACTATAAAGAGCAAATACCCTCTACCACTCATATCCGAGCTCTTGGAACGCTTGGGAAAAGCAAAATTCTTCACAAAGATTGACCTTCGAGGAGCTTACAACCTTGTCAGGATCAGAGAAGGAGACGAATGGAAGACAGCATTTCGGATAAGGTATGGCCATTTTGAATATGTAGTTATGCAATTTGGTCTCATAAATGCTCCAGCTATCTTCCAACATATGATGAATGATATCTTTCGAGAATATCTAGATGATTTTGTTGTAATATACCTGGATGATATCTTGATATTCTCCAAAAATCTAGAGGATCATGAATGTCATCTAAAGATAGTCCTAGAGAAACTAAGAGAAAAAGGATTGTATGCGAAATTGGAGAAGTGCTCTTTCCATAAGACAGAAGTGGAATTTTTAGGGTACATTGTATCAGATAAAGGAATTTTTATGGACCCTAGGAAGATTGAGACAATCCTTGATTGGCAACCACCTTCATGTGTTCGAGATGTACAATGTTTTTTGGGGTTTGCCGATTTCTACAGGATATTCATCAGAGATTACTCCAAGATAGTGACACCTCTTACCAAGCTTTCAGGGAACTCCAAATTCTCATGGACCGAAGAAGTAGAAAAAGCCTTTTAGACCTTGAAATCAGCATTTACTACTGCTCCAATTCTAGTTCATCTTGATTCTAGTAAGCCCTTCTTCCTTGAGACAGATGCATTAGACTTTGCTCTAGCCGCCATTCTTTCCCAATATGGAGATGATGGACACCTTCATCCAGTTGCATATCATTCAAGGAAGTTTTCCCCTCCATAAATTAATTATGAAATTCATGATAAAGAACTTCTTGCCATAGTAGATGTGTTTGATACCTGGCGTCACCATCTAGGAGCAGCTCATAAAGTCATTGTGTATTCAGATCACAAGAACCTGGAGTATTTTATGACCACCCGGATTCTCAATAGAAGGCAATCTCGATGGAGTAACTTTTTATCTAGATTTGACTTTGTCATCACATACCGTCCAGGACGTCATCAATGTCAATCAGATGCCCTATCCAGAAGATCTTACCTTGCACCAAAGAAGGGTGAAGAGGCCTTTGATCAACAAGAGAGTGTGTTACTCAAGCCTGAGCATCTCCAGTTAACAGCTATCTCTTCAAGCCATCATGAAGATTCAGCCTTGAGTCAGTTGATCCGTGAGAATCTACCACAGGATGAATTGTTTTGTGATGTTAAGCAGAAAGCTCAAGAAGGAAAATTCCAATAAGTAAACGAATTTAAGGAAAAAGATGGGTTACTACTCTATAAGAACCTATTGTATGTCCCTCCAAGAAAACCCAGGATCCAAGTACTTCAACAACACCATGACAACCTTGCAGCAGGACATTTTGGAGTGAATAAAACAATAGAACTCATATCAAGGGACTTTTGGTGGCCTCATATGTGGAAGGAAGTCAAAGAATACATTCAAACCTGTGATACTTGCAATAGATCTAAGGTACCCCGAAATAAACCTCATGGCCTCTTGCAACATCTACCTATTCCAGAAAGGCCATGGGCTTCATTGTCTATGGATTTCATCACAGATCTACCAAAGTCAGATAAGTATGATGCCATGCTTGTTATTGTGGATAGATTTACAAAGATGGCACACTTCATTCCAACTACCAAGGCAATCACAGGTGCAGCCACTGCTAGACTTTTTCTCATGTACATATTTAGGCTTCATGGATTGCATGATGACATTGTTAGTGATCGAGGTCCACAGTTCATATCCAGCTTTTGGAACAGTCTTTGCAAGCTCCTTGGTGTTCAAGTTAAACTATCTACGGCAAATCATCCACAAATTGATGGACATGAATATATCCAGTTTTCCATGTATCAATGTTGGAACCATATCATATTTCACCATTGAGGGGGGAGAGACCAAGTCCTTCACCACCTATCGAAATTGATGATCATGAAGAATTTGAAGTTGAGCATGTCCTAGATTCCAGAATATCCCGAGGAAGATTGGAATACCTTATTCATTGGAAAGGGTATGACATCAGTGATCATACTTGGGAACCTATAGAAAACCTTCAAAGAGCACCAATCAAGGTTCAAGAATTCCATAAGAGAAATCCAACAAAGCCGAGACCAGGTAACATGACCGCTCCTCGTGGAACTCGTCGCTTGAGGGGGAGGTGATGTCATGGACAAAGGAAACCATTCTGAACCTTAGATTCCATGTGAATCCTCTATCTCATGATTGGTTTAGAATTAGGAGAAACAATGCTTCCATTGCGTCTTGAACATGCCAAAACCCTAAGATTGACTGTGGCCTGATTCGGATATCCAAAGCTCATGCTTCAAGTCGATGACATCATGATAACATCATCAAGTCGCAACCGCCCTTGGGCACTGTAGCTCAGTGACGAGTAGCACCTCCTTTAATGTCAATCCGGGAAGACGTGAGGATGGTATGAAGACCTCGAGCAAGTGGCGGCACAAGTGCGTGAGTGAGAAGCACACAAACATGCATACACATACACACACACGCGCACACACGGCAAGACAAGGAGTGAGAGTCAATGGAGTTCTTAGATTACTTTCCAAAAAAGTTCTTACAAGTTTGTTTCAATTACAATCTCCCTCAAAAATGAGCTCTCTAGCTCCTTTTATAGTTTTTGACTAGCTTTGGCCCTGTTCAGACTTTGTCCGGCCTAGTTAAAAATTAGGTTCCAGGGCTTATTAGAGGGCTCAAACGAGATCTAAAAAATATGAAAATTGGCAGGTAGATACTTCTAAAGCTCCTCAAGCTCAAGGACTCCTTGGCTTGCACAAAATGGAGCTACAAAAAGATGAAATGGTATTTACAATGGTGTTTAGTGATGAGAGTCACTTTGAATGGGTGTAAAGGATTTGAAAAGTTAAAGGTTGCCTTAGTGCTAGATCTGCGTGAGTGCTCGTATTTGCTTCTTCATGAGGAAAATTATTGGCCTATTTGCCAGATCTTTGTTGACTCCCTTGTCTGCTTGTGCCTTCTCTCCCTTCTGACTCTCTTCTCTGACTGCCATGCCTCGTTAGTCCTTCAGTTCCTTGTCTGCTGCTAACACCCCCCCCTCTCTCGCGTCTGTCGTCCCTAACAGACCCTTGTTGTGTGGGTTTTTGGATGTAGTACTCGAAGACATCCTGCGCCAAGTGATGTTCGGCAATTCTTAATCCTTTGGCCAAATCTGTGAGTAGAGCATCCCAATCTACCGGCCCGGGAACCTCTGGATGTGGTATACGTAGCTTTTCGGAATGGAGAGCTTGTTCCATTGCAAACAACTGCAAGAGATGGGATGGTCTGGGAATGAATATCTCGGAGTGATATTCCCAGAATCCCGTGACAAACATCTCTTCAAACGTTTGTTTGAAGCAGGCCGGTAGATATTTGATGCGAGCGTGCCATGCATACACAACATTAATCGATGGGGTTGTGCGCATGTCGTATACAAGGTCCTGATTACCTTCATTAAATCCTAGTGCTGAGAGATGCGGTTCCTTGACATTTTTGAAGGTCCTGAAGGTGACCAACATAAGTTCGAAAATCTTCAGGCACATCTGAGTCATGACATCAGGTACATTCTTGAACCGGACCCCCCAATGTCGAATCGTCGAAATCATATATCCAATAGTAGGTGGGCCCTTAGGGGGTGCGAAGTACACATAATTGAGCCACTTCTCACAGCCTTTAATCGTCAGCACTGTTTGTGTGTACTCCGGCCATGATCTCCTTCGAAATAAAGGGCAATAACATGGGTTATATTTGATGTACAATGGCATGTTGTTCCATGTTCTTACCATTTCCGGGTAGGTTTCAAGCAGCCGAATTCTCCAAGTCGGTTGGCGAATATGTCCTTGCTTGGCACTTTCTGGGATGTCGTCAGGTGCAAACTGTGTGGCAGAGGTTGGTTCCCTTGAGGTATGGTGCTTGATTTCCGCATTATAATCCGCCATTAGAACGCAAAAAGGAACATACAGGTCGTCCGATGGGCCGATCCACCTATGGTGTGAGAGATTCTTAAAATAATCGGATTTTATTACAACCTCCTCCAGCTGTGACATCAATGCGATTTGGACTGCCACCCTGTCATCATGTGTCGTGGCTACTTTCTCTAACTTTTGCATCCATTCAGGTGCCTCAATTTCAATTGTGTCCATGCCCTGTTCTGTTCGCTTACCCCCGGGTGTTGGCATCGGGAAATAGGGATCCTCGAATGTTTCTTCTACTTCAATTGGCACAAGATTGTCAGGCTCGGGCTCTACCAGAGGGGAGGGCTGACGCTCGTATTGCATGACCTTGCTACGTAATTCCTCAAGTTCTGTCGGGAGTTTAGTGACCTCTTCAGATGTATCTTCTGCGGTTGTGATCTTGCTGGGTGATGTCTGTCGGGTGGCCAACTGCCTTAGCAAATCATCTCTCTCTTTTTCTAAAGCGGCATGGGCCTCCATTAGATCTGGATGAGTTTCTAACACCACTTTCATATTCTCAGAGGGAATTGCCTTGAATCGCTCTGGGTCAATCTCCTGTGGGGAACCCTCCATGGTCGCCTCCAGATTTTCTTCGTTCTGTTTCTGTAATCGTTTATTCTCCTCTAGCGCTGTAGACATATGCTTGCGTAGGAGGCCCAAGTTCCGTCGAAGCTTAAGGTTTTCCGTGATCTGAGAATGTAGCAGCTCGTCCATGTGTCGTCGTTCTTCATCATCTGCTTGGGGTGGGTTGGCTACTAATTGTGCATATTGTTCCTATAATGTCACGTGCTGCTGTTGTAGTAGCTGCTTCTGCTCTTCAAGATCCCTACATCGTGCTTGGAGATCTACGTGGCTTCGGAAAAGCCTTGTATGTTGGTTGTCAAGGTGTTGGTAGTGTTGCTGAAGTTGGGACATGCATTGATACATATTATTAAATACATTATTAAGAGGAATGGTGGGAGAAATGGTGTTGAATGCAGAGGGGAAGGGAAAGGGAAAGGGAATTGTGGATGCAGGACTAGAGAAGGGTGAGGGGGGAGGTGGGGGAATGGGAGAGGGTGGGTAAATGGGGGGTGGGAGAGGTGCAGAGGTGGGTGACACCTCCATGGATTCAAAAGTGGAGGCCGTGGTGGGAGTGACTGTGAACATGGGGATTGTGGTTGCGGTGAGAGTTGTGAACGTGTATAGAGGTGTGTGTAATTGTGAACTCCCAGGAAGTGTGATCGGAGTAGTGGTGTTTACCGTGGCTGTGGGTAGACTTATGTTTTCAGTGGAAATAGAGTATGTGGGTTGACTGATGGTTTGTGCATCGGTGTGTGTAGTGGGTTCGGAGGGGGTGACAGTAGAGGTTACAGTGGTAGAGGGAGGTGAATGGGGCGGATGTGGGGGAGAAGGTGGCAAGGGAGGTGATGGAGGTGCACTCGATGTGTGGGCTTCCTCGGTGTCGTGAACAGTGTGTGCTGTGCCAGTGGTTGTGGGGGTGCCTTGTGGTCCTGATCCTAATACATTCATTCGTTTTCCCGTTCGTGGGGGGTGTCTGCCATATCTTTTCTCTGTCCTTCGTGATTGCACTAGTGCAGTATGCACCGTTTCAGGTACTCCCAAAGCGTCCGATGTCATTTCCAAGGTGGCACGGTATTGCTCGTCCACACCTTCCTCCTCCAGAATCTGGTTCATGAGGGCTTTACCTACAGCTAATGATAGTCTGTGTTGCTCTTGAACTCGGTTCATCGTATCGTAGAGCTTCTTTAATGCGTTAGTATAGGCTGGGGCACCTTCCAGTACTTGTAGGGCTTCCTGATCATACTCTTGTTCTTCTGCTTCTGATTGTCCACCCTGTGCCTCCTCATGTGCTTCTTCTTCATCGTCCACATTGACTACGTCCGGTTGGCTGGGCTGGGCTTGGTCTGGGGCAGTTTGCTGTCCACTAGCTTGCTCTGCTTCAACTTCCGCATTTACAGCTTCGATGATTCTAGCAACTTCTTCATCCGTTAGATCCTCGAAAGTGAATCCATGCGGGAATTCCAGATCAGTAGGTACTGGTGGAAACACAAGGTTAGGGCCATCTGTGCTGTGCCTGGGTAACCTGATAGTAAATGGTTGTACTCGTCGGGGAAGTCTTGGGGTTGTTTCAGGCGTTAGGGTTGCACCGCGAGCTTGTGCACAAGGCATCTGGACAGCGCCTCTCATCTTCTTTGAGGGAGGCCCTACAGTTGACAATCTGCGTTGAAACTCCTGTGCTCTGGACCAAATGAGAGCCCTCTGCACCGGTACATCATATGCGAGACATCTGTATACAATTCTTGTAAGCGCACAGCAACCATACAGCACAGACTTTTGCTTCTTATACCATCTCTGATGAGCCATATGAATCTGGTCGATAATCCAGTGGGGCATATTGATTGTCAAATCAAAAGCATCCGCTAGGTAGACGCTAAACCAGATTTTTTTAGGAGGCATTGTGAACCTTTCGTGTGCGGGGAATGCGAAATGTTGCATGACCATGCGTAAGTGAATGGCGATCGTAGGTGTCATCGCAACCATGTCCTTCAACTTCATCAGATTCCTGTTCTTCATATTGTCTGGAACCATAGTCTCTTTCTCTGTTGGAATGTGCATACCTTTCATGTCGAGTGCTTCTCTTACCAAGTTGATAGTCAAGCGGAAACGCTTCAGCTCGTTGCCCCTTGTGAGTGATGGGAGCACAAAGGAGCTGTATCCTTTCTTGTCTTTGCTTGGAGTGAGGGTACTAATTAAGTATGAGCACCTTAGAAAATCTGGCTTTGGTAGTTGGAACTTGAAGTAATCATAAAGCCCAGCCTTCTTCCATATCGACTTCAGTCCTTCATTATTCTGTAGCTTTTCAAACTCCCTGGTAAAGAAATGGTATCTGCCCCAACGTCCATTGAATTCTACCTCTGACTCCCACATATATGTGCCTTCACCCAGAGGTCCAGCAACGTCACTGAACCAGTGTGAGGTTTTGCCCACCGGCATTGTGTGACCCTGTGGAGGATTCTGAATCGGTATGGCATGTAATGCCCTTAATGCCACTGGTCTTTCCTTTAATTCCTCCTCGACCGGAAGGCTTTCGATGTCCACCACTTGGGGGCTGGTGCCTGCCTGGGAGCTAGTTCCTACCGTATCTGCCATGTTACTTCTTGCTGCCTGTCTCTGTGAGAATATACAAACATGTGTTAACATTGTACAGGACAAGGGAGGACCGTTGTTGTTCCCATTACAATATTAACATGAGGGTCGGGAGCGAATAATGGGTTAGTAAGTGCTCGGTGCGAGTGTGTGTGCGGTTAGCCGTTCGGTAGACCTAAGAGTTAAGTGGAATGATGTAGTGTGATAGTGATGTGGTTAGTAAGTTATCATGGATTTACAAATGGGGTCTGGAGGTTTGTTACACGTCTGAGTCTGCCAAATGCAGTGGATGGGTTTTGCTCTTGGTTTCGGAGAGACTCTAGAGAGCTTTATCGGTGTCTCGGTTTGAAAATGAGGCCTTTTAGGGACCCATTTACAAGTGATTATATGCGTGCTCATGGGCCTTGGTGTGTTCCTGAGTGTTGGAAACGAGTGAGTACTGGCTCTGCGAGTGGATGGGTTATGCTGTATAGGTTGTGGCCTCTGCGTAGCAACTTGCGCCCGCAAACAAGCCTTAGGCACCCAAATTTGTCTTGATTGTGGGCTAGCCGTTATCGACTTCTTGGGCACCCAAATTGATGTCACGTTAGCAGAAGAATTTCTGAAAGACTTCTTATTAGTATCGTGTTGTTGGTGACTAATAAGAGGCTTTGCCTGTGTGGTTGGCTTGAGTGCAACCGGGTGTTCGCCTTTTCGTACCCACACTTGTATCACTTGCTGGGACGTTTTGCTGCGTAGGTACTTTTGATTTCGGACATAGGAAGTACTCTGCTTCTTCTGCCTTTGATCCTTCTTTGGTTGCTGCCGCCTTCTGGCCTTTGGAAAAGAAGGGAGTTCCGTTGCATCCCTGACTCCTTTTTTGCGAACATCATTCCTCTGCAACACATAGTTTTGGACAAGAACAACATGGTCATGTTCATGTGTATTCCTGGAAGGACCAGGAGTCTGTGCCTTTCCTAGTTCCTTGAGTGCTCCATTATCTAACTCTACTGTAATTCGACTATGATTGACCCAAACCTGAAGAAGTCCACTTCTTAGGTTTAAGTTGACTGCTTGGTCATAGATCCAGTCTTGACCCAAGACAAGAGGTTCAGTGAGATCCTCGTCTTGACACACTAGTACTTTAACTGTTATTGCCTCATCATGAATGTAGAGGGGAAGTTCTACCTCGCCCATGCAAGGGGTTTCCACGCCTCCCAATCCTATGAGATATGCTTCCACATGATTGACAATTAACTGCAACTCTTGACAGTAAGACAATTTAACAGCACTAGTGGCTGCACCTGAGTCAATCAAGGCTCTCACAGTCCTTGCACTCTTTCCTTGTCCTATATCTAGGGTTATGAAAGGACGTCGATCAATTATCTTATGCGAGCTTGTTCCTGCGACTTCACACATGGCCATAGGATATCCTTGATCTACATAGTCATTCGTTCTAGGCTGATCTCTACCTTGCCTGCATAACTTCATCCTTCTGATGCGTTCTAAAGCTTCTGCTTGAGCTTCTTCTCTAACTCGCTTTTCTTCCTCTTTGCGTTTCTTAGCAGTGTTGAGTCGGCTGAGCATTTCCTCCGTAAGGGGTTCCTGATACAACTTGACTCTGCATCCGCTAATATAGTTTGGGAGAACATCACCCTCTAATGTGGCTAGTTGTACTGCTCCACTCGTGGAAATCCTATTGATGATCATAGGTCCGTAGCCTCTCTTTTCTAGTTTCCTTGCGTGTTGTTTCAGTGTGTAGACTAAAACTAGATCTCCTGCTTTCAAACCCTTATCCTTCACATGGGCATCGAAGTATGCCTTCTGTCTCTTCTTAGCTGCATATATCCCTGCAGCTGCTCTCAGCCTTGTTTCTCCTAATCGTTCAAGGTCAAAGATCCTAGAGGAGAGCTCATGACCTGTCCATTCGTGCTCTTGTGCTACTTTCAACATAGGTATTAAGAAGTCCAAGGGTAGCACTGCGTTTTGGCCAAATACCATCTGAAAGGGGGTGGCTTGGAGTACCGTTTTGTAGGCGACTCGGTATGCCCAAACAGCATGGTGCAGCTGTTTGTCCCAATCAGAGCGTTTAGTGTTCACTAATTTTGTCAGTACATTGCATAAGATCTTATTAGTGCTCTCAGCTTGTCCATTAGCTTGAGGGTGATAGGGGGCTGACTTCTTGTGTATTACCAAGAATTCTTGAAGTAGATTCTCAATCACTTCGTTCAAGAAATGAGTGCCTCTATCGCTTACAAGCTCTATAGGTAGCCCATATCTTGTGAACACATTCTCAAACAAGAATTTAGCAGTTGTCTGAGCGTCATTCTTTGTCGTAGCTTTTACCTCCACCCACTTGGTGAGATAATCTGTTGCAACAATGATGTATTCTGCATGGGAACCCTTAGCTAGGGGATTAATAGGACCTACGAAGTCTATTCCCCACTTAGAGAACGCACGTCCACCCATCATAGATTTCAGTGGCATCTCATCTTTGCGTATAGGATACTGAGTTCGCTGACAGACATCACACCGTTTCACATAGGTATGTGCATCCATGTGAAGGGTAGGCCACCAGAAGCCCGCAAATAGTATTGCCTTGATCACCCGATCTGGTCCAAAGTGTCCTCCTGCTACACCTTGGTGAGCAGTTTCCAAGATCTTAAGATATTCACTCTCATGGACACAGTCTCAGGTAACCATCTTTACCACGCTTGTATAGATTATCACCAATGAGTGAGTAATCCTGGGCTTCTTGTTCTAAACTCCTTTTCCTAGCCAGAGTCATGTCTGGAGGGAATGTGTTTGTCCTTAGGAAGGATACTAGAGGTTCACTCCAATCTGGCACAATGGATACTTGATAAAGAGTGGCGTGTTCCACAGGTGGTTTAGTGCAACAGATTGGGCATTCCTTGCACTTTTTTTGGACATCCGCTTCCATAGTCGGCCAATGCACTCCGAGTCTCCTTAGTGTCTGTAAAGTTCGTTGCCTTGAGTAGTGTTGCTCTAACGCACCTACATGTGCTAATTGCAACCATTTAGCATACTCATCCTCTTCTACGCAACAAGCCAAGATCCCTTGATCTGTGTGCTTGTACATACTTCCTGCCATGATGTGGTACTTTTGGGCTTTTACAACCTCTCTATCCTTTGTGTTTACCACTGGATGGTTAGGCTCGTATGTCAATACTGGTACCAATGGCTTAGCTCACTGTGGCACCACTTCCAAATTAAACAAGTAAGCGTCAGGAAGGTCATCTGATACTCCTTGTGGGGCTTCTCCAGATGTGAGCCTAGAAAGATGATCAACTCTCAAATGAGTCCTCCCTTTTCTCACCACTACCTCAAAGTCATATTCCATGAGCAAGAGAAACCATCTCACTAATCTTCCTGTATTGCATGGCTTATTTACGAGGTATAGCAATGCCTGATGGTCAGTAAAAAATTTAAACTTGTTTGCAAGCAAATAGTGTCTAAATTTCTTAACTGCATATACCATGCCTAATCCTTCTCGCTCTATAGTGGTGTAATTCCGTTCAGCCGCATTCAATTGTCTACTAGCGTAGGCAATGGGAAGATCCATATTACCTTCACCAGTAGGTTGAGCAAGCACACACCCAATAGCATAATTGGATGCATCCACATGAACATGGAATGGTTTATTCCAATCTGGTGTGGTCAAGATTGGTGCTGAACATAATCTTTGTTTAAGCTCCTGGAAGGAATTCTCACATTCATCCGTCCACTCAAAGTTAGTCAGAAGTCCGTACATGGGCTTTGCAATGACAGCATACATGTGTATGAATCTTCGGTAATAACCACAATGCCCCATGAAAGCTTGTACTTCCTTGACATTCTTTGGCCTAGGTAGCTCTGCTATGGCTCTCACTTTCTCTTCGTCAGTAGATATGCCATTCTTTGACACTATGTGTCCTAGAATCTTGCCTTGCCTTACCATAAAAAACGCACTTTTCTGGGTTCAGGAAGACTTGATATTCTCTACATTTGTCAAAGATTTGTCAGAGCTCAGGGATATGGGTTTGTCTAATGTTGGAATGAGCACAAAGATCATCAACATAGACCTCTAAATTCTTCCTCAGGAACTCCTTAAACACATGTCACATCAGCCTCTGGAAGGTAGCTGGTGCATTGGTAAGCCCAGATGGCATGACTCTAAAGGCAAAAATGCCCCATTCAGTGGCAAAGGCAGTCTTATGTTGATCCTCTGGAGCTATGGCTACTTGATTGTAGCCCGAAAATCCATCAAGGAAGCTGTACACTTCCTTGCCTGCTACTCTTTCTAAGAGATGCTCTATGATAGGAAGCGGATAGTTATCCCGAATTGTGGCCGCATTAACCTTTTTCAAGTTAATGCACACACGCAGCTTTCCATTTTTCTTGGGCACAACTACGATGGGGGATACCCACTCAGTGTGCTCAATTTCATAGATAAATCCAGTTCAACCAGTCTATCTATCTCTTCTTTGATCTTAGCAGCGTAATTATCGTTATATGTGTAGGGCTTTTGCTTAGAGGGTTTAGCCTCTGAGGTCATGGGGATGGTGTGTGAGCATATGTCAGGGTCAACACCTTTCAAATCCTTGTAACTCCAAGCGAATACATCTTTGTATTCTCTTAGCAGGGCTATTACTGCATGCTCTTCTTCCTCTGTTAGGTCATGGCCTATGTACGTGCATCTCTCCTCTCCTTCTTCTATGGCCACTACTATTTTCTTGGTGGTTTCTTTGTTGTCATAGGCCTCTCCTACTTGTGCCTCTCGTTTAGGCATTCTTATCATGACTCTTCTGTCGTCTATCTCATACTTCTTAAAATTTTCCGGGACCTCAAACAAAGATTCTTCCTCTTCTGGTGAGGCTTCTCTCTTCTTTCGTTTCTTTCCGTCTTCCTTCTGGGTCACATGTGTTGCTAATCTTACATCATTTGTAAGCTCTCCATGCCTCTGGGGTTGAAATTCTACTTCATGGAAGTATTCCTCATCTCATGCAAATGGTGGGTCCATAATGATTGACTCTAGATCGGAGTCGCTTGCATCCTCAAATGCATCAGGGCTAGGTTCGCATTCTTCTAGAACTACCTCTCCCATGATTGGCTCTATGGAGAAGACTGAAATATCATAGCCATCCTCATCACAGTGAGGTGTCCATTGTTCATCATTGATGGCTACGTCCATTGTTGCTAAAATTTCTGCCCAGCCATGGGGTTCAAATTCCTCATCAGGAAAAACTACAGGTGCATAGGCTGGGTCTTGGATGGATCTATGAGTTTCGTTTGCACCTATTTCTCTGGCCTTTTCTCTCTTCTCTTCCTCTACTGCTACTTTGCACATCCATAAGTGGGTGTCTTCATGCATCCATGAGGATCCTGACCCTATGGAATGCACGGATTCCGTATCATCTTTGGCTCTATGGATGGGATTCCACTGGATAGGAGGTACATCTCTATGAGAGTAATCTTTGAGATTTACTTTGGTTGTAACACCTAAGTGCTGCAGGTACAAAGAATTGGTTCCCCAATCCTGTACCACTTGCAACTGTTGCATAAATGGTCTTCCCAAAATCATCTCATAGGCATGATTTTTGCTGAAGTCACATATGGCAAATGTATGCTCAAACTCGACACCACAAGTGGTGAGAGTTATTCCTTCTAGCAATCCTAAGGGTCTCTCTATGTGACCATCGGCCATTTGCAATTTCATCCTCGTGGGCCTGAGTGCCGGCTTGCCCCAACGCTTCCATAGGGAAGTGGTGGCAATTGCAACTCCTGCACCTGAGTCCAAAATTTCCTTGGTGGTGTACTCCTGGTAGGTGATGGGAAGATAGGTGTTCCCTTCTTCGCCTTCACACATATCTCCTATCTTATCCAAGGGAATTTCTGGCACCGTCCTATGGGATCCTACCTGGGAACGAGGTTTGGCTATTTCTGGTACTTGTTTGGCGACATGTTTCCATAATTCAGGTCTAACCTTGAGTAGCTCTTCTAACTTGAGATTGCACTGCATGTTAGTGTTCTTCACTACCTCTGTGTTCCTAGGTATGACTGAATCTTCGTTTCTTACCATGACTGTAGGTGTTCTCATACAGGTGGACTTTGCTTCCCATGGGCCTGTGAAGTGGGGTAATTCTTGTAGAGAGTTAGACTCAAAGTCTAATCTCTCGTGAGACTGAGTACTCTCATGTTCCCCGTAAATAGATGGGATGTCTTGTGGGAATTGGTCGTGTGCATCATCCACAAGTTCAAAGGGAGGGGCGACTTCACTTTCGTTATCCCATTTGTCTTCTTGAATCTCTCGTAGGAAGTCTGGTGCAAAGCGATTCATAGAAGAAGAAATGTCTGGCTCCGTAGAATTAGGCACATAAGCAACCTGGGAAGGAGGGTTTATTCTATCGTTGGCTCTCTCCTCGTTCTCATAGATGGCTGGAGCACAAGTTTCCTGGGGAGGATTACTTATTCTATTACTTTTCCGAACAGGCTCATACGCTCCCTGAGAAGGAATGTAGGTAACCTGTGGAGGTACGTAAGCTTTCGAGGGAGGCTCATCTGCCTTTTGGGGGGAAAGAGAAGCTTCTTGAGGAAGCACATGGGCTTCCTGAAGAGGCTGGCTTATCCGTTCTCTTGCCCTTTCCTTTCTTTGAGGGGCAGGTTCCTTTTCTGATTGTGTAATTAGCCTCTCTATTCTTTCTAGCAGTCCATCAAAGTGTAACTGCGTCTTAGCTGAGCTAGAGATGTTAAAGAGGCGGCTAGCCTCGAACATGGCCTGAGCCAATTCCACCATCTTAGCACAAATTTTAGTTCGTTCAAGCTCTAGCTCGGCTCTAGGGTAGCATTTTTCATGATCGGTTATGGTTGGCCCTTCTTGGATTCTGGCCTGATATGCTTTAAGCATCATGTTTAGGTCCTCGGGAGTGGGATCTGCTAGGACTGATCCTACTTTGGGGGGTGGTGGAGTCGTATGAGGCGGGTTGGAAGGTGGTGGGTCGGATGGAGATGGGAATGGTGGTGGTGGAGTAGTGTGGGAGGGAGTTTGAGTTGTGAGTTCGGTTATTCTGGCTCTTGTTTCTCTTACGCTTTCCTCGAGTTCACTCATCTTTTTTGCCCATTGCCTTTTCATTCTTTCCCGACTATCTTTCCAAGCTCTAGTCCTTTTCTTGGTTATGCTCTCAATTTCACTAGCCTGGGCCCTTTTCCTGGCTTGCCCCTTCGTTTTGCTGCAATGCCTGAGCTCTAGTGACTACCTATACTGGTGCAGTGGAAGTGACACTCCCTGTGGAATCTACCATTAACCCAATAACGTTGATAGGAGTGATTTTTGGCATATTATTGGGGTTCTTCGGGAAATCTCGTAAGAGATGCTCTTTTCCACAATCTTGGCAAAAGCCTTCGATCGTCACGGACTGAGTTTGTGTAGGTGGAGGTAAGGGGCAATCACGAATGAGGTGATCTCCCTGACATATGTAGCACGGTCCTCTAGGGAATGGGGGTCTTACCTGCCTTGGTTGAGGTCTAGGGTTGGGGTTTGCATACATGACGTTTGTGTAATCTGACTCCCAACTAGGTTCACTCGGTTCTTCACTATAGTAGGACTCACCATGTTCGGGAGACTGCATGTAGTACGCCTGGGGACTATCAACATGTGTAGAATCAAAGCTATGGTCACTGGGGTCATTTTCAGAAAGCAAGGATGTTATAGGGACTAAGGCTCTATTCAGGTTCTCTTCTACAGCAGTATACTTTAACGGAATCACATTGGTTGGGGCAGGGGGTTGTTGTGCTAGCACAGGTTGAGGCCTTTGTTGAGCTTGATATGGTTGCTGATAAGGTTGCTGTGGCCTGCCATATGGCTGTGAAGGGTACTGGTTCTGGTATCTTCCCTGCGGTGGATAGGGTTGAGGGTAAGTTTGCCTAACTGTTTGCTTATTGTAGGGGCAATCTTGTGCAGTATGATTGGTGTACCTTTGTTCTATGGTGCAATATTGGCTATTTGGATTGACCTGGGGTTGAGCCATAATGGGACACACGTTTGCCATATGGTCACCATCGCATGTATAGCACCTCTTTGCTGGGGTAAACCTCGGAATTTGTTTGCTAGAGACGCCTAGTTTTTGGGCCACTTTCTCTGCGAGTTCCTCAATTGATGTGGATTGCGTGGAAGAGTGACTAGATGCACTATCTGAATCTTTGTAGATTTTGGAAAGCTCTAGTTCTTCCCCTAGGTTATCTTCAATGTCAATGCACATGCGTACACACTCTTCTATAGTCATAGGGTCCTTCAAATACACATAGGATCTCAATTTCATACTCAGCAATCCATCAAGGAATAAGGCTACTTGTTTGGTAGGTGTGGGTAGCTCCGAAACAGGGCACCTTTCAAGATATTGTCTAAATCTTCTTCCTGCCAATCTTACGGTCTCTTGGGGAGTCTGTTTGAAGCTGTGAATCAATGAGGAGGTATTGTGTCTTATGCCACTCTTAGAGAATTCTACAATGAAAGCCTCTAGGAGTTGGTCTATACACCTGAATTGTCGCTCATCCAATGGCTGAAACCATGTAAGTGCTGTGTTCCTAAGGGTTAGACCGAAGGCATTGTACTGCGTGAATAGATCCTCCACTTGTTCAGCTCTCAAGACTTGCTTGAACTCCGCCACATGATCATAGGGATCTCCTGTGCCATCAAAGTAATTCTTCATGGACTTAACTAGCTAGGTCGGTCTCAAAGTTCTTGTGTGCTCTCTAGGTCTCGGCAAAGGGAATCCATCCACATTTCTTTGGTTCCTGTGAGCTCTAAGTATCTCAGGTTCTACTCTATTCGTCTCCGTCCTCGTTCTTTCTCTGCCCACTAGGTTGGCAAAGCTTACTTCTGGTCTATCTCTACTTCTGTCTCTTTGAGTTCCATGAGCTTGGGATGTTCCAGCTCCAGGGTGACCATAGGATACATTCGATCTTGGTTGGGGGAAAATGAATTCACCCTTCCAAGTGTAAGCATGCCTATCATTTTCTGTCACCACAAAGATCCTTTCCGAAGTGTGATCTAAGTAGGTCACTCTACCTGGGCTATCCGGATCCTTAAACTCATAGATCATGATAGTTCCTATATCAGTTGGCTGATTAGATTTATACCTCCAAAAGGCTTCGTCCGTCTCTCGATTGAGGAGCAACTCTATGCTCTTGTTGTCTTGGGGAACCCACTCAGGTGTGATAATCCTGGTGAGAACAGATTTGCCTCGGGGGGTTCTAGGTTCTACACCCATGTTTCCTTGTTCGAAGTCACCTAAGTCCGCCTCTCAGATGACATTCCCAAATTCATCTGTCCTGTCTGGGTGACTGGTGACTACGTATATGGTTCCTTCTTTGTCTAGATATGCACCATTTTCAAACTTGACTGCTGGGTGCTCTAGTCCTATGGATTGATGAGGATTCTTAATTTGTACCACAGATCTTCCTAGGCCGTCCTCATAGATGCTAGCACCTAATCGGTTGGTCCTAAGGTATTCCAGCTGTGTTTTGTAAGGGCCTTCTACCCTGTACAAGTAAGGCACTCCTGAACTTCCCGTAGGTCTGTCCATGCCTTGAGACATCTCTGACTCACTGGTCTCAGAGCTAGGGTAGTATGAGTGATGGCTCAACTGCTGGGCCCACAACCTAGCAGTGTGGTTAACACTAGCCTCCGAAGACCTAAGGCTTTGTCTCTCCCTTACTAGATGTCGTCCTGATCTAAGGTTCATATGCCTATCTAAGTAGCCCAATTCTTTGCCCAGAGTACAACCTCGTTGCTGGTTACTTTATATTAGTCGCTTGGTTCTTTTTAGTTATTTATCGTGTTTAAGTTCTTGTCTGATATCACGTCGTCAGGAATACTTGAATGTTCTTCGTGCTTTCAGGTTGATCGTTCCACGTTAGGTTCTTTTCCTTTATGTTATCGACAGTACAGAGATTAGGTTTTTAGCTTGAACTTGAGTTTTTAGGTAGTCTTCAACTTGAAACCTGCCTATCGTCGCCCTGACTTACTCCTACCTCTCGTCGTTCTTAGCCTAAACTATGAATTGACAGAGGGGGTTAAAAGTTTCCAACCTTTTGTTTCCTGCTTGGTTGCCCTTGAGTGCCCAGGAAGTGTGTTCCCAAGCTTGCACTTACACTTGCTTAGAACACCTTTCGAAGCTCTCAATAGATCTGTAAGAGTTCCAAAGTGAGCCTTAAGATTTAAATTCCAAAGACAAAACCGATGATTTTCAGTCCTGTAGCACAAACACTAACTTGCATAGTGATTTTTAAGAAAACAATTCTAAAGACCCCTGACTTTGATCCCCCTGGGTATGGTTAATTTCAAAATTCCCTCTCTGAAAATCAACGCATTATCTTTATAAAAAACAGTTGAGGGCGTGTAGTATATGCCACGAGCTTCCCAACAAGCCCTAGAGCTCAAGAGATTGATTTTGTATGAAGAAGTTATGACAATTCAGGGTTTAGGGGGTTAAGACAGGATTCAATCTGGCTGACAGATCCTAGGATTTTCTCCCAAAACACAAGTGTAGGAACCTCCAATTATGCTAATGGATTGACTATTTTACCCCAAAATTTATCCCAAAGTTTGAACAAAAGCAAACCCTAATTTTTGGCCGAAAAGCCTGTCAATCGCGATCGACAGGTCTGTCAATCGCGATTGACAAAGGTGTCCGTCGGGGCTGTCAGTCGCGATCGACAGTGTCAATCGTGATCGACAGAGTCGATCGTGGCTGTCAATCGCGATCGACGGTATCAATCGCGATCGACACGTTTTCCGGATTTTTCGTCGAAATTTCAGTCAATCGGGGGCCTATCAATCGCGATGGACACGTGGCTACGCGTAAAAGTCAATCAGTCGTTGAATTTCAGTCGGTCGCGATCGACGGTGTCAATCGCGACTGACAGAGGTGTCGGTCGTGGCTGTCGATCGCGATCGACGGTATCAATCGCAATTGACAGGGTCCTACGTGGCAGTCTGTCGGTCGTGAAGTCTGTCGGTCGCGATCGACAGGGTCTGTCGGTCGCGATTGACAGAGTCTGTCGGTCGCGATTGACAGAGTCTGTCGGTCGCGATTGACAGAAAATCACGGAAATTTTTCTACTGTTTTATGTGATTTGGGAAGTGCTCATCATGCTTGTGCTAGTGGTGAACTTTGTTTTACCAAATGATCGAATTTTCTGTCGATCGCGATCGACAGAGGTTGGCGACTGCGAGACAGATTCGACGAGTTTCGTACCTGCGCAGGGAGCTGGGGATGGTGATTCAGCAAGGTCCTGCAAAAAGCTCAAGAAACATGCAAGAAAACACACATGCAATATCGCTCTCTCGCTCTCTCTCACAAGTGAAATGAGGGAAATGAGGTGGGAAAGGTGATATGATCAAAAAACAGAAATTTTCGCGATGATAGAGATGGAGGTGGGAGATGGTGATGATGATGATGGGGATGAAGATGGTGAAGGAAAAACAAGAAAATAGGTGAAAGTGAAGAAAATACCTACAACTCCAACGCGTCAACTCTACGTCTTACCATCACACGCTCGTCCTCAAAATTCGGTCCCCCGCAACGGCGCCAAAATTTGGTGTAGCTGAGTGACGAGTAGCACCTCCTTTAATGTCAATTCGGGAAGACGTGAGGATGGTATGAAGACCTCCAGCAAGTGGCGGCACAAGTGCGTGAGGGAGAAGCACACAAACATGCACACACATACACACACACGCGCACACACGGCAAGACAAGGAGTGAGAGTCAATGGAGTTCTTAGATTACTTTCCAAAAAAGTTCTTACAAGTTTGTTTCAATTACAATCTCCCTCAAAAATGAGCTCTCTAGCTCCTTTTATAGTTTTTGACTAGCTTTGGCCCTGTTCAGACCTAGTGTCCGGCCTAGTTAAAAATTAGGTTCCAGGGCTTATTAGAGGGCTCAAACGAGATCTAAAAAATATGAAAATTGGCACGTAGATACTTCTAAAGCTCCTCAAGCTCAAGGACTCCTTGGCTTGCACAAAATGGAGCTACAAAAAGATGAAATGGTATTTACAATGGTGTTTAGTG
Source organism: Ceratopteris richardii (assembly GCA_020310875.1). NCBI lineage: Eukaryota > Viridiplantae > Streptophyta > Polypodiopsida > Polypodiales > Pteridaceae > Ceratopteris > Ceratopteris richardii. The sequence goes on from CM035421.1 coordinate 112,104,527, forward strand.
ATGAGAATCACTTTGAATGGGTGTAAAGGATTTGAAAAATTAAAGGTTGCCTTAGTGCTAGATCTGCGTGAGTGCTCGTACTTGCTTCTTCATGAGGAAAATTATTGGCCTATTTGCCAGATCTTCGTTGACTCCCTTGTTTGCTTGTGCCTTCTCTCCCTTCTGACTCTCTTCTCTGACTGCCATGCCTCGTTAGTCCTTCAGTTCCTTGTCTGCTGCTAACAGGCACCATCCTTGAAAACCTATATAAGGAGGGGTTGGCCACATTCATAATCAGTCTTGTCTATACCAGTCTTGGGAGCTCAAGGAGTCGTGACCGCCAAGTAAGTACTCTTCAAGTTCCAGTTCTAGTTCTTGTCTCGTTCCTTGTTCCAGTCTACTTCTTGGACATCCTATCTTGTCCCCTTGTAATCTCGTAGTACGAGATCCTTTCGAGTTCTTTTGTGTATCTAGTTCATCTCTCAGAAGGGAGTTCTTGTAATCCAGATATCTTGTCTCATACTTACGATCCCGGGTTGTGGGATCTCCTGTATCATTTGTAGTCCAGCTTTCCATACCTATTGGTCCTGGGTTGTGGGACATCTTGTATCAGTCACATATTCTTGTATCATTTCCCCTACGTGGGTGTTCTTGTAATCATAATTGTATTTCAGAAATCTTGTCTACTATAGTTAGAGAGCACAATCTAGTGCTCACCTGACAAACTTCATTGAATGAATTCTCACATTCATCTATCCATTGAAACTTGGTCAAAAGAGACTACAGAGGCTTGGCTATGATAGCATACATGTGTATGAATCATTTGTAATAACCACAATGACCCATGAAGGCCTACACCTCTTTTAGGTTATTTGGCCTAGATAGATCTGCAATTACTTTCAATTTTTCTTCATCTATCAAAATATCGCTCTTTGACACAATGCGTCTTAGAATTTTTCCTTGTTTAACCATGGAAACACACTTTTCAGGGTTCAAACAAACTTGATATTCTCGACATTTGTCAAATACTTGCCTTAGTTTTGGAATATGAGTTTGCCCCATATTCGAGTGAGTACATATGTCATCAACATAAACTTCCAAATTCTTGTATAAGAATTCCTTAAAAACATGACACATAAGTCGTTGGAAAGTGGCAGGTGCATTTGTCAACCCAAATGGCATAACACAAATTGCAAATATGCCCCATTCTATGGAAAAAGCCATCTTATGCTGATCTTCAAGAGCAATGGCTACTTCTTGATTATAGCTTGAGAAACCATCAAGAAATCTTTAAACTTCCTTGTCAGAAACTCTTTCCAATAAGTATTCCATGATAGGAAGAGGATAACTATCTCTAATCATGGCAACATTAGCTTTTTTAACATTAATACACATGCACAATTTTCCATTTTTCTTGGGCATGACCACAATGGCGGATACACATTCTATATGCTCAATTTCGTAAATGAATCCTGCTTCTATCAAACGATCTATTTCTTCTTTAATCTTAGCAGCATAGTTATCATGTATGTGTATGGTTTCTATTTCGTAGGCTTCATGTCTAGAGTCATAGGAGTTCTATGGGAGCATATATCCAGGTCTACTCCTTTCAAATCTTTGAAACTCCAAACAAACACATCTTGATATTCTTGCAATAGGGCAATTAACTCTTCTTCTTCTGCATTTGTCAAATCACGCCCTATGTATGTATATTTCTCTTATTCTCCTTCTATGGTAACTATGATTTTTTTGGTTTTCTCTCGATTATAATGACTTCTCCAATGTCGGCTTTCCTTTTAGGCATTTTTACCATAATTCCTTTATCTTCTATCTATGCTTCCATGAGTGGTTCTTCCTCTTCTTCTGTCTTAGGTGATTTCTTTCTCTTCTTTTGCTTGCTCTCTGTATCTTTCATGAGTGACTCGGGTTTCTCCATTTGACTTTCCTTTTCTTCTCCAGGGGTTTTGGATTCTACAAAATAAAGATATTCCTCATCTGTGGAACAGAAGGGTTCCATGATGATCAATTCTAGGTCCTCATCACTACTTTCATCCTGTTCTTGGTTCACTTCCATGCATTCTTCTAGGATAAAGTCTTCCTCAATAGGTTCAATCATAAAACTAGAAATTTCGTATCCATCCTCATCACAATAAAGGTCCATTGTTCTTTGTTCACCACTATGTTGATCGTAGCTAAGATTCCTACCCAACCATGAGGCTCAAATATCTTTTCTCGAAATACTATAGGTGCATAAGCTAGATCTTGAAGGGTTCATGGATGTCATTCTCAACCTTAAGTCCTGGCTTCTAATCATTCTTGGTCTTCTTTTTCTACCTTACACATCCATAGATGAGTTTCCTCATGCAACCATGAGGGGTTTGATTCCAATGAGTGCACATACTCTATTTCTTCTTGTGTCTCATGGATGGTGTTCCATTGTATTGGGGGTACATCTCGATCGGAATAGTCTTTAAGATTGACTTCAGTAGTCACTCCTAAATGTTGCAAGTACAAAGAATTAGTTCCCCAATCTTGTATGATTTGCAATTGACGCATGAATGGTCGTCGTAAGATCATCTCATAAACATGATTTTTTCAAAATTACAAATGGTGAAAGTATGTTCAAACTCCACACCGCAAGTGGTGAGGGATATGCCTTCAAGTAAGCCCAATGGCTTCTCTATATGTCCATTAGCCATTTTTAGCTTCATCCTTGTGGATTTTAATGCTCGCTTACCCCGACATTTCCAAAAAGCAGTGGTAGCAATGGCTATTCAAGCTCCGAAATCTAAGATATCTTTGGTGGTGTAGCCCTGGTGGGTTATTGGAAGATAATTATTACCTTCCTCTCCCTCACTTACGTCTCCAATTCGTTCTACTAGTATCTTTGGTACCTTTTTGTGTGATCCTATCTAGGAGGGAGCAATAACAAGCTCCGAAAATTGGTTTGCTATGTGTTTCCACAGCTCTGGCTTAACCTTTAACAATTGCTCTAGAGTGAGATGGCACTATACTTTAGTGTTCTTGATCACTTCTATGTTTCTAGGGATTATGGATTCTTCATTCCTCACTATTATAGTGGGTGCTCTCATGCTGATCGACTTTGTATCCCCAAGTTATGTGAACTCAGGTAATTCTTATAGAGAATTGGATTCAAAACTGTTTGTTCACTTATTTCCTCTTCCTCTATATCATCATAGATACAGGGGATGTTTTGGAGAAATTGTTCTTGCAAGTCATCTATTTCTTGAATAGGAGGATGGGTTTCTTGCTCTCTTCTCCATTTCTCTTCTTGGATTTCTCTTAAGAATTTGTGTGAATACTTATGTATCAAAGACACGTTGTCTTCAACTTCTGTATTTGGTACTTGTAACAAGGATGGTGCATTCATTTCTTGTGTCTCAGAGACAAGCTGGTTCCTAGGCAAACTCTTCTTCTCGTTGCTATTGATCAAATATTCTAACCTCTCTAGTAGTCCTTGAAAGTGTAAGTTAGGTTTTTTCATTTTATTCCAATTAATATATCAAGAGGCTTCGAACATAGCTTGTGCTAATTCTACCATCTTCATGAAAAGTTTAGTTCTTTCCATATCTAAGTTTTCTCTTGGGAAGTTCTTACTCATTTCAGCTATATGGGGTCCTTCTTTTGATCTTTCCTCATATGCACGAAACATCATGTCTAGATCTTCTAGTATGGGTTTAGCTAGAATACCTTTCCTATTGCTTTAGAGCACTGTAGCTACAAGAAAAATCAGAAACACATATGTGCAACAAGCACAAAAGCTCTCTCTCTCTCGCATGCACAAATGAGGGAAATGAGGGGAATAGGTTGATATGGTGAGTTTTTTATTTTTGAGTGGAAGAAGATGACTTGGTGGTGAAGAAGGATTGTAGAGGAGATGAAAAACACAAAAAAACTACTTAAAAACAACAAAAAAAACTGAAATTTTTACCTTCCAATGCCACTTCTTGCTATAATCTTAGCATCACACATTCATCCTAGACTCGATCCTCGACAATGATGCCAAATTTTGTGTTGCTCTAGTACAATGGTAAGCACCATGTTAAGAAGCTCCACCTCCTTAATGTCAATCAGCGAAAGAGATAGGATTGATATGAAGATCGTGAATGCAAGATGTAGTCAGAGTGAAGGTGAGAAGCATGGAGATGTACACACATGTACACACACACACAAGGAGGAGACAAGCAAGACACAATGAAAGGTTGAAAGTAGATTCTATTACTCAAGAACACTCTTACAAGATCAATCTCTTAGAATTCTATACTAGCACATACTATCTAACCTCAAAAATGAGCTCTCTAACTCTATTTAGAGTTTTTAGACTAGTTTTGACCGGTTTCACATCTAATGTCTGGCATAGTTAAAAAATAGATTCGTACTATTTGGAGGTCTAAACGAGGTCTAAAAATAGCCAAAATTGGTATGCTCCTTCTACCTAAGCTCCTCAAGCTTGATAACTCCTTGGCTTTCACAAAATGGAGCTACTTATTACAAAAGCACATGTTTCTATGATACATATGGTACAAGGGTGATGGGAATCATTGTGTGAGGTTTTGATCTGTAAAATATATTTCTTGAAAAAAAATAGATTGCATGACGCCCCACGACTTCGTTGTAATCTGCCTTCACATGCTTCCTCGTCGTCTGTGCCTTTGGCTACTGCCAACATGTGCCTAAGCTCATGAGGATGAGAACCAAGATGTTGTCTAATAGCCAATACACCTCTTGGGGGCATTTCAAGGGAATAATAATCACGTAACATCACCCACAAAGATGGTCTTGAGTGACCTCTTAGAGGATTTTGTTTAGTAAAATAGAGCAGGAGAGATAAAACTCACTTATTTTGTCATCAATGTTTAGTTATTATTATTCTCAAAAACATTGTAGCAATTCCTCAATCATGCTCCATGTGAAATCACAAGCAGCCAATCATTCAAGAATAGTGGAAGAGAGAAAAATAGAACTTTCTTAAGATATGGGAAATTTAAGCGGAGAAGAGTAGAGACAATATGATTGAGAGAAAGAGAAATCTAATATCATAGATGTGAATTAATCAATACATACCTATAAAAAATTGCTTCTTTATGAAGCCTCTACCGCCTGACCACACTTGAAGTATCACAATCTCATTGACACGCACACTCTCAATCACACTCTCACTATGAATAGGAAGAAAATTCTCAAATTCTTTCCCCTATCTCCTTGATGCACAATCCATCTTATAATAGAGTTGATCGCTGCCCAAAGAAGTGTGTCATCCACCAAATTATAAAGAAAAAAACTTAGATTCTCTCCAAAACGTTTAGAAAAGCATGTGGTTGTATTAGTGCTTTCTTTAATAGTAATTGTCAAAAGTAGAACAAAAGAAAGTAATATATATATATATATATATATATATATATATATATATATATATATATATATATATATATATATATATATATATATATATATATATATATATATATATATATATATATAAGAGATCTGTAATTGTCCATATCCACATGAATGAAAAGATATATCCAAAGACATACATAATTATGGATGACCACATGCATGCATCAAAATTAGAGATTGAAAGCACGTTTTGAAGCCCTATAACTAAAAAAACAGTGAGGAATTAGCTTAAGCTTGTGAGAGGCACTTTTATTCAATAAGGCATCAACTACACTTTGTTTTAGTTACTTTTTTAGAGTTTAAAACACCATCCATAGTAGGCTCTTCCTAGCTCTTATATTTGATGAGAAGTAGGAAGAAAATAATTCCCAAGTCTCTTTGGGGGCCTTTCAATTCCTAATGTGAGGTAATCAGAAATAAGATATTGAGTTTAGTAGATACGACTTGGCAAGAGCATCCTTTGCACACCATGTGGTCAGCCTTTCTTGTTCTTCCCATGTTTGCTCCATATAGACTTCTTCCTTGGAGGTAGGCTTGTATCCTTAGTGACCATGCTGAGTAGTAACTTATGTCCAATTTGTCAATCTTGCTTGTTGTTGCTCTTATACCACTCTTGGAGGAGATGGTGGATAGTCTTTAGAGATGAAGTTGCTTCGATAAAAGGTACTTCACACCAAGCAAGAACAAGTGATGGAGAGTGTAGTGGAACTCTCTAGCTTTCTAGTGATCATAAATAATCACCTATGTCCTTTGGAAAATGATCCACTAATGAATAGATTTAAACATATGAGTATAAAATTAATCAAATGTCATAGACTTGCTACTTTGGTCTCTACACTTTTCGAGTATACTGAATAGTGCTCTGAGCTTGGTAGCAATCAGCCTAATTCCTTTTGATGATGTTTAATTAACTTAGACAGCTACCAATCATGAAGGATTACAACAAAGAAGATGAACTACACACTAAGTAGGATGTTTAGCAAATCATATAACTTTCGCATCATTTTTGGGAAGCATCAGAGTACAGACTAGAGAGTAAAGATATGATAATATCTCACGACTGAGAGAACCAATGATAATGCGATTTTGTAGCTATAAACTAGATAGTATGTTGAATCTATGATGCTTTAAATCATGACAAATGATCAATCATAGAGTGAGAACATGCTCTAAGAAAGTCATTGTAGTGATGTAGTCATAGTAGTGAAGTGCAGTAGAGGTATAATCAAAATGTATGTATTAGATCACATAGAAATACAATGTCATTAAATGTGATCTAATACATACATGTTGAGTCTATGATGCTTTAAATCTATTGCAAAATGTGAGAGTGTTGATTGAGCTATGGAGTGAGCTCTCAAATCACATAGATTCTCTCTCTCTATTGTTCTCCAAAAATCGGGACAGTCATGCGAGTCTTTTGGTCCACCTTAATAGTTGAGTTTGGAGCCAATATTGAATTCAAATTCAAATGTTCACCGAAAAGTAAATCCTAAACTATGGGGTATATTCTTTCATTGATCATCTACCAAATAATTGAGGTTTGATGCTTCCTAGATTCAGGTGGAAGTAAGGTTCTTTTACAAAGGTAAAAGGTAATAGATTTTACAAGGGGTTGATCATATATGACTCCATGAGATATATATGTTAATTATCCAAAGATGTGGGCTTGGATTTCCTTGCACCAACAAAAGCTCTCTCACTCTAGTCCATGAGTAGTGCCTCAAAGAGGGGTCCTATGGGGCTCTCGGATACTCTCTTTTATCTATTCTACTGATTGCAAAAAGCTCCAAACACCTGCGAAGAAGAAGAAGATGATTCGCGAAAAATGCAAGAAAGCCAAAAAAATCTCACATGAAAGAAGACTTACAACAAGAACTCTTTTGCTCTGGTACCAATTGTAAGCAAAGACTTGAATGGTGTGTGTGTGACTCTCGTCCCATCCATATATACCCTCTTGTATTCTAAACATTTCAATGATCTAGAATAATTTAGTGCCACCATGTGCCCATGGAACACTCATCCCAATTACTATTGAATACCTTAGGGAATCCCCCAATCTTGGGACCTTGTCCAGCTGGTCCTTGTCCCTCACACACATAGAGTGATCCCTATGGACAAATGTCATGATCCGTGTGGATCAATGTTTGACACCCTGATACCAATTTTAGGAATTGAACTCATGATCTACCGGCTCTAATATGATGGGCTAAGCACTTGCCCCAAAAGCCATGGTTGAGGATTACTTCCTTATCCTCCCTTATAGAGCATTGCTATTTGACCTTGAAGAACCCAAAGGGAAGCATGAAGTGTAGACAAGTGGTGAGCTGGAAAATTTGTTCCAATGATGTGATTAGAATTGTTGCATTGCTATTTGACCTTGAAGAACCCAAAGGGAAGCATGAAGTGTAGACAAGTGATGAAGCTAGAACATCTGTTAAGAAAATTGGAAATTTCAAGGCTTTGTTGATATATTTAGGTAGTGATGTGTGTGAATAGTCTAGGAATGCTAGGGCACTTTTCTCCCTCTTTAGGAGGTTTTTTGCCACCGGCTTGAATATAGGCCTGTTGCCCTAATGGGCTACTTATCTTTGTACCTTCTCTAGTAATACATTCAGTATTGTGTGTTGTGCTCCAAGCTTCTTCTTCTTCCTTGTGTTGTTCATGTGCTTCCGTAGACCTCTAACTCCAACAATTGGTATCAGAGCAGGTTTCCGCTTCATATAGGGTGTCGTCTACACCTCTCCGGTTGTAGTCTTAGAATCACATGAATTTTGGTGAGCTCGTTTCAGCCTCCGAATGCACTATCATAGTGCTTGTGCAAGCTATTTCATCTTTGTGTTGCAAAGGTATATACCGATTTTGGTTCGCGAGTATAAGCATCTCAAAGTCTGCTACAAGTCTAGCAGAATTTGTCTAGGTAGTTCTTTTCAAATTTTTGAGATACAAAAAATTTTCTACATCAAGGTATTCTAGTCACCTATCATGGCTGAAAGCAGTGATGTATTCCATATGTTGGCTATTGAAGATAAGCAGGATCATACCAACTACCCGTTATGGGCTTATATGATGTGCTACAACTGTAGGTACTGAAGTTGATATAGAAGGTATCAAAGATTATGATATTCTGCATATTCCTATTCGTGATGTAGTTTCCAATACAACTACTGTAGAGCAAATTTGTTGGGATGGCAGAGATGCCCAGACATATGCATTGATAGCTGTCTGTCAAACGTGTCATTATTCCTCACATACGCTCTTGTAGAAGAGCTAAGGAATGCTTGGGATACACTTACCACATTGTATCAAGCTAGGAATGAGGATCGTGTTGCTTAACTCCGAAAATAGTTGGAGAGTGAGCATATGAATGAAGGTGATTCTATGGAAAATTTTCTAAGAAAGATCAAAGACTTGAAGGAACAGTTGATTTTCTGCTAATAAGGTCATACCAAATAGCTCAGTTGTGCACACCGTTCTGAATGGTCTTCTTGATTCATATCACAATTTTGCTTCTACTCTTTGGTTAATGATGAAAGTTAATCCAAATGCCTTGTCATTTGAGGAGTTAGTCTTTGTTATGTTGCAAGAAAACCAGTCCAAGAAGAACAAGTCCATCTTGCATGTTGTAGATGAAGCTTTGTTGGCTAGTCAGAAGGGCAAAGAAAAATAGAGCTCTTTAATTAGTAAGCAGAAATCTGCTAATTTTGCACAATTCAAGAGGATAGACAAAGATGAAAAGAAATCAGAGAAGCAGAAATTGTTTTGCAAGTATTGTAAAGGAAATGATCATATCATAAAGAATTGTCCAAAACTGGCTACTAGAGATGCAAAGAAGAAAGAGGTTGGAATGGTTGTTGGAGAAGCCTCTACACCAAAAAGAGAGTCTCGTAATCTTGTGGAGGAAGAAGAATGGGCATTTACTACTGCTTGCAGTTTTTACCCATCTTCGCATGAGCACTGCATGTCTCTAGTAGACTCAAATGTTTGGTACTTTGACATTGGGGCGACCAAACATATTACCTCGTAGCACATTGATCGTAGTTCTTTCACTTTGTCAGATGGTTTATTTGTGCCAGGGATCAAGAAGAACTTGTTATCAGTTTCTACATTAGCCAAGATTGTCTTGGTTGTGAAATTTGTTGATGACAAGTGTACAGTTCATGATCTGTTAAATGGCAATGTGATTATTGCTTCTAGCATTTTATGTCGTGGGCTGTATAAGCTCATAGACTATGAAAGACCTATGAATGATTTGGCATGTGCAGTACATGATTCTCGGGCTATGTCTGATGCAAAGCTTTGCAATGCACGCTTTGGTCATCTGAATTTTGCTAGTTTGGTATGCCTACAGAAATCTGAAATGGCGTCCTCTTTGCCCAAACTTGAGGCACCTAGAAAACATGTTTCTGAAGGCTATATTTTGGGCAAAATGCAGTGTTCTTCATTTCCAAAAGATGGTTCAATTCGGGCTACTAAGAAATTGCAGCTTTACATAATGATGTCTGTGGTCCTATGCAGACACCTTCTTTTGGAAATTATCTTTACTTCATGACTTTCATTGATAATTTTTCGCATGCATGGGTATATCCATTCAAGGAAAAGTCCGAAATGTTCATGTATATGTCTTCTGATTTTAATGCATTTTTCGCTGAATGTGGGATAAAACACTAGTGTAAAGTGCCATATATGCCTCATTAGAATGATGTTACTGAACAAAAGAATAGGGCACTCATGGAGATAGCAAGGTGTATGGTCAAGAGTCAGGCTTTATCACATAGTTTATGGCTTGAGGTTGTCATGTGTGCAACATATGTACTTAATAGGTATCCCAATAAAGCGCTATAGTCTATCACTCCAGGCTTGGCATGATCACAAGCCATCTGTTGCTCATCTCTGTGTTTCTGTTTGTTTGGCATGCATTCATGCCTGAACAACATCGTAAAAAACTAGATGATAAAGTAGTAAAATGTATTTTTGTTGGGTACAATTCTGAAATTAAAGGCTATCATCTGTATCATCCATAGAATAAATGCATTCTGGTAAGCTATGAATTTTTTTTTTATGTGGAAGATGTTATTTAGCCATAGCTTTCATGTACTAAGGAGACATATGTAAGCTCCAAAGACATGTATGATATGTTGTTGCCTCTGTTTGCAGGTGGACAGTCTAGTGCTATATCTAATGAGGTAACTTCTTAGCCTTTGCAGGTCTCATATGATGATGCAGATCATTCCATTTCTGATGCACTTGTTGATGAGAGACCTGATATTGAGCAAGCAAAAACTATGCCAAAGTGGTTGGTGCAGACTTTGCTTGACAGCAAATTAGATGCATCTCTATCATATTATACTCGATCAGGCTCTCATAGTGCCTCTTTTGCATTAGATTGCTATGCGGTGGTTGCATCTAACCTCTGTGACGAGAATGAGCCTATTTCATTTGATGAGGCACAAAAATCAGAAAATTAGATTGTTGCTATGCAATTTGAATATGATGCTATAATGAAGAATGGTCCTTGGTCTTTATGTGACTTGCCTCCTGGCAAGATAGCCATCGATACTAAGTGGGTATACAAGATGAAGCATAAGCCTAATTGTACAATTGATAAGTATAAGGCTAGAGTTATTGCAAAGGGTTATGCGTAGGAAAAAGGCATTGATTTTGATGAAACCTTTGCTCCTACTTGTTGTATGACTAGTGCTCATAGCATATGTGCACTTGCAGCTCATCATGGTTGGAATGTACATCATTTGGACATTAAAATAGCATTTCTGAATTGTGACTTGCATGGAGAAGTGTATGTTTTTCAGCCACGTGGCTTTGTGCAAAAAGGGCATGAAAACTAGGTGTGCAGGTTAAAGAAGGCATTATATGGTTTAAAGCAAGCACTACATGCTTGTTATGAAAAGATACATGCCTATCTGATTGCACATGGTTTTGACAACAATCCAACTGAAAGCACCTTATATGTTAAGCGTGCTAATGATGTACTTCTAATCATTGTGGTTTATGTTGATGACATGTTGCTCACTCGTCCTCATGAGAGGCATATTGCTGATTTTAAGGCTGATTTACATGCCTCATTTGAGATGGGCATTCGCATCACTGTTTGAGCATTCAATTTATGCAAGTTTTGGCCTTGAAGACTGTAAGCATATTGCCACTCCTATGGAGATAGTTCTATAATTGAGTCTTCAGGATGCTGGAGATGCATTTGATGTTGTCCTCTATCAGTAGGCTCTTGGATGCCTTATTTACTTATGCATTACTGGACCAGATATTCAGTTTGCTATCTCACGGATGAGCAAGTTTATGCATTGCCCACGTGTCAAGCATTGGCAAACAAATAAGCGCATCTTTTGCTACTTGAGTGTTACTCGTCTACTTGGGTTGTTTTATTCCAAGGGGTTATCAATACCACTAGATTTGCATGCTTTTTCTGACTCAAATTAGGCTCGTTGCTATGACACTCGTGTGTCCACTAGTGGCTTTTGCTTCATGCTTGGTAGCTCATGTATATCTTCATTGAGCAAGAAGCATCCTACTGTGGCCACTTCCAGTTGTGAGCCTGAGTAAAGGGCAGCTTTTAGAGCGACTGTTGAGTGTGTGGCTTAGATGCGTTATGGCTGATTTGGGTCTTGATCAGTCTTCTATCACCACCATCTTCACTGACAGTCAGAATGCATTGGTAGTTGTGAGGAACCCTGTGTTTCATGCTCGCACTAAGCACATTGAGATGCATTATCATTATGTTAGGGAGAGGTTCTTTGTTGGGGAGATCAGCTTGGCACATGTGCCCATGCAAGAGAATATTGCAAACCTTTTCACGAAGGCTCTGCCTAGGGAGAAGTTTGAAGCTTTGCGCAAAGCTTTGGGCTTACTTCCTTTAGTGGAGTGATTTCCACATAGCTTCACACTTCCTTATACATGAGTGCCAGCTACTTATTCATTGCATCACTCCCAGGGGTATTTGTTGATATATTTAGATAGTGTTGTGTGTGGACACTCGAGGATTGCCGGGGCACTTTTTTCTCTCTTTAGGAGGTTTTTTCCCCCGACTTGAATATACGCCTATTGACCTAATGGGTTGCTTATCTTTGTACATTCTCTAGTAATACATTCAGTATTGTGTGTTGTTCTCCAAGCTTCTTCTTCTTCCTTGTGTTGTTCACATGCTTCCGTAGATGTCCAACTCCAACAGGCTTCTGATGGTAACATGAACCTCTTAAGTAAGGTTTTGTATGTGCGTATTATACCAAAAAACCTAATCACTATTGGACAGACTATTGAGAAAGGCTTACAAGTTAGATTCACAAGACATAGAGCATATGTGGAAGACCCTCAACAAGGCTTCAAGAGGATTGTGAAAGGTGTGAAATCTGGTAAACTCTTTACATTTGAGATTGAAAACACAATAAACATTGGTCTCTTGAATTATGAATATCAAACCCTATCTAGACTAGAGATATGGCATAAAAGGCTAGGTCATATAGGCAAAAGAATATTAAAGAAAATGTGTAGGGAGTAGAGTGTGCTTGGCATCCCAAATATGTCCGAGAAACACATGATATACAAATGTGGAGCATGCCAATTTTGCAAAGCTCACAGGCCACCACTCAATAGAAAGGGGTACATGTATGAAGACTACTTGGAGCTTGTGTACACTGATGTGTGGGGTCCTAGAAGAGAGCCATAAATCTCATGGTCAAGGTTTCATTTATAGATAATTAGAGTAGATGGAGCATTCTTTACTTCATGAAGCATAAGGATGAAGTATTTACATGCTTCAGAAAGTATTTGGCATTGGTTGAGAATGAAACAAGTAGAAGCTTGAAGAGGATCACATCTAATGGAGGTGGTGAGTACTTTTCACATGAATTTGATTCATTCCTATAGGAAAGATGCATAAAGAGGTAGATCAAAACAAGATATACTCCTTGATTGAATGAAGCAGGAAAAGAGGAAGAATAGATTGATAGTAGAAGCAGCAAGATCAATGTTGAATGAGAAGAGACTACCCAATTACCTATGGGTAGAGGCTATTTCCACAGCCACATATTTGTTTAACAGGCACCCATCCAAATCATTGGATGGAATGCCACCCTATGAGGCATGGAATGGTAAGAGACCCTCATTGGACCCTTGCAAAATATTTGGGTGCATTTCTTATGCACATATACGCTCATAGATTAGAGAGAATCTTGATCCTCAAGCTAAAAAGTGTATTTTCATTGGCTATGACCCAAACCAAAAGGGTTATAGGCTATACATTCCCACTAACAAAGGGTTTATAGTAACTATGGATGTAGTATATGATGAAAATAATTCATGGTTTGAAGATGCTCGCAGGAAGATCAAATTACCTTATGATTTGGAAAACGACTTTCCAAATTTCAGTCAAGAAGATCAAGTACTAGAAGATGTCAATTCAGAGGATGAAGAGAAGATTGACATCAAGGCTTGGAAGTAAAGGGGCAACACCAAGTTCAAGCAATTAGAAGACATTTTAGAGTCCTCCAAACAAGCACTCAGAAGGTCTCAAAGGGAGACTAAAAATCCAATAAGGTATGACAATGACATATCACTAATCACCAAGCATTCTGTGTACATCACTAAAGACTCTATTACAGAAGAACCTTCTTCTTTTGAAGTAGAAAATGTAAAGAAAGATTTTAAATAAGCCATGTAAGAAGAAGTTGAAGGACTTCAGGTAAAAAATACTTGGGATTTGGTTCCCAAGAAGTCAATCATAAAGGTAATAGGATCTAGGTGGATATATAAAATCAACAAAAATTCAGATGGTTCTATAAACAAGTACAAGCAAGGTTACCAACAAACGGGTTTTCTCAAACCCATGCAATAGACTATGAAGAAATTTTTTCACCTGTGGTTAATATGCCAACCATGAGAGTTTTGTTAAGTGTTGCTATCTCTAAAAAATGGAACCTGTATGAGTTAGATGTTAAGAATGCATTCCTAAATGGATGGAGCTCAGAAGAAGTGTATATGGCTCAACCATTAGGATATGAAGATAAGGATAGACCATGTTTTGTATGCAAGCCAAGGAAGGAACTCTATGGCTTAAAGCAAGCTCCTAGAGATTGGAACCATAGGCTTGTTACTTATTTGCAATATCAATGATTTGTTGCTAGCAAAGTAGACTCTTCTTTATTCACAAAGAAGACAAACTCAAAAGACATTTACTTATGTGTCTATGTCGATGACGTTATCATTACAAGGAATGATGTTAATGGCATCAAGCAGGTTAAAGCTCAACTAATGGAAGAGTTTAAAATCAGTGATCTTGGTTTATTAACCTACATTTCTGGCTGAGACCTTTGTGTATATAGACTCTTGTGTCTTCATTACTAAGAGAAAATATATTCATGATATGTTGGGAAAATTCAATATAGAAAACACAAAAATTGCAAGTACACCCATGGAATCCAATCTAAAGCTTAGTTCTCATGAAGGAAAACTTCTTGAGGATTTTACAAGTTACCAAAAACATGTTGGGACTCTCAACCATGCAGCCCTAAAAAGAGTAGACATTGATTATGGAGTAAGTACATTAATTCAATTTATGCATGCACCATGGAAGGATCACATGGAAGCTCTCAAGAGGTTACTAAAGTATTTAAAGGGTAACATAATTGGAGGGCCATTTTACCTATTCAATTCTGAATTGGACATAAAGATATATTCTGATGGAGATTCGGCTGGCTTGAAGGATGATAGGAGGAGCATCTTAGGATACTTCTCTTTTGCTGGTTGAAAGCTAATATCATGGTCATCTAAAAAGCAACCATTTGTGGCTTTATCCTCTAGAGAGGCACAATATAGAGGTTTATCAAATGCAACACAAGAAGCTATTTGGCTCAAGCAAGTCTACACATATATGGGGTTGCATTCTTACACTCCAATGATTTTTCGAGACAACACTAGTTCACTTGATTTGGTTGCTTATCTTGTATATCGTGCAAGAACTAAGCGCATTGAAGTGCACTATCATTATTTAAGGGAGAAACTACCTAGCAAGGACATTGATTTTTCCTATGTATCAACTAAATTGCAATGCAGATATATATTCACAAAGTCTTTAGATGGAACTAAGATGAACAGGTTCAAATTGATGATTGGTTTGCAAGAAATCAAGGAGGAATAAAAGATGAAGCATGTTAGGCTTGAGGGGTAGTTTTTGTTGCAAGAGAATCCAAGACCACATACTTGGATGACTAGCATATATATATTTCATAAGCTCATATATGATCCATCCCTTGTAAAATGTATTACCTTTTACCTTTGTAAAAGTACCTTACTTCCACGTGACGTTAGGAAGAATCAAACCTCAATTTATTTGGTAGATGATTGATGAGAGAATATATCCTATGGGTTAGGATTTACTTTTAGTTGAACATTTGAATTTGAACTCAAGATTGGCTCCAAACGCAACTATAAATGTGGATCAAAAGACTCGTGTGAGAGTCAAGATATTTGGAGAGCAATAGAGAGGGATCCTATGTGATTTGAGATCTCACTCCATAGCCAAAACACTACCCTTACATTGTGTAATAGATTATTGCCAATGTCATTGTATTTATATGTGATCTAATACATACAATTTGATTATACCTCTATGTCACTTTTGTGCTATATATGAGTACATGAGTATAGTGATTTTCTCAGAGCATGTTCTCAATGTATGATTGATTATTTTTCATGATCTAAAACATCATAGATTTAATATATGTCTAGTAAATAGCTACAAAATTGCATTATCATTGGTTCTCTCAATCATGAGATATTATCATATCTTTACTCTCTGGTGTGTACTCTCATGCATCCCAAAAATGACAAGGAAGTTATATGATTTTCCAAACATCATACTCAATATGTAGTTCATTTGTTTCATTGAAATCACTCATGATTGTAGCTATCAAAGTTAATTAGTAATCATCAAAAGGAATTAGGCTACTTGCTGCCAGGCTCATAGCACTATTCATTATATTGAATAGGTGTAGAGACAAAGATACCAAGTCTATGACATTGGATTAATTTCCTACTCAAATATTTTGATCGATTGATTAGTGGATCATGTTCCAAAGGACATAGGTGATTATTTATAATCACTAGCAAGATAAAGAGGCCCACTACACCCTCCGTCACTTGTTCTTGGCTAGTGTGAAGTATGTTTTAGCAACACTACTATTGGAGCAAGACAATCATCAATGGATGATTACATGAAGACTAGGAATGAAGAAGTGAATGAAAGACTCAAACTCAAAGCATGAAGTCAATTGAAGAATCAGAAACAAATGTTTTGTTAATTTATGTATAATAGCTTTGGAAAAACACTTCAAAGATACTTGATGTAGTGACGAGTTTATACTCACATGTATATATAAACTCATGTATAGTCGTGATATAGAAGAGAGGTAAAGAATAGATGAAAAAGTAGTCAATAGATTTCAAGTTGTTCAAGAGATAGATGTGTAGGGAGTTTTCTCGTGAGTTAGTGAGTGGTCTTTCCTAGAATTCTCTCAGCCTGATTATGTGGATCAAGAAATCTTTTGTACACATCTAAGTCAGAAGATAGTCAAGCTATGACCAAAGTTTGATGATCTATTTCTCTTTAGCTTGTGTGTGTGACAAGTAGGAACATTCATATGTAGAAGTGTCCAAGTGAAGTTCTTAGAATCACACATTTTATTGCTTAAAGATTTGCTTGGATCTAAGTGCTCAGTGTAAATTTTTGTATGTTCGAGCATTCAAAATCTAAGTTCGAAGGTAAGGAAGCTTTGTTAAAAAGAATTTAGCAAAATGGGTTAGATTCTGAGAGAAATCAGCTTAAGAAGTTGACCATGTCAAAGTCATCACTTCTGGAAGGTAGTTTCTTACACAGGTTTGATCTAAGTGATCAAATTAGGAATTTAATAGTTCTTTTGAAGAACTAATGGTGATTGTGATTGTGCGAAGGGAGTATGAACATGTGAGTATCACTTGAATGATCAAAATCTAAGTTATATGCAGAGATTGAAGTTCATTTTTAAATCACACTCTTGAAGTTGAAGAAAACCTCATATAGAGAAGTACTTCTTAATACATATGAAAGATAATATGAATTTTGTGTAAATTTTGGTTTATTCTTGATGTAGAGTAGTTCATAAATCAAGGTAGATCATACATTTGGAGAATTAAAGGTCACCAGTAGTGGTATCAGAGTAAAAAAATCAAATCAAGGTGAAGAAGAAGCAAGGAGAACCTCGACTATTGCAGATATCAAAGATCTTGTGAATTGAAGGAGAAAAAAGTGAAGTTTGGAAGAAAACGTGAAGAAGAACAAAGCATGAGTTCAAAGCATCAAGAAGGATTAAAGCTTTATATCAAAGGTACATTATATCACCATAAATCTTAGTAATTGCAAACATAGAAGTCAAGAGATGGGAGAAACCTTGTAGATTGACAAGCTAGATAGAGAGAACTATCCAGCATGGACCATCCATAAGGATGGAAGCACACCTCATGAGCAAATATTTGATACCATTTATTATAGGAGAAGAAGAAAAGCCTGAGTTTAAGGATCCAAGTGTTCCAACAAGAGAAGAACTTGCAGAATTGAAGAATTGGATGAAGAGAGATGCTCAAGCTAGGAGCATCATTTACATGGCTGTAAATGATTATCTTCTACCACCCATAAGAGGATTAGCAAGTATAGCAAATGTATGGAATGATTTGGAAGAACATTTCCAAAACACAACCAAATCAAGGAAGGCTTCACTCTGGGCTGAATTTACGACATTTAAGAAGAAAGATTCTCATTTAGTTTTTTATTATCTTACAATGATGGACATTGCAGATAGCTTGGGAGCAGTAGATGAAGAAATTGAAGAAGACAAGTTGGTAAGGAAAATACTTACAAGTCTAAGAGGAGATGAAAAGTGGAAACCTTTCATATTGTCTACAGAATTATCATTAGATCATTTTACCCCTAATCTTAATCGATTGTTAGGACATAAGCTAACATTTCAGCATGACATTAAAGGAGAGAATGAAAGAGGTTCAAGTCAAGCAATGTATTCAAAGGATAAGAAGAAGAATGCTAAAGGCAAGCAGACAAATGATGAAGAAGGATCTTCAAATCAAGTAAACTTCATGAAAGGGAAGATGAATTTCAAAGTTAAAGGAAGAGGAGGTAAGAACAAAGATAATGCTAAAGCCTGTTGGATTTGTGGTAGAACAAATCATTTGGCAAATAATTATTGGTATAACAATCAAAATGGTGGGAGTCATAATCAGAATTTCAGTCCTAGAGAAAGAGGAGGCTGAAAGCAAAGAGGTAACTTCAGAGGAAGAGGTGGAAGAACCTCATTTGCTACAGGAGGAGGAAGGAGTTTCCAAAATCAACCCTATAACAACACTTATTATAATTATGCTTCAGATCATAAGGAAGACTTGAATCTTATCTTGAATGAAACCCATGAAGTAATCAATGAAGATAAAATGGTGTTTTATATTGACTTAGGATGTAGTAACCATTTGAGTGGTAATATTTCCTTAATGACTGATATGGAAGCTAAAGTGAATGGACATATAGTTCAAACAAGAGACAACACCAAACACAAAGTTGAGAGCATTGGATCAGTAATGACAAGGAGTGGAAGAGCACTCCTAAGCAAGGTACATTGTGTTCCAACAATCCCTAAAAATTTAATAAGTGTAGGGCAAATTGTTGAGGTGGGATATGAAGTCAAATTTATAAGTGATGGTGTTTATGTTGAAGATCTAGGTCAAGGATATAGAAGTATTGCTACAAGGAAAAAGGAAGGAAGATTATTCACCCTCAAAGTCCAAGGTAATGTGGGACATGCATTGTTTACTTATGGAAGTCAAACGATGTCTGAATTAGATATATGGCACAAGAAGTTAGGACATTTTAATGAAAGGGGAATTAAAGAAATGACAAAGACTGGTGCAGAGCTTAGTATACCAAATATTGAAGGCCAACATATGATATACAAATGTGAGGCCTGTGAGTTAGGTAAAGCTCACAACAAATCATACAACAAGCAAGGATACAGGTATTCAAATTTGCTTGAATTGGTTCATACAGATGTGTGGGGTCCTTAAAAGGACTATAGCATAAATGGATCAAGGTGTTATGTGCTATTTGTTGATGCAACTAGATGGATTACTATATATCTGATTGAAGATATCTGAAGTGTTTAGGACATTTAAACACTATCATGCATGTGCAGAAAGAATTATAGGACAAAAGCTCAAGGGATTGAGATCAGATGGAGGGGGAGAATATTTTTCTAAAGAATTTGATGATTATATGTGGAATGCAGGTATCAAAAGAGAAGTGACTTGTAGGTACTCCCCACAATAAAATGGATTTGCAGAAAGAAGAAATACAACTCTTCTAGAGCTTGCAAGATCAATGATGAAGGAAAAAAGGTGTTCTAATTATATGTGGGCAGAGGCAATTAATACTGCAACTTATCTTGTGAATAGGTTTCCTTGCAAAGCTCTAGAGGGAAGGACTCCTTATGAAGCATGGTGGGGTAAGAAACCTACTCTTGTTCACTATAAAATATTTGGATGTTTGCAACATGCTTATGTTCTATCTCAATTAAGACATAAGCTAGAACCTAAAGCAGAAAAATATATGTTCATTGGGTATGATGATAAAAAAATGGGATACAGTTTGTGGAGTCCATCCACAAAGCAATTTCTTGTTTCAAGAGTTGTTACATTTGATGAGCAAAGCACATGGTTTATGTTGGTGCAAGACAATTACCAATTGATGTTTTGACATGGAAATGAAGTCAAGGATTTGAGAAGAGAACAAGTTGTGAAGCATGAAGGAAGGACACATTCAGAATTTGGAAGATGTGTACACATATGTACATTATGTCAGAGATAGTTCACTTATATCTTTGAGTAGTCATAAGCTTGTAAATTTTTGTCTATATATATAAATTTTTGTCAGGAAAAGTATGAGAGGGAATGTAGAGCATGAGAGTTGAGTAGAATTAGAAGTCATTAGACACTTATGAAGAGGTTAGAATAGCTCTCTCATCCAGATGTTTGTCAGAAATGAAGAGAAGTTGCGCCCGATGTTTCTGTGCATTCTCCTTCTGTGCTTGATCATTTCAAGAATCCTTTTGTAGATGTCTAAGTCCATAGTCAATGAGTCTATGGTTAAAGTTTGAGAGCCTAATTGTAAACAGGCTCTAAGAATTGTGAGTAGGAACATTCATATGTAAAAGAGTGTTCACAATTTTTTGAAACAGGTGCATTTTTTATGGTCAATGATTTGATCATTTCTCACTGCACAGATTAACGTTTTGCATGAGTGAGGACTCAAAATCTAAGTTGATAGGTAAGCCATCTATGGCTAAAAGCATTTGCTTAAACGGGTTCTAGTTTTGGAGAACCATGTCTTAGAAGTTGCAGGTGTCAAAGTCGACTATACAGAGAGACAGTTTCAGGCATAGGTAGATTGTTTGAATCATTTCTCATAATCTACTCAAGATTTTGAAGTGTTTTAACTTGGAGGAGGTGCACAATCTCTAGAAAAACATTCTACAAAGTTTTTATCAAAAACTTTACACGAATGATTAGTCAATGAGTGATTAAGGTGCAGCAGACGTTTCTGAGAAATGACTTTCTTCACAATTAGATAATTTCTTGATAACTTGGTGCTTGTCTTCCAAAATTGGTTGGAGTTTAAAGTTATTCTTGATATAGAGGTGGTCTAACATCAATGATAGCTTGTTCTTTTGGAGATTAACACTCTCCATCAGTGGTATCAGAGCAGGAAGTATCAAAATTGAGGAGAGGAAGACTCCGACTGCTGCAGACATACAAAATTCAACATCTGAAGGTTCAAAAGGTGAAAGCTTGAGGACAGAGCTTGAGAAGGAGGTCATATGACACCAAGGAAGACAAAAGGAGTATTATTCGAAGTAAAGGTACATCTATTACTCATAAAGTTTGAAGAATTCAATATACAGGTGAAGAAAAGATGGGAGATTCTCTTCAGATAGAGAAATTGGATAGAGAGAACTATCCAGCATGGTCAATGAGGATGGAAGCTCATCTAATGAGCAATGACTTGATAGGTTATATTACAGGTGAAGAAGAAAAGCCTCAATTCAGAGATCCTAGTGTTCCAACTAGGGAGGAATTATCATATTTGAAGAATTGGATGAAGAGAGATGCTCAAGCTAGGAGCATTATCTATATGGCAGTCAATGATTACTTGCTACCTCACATTAGAGGTCTTGAAAGTGCAAGTGATATATGGAATGCTTTGGAGGAGCATTTCCAAAATACCACAAAGTCTAGGAAGGCATCCTTGTGGGCAGAATTTACTACATTCAAGAAGAAGGCCTCTCAATCCATCTTAGATTATGTAACCAGAATGAAAAACATTGCAGATGCATTAGGAGCTGTTGATGAAGACATTGAGGAGGATAAATTGGTAAGGCAAATCCTCACAGTTTTGAGAGGTGATGACAAATGGAAGCCATTCATTCTATCTACTGAATTATCACTTGATCATTTTACTCCTGACTTAAATCAGTTGCTAGGACATATGTTAACCTTTGAGCAGGATGTCAAAGGTGAAGGTGACAAGAGTACAGTTCATGCAATGTACTCAAAGGATAAGAAGAAAAATAGCAAACGAAAACAACAAGCAAATGAAGATGAAGGCACAACTAGTTAAGCCAACTTCCTAAGAGGAAGAGGAGGTGGCAAAGGTAGACGAAGAGGCAGGAATAATAAAGATGGAGTCAAAGCTTGTTGGATTTGTGGTAAGATAAATCACTTAGCTAATGATTGTTGGCATAATACTCAGAGTAATGGTGGATATAATCAGAACTTTATATCAAGAGGAAGAGGTGGCAGAAATCAAAGACGTAACTTCAGAGGAAGAGGTAGTAGGGGTTACTTTGGAAGAAATGCAGGTAGAGGATTCCAAAGTCAACAATATAACAATACCTACTATAATTATGCTTCAGATCAGAAGGAGGATTCAACATTGATAATGAATGCAACTTGTGAAAGGCAAAGTGAAGACCAAAGAGTCTTCTACATTGACTCAGGGTGTCGCAATCACCTGAGTGGTAACATAGCATTGATGACTGATTTGGAAAATAAGGTATCTAATCATGTTGTTCAAACAGGTGACAATACAAAGCATAATGTGAAGTCAATTGGATTAGTGAAGGCCAAGGATGGAAGTACTCTCTTGAGTAAGGTCTTGTATGTTCCTACAATTCCTAAGAATCTGATAAGTGTAGGACAAATTGTTGAAAAAGGTTATGAAGTTAGATTCACTAATGAAGGAGTGTTTGTGGAAGACCCTAGCAATGGGTATAAACAAATTGTTTCAGGGAAGAAAGAAGGAAGGTTGTTCACATTGAAGATTCAAGGTAATGTTGGTCATGCCTTGTTCACTTATGGAGGACATAAGATCTCTGAGTTAGATCTTTGGCACAAGAGGCTTGGACACTTCAATGAAAGAGGTATCAAAGATATGATTAACAATGGTTCAGTGCTTGGGTTGCCTAATGTTGCAGGTCAACATATGACATACAGATGTGAGGCATGTCAATTAGGTAAGGCTCATAAGCAATCTTACTCCAAGCATGGTTTCATGTATTCAGAGAAGCTTGAGTTGGTACACACAGATGTGTGGGGACCATCAAAGGATTTCATTATCAATGGTTCAAGGTACTATGTGATTTATGTTGATGATGCTACCAGATGGATCACTATCTATGTGATCAAAGATAAGTCAGAAGTATTCAATACATTAAAACATTATCATGTGTATGCAAAAAGAATTACAGGTCATAAATTGAAGAGACTAAGGTCAGATGGAGGGGGAGAGTATTTCTCTAATGAGTTCAGTGATTACTTGTGGAATGCAGGTATAAAGAGAGAGGTTACTTGCAGGTACTCTCCTCAACAAAATGGTGTAGCAGAGAGAAGAAATAGAACTCTTGTTGAGTTTGCAAGGTCAATGATGAAGGAGAAAAATTGCCCAAATTATTTGTGGGTTGAGGCTGTAAATACAGCTACTTATTTGGTCAATAGGCTACCATGTAAAGCTTTGCAGGCTATGACACCATATGAGGCATGGTGGGGTAAGAGACCTACCTTGGATCATTGCAAAGTATTTGGATGTTTGGCATATGCATATGTGCCATCACAATTAAGACACAAGTTAGAACCTAAAGCTGAAAAGTATGTATTCATTGGTTATGATGAAAAGCAGATGGGTTATAGATTGTGGGGTCCATCCACAAAGCATTTCATTGTGTCTAAGGATGTTACATTTGATGAGCAAGGTACTTGGTATGCAGGTACAATCAATATTAATACAGGTGATGAAGAAGTTGTGAGTCAAAAGAAGGGTAAATCAAAGGTTCATATATTTGATGAAGAGGAGAATAATGAAGTGCAGGTTGAAGTTGAAGAAATGCCAAGATTTGATCCTGAGTGTGAAGAACCAGAAACCTCAAGGAGTGGAGAACTTAGAAGGTCATCAAGACACAAGTGGCAACCTACAAGGTATAGCTATGATACTTCTTTTTTGGCTACCAAAGATTATGCTTACATGATAAAGGAAAATGAAGATCCTTCCACATATGAAGAGGCAAAAGGTAAGGGAAATTGGGAGAAAGCTATGCAGGAAGAATATGATGCATTAATGGAGAATCAAACATGGGATTTGGTTCCTAAACCAAATAGTCAGAAGATCATTGGATGCAAATAGGTCTATAAGACTAAGAGGTTTGCAGATGGAAGTGTGTCTAGGTATAAAGCTAGACTTGTTGTGAAAGGGTTTGCTCAAACATATGGTATTGATTATGATGAGACCTATAGTCCTGTGGCAAAGATGACAACCATCAGGACACTCATAGCTATTGCTGCATGTAAAGGTT
Source organism: Ceratopteris richardii (assembly GCA_020310875.1). Taxonomy (NCBI): domain Eukaryota; kingdom Viridiplantae; phylum Streptophyta; class Polypodiopsida; order Polypodiales; family Pteridaceae; genus Ceratopteris; species Ceratopteris richardii. Next base: position 112,128,889 of record CM035421.1, read on the forward strand.
GGAAATTATGTCAATTAGATGTGAAGAATGCTTTTTTAAATGGTTACATTTCAGATGATGTTTTCATGGAGCAACCTCAAGGATTCAGAGATAGAAGGAATCCAGATCATGTATGTAAGCTCAAGAGAGCTTTGTATGGGTTGAAGCAGGCCCCAAGGGCATGGAATTATAGACTTGTGAAGTTCTTGAAAGAACTTGGATTTCAAGTATCTAAAGCAGATAGTAGCTTGCTTGTTAAAGCAAGTGATGATGGGTTCATTTACATGTGCATATATGTTGATGATATAATTCTTACAGGTACAGATGAGAAAGGCATTCAAAGCCTAAAGAAGCAAATGGAGAAAGAGTTCAAAATCAGTGATTTGGGAGACTTGTCATATTTCTTGGGCATGGAGATTTCATACACTCAACATGGATTGTATATGACTCAAGAAAGGTATTTGAGAAACTTGTTAATCAAGTTTCAAATGAATGATTGCAGGGTAGCACCTACTCCAATGGAGGTGAATCACAAATTGAGCAGATATGGTGGAGAAGAATTCAAGGATATGAAGCTATAGCAGAGTTTGGTTGGTAGCCTTATCTATGCTACATTTATTAGGCCTGATTTATCATATGCAATTGGAGTTTTGTCTCATTTCATGCATTGTCCTAGGAAAGAACATTGGATTGCAGGTCAAAGAGTGTTGAGGTACATTAAGGGTACACTCAAAGAGGGTTTGTATTATGGTTTTACATCATATACAAACATCAAAATATATAGTGATGCAGATTGGGCAGGTAATCCTGATGATAGAAGATCAACATATAGATACTTGTGTTATGTGGGAGATAAGTTAATCTCTTCGTGTTCAAAGAAGCAACACACAGTTGCTTTATCATCTGCAAAAGCTAAGTACAAAGGTATGGTTGAAGCTGCAAAGGAAGTGATATGGCTTAAGACTCTCATGAAGAGTTTTGACACCATACAGAGTACACCTATCATTTATGGAGATAACATGAGTTCATTGTATTTAGCTGCTAATCATGTGTTTCATGCAAGGACTAAACACATTGAGATTTAGTATCACTTTCTGAGAGAGAAGGTGATGGATAAAGAGATTGAATTCATACATACTTCAACAAAAGATCAGATAGCTGATATGCTTACCAAAAGCTTGGATGGACCAAAGCTACAAAAATTCAAAGACATGGCAGGCATAAAGAAGATAGAGAAAACCTCAATTGATGATTGAGGGGGAGCTGTTGGTGCAGGACAATCACCAATTCATGTTTTGACATGGAAATGAAGTCAAGGATTTGAGAAGAGAACAAGTTGTGAAGCATGAAGGAAGAACACATTCAGAATTTGGAAGATGTGTACACATATGTACATTATGTCAGGGATAGTTCACTTATATCTTTAAGTAGTCATACTTGTAAATTTTTGTCTATATATATACTTGGAAAATGTCGGGACAAGTATGAGAGGAAATGTAGAGCATGAGAGTTGAGTAGAATTAGAAGTCATTAGACACTTATGAAGAGGTTAGAATAGCTCTCTCATCCAGATGTAATTTTTGTTAGAAATGAAGAGAAGTTGCGCCCGATGTTTCTGTGCATTCTCCTTCTGTGCTTGATCATTTTAAGAATCCTTTTGTAGATGTCTAAGTCCATAGTTAATGAGTCTATGGTTAAAGTTTGAGAGCCTAATTGTAAACAGGCTATGAGAATTGTGAGTAGGAACATTCATATGTAAAAGAGTGTTCACAGTTTTCTAAAACAGGTGCATTTTCGATGGTCAATGATTTGATCATTTCTCACTGCACAGATTAAAGTTTTGCATGAGTGAGGACTCAAAATCTAAGTTGAGAGGTGAGCGATCTATGGCTAAAAGCATTTGCTTAAGCGGGTTCTATTTTTGGAGAACCGTGTCTTAGAAGTTGCAGGTGTCAAAGTCGACTATACAGAGAAATAGTTTCAGACAAAGGTAGATTGTTTGAATCATTTCTCATAATCTACTCAAGCTTTCGAAGTGTTTTAACTTGGAGGAAGTGCGCAATCTCTAGGCAAAACATTCTACAAAGTTTTATCAAAAACTTTACACGAATTATTAGTCAATGAGTGATTAAGGTGCAGCAGATTTTTCTGAGAAATGACTTTCTTCACAGTTAGCTAATTTCTTGATAATTTGGTGCTTGTCTTCCAAAATTGGTTGGAGTTTAAAGTTATTCTTGATATAGAGGTGGTCTAACATCAAGGATAGCTTGTTCATTTGGAGATTAACACTCTCCATCAGTTTACAAGATCAAATAATGTGTACAAATCTTGAAGAAATCAAAAGGAAAGGGAATTTAAAGATGAAGGTATATCGAAGAAGATATTGATGATGATGTTTGCAGAAATGAAATGCAGGACAATTATGAAGATAGACCAAGGTTTGGTCCTGAACAAAATGAAGGTGAAACTTCAAGTAGTATAGAAATTATACCTCTTTCTTGAGAACCAAAGATTATGCTTACTTTGTGAAGAGATATGAATATCCATGCACATATGATGAAGCTAAAGGAAAGGGAAAAAGCAATTCAAGAAGACTATGATGCTCTACATGAGAATGAGACATGGGAATTGGTGCCAAGGCCAAAGAATCAGAAGGTGATTGGATGTAAGTGGGTGTACAAGACAAAAAGGTTTGCAGATGGAAAAGTGTCTAGATACAAGGCTAGACTTGTGGTCAAAGGATATGCTCAAACACATGGAGTGGACTATGATGAAACCTTTAGTCCAATAGCCAAGATGTCTACAATTAGAACTATAATTGCAATTGCTACATGTAAAGGTTAGAAACTTTCTCAATTAGATGTAAAGAATGCATTTCTAAATGGATACATTGCAGATGAAGTATACGTGGAGCAACTAGAGGGTTGCAAAGAGTCAAATGAATGAGATTATGTATGCAAGCTTAAGAGAGCTCTATATCGTCTAAAACAAGCTCCAAGAGCATGGAATTATAGATTGGTCAAGTTCTTGAATGAACTTGGATATCAAGCTTCAAAGGCAGATGGTAGTTTAATAGTGAAAGCAAATGAAGATAGATACATTTATGTGTGTATTTATGTTGATCACATTATTGTCATATGTATAGATGCTCAAGGAATCAAGGAGCTAAAGAAGAAAATGGAAAATGAGTTTAAGATAGGTGATTTGCGAAATTTGTCTTATTTTCTAGGGATGGAGATTATATACACTCAACATGCAGTGTATGTTACACAAGAAAGGTATCTGAAGAATCTTCTGATGAAGTTTAACATGGAGAATTGTAAATCTTCAACTACACCATTGGAGGTTACCCATAAACTAAGCAGGTATAAAGGAGAAGAGTTATAGGACATGAAGAAATATCAGGGTTTGGTAGGTAGTTTAATCTATGCTACCTTGACAAGACCATATCTGTCATATGCAGTTGGTGTCTTATCTCAATATATGCATTGCCCAAAGAAAACTCATTAAGTTGCAGCATAAAGAGTGCTAAGAGACATCAAAGAAATAGTGAATGAAGGTTTTTGTTATGGATTTACTTCTGATACTAGACTCAAAGTGTTTAGTGATGCACATTGGGCACGTAATTCAGATCATAGAAGATCCACTCATGGTATCTATGTTATGTTGGAGATAAGCTAATTTCTTGGTGCTCAAAGAAGCAGCATACAGTTACATTGTCATCTACAGAAGTTGGATATAAAGGAATGGTGGAAGCTACCAAGTAAGTAATTTGGTTGAAGACTTTATTAAAAAGTATAGGAATTAATTAGAGTGTTTCAATCATATTTGGAGACAACATGAGCTCATTATATTTTGTAGCGAATCTTGTTTTTCATGCCAAGACTAAACATATAGAGATTCAGTATCATTTCTTGAGAGAAAAGGTACTTGAAAAAGAAGTTGAAGTCATGTATACACCAACAAAAGAGCAAGTGGCAGGTATGTTGACAAAAAGTTTGGATGGACAAAAGTTACAAAGGTCTAAAGAGATGGCAGGGATAAGGAAGGTGTAGGTAATCACAATTGATGATTGAGGGGGAGCTGATGGAGCAAGACAATCATCAATGGATTATTACATGAAGACTAGAAATGAAGAAGTCAATGAAAGACTCAAACTCAAAGCATGAAGCCAATTGAAGAATCAGGAACAAATGTTTTGTACATCTATGTATAATAGCTTTGGAAAACCCTTCCAATATACTTGATGTAGTGAAGAGTTTATACTCACACATAGATATAAAATCATGTATAGTCGTGATATAGACGAGAGATAAAGAATAGATGAAAAAGTAGTCAATAGATTTCAACCGATCCTAGAAATTATAAAAGAATTTGAAACACAATTTGAAGATATCTCCGAATATGAACAAATATGTATAATGCATGAAAGGGTGTTCTTATTCTTACAAGCAATACATGTTAGAAGTCGAGAGAAGCTAATTTTATTTTCGCAAGACTATTGATCCTCATAAGATAAAGGTGGTACTCAAACTCCAAGTATCTTACCACTTATGCATAATGTTAAAGTCCATCAAGTTATAGAGACCCCACTTGGACAAAAAACAAATATGCATGAGCTTGAACATGCTAATGATAAGTGTTATCAAGAAAACTCTAAAAGTATGATCAATATGACTTGTAATCCTACAAGGTGCCAAGAGCCTGTACGCTTCTCTACAACGATCACATCTTCAAGTGCCATATATGCAAAAACTTTGATGATGGGAGGAACAAAGGGGCATGTGGAAGCTGATCAAATCCAAATCAAACAAACACCAAATACAAACAAAATCAAAATTCAACAAAAAACAACAAGAAATCATGTTGAGGCTTCTGTTCACCTCCTAAATACCTCATGTCTGTTGGAGGATAAACAAATAAATCAAGAAACAATTCAAGATACAAATAAAGAATTAGAGGAATGTACAAGGCTTAAAGATGATCAAATGATGATGAAAGATATAGTGTATATATATATATATATATATATATATATATATATATATATATATATATATATATATATATATATATATATATATATATAAAGTTCAAGCTCAAGATGCATCATCAAACGATGATGATAAACAAGAGTTGGGGTGTGATTCGATGCTAGTTGATAGTGATGTCGAAGTAAACGAATCAAATACACGATATGATCCAACAACTAAATCATGTGAAGAGACTCCAAGGGAGCATGATGCTAATCGAGAGGATACACAAATGATAAGTTCTCTAGATAGTGATATCAATGCGCATGGTGATAAGCATGATGCTGAGACTATGGGAAGTCCAAATCAAGATCAAGATTCTGATATACTCTTGAGTGGTGCCATATTGAATGCGCATTCAGAGATACAAGAGTGTGTATCTATTCATGGAAGTAATAATGAGTTATTGAGTGAGCTTTAGTATAATGATATGCATGTAAAAGAGGTTGCACTCCATGTAAAGGGAGATATCAATGACCATGAGGAGGATGCGAAATTACCACTAATTGATCCTCTAAATATTGATGCGAATGTCAAAGATGATTATGATGAGTTAAGTCCATGCACTAGAGAAATTATGCATGAAGAGATAGATTCAAATGAATCTAAAAACTATCAAATGAATAAAGATCTAATTGAATCAAGCTTAGGTACTGAAGTTCTCGTATATGACGAGACATTTGAGCAAGAATGACTAACTGATGAAGTTTTCAATAAAGAAGTTGAAGATCAAAATTTTCTTGATTATGAGGATATGGATTCCCTTCATGTTGAAGGAGAGATGGTTTTGGACTATGGTAATGATGAAGAATTCTTGCAGAGATTAGAGAGAGAGAGAAGCAGATTCTATAATTGGTGCAACTCAAGTAGAAAGGAGTAATGATAGACTGGAAGGTAAAAATGATTGTGTATTATCATTTGAGCATGATGATCATTTCTACTTGATAAAGGGATCAAATGAATATAATCAAAACTTATGTTCCAATGAAGATGAAAATCATAATTGAAATGATGCAAATGAAGATATTTCCTCAAATGATTCCAAGCATGAAATGGATCATAATGCATGCTTCTAGGGGCTTTTTGATGATGGTTTGAGCATGTTAAGATTCAATACTCTATACATATGTGTTCTTGATTCATCATTTGCATCTTCATATGATGCATTAGAGTGTGTGTGTGTGTGTGTTTTTGTATATATGTGTATGTGTGTATATGCATGTGTATGTATATGTGTATGTGAGTGTATGTGTGTGAATAAGTTTATGTAGGTGTGTATGTAGGTGTATGCATGTGTGTACGTATGTATGCATATGCTCATGTGTGCATGTCTATGTATGTGTGTGTCTCTGTGTGCATGTGTATGTGTATGTGTGTATGTCTCTATGTGTTTGTATGTATATTTTTGTGCATGTCTATGTGTATATGTGTATGCATGTGTGTGTATGTATGTGCATGTTTTTTTATGCATGTGTGTGTATGCATGTGTGTGTATGTGTACATGTTTATGCATATTTATGTATATGTGAGTATGTATGCATGTGTAAACATGTGTGTATGTGTATATGTGTGTATGTATATATGTGTGTGTATGCATGCATATGCATGATAGTGTATGTCTATGCATGTGTGTATATATTCATATGATTGTATATGGGTGTATATATTTGTGTGTACGTATATGTGTCTCTATTTGTGTATGCATATGGGTGCCTATATGTATGTATGTGTGTGTATCTGTGTGTATCTATGTGTGTGTGTGTGTTTGTACATGTTTGTCTATGTGTATGTGTGTGTATGAGTGTGTATGCATATGTGTGTATGTGTATATGTAGGTATGCATGTGTGTATGTATGTATTCATTTGCATGTGTATACATGCATTTTGTATGCATGTGTGTGTATATGTGTATGTGTATGTATTTGTATGTGTATGTACATGTGTTTATGCATGCATGTATGTATGTGTATGTATCTATGCATGTGTATGCATATGCATTTGTATGTGTGTATGTGTGTATGCATGTATGTGTGTGTATGTATGCATGCAGCTGTATGTATACGCCTATGTGTCTACATGTTTATGTATATGTGCATGTATGTGTATGTATGCATATGTGTGTGTTTCTATGTGTGTTTATGTACATGTGTGTATGTGTGTCTATGTCTGCATTTGTACATGTGTGTGTATGTCTATCTATGTATGTGTTTACATACATGTGTACATATTTGTCTATGTATGTGTATGTGTGTGTATGCATGAGTATGTATATGTGTGTATGTGACTCTATGTGTGTATGTGACTCTGTGTGTATATGTTTTGTGTGCGTCATGTGTGCGTCATGTGTGTATGCATGTTTGTATGTGTGTATATGTGTATGCATGTGTGTATGTATGTATGCATATGCATATGCATCCATGCATTATGTATGTATGCATATGAATATGCATACATGCATTTTGATGCATGTGAGTGTATATGAGTATGTGTGTGTCTCTTAGAGTGTATGTATATGGTTGTGTCTATGGATGTCTGCATATATGTGTCTATGTGTGTGTATGTATGTGCGTTTGTATGTACATGTGTCTTTATATATGTGTAAGTATATGTTCATGTGTGTTTATGCATGTGTATTTATATGTATATATGTGAGTGAATGTGTGTGTATATGTGTATGTGTGTATGTATGTGTGTGGATGTATATGAGTGTGTATGTATGTGTGTATGCATATGCATGTGTTTGTATATGTTTTCTCGTATGCATGTGTGTCCATGTGTGTATTTGTATATGTGGTTTTCATTTCATTCATATCAGCCTCTCCATTAAACTCCTATATTATATATCACAAGCGTAAATAAAATAACATATAAAACATCGATAAAAAAGTCATGTTTGAGGATTAATTTGTAATCCTCCCTCTTGGCGTGTGGTTCAAGCATCTCCTACGCATCATTTCTTGATTCTAACACTCTCTTCCCCTTTTAGAGAACATTTTCCTCAATGATCAGTCCTTGATCTCTCCTTCAATTGATGTCCTCAACCTTCCACGGTCTCTTGAACCATCGTGTTCTCAACCTTGCTCTGTTGAACCCTTGCTCTCAACCTTGGTCTCTTGAACCTTGTGTTTCCTATTCTTGGCCACTTGCCTACATACTTGCCTTCTTGACAACCTTGTTCTCTTGAGCCCCTTGTTCTCAACCTTAGTATCTTGAGCCTAGATCTCACCCCATTCTAGGTATATTGGATCCCCAATCTAGTTCTTTTCTTGGAAAGCTTGTTCCGAGAACTTTTCAATGCTATCTTACATGTCTAAATCTGACCTATGGATTGGGTGATACACGCAAATCTATGTTAGGCTCACCTTTAAAAGCGACACACATGCTTTCCATCCACTTGCCCAAGTGTACTTCCTATGCTATGATACCAATTGTAGGAATTGAGTTCATGACCTACCGGCTAGGAGTATGATGGGCTAACCACTTGCACCAAAATCCATGGTTGAGGATTACTTCCTAATCCTCCCTCTTAGAGTGGGGTCCAACCATCTTCTACATGTCATTTATTGAGTGTAACATAAATACGTTTAAGGATGACACGTTTTATATTCTCTGTCTAAACCTTATCTGCATTATGGTCTTAAGTAAAAAAAAATTAATGTGAAGATGAAAGAATTCAGAGAAATTTTGTATGAGAGATGATCCAAGATGGTTGACCCACCTTCCAAATAGCTTCCCAAGAATCTCTCGCTTCAAAAGGATGCTTGAAAGGGTGGTCATTGATGATGAAAGGTACAAATCGAAAGGGGGGTCATTGATGATGAAAGGGGGGGTCATTGAAGACAACTCATATTGAAGCCAAATATGGCTTGCAGCCACTCTCTAGAAAGAGCTCTCAGAGAGCAATCCAGAAGAGCAAAAATCTCTAAATTTGGAGGAGATATGTCCAAGTTATGGCTAAAGAAGTGATAAATTAGCTAATGGAGCAAACGTGAGAAATCTTTAAGTTATGGATTCAAAAGAATTAGTGGTTTTGGAATTCTGTAGTATCAACTTTAGATTGAGGGATTCATGCAAAAGTTGGGTATTATCCCACATAGGTTGGTGAAGCACCCAAAAATGAATACATAATAAGCTTCAAGCATATGTGTATCGGAGGAGATGGTGGAGACCTTCAAGAGATGAGATGGTATTGCTGCCTCTCACTAGTTGAAATTGAGTTGAGGATTGCAAAGTATACCTTTTGAACTTTCGATGAAGCACAAATAATCACCAAAGTACTTAGGAAGATGGTCCTCAAATCATTGGATCAAAACAGATAAGTTGGAGTTTCATTGTGAACCAAAAACTTGCTTTTTTTATCACTAAACTTGCTTTGAGAAATGAAATGTTTTCTTTCTCTACTAACAATTGAAAAAACTACTTTGGGGCATATCTAATTAACTAGGGTATCTAACCTTCGCAAGTTATTTCACTTGAAATGATACACTATGCTGAGAGAATGATGCTTAGCAAATCAGGGATGCATCCCAACATTTTAGAGAGTTAATAGTATGCAGACCAAAAAGCAATGTTTTGGACATATCTCGAGAATGACTAAGCTAATTGAAATGAAATACTGCAGCAAGATGGTCTAATAAATCTATATCAACTTAAATCGCAACAAACGATCAAGTACACACTGAGAAATGGATCAGAGAAGCTCACTATTTTGAGTGATACATGACAAGGTAGAAGAGATGGGATATGAAACAACTATACATATTAATGAACATAAATTACATTGACATTGGCAAATAATGATTGCACAATGTGAGAGTAATGGTAGAGCTATAAAGTGAGCTCAATGTTCATTGTAAATCCCTCTGAATATCTCTCCAAATTGGGATCGATTAGGCAACTCATTCATGTGACTAGATAGTCCTCTTTTAGAGGCCTTTTATTACAGCCAATATTCAAGTTTGAATCTAAATCTTTACCGAAAGGTATTCAAAAGTTTTAGGACTGGATTTGCCATGCTTCCTCACCAATAAATTTATGGAAAGATTTTCCTATGAATGCGTAATTGGAAGTGATTCCACATATGTACTTTTACAAGGAGTAAAAAACAGTCTTTTACAAGAGATCATTCATGTGCTAATGAATGAACATATGAACTTTAGGATAAGTTATCAAGAATTTAGGCTTCAAGTAATTGCACCAACATCTCCCCCTCAAGCCTAACATTCTTGGAATTCAACTCTCTTTAATCTCCTCCAATCCAATCATCATCTTGACCGTGTTCAATTTAGTTCCATCTAGAGATCTAGTTAGCATATCTCCAATTAGTAGGTTTGTAGACACATAGAAAAATTGTACGTCCTTAGCAGTTTCTCTCTCACATAATGGTAATGGACTTCAATATGCTTGGTCCTTGCATGATATAGAGGATTACCTTCCAAATGTAATGAGCTAATATTATCTCCAAAGATCATTGGAGTGTATGTATGTAGCCCCAAGTCTAGGTAGAGTAGCTTTACCCACATTGCCTCTTGTGTTATATTTGCTAGGCTTCTATATTCAGCTCTAGTTGATGACAATGCCAGAGTTGGTTGTTTCTTTGATGAACATGAAATTAACTTAGATAGTGCAAAAGATAGGTAGTGAGAGGTGCTTTTCCTATCATCATTTGAGCTGACCTAATCTGCATTAGGGTATAGCTTGATATCCAAGTAGATGTAAATAATTAAAATAGCCCTTCATTTATGGTACCCTTCAATTACTTTAAGATCATTTTGGAAACTTCCATGTGAGGTTTTCTTGGCATATGTATGAATTGACTCAATGTACTTACTACATAGAATATACCCACTCTTGTTAGGGTTGCATAATTAAGGCTCCCAACAAGACTTTGATAACCTATAATGTCTTCAAGCAACTCTCCTTCATGACTACTGAGTTTTGGATTCAATTCCATGGGTGTACCTACAATTTTTTCATTTTCCATCTTCAACTTAACTAGCATATCATGGTTTTACTTTCTCTTAGTAATGAAAACATGAGAATCTGTATAAAAAATCTCTAAAGCAAGAAAATATGTAAGCAAACAAAGATCATTGATCTTGAACTCCTCCTCCATCTAGGTTTTAATCTTCTTGATGCCATTGGCATCATTTCCTACAATGATAATGTCATCCACATAAACACATATATAAATAAATTTTGAATTAGTCTTCTTAATGAACAATGAAGAATCTACGTATGGTTCCAAGATTTACGAGCTTGTTTTAAACCATACAATCCCTTCCTCAATTAACATACATAATCTGGTTTGTCTTTGTCCTCATATCTTGGTGGTTGGGCCATGTAGACCTCTTTAGAGATCCACACATTAAGGAATGAATTTTTAACATCTAATTGGTATCTGTTCCAATTGTTTGAAGAAGCAATACTTACTAGGACTCTTATAGTTGGAATTTTGGCTAAAGGTGAGAAGGTCTCCTCACAATCCACTCCAAGGGTCTGAGCAAACCCCTTTGCTACTAGCCTTGCTTTATACCTTTTTATTGTGACATCTGAATTCTTTTTCACTTTGTAAATCCACTTGGATCCTATTACCTTCACGAATGGTTTTTTGGGAACAAAATCCCAAGCCATTCTCTTGAAGTGCTTCATTTTACTCCTTCATAGCTTCTCTCTATTCTTATTTCTTGTTGGACTCATGAAATGAAGATGGTTCCTCTGACATAAAGTCTTTAGCTATGTATATAGAATGTTTTTGACTAGTTCTATATCATAGCCATACTTATAGCTTTGTTGCTTTCCCTTTGAGATCTTCTAAGTGCTTGATTGGATGACTCTAGAATGTCTTCCAATCTTTTGAATTTTACTTTTCCCTTCGACTTCCATGTTTTGAATTCTTCAAAATGATTGATCTTCTCAGTTGACATCCTCTGGTGTATGTGGTTCTCCTTTGGTTAAATTTGGAAAACCATTCTCCAAATTATAGGGTAGCTTTATTTTCCTACAACTATCCTCAAACTAAGAGTTATTTTCATCAAATACCACATCCCTACTAACTGTAAGTCCTTTTTTAGTGGGACTATATAACCTATATCCTTTTTTATTCTAATCATAGCCAACAAATATGCATCTTTCAACTTTTGGATCAAGCTTCATCCTAATCTGTGAGGGTATGTGTGCATAAGCAATGCACCTAGAGATCTTCATGATCTAAAGAAGGTCTACTTCCATTCCATGCCTCATAAGGTGTCATCCCATCAAGAGACTTGGATGCAAGCTTATTGGCTAGGTAAGTGGCTATGGAAAAAGCCTCTACCCATAGATAATTAGGGAGGTTTTCCTCATTCAAGATTGATTTGGCAACCTCTATTATTAATCTATTTCTTCTCTCTGCCATTCGATTCTGTTTAAGAGTGCACCTTTTAATATCACTCTTTATGCCTCTGTCTTGTAAGAGGGAGTCAAACTCATGTGAGAAATACTCACCACCTCCATCAGATCGGAGCCTCTTCAAACTTTTGCCCGTTTGATTGTCAACCAATGCCAAATTCTTGTTGAAACAAGTGAAGAACTCATCTTTATGCTTCATAAAATAAAGAGTTGCCCTCCTAATATAGTCATCTATGAATGAAACATAATACCTTGATCCTAAAATTGATGCCTCTCTCCTAGGACCCCACACATCTATGTGTACAAGCTCTAAGTAGTCTTCATGCAGGTATCCTCTTTTGTTGAATTGTTGCCTATGTGACTTGCCGAAATGGCATGCTCCGCATTTTTATATCATGTGTTGCTTGGACACATTTGAGATTCCAAGCACACTCTAATGCTTGCATTTTTCCTTCAATGTCCTTTCACCTATATGTCCTAGTCTCTTATGCCATATCTCTAATTCAGATAGGGTTTCGTCCTTACAATTGAAGAGAGCAATATTTCTTGTATCTTCAACTTCAAAGGTAAAAAGTCTACCAGATTTCTCCCCTTTTGCAATCCTCCTAAAGCTTTGTTGAGGATCCTCCACATATGCTCCATCTCTTGTGAATTTAACCTATAAACCCTTCTCAACAATCTATCCAACACTAATTCACTTCTTGGTTATTGTTGGCACATATAATAACCTTCTTAGAAGATTCATGTTACCATCAAATGCTTTAATATTTCCAATCTTCTTTATTGAGTGCCTAGTTTCATCACCTGTCTAAACTCCATGTTTTCCTTTGGGTTTCCAGTTCAAACAATAATGCTATATTTCTTGCTACATGATTGGAGCAACTAGAATCAATATGAAATATGTACTCGTCATCTTTACCTTGCATGGTTGTCATATCCATGAGTAATAGGGAATCCTCTTGATCATCTGTGTAATTGTTGTAGTCTCTCCTTCCACTGAAGCCTCCTTGATAGTTCTTATTGTAGCCTTGATTGTAATTGTGATGGTAGTTGTTTCCTCCATTATTGAACATGCCTCTTCAATTCTCCATAGCCTCCTCTATGGTAGCATTTTCCTCTCTGATTCTTTATGTTCCTCAAGCATTCATCTGTGTTATAGTTGCTCAAGCCACAAATCTTGCAAGGTGAAGAATCATATGGTCTCCACATGCATTGCTTTCCACCTCTTCCCTTTCCTCTAGTGCCTCTTCCTCTACCTATGAAATTCACTTCAGAGGTACTCGCATCTTCTTCATTCTTCTTACTTTTGCCTTTATCTTTACTCTCATTTTTATCTGTGTAAAGAGTTCTCTAGAAGTATCTCCATTTTTCTTGAGCTTTGTCTCATGTGTGAAGAGTTTCACAATCAATGTATTGAGTTTAGGTATTTTCATGTCTATATATAGGTCTATTTTTGTGGTAAAGGACTCCCATTTTTCATCAGCCTTGATGCCATCTATGATCTGCCTTGCTATGTGCTCCTCTTATATTTCTTCTGCAATACTCCCAAGTTGATAATAAGCTTCTTCGCTGAAGGTAAGCCTTCATCCTTAGAGACCATGCTGGATAATTGACCATGTACAATTTTTTAGTGAATGATGGAAATCCATGTCCCATTTTACCTTGATGTTGCTCTGATACCACTATTGGAGAACATCGTGGACACCTTCGAGAGATGAGATGGTGCTATAAATTCCTGGTTCACACCAGCCAAAACTGAGTTGAGGAGTGCCAAGTATACCTCTTGAGCTTCGAAAAAAGCAAAAATAATGACCCAAGTACTTTGGAAGATCCTTAAAGCATTGGATAAGAAAAAAAGAAGTTGGAGTTTCATTGTGAACTAAAAACTTGTTATTTTGATCACTACACCTACTTAGATAAATGAACAAATCTCTTTCCTTGCTAATAATTGAATGAAATCTTTTTGTGTATATCTAATTAATTTTGTTAGCTTATGTTTGCAAGTTATTTCACTTGAAATGATAAACTATGCTCAAAGAATGATGCTTAGCAAATCAGAGATGCATCGTGATATTTTAGGATGTTAATTTAGTATGTAGACTAGAGCGTAATGTTTTGAAAAAATCCCAAGAATGACTAAGCCAATTGAAATGAAACTTTGTAACAAAACAATAGACGGTCTAGTTAATCTATACTAACGTAAGTCAAAGCAAATGATCAAGTAGATACTAAGAAATCGATTGGAGAAGTTCACTGTTCTAAGTCATATATGATAGAGTAGAAGAGATGGGATATGAGAAATATGTACGTATTAATGCACATAAATTATATTTCCATTGGAAATGAATGATTGCACAATGTGAGGGCAATCATAGAGCTATAGATTAAGCTCAATGTCCACTATAAATCCCTCTGACTATCTCTCTAAATCGGGCTCTCTTGGGCTGCTCATTCATGTAATTAGATAGTCCTATTCTATAGTCCTTTTGTTGGAGCCAACATTCAAGTTTGAATTTGAATCTTTAGCTAAATGTGTTCAAACGTTTAGGACTTTATTTTCAATAAATCCTCACCAACTAATTTGTGGAAAGATTCTCCTATGAATTTGTAATTGGAAGTGATTCCACATATGTACTTTTATAGGGCATAAAAATCAATCTTTTACAAGAGATCATTCATGTGCAAATGAATGAACATATGAGATTTAGGATAAGTGATCAAGCACACCAACAATTTTTCTTCAGAACAAGAAGTAGAAAGGGGTGAAAGCTCTTAGAGGAGATGGCGGATATTCTTTATAGATGACGTGGTTATTGGAGACCTTTAATTCTCCAAATGCCTGATCTATCTTGATTTAAAAACTCCTCTATATCAAGAATAAGCCAAAATTTACAGAAAATTCATATTATATTTCATATATATTAAGAAATACTTCTATCTATAAAGCTTTCTTTAGCTTCAAGAAATTTCTTCACAAATGAACTTCAATGTCTGCATATAACTTCGATGTTAATCATTCAAGTGATACTCACATGTTCATACTCCCTTTGCATGAGACGTTCAAACCCACAAAATGCACAAGCCAACACAAGGGACACCAAGAAGATTGCCAGAACACGTTTATATTCGATTAGAAACTCGTGTTGAAGAAGGCAATGAGAGCTTGGTATGAGGAGTACTAGTACCGCTCATAGTTGTGCACACTTTGGCGCCACAGGGCATACCCCCCAAGCACTGAAAAGGGTTGGATAGAAAAACAGGCTGTGACATTGCAGAATCACAATCACCATTAGTTCATCAAAAGAACTAATAAATTCCGAATTTGATCACTTAGATCAAACCTATGTCAGAAAACTCCCTTCCATTTTCTCCCTTCCAATAGTGATGACTTTGACATGGTCAACTTCTTAAGTTGATTTCTCTCATAATCTAACCCATTTTGCTAAATTCTTTTGAACAAAGCTTCCTTACATTCTAACTTAGATTTTGAATGCTCAAACATAAAAGACTTTACGTTGAGCACTGAGATCCAAGCAAATCTTTAAGAAGTAAAATGCGCGATTATGAGAACTTCACTTGCAGACTTCTACATATGAATGTTCTTACTTGTGATACAAACAACCTAAAGAGAATAAGATCATCAAAATTTGGTCCTAGGTTGATTAGCTTCGGAATTAGATGTGTACAAAAGATTTCTTGATCCACATAATCAGGCTACGAGAATTCTAGGAAAGGCTAGTCGCTAACTCACAAGAAAACTCTCTACATATATATTTCTTGAACAAGCATATGAACCCACCTCAGGAAGGACTTACGAGCGAATTTTTCTATGTCCTCCAGCATAAACTGCCTAAGGAGCATTGCTTTGTATTATGACCATGTCATATGTTTTATTTGCATGCGTTGATCACGTACACTGTATTCACACACATATGCAAAGTTTTCCCATAATTCCATATCCATCACCGGAGTCAAACCGACACCTAAGTACTTCGCCTCAAGTTCATCTTCTTTGCAGAACTTGGATATATTTTTACCATCGAAAAACCAGGATTGCTTGATTAAACAATCATGAAGTGATGGGATGGCTTTTTGGCATCTATCTTCTTCCTGAATGTGTGTGAATTGAGCTAGGAGATCCTCCATGCAAAATTTACTAGGTTTGCTATAATCGATCATCCATTTGATTTCTCAATTTTCTATCTCTAGGATTCACTCTCCCCCTCCTTTCACGTCGGGTTCACTAGATATGTCGTGGGTTTCTTGGAAAGGAGGGAGGAATTTAGATAACATCTTGACTTTGAGTCATCCGGATTTGCTCATGTGCTAAGATAATTTTACAGCTAGGTCACTCGATCAAGTCAACCATGAGTAACATGGGATACGCGGGGTGCATTCAATGGCTTCAAGCAAGCAAAAGCATTCGATGTTGTTCTTTTGGTTTCTTGAACAATGGACTCAATATAAGAGTAAGAAGCTCAAATTGGGAATCACTAACACTTATCACGATAGTTACATAGCATCATCTTGGGCCTTCAAAATCAGTTTCCCAAAGCATTTGATAGTAATTACTTCCAGCAACGGGATAAATGAGATGAAAAAAATACAATCGTCTCAAAATATGAGCAAAGTATAAACCTTTCTATTAATGAAGCGATACTTTTGTAGTGTCTTGAATCACGAGTTATAAGCTGCAAGATATCACATGCATTGACAACGAAAAATGAAAGTTTAGCGCAATCACAATTCCTTCAAAAAGAAAAAAACCAGAACCCATCATCCAACTGCCTCCTCAGTTCTACGAACAAAATGAAAAACAAGAATTCACAGCCCTTTTAGTTTTAGTTGCAAGCGTAAAGTACGTCAGAGCAGTTTTCCTGTGTAAATTTAACATAACCCCAATATTGCGAGCATCAAGATGCAACATCAATAAGTTGAGTTGTATCCCTGAAATTGAGAAATATTTATCGATTTGAGAAACCGAGGTCGTCACTGAATATATTTGTTCCAACTAGTGATTGTAGATTTCCATCATTGTAGATTTCCATCTTTCAGAACTCTTTATCTTCAAATCGAAACGTTGTACTTGGTTCTCAACAGCACGATATATGAAAATAAAGTAAAATTAGCAGACTCAGTTAGCATGACAGTGTGTCCTGGTCATAATCATCTTCGTCAAGGCATTATAAAAAAAGAAGTCGTCAGCAGCTACTCTTCGAATGTTATACGTGAGTCTTAGAAGAGGTAATTTAAAACCAAAAAAAAAAACTTAAACCTCCATCAGGAGAAATTTGTAAATTGTTAACGAATACTCACAATAAAAGCATTGTGCCGTTACTAAAATCTTGAGTGCTAGGTCGAAGAAAAGTGATCGCAAATAGATGTATTTGCTTATGACAATTTAAGTTTGAAATAACTCTTTTAATAAAATAATTCAAACGTATGATTTAGATAAGCAAATAATATTTTGAAGCATTTAGACGTTTCAACACAGATCACCAAAACTATTCGATGTTTTCTACCAGATATTGTATGCCCTTTTGTAGCATTCTAATCACCAAACATTGTCCAATACTACTATATGTCTTTCTGAAGCATGCTAATCACTGACACTATTCATTCAACAATTTCTAAAACAAAATTCCTCTCCTTCTGCATACATACACGGCATACAATATGCCACCATAATTATGGCACATAAATCAAGAGCCATATGCAATCGCATAGAACATACAAACTTTTACTGCATATAAATTACTTATCTTTGTACAGCAAGAAACGAGCTCCGAACCGATTTCCTTCAGACATGCTTCTCTGTCCAGCATCCGCATCCTCAGTGTTCCATACACACTCCATATTGCCCACTAGCTTTATCTCGATTGCTATTTGTACGACGGTTAGTCTTTCTTCTTCATCAGATACTTGGTGGTAATTATCAGAATCTTAGCGTCAGCATCTGCTAGCCCCCCTTCTATCATGTGTGCTGAGTTTCTGTATGAAGTGCGCATGCATTCTCCTGCCCTCATATCTGTGGCCCCTTAATGGCCTATCTCTGTCAGCGTTTTGCCCTAAATCTCAGAGCAACCATGCGCAGAAGAAAAGGCAGAGCAGAATCTATGCCCGCCCGAAAAAAACCAGCGCCCAATTTCTCCTATTGGAAATAAAAATCTAATCGCTCCACGTAGTGCCACCCTTTTCTTTTTATTAACATGTTTTTCGTTTTATACATTATATTGTTTAAAAAAATAGATTCTAACCTCACGAATACATACACATGTGTTCGTACACACAAACTTCACCATACTCATTGATTTTCATGTATATAAATGCACACAGATTTGCCACGCATATGGATGCATATTCACTTTTTATATTAACACACATGCACACCATGCACCATCACTTGACACATACACGTGTTCCTCTTTTTGAATGCACATACATAGTTTCGCATGCCCACACACTCACATACCCACCATTAGCACAATGAAGGCATGTACAGATATTCACTCGATAAGTGTGTGTTTACCATAACATCATAACCTTTTTATGCAGGCGCAAATAATATGCAATGAGAAATCAACACACCAAGTTCTCATAACATGACCCATGAAAAGTCATTTCAACCATGGATGATCGGAAATCATATAATTCATGCAACGACTAACCACATAGAAATAAAGACACAAAATATTCTATGGTATATTATTATGCAATAAGTAAGGTAATCAAGGAAAGAAATCACCAATTTCAAATTTATTCATGCCCTTCATATAGACTTCAATACTCATTAGTTTCTCGTTGTCTTTTCAAAGTAGCATCTTCAAGTCAATTTGCTTGTTTCAATTTCAAATCACGACCACAGTGTCGGTTTGAAAGGTGAGACCAACAAAGATTTGATTGTATCTCCCAATCTGTAAGTCATAGTTAGACCTTTAAAAGACCATTGAGAAGCTCTCAAACTAAGTTTTAAATGAAAGCACTAGATTGTGGATCCAAGATGCCTAGAATGTGTGAGCACTGAGAACCAAGTTCAAGATACCGATGTTGATAACAAGGAGTTCAAAAAACCAAGGTTATGAACAAGGAAAGTCCGTAAGCAAGTGGCCAAGAAGCAAAAAGGCAAGGTTCAAGACATCATGGTTGAGAGCAAGGGTTTAAGAGACCAAGGTTAAGAACAAGATGGTTCAAAAGACTAATGAAGGTTGAGGAAATCAATTCAAGGGGAGATCAAGGATTGATCATTGAGAACAATGATCTCTAGAAGGTGAAGGGAGTGTTAAACTCAAGAAATGATAGGTAGAAGATGGTTGAACCACAACCCTGAGAGGGAAGATTAGAAAGTAATCCTTGAATATGGCTTTTGGGTCATGTGCTTAGCCCATCATACTCCTAGACGATAGGTCATGAGTTCAATTCCTACAATTGGTATTACAGTGTCAGACATTGATCCACAAGGATCATGACATTGTTCCATAGGGGTCATTCTATGTGTGTTAGGGATAAGGGCCAACTAGCCAAGGTCCCATGTTTGGGGGATACCCTAAGGTATTGGATAGTAACTAGGATGAGTGTTGCATGATGATCACATGGCAGCACTAGACCATTCCAGATCATTGCTATTTTTAGATTTCAAGAGGGTATATATGGATGCAAGGAGAGTCACACACACATCATTTCAGGCTTTGCTTACAATTGGTATCAGAGCAAAAGAGTTCTTGGCATAAGATTTCTTTCATGTGAGTTTTCTTGGATTTTTTGCATTTTTCTTGAATCATATTCTTGTTCTTTGTAGGTGTTTGGAGCTTTTGGCCACTAACAACAAAGACAAAGGGGAGTATTGGGGAGCCCCATCAGATCCCCTCTGATGACTAGTCACGTGCATTCATGTTCACCCACTTGGTTATACCTACTCGAATATCTATTGTCACTTCTCATACGAGCTTAGGCACTGCTCATGGCCTAGAGCGATGGAGAGAGAGAGAGAGAGAGAGAGAGAGAGAGAGAGAGAGAGATCTTTTGAGCCTCCTTACTTCTTGTTCTAAAGAGGACATATGCTTAAAATTTATTGTGTATTCCTTCTTGGATGCTTCACCCACGTGTGTGGGATAATACACACCTTTTACATGCATCAATTAGGCTAAAGATCATGCTATAGAAGTAGAGAAGCACTGATTCTTTGGAATCAATAACTTGAATCTTTCTCATATTTTCTCTATTAGCTAATTTATCCCTTCTTTAGCCATAACCTGGGCATGTCTCCTCCAAATTTAGAGCTCTTTCTTCCTTTGGATTGCTCTCTGAGAGCTTTTTCTAGAGAGTGGTTCAAAGCCATATTTTGGCTTCAGTCTTAGTTATATTTGGAGCTTGGATTTTGATCTTTCATCACCAATGACCCTCTTTTGAGCATTGTTATGAAGCACCAACTATCGAGAGAGTCTTTGGAAGCTATTTGTAAGGCACATGGACCATCTTCAATACTTCCATAAACTTGCATATTACCTCTTGGGCCTCAACATAAGTTTCTTTGTTAGTTATTATGCATTATTGCCTTCTTTGTGCTTTATATTGCATAATACATTTGCGTAGAAGCTATAGTATACACGTAGTAAGGATGTGGACTAGTATTAAATGGTGTATACATTCTTGTTTGTAGGGATAGGTAAGTATTTTCTTATAGGTTTTGTGAGGAAAGAACAAGAAATTTGTCAGGCTGTGTAGTCCCATTCGGACTGCTTGTAGTTATATTGTGCCTATTGGTAGCATTATTGAGGATATTACTTGTTGATTACTTGATTTAATTGTTTTATATTTCAAAATACTGTCATTATGCTACCAAATATTTTCAAAATTTAGTATGCATATGCATCAAAGAATACAAAACATAATAAAAGTTTCTTGTTTCTTCATTTTCCATTGAGCAAAGGCTTGTGATTTATTTCTTCTTGATTTCCACCTATTTACTTTGGGTTTACATAGAGTGTACTATTTTAAAACCACAAAAAAAGAAAATAAAACATAAAACTAGAAAACAAGAAAAACATGATTTGATCATCATCATCATCTAATATCGACTTAGGACCATCATCCCATTCTAGGAGAGATACACTGATAGAGGAAGACTCTGCAGATCCCATTCAAACGAGGAGTAATAAGATTAACAATTTAGAGAGTGCATGCCATGATATTTTGGAACACATGTGTGGTTTCAAGAAAGAGGGACATATGCTAGAGTCTGATTTGATAGGGATGGATGTAGATGCTGCAAATGAGCCTCTAGATCCAGAAGTCCCTAGAGATAGCATCCGAGTCAGAGAGGCCAGATGGTAGCTTAAGGATCGTAAGTTGTCTAGATATCATAGTTTGATTAATGCTAGGACTATTGATAGTGTTGAGGAGTGCCTCAAAAAGTGGGAGCAATGCTTCTGTTTGTGCCATATTGTGGACGATAGGCTCAAGATTCACCAGTCCATGTACAACCTTATAGACATCACCCATAGGTGTTGGCATAAGATAGACCAAGATAAGAGGGAACCCAAGACTTTGCATCAGTTCTTGATCTTGTTCTATAATAATTTCATAAAGCCTAATGAGATTTCTAGAGCACTAGACATGTGGTGCTTCATTAGTTAGAAGAATCTGATAGTTTAGGAGTATATGGATAAGTATAGAGAGGTGCTTCTTAAATAATTGATACTATCTAAGAGTTTCTTCAAGCCCACATGTTCATCTCCGAAGTTAGGTAAATTATTATGCCATTTGTGAGGAAGGAGAGATATCAGTCCTTCGCATAGGCCATCAAGATGGCTTTATTATATGATGATGGCCATAGGGGCACATGCTTCTAGGGTTAGAGGTCCTCATCACCTAAGGTAATTTGATCCTTCCACACACCTACTCCTAGTTGGATCTGTACACAACATTTTAGAGGGACTAAGCAGGTGCATATGATCAAGATAGTTGAAGGAGGCAAGGGAAAAGTGTCCGCTCTATTTGGGAAGGATTATAATAATTCTATACTTATATCTCAAGAGAAAGAGAAGGCATTGAAAGAAGGGTTATGTTATAAGTGTCTAGTGCAACACGTGTTCAAGGACTATCTTGAGAAAAAATAAGATAGCAGCCACAATAGCCATAAGTCCCACTTAGGCTATGAGTGATGATGATGAGGAATTCGGAGATTCCCCATCATCGATATCATTTCTCATAGTGTCCATGATGGCCACGAAGAAGATCCCTACTGTGCCAGATGTTCTGCATTCACGAGTGGCACAAAAAGGATATCAATTCCCAGACACTATCAAGGTACTCTTTGGCATTGGGTTGACACATAATGTAATTAGCTCCCCAAAGAAATGTCCTAGTGATTTTGATTTCTTAGCGAATCTACAAGAAAATTTAGAACTAGCTAAAGCCAAGATTTAGCAAGGCCCTAATAGGGCTAAAGAGTGCGCTGAGAGGAAGAGATCCTTTGAGGAAGGAGATAGTTTCTTTCTTCAGGTATCAACTAGATCTACTTCAATCGCCATAGGTAAGTGTAGTAAGGTTTCACCAAGGTTTTGTGGACCTTGGAAGATAATTAGAAAGCTAAGTGAAGTTGCATACCGATTAGAGCTTTCTCATGATTGTAGAGTCCATGTAGTGTTTCAATGTGAGTAAACTTTAGAAGTATATTTTGAAGGAGGATAATATAATAAAGGTTATTGTTTCTTCGCAAGAAAGTGAAACCATAGATCATTCTCTAGACAAGGTATTAGATTGGAGAATTAAATGATTGAGCAATCATGTCATCTGCAAGTATCTAGTAGTCTAGAGAAGATTACCGCTTACTAGCTCTACGTGGAAGTCAAAAGATTCGGTTTGCAAGTAGTTTCCCTCATTGATCATTAAGGAGAATGATCTTTAGAAGGGTAAGAGATCCTTAGACATTGATCTACAAGTATCATGATGTTGGTCCATAGGGATCATTCTATGTGTGTGAGGACTAAGGGCAAGCTAGCCAAGGTCCAAAGCTCGAGGGATACCGTGAGGTATTG
Organism: Ceratopteris richardii; assembly: GCA_020310875.1. Taxonomy (NCBI): domain Eukaryota; kingdom Viridiplantae; phylum Streptophyta; class Polypodiopsida; order Polypodiales; family Pteridaceae; genus Ceratopteris; species Ceratopteris richardii. Next base: position 112,152,326 of record CM035421.1, read on the forward strand.
GATAGTAATGGGGATGAGTGTTACATGATGGCCACATTGCAGGAGTACACCATTCCAGATCATTGCTACTTTTTGAATACAAGAGGGTATATGTGGATGGGAGAAGAGTCACACACACATGATTCAAAATATGGAAAATGGAAGGTGATTACTTCTATTCAAAAGATCTCACTAGAAGACCAAGTTTCCTTTCCCAAAATGACCAGCCTAAATAACTAAGCTTTCTAGCTCTATTTATAGTCCTCTGTTTTGGGAATTGTGAGTATTTCGTCATGCCATTTGGTTGGACTAATGCACCAACTACATTTATGATGTTAATGAATGCCATTTTACATCCACTTACTGAAACTGTATTATTGATTTTTTTGATGATTTGTTAGTGTATAGAAGGAATGTGCATGAGCATGAAAATCATCTAAGGTTAGTATTGAGTGTGCTAAAAGAAAATCAGTTGTATGTAAATACAAAGAAGACTTAGTTGTTTCTTCTGTGGATAGAGTATCTAGGGCATGTGGTATTGGTGGATGGAGTTCATATGGATCCCAACAACGTTTCACTTATTTTATCTTGGACTACTCCTCAAGATGGGGGCGTTTACGATCATTTCTAGGACTTTCTAGTTTGTATAAAAAATTCATCTTGTCTTATTCGTCGATAGTAGTGCCTATGATGAACATTTCCTCAAGGTGAAGCTCCATTTGCATGGAAACAAGAGCAACAAGATAGTTTTGATATTCTCAAACAAACTATTCTACAGGTTCATATACTAAGAGTGGTAGATCGACAAAAAACCTTTGACCTAGAGACTCATGCTAGTGGCAAAGCCATAGGGGTAGTTTTCGGCCAAGTTGGCATGCCAATAGCTTTTCAAAGCAAGAAATTGATTAGTGCACAACACAATTGGGAACTGCATGAACAAGAGGTGTATGCAATGGTGCATGCACTTAAATTCTAGAGACACTATCTTTATGGTGGAGACTTTAAAGTATACACACATCACCATACACTTAAATATTTTTGTAGAAAGCCAGATCTTCGAGGCAGAAAAGCTTGTTGGGCTGAGCTCATGCAAGAATTTTACATGGAAATCCTATATAAAAGAGGCAAAGAGAATATAGTAGTTGATGCATTATCACAGATAATGTATCAAATGAACTTTATAGTTCTAGAAAGCTCATTTCTTCAACAGATGAAGGAAGCACAAGTGGAACAAACACATTTTTTAGAGATTATTAGATCCATCAATGATGACTCTATAATAGGAGACGGAACAATTCTAGTTGTTTCTTTACCTTGCAGAGCAAACAAGTTCATTTTGTATTCCAATTTCTCACAAGAGAATGGAATAGTCAAACAGAAAGGAAAGGTTTGTGTTCTAGCTTCACAAGATTTGAGAACAAAAGTCATCCATGATATCAATTATGTGCATTACGCAAGACACCTTGTTGTTAACAAGACAATAGAGCTTGTTAGAAGAACATTTTGGTGGCCTATATTAGCCACATATGTCCACACTTATGTTCAACATTGCTTTATTTGTCAATTAAACAAATTAGAAAGGGTAAGGATACCAGGTCTTTTACATCCTTTACAAATTCTAGATCATAAGTGGGATAGTGTATCCATGGACTTCATAGCTGGGTTACCGTAAAACCAAAGGAAATGGGATACTATCCTAGTTGTGGTAGAGAGATTGAGCAAGATGGATCATTTCATATTCATGTAGGAGACAATAGAAGCTCCATAGGTGGCGGAGTTGTTTATCCAACATGTATTAAGATTGCATGGGTTACTGACATCCGTAGTTTTCGATAGGGATGCCAGTTTCAGAGAACACTTTTGGAAGTTTGTATTTGACAAACTAGAAGTGTCATTCAGAATGATTAATGGTGGTCATCTATAGAAAAATTGTCAAATCAAGAGGGTCAACAAGCCTTTAGAGGACATGTTGAGTGCATATGTATCTGAGAGACAGAGAGATTTGGATAGTTATTTGCCACTAGTTGAATTTTCTTATAACTATAGGCCTTACAAGGTGATAGGTATGTCTCCTTTTGAGATGAACTCTAGCATGAGTCCCAATGCTCCCAATACCAAGGCATTGCTTAGAGGAAGACATCTCCTAGATTTTTTGAGGAAGAAGATAGAGTCTTTCTTCAAGTACCAACTAGATCTACTTTACTCTCCGCACGTAAGTGTAGTAAGGTTTCACCAAGGTTTTGTGGACCTTTGAAGATAATTAAAAAGCTAAGTGAAGTTGCATACTGATTAGAGCTTCCTCATGATTGCAAAGTCCATGCAATGTTTCAAAGAGAGTAAACTTTTAAAGTATATTTCTAGGGAGGATAATATAATAGAGGTTATTATTTCTTCTCAAGTAAGTGAAAGCATAGATCATTCTCCAGACAAGATATTAGATCGAAGATATAAACAATTGAGGAGACATGTCATCTATGAGTATCTAGTAGCCAAGAGAGGATTACCACTTACTCACTCTACTTGGAAATTAGAAGAACAGGTTCGCAAGTAGTTTCCCTCATTGAGCATTATTAGGGAGAATGATGTTTAGATAGGCCAAAAATCCTCAGACATTAATCTCGATAGATCCTGATGTTGGTCCATAGGGATCACTCTATGTGTGTTAGGGACAAGGGCGAGCTAGCAAAGGTCCCAAGCTCGGGGGATACCCTAAGGTGTTCGATAGTAATGGGGACGAGTGTTACACAATGGCCACATGGCACGACTACACCACTCCAGATCATTGCTATTTTTAGAATATAAGAGGGTATATATGGATGGGAGGAGAGTCACACACACATAATTCAAGTCTTTGCTTTCTTATTCCAAACAATATCCCCACAATGTAGCTTGATAAGTTGAACATGAAATAATTCAGTATCAAAAGGCCTATGACAATACTTTATTTTCTTACAATCACATACTCATACTCGAGCTTCACTCCCTAGAAACAATGCCCAATTTTGTATCAATCTATAGAAAGTTTAGTACCACTTCAAGAAGTTTCACCTCCTTAAGTTTCAACTTGTGGAGATGTGAGAATGATATGATTATCATAAGCAAAGGACTTGACTGAAGATGAAGGTGAGAAACACTCAATATTTGCACACACACAGACACAGACACACGGTAGAGATAGAGAATATGAAAAATGGAAGGTGATTACTTCTATTCAAGAGAGCTAACTAGCATACCAAGTTTCCTTTCCGAAAATGATAAGCCTAAAAACTAAGCCTTCTAGCTCTATTTATAGTCCTCTATGAGATTTGGGTGGCTTGAGACATGTGCCCAACATAGTTTAAAGTTATTCTCTAATGCTATTTGAGGTATCCAATGAGCTCCAGAAATTATGAGGATTTATGGGTAGAATTTTCCTAATCTCCTCAAGCTTGGGGACTCCTTTGCTTGCCAAAAATCAAGCATTCAACTAAAAATCCGGGTTTTTCTATGTAGAAATTTAGTGATAAGAATCGATCCTCCGGGTTTTTCTATGTAGAAATTTAGTGATAAGAATCGATCCTTGACACTTGAAAGATTATTGATGTTCGAGAAGTATGACTTAATACCACTCATCTCCGCCCATGCTCATCTTGACTTGGTTCACATGCTCCGAAACCTTTTATGTCTCCTTCCTACCTTGATCTTGTGCGCCACCATTTTATATTGTGTTTCTGCAACTTTCCATCTTAAATTATGTATGGTAGAAAAGATGGTATGTGATTTCCGCTCGATAAAGGCAAGGAAGGTCTTAAGTTTGGGGATGCGATGGATATTTTCCCATTTGTAATGGCCACATGAATGGTTAGGAATTTGCAGGTTCTATAGATTGCAAACAATAATTTTCTATTTAAGGATGGCAGTAAGTAAACATGTGGCACATCTATTCTCTCACATTTGATATCGATAGATTAGGAGATATCTATTGGGATACATAAATATAGATAATCTACCTCATGTCATGTTCTCACTCTTAAAAGCTTCATGAAGTATACATTTTTGAATTTGAGGAGTAGTTTAATGCGGAGAGGGTTCCTAGAAATTATGTGATGCATGATGCAAGTGTGGATTCATTGATGAAATAAGTTCTCCATTAGGTATGCAAGCAGCGGATTTGGGAGAGCCAGATGCTTCCTCAGGAGGACATTTCACATGCGCAACTTTCTAGCTCAGGCATACAAATAATTAAGGAGATGTCCTTGAACAGTCTATACATATTTGAACGTTACTCTGTAATCAACCCAAAATTAAAGATATTTCTCACAAATGGGCTTTTAACTTACCGTTGAACTTTTTCTTGCGCTTTGGTAGGAAAATGCGATTCTAGCCTTTACTCTCCATGCACACTAGAATGCTCCAATTTTTCCTTAAATTCATCCCATTCTTGTGAACAAGGGCTTTGTACCATAGTCTTCAACCTTCTTTTGCCATGTATATCCAATTTAATTAGAGACCGCCATTGATTCTGGAATTAGACACAGCTAGATTACATGTAACTCGAGTAAACCATTGCCATTCTTAAATATAACTGCTCTCTTCACTGTTAAAGGAAGGGTGAAACTGAAAAAACAAATAAATTAGGACTAAGCTTCATAACCCTTACAGACGGAGAACATGCACCGACTAGATCTTATGGTTATCTGAAAATTGAAATTCTCCGTTAGACGAGAATCTTGAATGTATTTCAGATATAAATGAATGCCAAGTATATTTGTTTATATTTCTTGAGGACCACAAAGTACTACCGAATCTAAAGGAAAGGACGCATATGATTTGATTTGACTAGTTTTTTAAGATGACGAGACTTTAAAACATATGCCACTATTTGCTTGCCACTTTTCCCATTATCAAGTATGATCATAGCCTCGAGTCATGAAGTAAGGTTACGTACACAGAGAACAAATATAAATTCGAACACCGATGCCGACAAATAATTGCAAGGACCTCTACTTTCAACTTACACTTTAATGCTCCCATTGATCCTTAGATTCATCTCATTGTTATGAACAAGGGCACTACGTTTCATAGAACTTACAGATGGATAACACGCACCGAATAAATATTATGGTTATATGGAAATTTTAATTTTGTTCAATTGTAAGAAATCTCTCAGTTTTAGTCGGCAGTTGAAATATAAATGAGTACTAAGTAGATCTGTCTATATTTCTTTAGGTAGAGTAAGGGAAGAGAGCAAGTAGTGGACAAAGAATTACAGCAGAATGTAACAAATGGGAGTACTAATGTACAACGAAGTACCGCATATGATTTGGTCTCATCACGAATGACTAGCTTTTGGTGATTACGAAAGTTGCTTACTGGTAGCCTGGCCAATAAACTAGCAGCAAAGTGGATGATTAAAGCCTCGTGCAACAAAGATTCCTCTTGGGCCTCATTAATTTTCAGAAACAGAAATTTGATTACTCTGGTGGGCTACCCTTCATGGAAGAACCTCGACATCCTCACCCTCTTATTCTCCCCGATTCCAATCTCACCCAAAGGATCAATCCTAGTAAGATCCTTGTGGCTGAGTTGGAACAGTTTCAAACCTCACATCAGAATCAATGAAGATTGGAAGTGGGCAACATGCATAAGACAAAGTGACTCTATTTGGTTCCCAATCCAAGGCATGAGAAGTGTGTTGTCGTGGTATGTCTTAAGTGCCAAGAGACGCTCGAATAAGGGATTCAAAAAATGGAAGCACCTCTGGAAACAGGACACGAAAGATGGGTGGACTTTGAGGACCTTGACCCTAGTGTTGCGGTCACATACGAGGAATGGAATGTTTTATTGAGCAGACGCCATGCTTGGGACCACTCTAATATCCAATTACTGATGGGATAGGATGCTCTAGACCTAATGGGCCTTAAATGGTTTAACGATAATCACCTCTCCAAGCTTCCTTATGTTGAAGCTCGCAATGACATTCACATGAGTCTCAACAAGAAATGATGTCTCAAATGGATGCGACTCCGATGGGATATGAAATTTATGTCTATTTGGCACCCTCTCATTGAAAAAAACAGTCGGTCCTCCTATGGCAAATTTTACACCACGGAATATGGACCAATGCAAAAGCTAACAAGATCTCTAGAGCTCTACCCTGGTGCAAGGATGTTGCCATAGCAAAGAGGATATTCGTCATTTGTTCTTTGCTTTCCCTAAATCCCTTCAATTATGGAGGGTCCTTGGTCGTTCTCTCGGACTCCAAGAACAAATCAATTGGAAGCAAGCCCTCATTGGTGAAGCGATCGGTTGCTCTACAACATTGTGGAATTCAATCAGGGGAGAGATCCTTTGGAAGAGTTGGGGGGAAAGATGCGCTCACAACTTTGGCAATACCCCCAAGGAGTGGTCAATCAAGAAGTCCCTATTACTTCTTGGCAAAAGAATTGCTAACTATAATCCCCCCCCCTTCAAACATCACAAAGAGCTACAATATGTCAACAATAAGCGGAAAATGGAGTGGGCTCTGCATGATGGGGATGCAAGGTTTATCAAACTCCTCTATAACTTAATGTAATCCTTGTAAGGTCCACCATGAAGGCTCCGACAGATTGTCAGAAAGAAAATTAGACTTCAAAAACATATCAATTGGATGCATGCTTTGCTGGGAGAAGCATTCAGTTGCTGCGCCTCTCAAGAATGCCATCAGAAGGGAGACCCTATGGAATATCTAGTAGGAAACATGTGCTTGCAACTTCGCTGGATCCCCCGCGGCATGCTCGATTGAGAAATCACTATCCTCCTTGGCAAAAAGATCGCTAATTATTGGAAATCCCCCCCCCCCCTTCTTTTTAGACATCATTAAGTGCTCCCTACAACAAGCTTAAACCCATGTGGGCCCCACATGAGGGTGATGACAAGGTGACTAACCTTCTTTGTAATGCCCTCTAAACTCTACAAAAGCTTCCTCCCATTGTGTGGGATTCGGAGGATCCCATGGGCACTTGTCCCCTTCTTTTGTACTTTTCTTTTCTTTTAATTAATTCAAGTCTAAGAGAGTAGGCTAAGGCCGAACTTCGTTTATTTAGAAAAACATAATTGCTTAATCTTTGTTCACTGTCAAAGATAGGGTCAAACTTAAAATAGTTTTTTCCTAAATTGTCTTCTTCTTCTTCATGGACATTTGGAGCTTTTATCCATCGATAGCAAAGACAAAAATGAGTATCATGGAGGATTAGGAAGTAATCCTTAGCCATGGTAGATCCTGAGTTCAATTCCTAGAACTGGTATGAAAGTGTGAGACATTGATCCATAGGGATCGTGACATTGGTTCATAGAGATCATTCTATGTGTGTGAGGGACAAGGACAAGCTAGCCAATTTCCCAAGTTCACGGGATACCCTAACGTACTCGGTAGTAATGGGGATGATTATTTCATGATGATGACATGGCCGCACTAGACCATTCCACATCATTGTTATTTTTGGAATACAAGAGGTTATATATGGATGGGAGGAGAGTCACACACATCATTCAAGTCTTTGCTTACCATTGGTATCAGAGCAAAAGATTTCTGCACATAAGTTCTCTTTCATATGATTTTTTTCAACCTTTTTGTGTTTTTCTCAAATCATCTTCTTCTTCTTCGCACACATTTTAAGCTTTTAGCCTCTGGCAGCAAAGAAAAAATGGAGTATCAGGGAGCCCAATAGGAACCCCCTTTGATGACTACTCAGGTGCATCCATGCTAACATAGTTCGAGATATCTACCCCATCCTTTGCCATCATTGCTTGTGCATGCTTAGGTGCTCCTCATAGCCGAGAGTGATAGAGAGAGAGCTTTCACCCCTACCTACTTCTTGTTTTGGAGAAGAGGTATGCTTGAAGCTTATTTTGTATTCATTTTTTGGGTGCTTTACCAACCTATGTGGGAAAATACACACTTTTTGTGTGTGTCCCTAAGGCTTAAGATGATGCTACAGAAGTCCAGAACCACCATTTTCTTTTCAAATTTCTTTTGAATCCATAACTTAGAGCTTTCTCATATTTGCTATGTTAGCTAATTTATCACTTCTGTAGCCATAAATTGGGCATATCTCCTCCAAATTTAGAGCTCTTTGTTCCTCTGAATTGCTCTCTGAGATCTCTTTCCATAGAGAGTGGTTGCAAGCCATATTTTGGCTTCAATATTAGTTATTATTTTGGAGCTTGGATTCTGATCTTTCATTGTTAATGAGCCTCTTTCAAGCATCGTTTTGAAGCACCGACTATGAGGAGAGTATCGGGAAAACTATTTGGAAGGTGGATGGACCATCTTCCACACTTGTACATGCCTGCATATTACGTCTTGGGCCTCCATATAAGTTTGTTTCTTAATTAATATGCATTACTATCTTCTTTTTGCTTTATATTGCATATAGAAATTACACATTTTCATAGTAGTTATAGTATATGCATAGTAAGGACGTGGACTAGTATTGTACGGTGCATGTATTCTTGTTTGCAGGGATAGGTAACTATTTTCTTGCGGTTTCTGCGAGGAAAGAACAAGAAATTTGTCAAAGTGTATAATCCCCTTTGGTCTATTTGTAGTAAGATTGTGCCTCTTGATCCTTATTGCAGAAATTGCTTATCAATTACTTGGTATGAATTTTTTTATTTTCAAAATTACACCATTATGCTATCAAAATTTTTCAAAATTTACTATGTATATGCATTAAAGAAAACAAAACATACTAAAAGTTTTTGTTTATTCTTTTTTTATTATGAAAGGCTTGTGATTTGCTCATTTTCTACTACCACCTATTTTTTTAGGTTTACATAGAGTTTACTGTTTGAAAACCACAAAAAAATAAAAAATAAAAATTGAAAAATACCAAAATCATTAATTGACCATCACCATCATCTAGTAGAGACTCAAGACCAACATCCCCTTTCACGAGAGATACACTCATGGAGAAGCACCCGATAGATCCCATTCAAACCATGAGTAATAGGAGTACCAATTTAGGGAGACCACTCCACGATATCTTGGAGCAACTGCATAGTTCCAAGAAAGATAGAGATATGTCAAAGCCTTATTTTCCAAGGATGGATGTAGATGATCTAGATGAGCCTCTAGCTCTAGAAGTCCCTAGAGATAGCATCCTAGTCAGAGAGGCTAGATGGTTGCTTAAGGATCTTAAGCCATCTAGATATCATGGTTTAACTAGTGCTAGGACTATTGATGTTGTTGAGTAGTGGCTCACCAAGTAGGACTAGTGCTTTCACTTGTGCCAGATTGTTGAAGATAGGCACAAGATTAAGCGAGCCATGTATAACCTTATGGACATTTCCCATAGGTGGTGGCATAAGATAGACCAAAATAAGAAGGAACCCAAGACTTGGGACTAGTTCAAGATATGGTTCTATCATAATTTCAATCATCACCTAATGAGAGGTTGAGACATAGACCTAGTTCATCATTAATCAGAAGAATTAGAAATTTCAGGAGTACATGAATAAGTATAGATAGGTGCTTGTTAAAGTGCATGATACTAACATAGAGTTTCTTCAAGTCCACAAGTTTATATTGGGACTTAGGAAAACCATTATAACATTGGGGAGGAAGGAGAGATGTTCATCCTTGCCACATGCCATGGAGATGGTGTTATTCTATGAGGATGGCCTTAGGAGCACATGCTTCCATGGTGAGAGGTAAGTTGATCCTTCGACACACCTACTCCTAGTTCCATCAATGCACAAGTTGATCCTTCAACACACCTACTCCTTGTTTGATCAATGCACAACTTTCTACAGAGGCTAAGCAGGTGCATATGATCAAGAGAGTTGGAGGAGGTAAGATTAAAGTGTTTGCTCTCACTAAGAGGGCTTATAATAATTATATATTTACCCCGCAGCAAAAGAGAAGGCAATGAAAGATGGGTTATGGTATGGTTGTGTAGGGTAGGACCTATTCAAGGGGGTTTTGATGAAAAACAAGATAGCAACCACCATAGTCATAGATCCCACGCAGGTTGGGAGTGATGATGATGATGATGAAGAATTTGAAGATTATCCATCATCAATTTCGTTTCCCATATTGGCCATGATGATTACGAAGAAGATCCTTATTATGCCAAACATGATGTTTTCATCAGTGGCATAGAGCCATATCAATTCCTAGATATAGAACGCATTTTGGCATGAGGGCAGTTGTGGTAGGATTGCCCCTCAAGGTACTCTTTGACATTGGGTTGACACATAATGTCATTACTTCTTGACTAGTAAACAGTTTACATCTAGAAGCTATATAGTTAGAGTATGCCTACATAGTAGAGCTAGCTAATGGGAAGACTATTGAGACTTGGGATCACCGAGTTGTTGATCAACCTATTTAGATCCAATCTTATGAGGACAGATTGGATTTTGAGATAGTGATACTAGCACATTTTAATATAGTCCTTAGTAAGAAGGGGCATGCAATAAAGAGACCAATCATTGACTTTGCTTTGCATGTTTATCAGTTTATGAATGAGCGGAGATGACTACTTATATGTGGACAGAAAGATCTCTAAGAGATGCAATTGGTAAATGCTACCAAGTTGCTTAAGATAGACTTAACAAAGAGCATAGAATCGAGTCAGTAGTGGGAGCGATTCAGACTGCTCGGCCACCATTTTCAATGAGTTTGTAGGTAGTGAATGAAATCTACAGGGTCGTGGATGAGTACTTATAGAAAGGGCTAATTATACCCAACCATTCCCGCTTTTGTGAAGAAGAAAGATGGATCTTATAGGATGTGTGTCAACTATCGAGCACTCTATTAGATTACTATCAGACATAGATATCCCATGCATGAAGGATGTGGTTGATCAACTTGCAAGCATTGGAGAGGTCATAGAAGAAGAACACATAGTAAGGTAGATCATAAATGGCATCAAAGCTGATGATAAGTGGGAGTCCTTTACCACAACAATGGACCTTTATATGGATATGCAGATACTTGACCTCAACACCTTGATGGGGCAACTCTTCACCCATGAGACAAAGCTCAAAAAGAATGGTGACAAATCTAGAGGTAACCAATCTTCTGTCCTTTATACAGATAGAAATAAAAGTAAGGATAAAGGTAATAGCAAAAAGAATGAAGAAGAGGATAGTACCTCTTAAGTTAACTTCAGAGGTAGAGGAAGAGGTACTAGAGGAAGAGGGAGAGAAGGAAAGAAAGGTAGGGGGAGATCCTAAACACTCCACCTTGCAACATTTGTGGCCTAAACAACCACACCACATAAGAGTGCTTCAAGAACACAAGGAATCAAAGGGAAAGAAGCTCCCATCAAGGGAGCTATGGACAATGTATAGGCAAGTTGAACAATGGAGGAAGCAATTACAATCACAATTACAACCAAGGCTACAACAACACAAATTATGAAGGAGGTTTTAGAGGAAGAAGCGATTATAACAACAATAGAGAAGACCAAGAGGAATCTCTACTCATAATGAACATGACATTGAAGCAAGCTAAAGATGATGAGCACTTTTTCTATATTCATTTAGCCTATTCCAATCATGTGGCTAGAAATGTAGCATTGCTATTTGACCTTGAAGAACCCAAAGGGAAGCATGAAGTGTAGACAAGTGATGTTACTAGACAATCTGTTAAGAAAATTGAAAATTTCAAGGCTTGTGATGGTAACTTGAACATCTTAAGTAAGGTTTTGTATGTAACAACTATAACAAAAAACGTAATCACTATTGGACAGATTGTTGAGAAAGGCTTGTAGGTCAGATTCACAAGACATGGAACATATATGCAAGACCCTCAACAAGGCTTCAAGAGGATTGCAAAAGGTGTGAAATCTAGTAGACTCTTTACATTTGAGATTGAAGACACCATAAACATTGCACTCTTCAATTACAAAGCTCAAACCTTATCTCAACTACAGATATGGCATAAAAAGGCTAGCTCATATAGGCGAAAGAACACTAAAGCAAATATGTAGGGATCAAAGTGTGCTTGGCATCCCAAATGTGTCCAAGCAACAAATGATATACAAATGTGGATCATGCAAATTTGGCAGAACTCACATTCAACCATTCAACAGAAAGGGATACATGTATGAAGACCACTTGGAGCTTGTGTTCATTAATGTGTGGGGTCCTAGGAGAGAGCCATCAATCTTAGAATCAGGGTACTATGTTTCATTTATAGATGATTATAGTAGATGGACAATTCTTTACTTCATGAAGCATGAGGATGAAGTGTCCACATGTTTTAGAAAGTATTTGGCATTGGTTGAGAACAAAACAGGTGGAATCTTGAAGAGGATCAGATTTGATCGAGGTGGTGAGTAATTTTCACATTAACTTGATTCATTCCTATATTACAAAGGTATAAAGAGACAGGCCACAAAAAGATATACTCATTAAGTGAATGGAGTAGGAAAGAGGAGGAACACATTGATAGTACAAGCTACAAGATCAATGTTGAATGAGAAGAAACTACCCAATTACCTATGGGTGGAGGCTGTTTCCACAACCATATACTTGGTTAACATGCTCCCATCCAAATCATTGGATAGAATGACACCCTTTGAGCCATGGAATGGAAGGAGACCCTCATCTAATCATTGCAAAATATCTAGGTGCATTTGTTATGCATATATACCCTCACAAATTAGAGGGAATCTTGATCCTAAAGCTGAAAAGTGTATTTTCATTGGCTATGAACCAGACTAGAAGGGGTAAAGGTTATACAATCTCACTAAAAAAGGGTTTATAGTAAGCATGGATGTGGTATATGATGTAAACAAATCATGGTTTTAAGATGATTGGAGGAAGAGCAAATTACCTTATGATTTGGGAAATGTCTATCCAAATTTCACTCAACAAGATCAAGAAGTACTAGAAGATATCAACTTAGAGAATGAAATGTATTCATTCTTAGATGGGTACAGTGGGTATAATCAAGTTAGAATGGCTGAACAGGATATACCAAAGACCGCCCTCATTACCAACTGGGGTGTTTTTGCATGTACTATTATGTGGTTTGGATTAAGGAATGCCCCAAGTACGTTCCAAAGGTGTATGCAGGAAATATTTTCTCCTTACCTTACCTCTTTTATGCAAGTATATCTTGACGATTTTTCAATTTTCGGTAAGATGATAGCACACCTGTTCCATTTACGGTGTTGCTTTGAAAAGTGCAGAGAATATAGACTCTATTTAAACCCAAACAAATCTGTGTTTGCGATTTCATGTGGAAAGCTACTTGGTCACATTGTATCTGCACAAGGCATACAGGTGGATCCAGATAAAATCACAGCTGTGTTAGAAGCACCTGTACCCACTACACCTAAGGAAGTAATGCGCTTTATGGGCCAAGTAAGATGGCATGGTCGGCACATGCGGTGGCTTTCTCATTTGGAAATACCACTAAACCGATTGACAACCAAGACCCCTTGACAATTTGACTAGACCCCGGACTGTCAAACTGCTTCTGATCGTCTAAAGCGATTACTAACACAGGTTCCAATCTTACAGCCTCCTGACTGAGATCGCCCATTTCATGTATTTGTTGATGCTTCAGATATAGCAATAGGAAGCGTTCTAATGCAACAAACCAATAAGTGGTTCAGACTAGTGTACTATGCAAGTCGAAGATTAGCCCCTGCCGAAAAGAATTACTCTGTAACAGAGAGAGAGAATGTCTAGGTCTAGTATATTCTGTTAAGAAATTCAGACATTATTTGCTGGGCCGTAGATTTACTTTTCATGTAGATCATGCTACACTTGTCTATCTAGTTCGGCAGCAGCATCTAGGTGTTCGATTAGCTCGATGGGTTCTACTATTACAAGAGTTTGACTACGAAGTTATTCATCGGCCAGGCAGTTCACATGCCTTAGCAGATTTTCTGTCTCGCTTAGATTCCAGTGAAGCTCTGATCTGTATAGATAACACAACACCGGCAATTTATGTCTCCGAACCAACTAATGATGAAATTGCAAACCCACCTATGCCATCTACATATTATGATCAGATCTTAACCTTCCTCACTGATGGATACCTTCCTACTCAGACTTCTCCTCCAATACGAAGGAAAATTTTAGTTTTCAGTCGCCGATTTTGGTTGATTGCTGGGGAACTATACTATATAGATCACACTGGAGTTTTACTTCGTTGTATTCCACCACATGAAGTTAACTTAGTCATTAATTTGGCCCATTCAATTCCTTCCGGTGGCCATTTTGCTGCAGACTGAACACACCGAAAAATTCTGAAAAGTGGTCTCTGGTGGCCTACTATGTACAGGGATGTATCATAGTTTGTCAAACAATTTGATAATTGTCAGAGATCTAGACAGCCCCTGCAACGTCATCTTTTTCCTCTACAACCTGTCTTGCCATTAGAGCCTTTTCAGAAGTGGGGTCTAGATTTCATTGGCCCTATTACACCACCAGCAATCCTCAGTAATAATCCTTATATTTTGACATGTACTGATTATGCTACTAGATGGGCAGAAGCCTGGGCTTTACGATTTGCCATAGCTGTTGCAGTAGCTAAGTGTCTACTGAAGGATGTCTTTCCACGTTTTGGCTTACCGCTGGAACTTGTTACAGATCAAGGCACTCATTTTGTCAACAATCTAATGAAAGTACTCACACATTCGTTTCAGGTCACACATAAATTTAGTTCACCATATTATCCTCGTGCAAATGGTTTGGCTGAGAGTACAAACAAAACTCTGTTGAATATGCTTCGAAAACTCATTTAAGAAGCACCGGAAAGATGGGATCAACTACTACCTGCAGTATTATGGGCATATCGGACTACATACAAGGTAACAACAGGATTAACCCCTTTCAAACTAGCTTATGGATTAGAAGCAATAGCACCGATGGAGATAGTTATACCAAGTTTACGAGTAGCAATCACTCAGAAACTGCTACCTGAAGAATCACTATCATTTCGGTTGGATACACTCAAAGAATTAGATGAGCATCGATGGCACAGTTTTTTGACTATGCAGGAAGTATAGCTAAGACAAGCTCGAACACATGATCGATATCTAAAGACTCATATTTTTTCGGTGGGACAACTTGTACTCTTTTACAATGCAAAGTCGAATCGCTCTGCTGGAAAATTCAAGTTGCGATGGTTTGGTCCCTACCGGATTTCTGAACGTGTGCCCAGCAACTTTTTGGTTGACTACGTTGATCAGAATTCCTCTTCCAAAAGTCATCAACGGTTCGAAGTTGTGGCCGTATCAACACACATCTAATGCACACTGAAACGTTTCACTTAGACACGTTTTTTTGCAAACTAGTTCGATGTAGTTACATAAGCACTAAAAATGTTACAAAGTTTCAATGCAACTCACAACTATGTCCATCTATGTCTACACCCTCATCATCTGATGCACTTGATTCAGTCTCATACTATTGAGAGCTCTCTTCTTCTTCTTCTTCTATATCCACAAGAGCTCTATCTTCATCCACGTAGATAACAAATTGTACAGGATCATGCACAACTTTTGTTGTTTGTTTATGATTTGTTGTACCACATACATCTAGAAGCTTTTGCTTTATCATATTGATGGTTGCTTTCCTCAAGTGACTTGTTTTTGTCAAGGAAAAATCATAAACAAGAATATCTACATCATCCATTTTAAGAGTGGATGTCATTCGAATATTCTTTTTCTTTTGTGAGCCTATTCATTTATTATCACACACCATTTCTAAGTTATATTTACCTATGAATGCATTACTACTTTTAGTACAATACCAATGCACCATCAAAGACTGTATTCTTCTCTGATTAATATCTTTAGTGACCTCTAAAACCTTTGCAATCCCAAATGGTCTCGTAGCCTCATCACCATCAGAAAGTACTATAATATGTGTTCCAACAACAAATAAAAGGGTTATGTCACCAACCCTCCTCATCAAGAATACAAGGTTGAAACTAATATTGTGCAATGGAGCCAAAAGCTTAGCACTCTTATCAAGGCCCATTGAGAAAAAGTGCTTAAAGTTATAAATCTGTGTGAGGTGTTGAGCTTCTAGTTTTAAAGTATATGCTTTTGAAATCAGCTCAGATAAAATTAGATGAGTAAAAGCATTGTTACGTGCCAACTTCTTAGAGAAGGTACCGAACATTTGATCAATGTAATCATGAGTGTGCCCAACCAGAAGGAAATTTACCTTAACCTTCTTAAATACCTGTTTAACAACAAGCATGCATAAATATCCAAAGACTGTAGAATTTTTTTATTATCTCTTGCAGTATTATCAAGTTGTAAATATAGAGTTGGTGGCAAAAGACCCTTCCATGATTGCAAAGCCAGATGAATGACAATAATTGTAAGGTTTGGATCATTATGCACATTCAGATATGTGAAGAAAACCTTGGACATTACAATTCCATTGTATAGCAAAGCGCCAACCAAATGCATTTGCACAAGGACTTCATCTCCAATGTCCTTATGGATGCGATAAAAATGTGCCAAACAAGTTTTTTTTAATCCATACCATTGATCAACAAACACATATAACGCTCTGGATTTCTGAGTGCGTTACTTCAATGATGAATTGCTTTCTTTCTCTCTAAAGCTTCACTCTCACAATGGTTGTTTAGAAGGTTTTTAAAATTATCTTTTTCTTGTGGTGTTGTAGCCCCCTTTGCCATGTATTTCAAAGTGGCGCAAACTGAATATTCAGCCATTCTAACTTTATGAGGAGTAGACACATTGTTAAACTCTTGCTTCCATAATCGAGTAAAGTGTTGATACAACACATACTTCTCATTTCTATTTTCCATGTCTTCTCTATATATTTGAAATACCTCTCGACGAGTAAAGTTATCTGACAAGTAGAACCTTTCAGTTCTATGCATATCCTCACAATGCAAGCTAAAATAGTTCATCATCCAATTCATTGCATGACGTCCGATAGATCTTTTGGTCCCAACATGGAACATATCCAAAATGAGATCTCCATTAATAAGCCCCTATTGAACCCTATGTATTCTAAAATTTCCCACACCCATTGCAATTTTAAATGCAACCCTACAACATCAAATCCCTTAAGTAAAGAAATATTCAAAAGCAACATGTGTTGCTGACATGTTATGCTCAATCATTTGCATGTGACAAACAACATATATATCCTGCATTCCACTATCTAAATGGGGGAATTTCTCTCTTAGGTGCTTTGGTTTCTTCATTTGTAAATTGTAAAAACATTTCAAGCCACAACAATGCTTCACAATATCCAATGCAATCTATCTATCTGAAGTAAGAAATCTAAATATTTTTTGACTTAATTCATGAGGCCTTCTTTTAAAATGTAGATTGAGCATTCTTTGCCTTTCCTTTTCTCCACATGCACTTGAGTCAGAAGGGAGATCAATGGCTGGATTAGATGGGAGATTAAGAGGTGCATTTGGTTGAGCAGCATTTGCACTATGAATTGGATAACTTAAATGACTCAACAGAAAACATAGAATCATCACCACATTCTAAACCATGGATATTGTCACTTATGAGGAAAGGGTCAACTCAGAACAATGAATTCAAAATTGATGCCTAAGCATCCACTCAAAATATTAAGCTCGTCTTCACTCAGTTCAAAGAAGATTGAAGAAGAATTACCTTTTTGAATGAGTAGAAGTCTAAGATCAAGTGAAAATGTCACATCAAGTAGATATGGAATCAAAAGTTCATTAAAGTACATTAAAGTGCAGTAAACATCAAATTACATTAAAGTAATTAAAGCCTAACATTAAAGTACTTAATTACATACACGATTGATGTTTTCAAACTAATAAGGGAACCAAAGATTTGATTCACTTTTGAAAGTAGTGGTGATGAGATACACTATGAAGTGTGTCCACATCAAGTAATGTGTTTGTTGTTGTTCAAAAGATTGGTAGGAAAGAACACACCAAGCTTCTGAGAAAATAGTGACTTCCATGTGGTTGGCTTCAAGGAAAAAAGGGTATATTCGATTATATGAATCACTCTAAAATTCAAATTGATTGCATTCTGAATTTTTCAAGCATAGAAAATCTAAAAACTTGATGAGCAGGATGATATTTAGAATTTTATATATCAATATGTAGATGTCAACCAAGGATCTCATATATCAATGTCCAAAATGATTGAATCAAATTGTCATGGAAGGACTTGTTAAAGTATGTTTTAGCCAATGTATAGATGTCCTTTCCACAATAGAGTAAAGGGCATCTTGTAAGACATCAATGAACAACAACCAAAACAAAGAAAAGAAATCAAATGTGAAGTGACTAGGTGGTATGTAGGTGTCTTCATATTTTCATATTTGTGAATGGGATGGGAATTCATCAAATGGCATACGTGAACATTTCAAATGAATATGTGAACATGGAAGATAAGTGAACATTTCATATGAATATGTATGAGCTATGATAATTTGGAGGGTTTATTAACATTAGAACAAAAGGAGACGTGCAATTATTATATTTTTGGTGGCAACTATGCTTTTCTCTCATCTTTTTGTTACAAGAATAATGGAGAAGTGAAACTACTGAAGTAAATGGGAACTTACTAGATGGATCTCATTTCATGGGCTGGGAAATGAGAGTTGATGTATGAGATTTTGAGAAAAGGATTAAAATGATGAAGTGATGGATCCTGGTTAGATCAATTGACTCATCTAGTTAGAAATTGGATTCATTCAGTTAGATCCAATTATTTTCTGGTTCAAGTAATGCACATATTTATAAATAGCAGAGAAAGAGATCATTCTCATTTCCAAAATCCGTGAGCAAGAGAGAGAAATAGAGCGCAAAAAGCAAAGGCACAAAGAGCTCAGCAAACTAGCAAGGCAACTCTGATGGAGAAGAGTACCCAGAGGTAGAGAAACTCACACCACAAAAAAAGATTCCTTTTTTATGTTTTAGGAAATAGTATGTCTTCTAGTGATTTTATTTTACTAAGCTCATGAAGTGTAGATCCAATGAGGGTGCAAGTCGATGCCATGCATCGACTTGATGGTGCAAGTCGATGAGAGACATCGATGCCAAGCAAGTCTAGATCCAATGAAGGTGCAAGCTGATGCTTAAGTCAATACCTAGCATCGACATGCACCCTAAAGTTGATGCCTGGCATTGACTTGCACCTAAAAGTTGATGCCTGGTATTAACTTACATCCTCAAATAATCTATAGGTAACTAAGGAGACGTCCTTGAACCATCTATACATATTTGAACGTTACTCTGTAATCAACCTAAAATTGAAGATATTTCTCACAAATGGGTTCTTTAACTTACCGTTGAACTTTTTCTTGCGCTTTGGCAGGAACATTGATGCCGACAACAAATTGCAGGGATCTCTAAAATGCGATACGAGCCTTTAGCTTCCGTGCACCCTTGAATGCTCCAAATTTTCCTTAGATTCACCCCAATTCAGTAAGGTTACGTACACAGGGACTTTCAAGAAGTTTGAGAACATTGATGCCGACAAATAACTGCAAGGACGTCTAAAACGAGATTCTAGCCTCTACTTTCCATGCTCACTTGGGTACTAAGTACAGCAGGATCTAACGAATGGTTGTCATGAAGTGACATGCAAAAAAGTAAGGTTACGTACATAGGGACTTTCAAGAAGTTTGAGGAAATAAATATAAATTGGAGCATCGATGCCGACAAATAACTGCAAGGGCTAAGTTTCATCACGCGCTTCGTCGCTACAGTGGTAAACGAATGACTAGCTTTTTGGTGATGACCAAAATAATTACAGATAGCCACTGACTATTGAACATAATTGCTTCCCATGTGTATCCAAAATAGTTACAGACCGCCACTGAATATTGAACATAATTGCTTAAACGTCATGCATTGACATGCAAATAAGTAAACCTCCGTACACAGGAGATGAATTCGTGCGCTTTTATGTAATGTTTTATTTTGAACATTACTTTTGATGTATTGTTTCATATTGAGTTCTTTTTTATTTATTTTCGTGATTGCACACCAGGATTTCGCATGTTCAAATGCACATATCAAGAAAGGCACCATACGAACGTATAGGTGCACACACAGCTACATGCACACATACATAAGCACACATTCATACACAGAAAATAATTTGTTCTTATGTGATACACTCTTAATTTCGAATGCGCGTAATACATACATATTTTCACATGCACATAATGAATAACACACCTATATATACAAATATAAATGCACATACACTTACAAACACTCGCATACGTGTGTGGAATAATCACTTAGATATATAAACATGTATTCATACTTCAATCACATTACTAACACATACCACATATCACATGCCCACACATGTACATTATGCACATAAGACAAGGGTGCAAAGACACAATGTTATATACACTATCAAAATTAATATAGATACTCACACATATATTCACATTAGGATACATACTCACTTAGTTTCCATTTTCATTGCCTTCTCATGTTGTTTTTTAATCTCTTACAATCTCTCCTTCAAAAGTTTCTCAACCTTTTCGTTCACTGCTTTTAATGATTCATCCTCTTTTATCTTTTATAGAATTTTCCTTTTGTCTAAAACGTATCCCACTCCCTTGATGTCTATGTTTCTAATCTTCAAACTTTCTTGGTATCCATCATTGCGTAAGCCTATTATATGGTCTTATCTTAGATCTTGAATAGTCAAAATATTTCGTTCACTACAATAAGTAGGTGGACATAGCCATGCCATGAATTGGAAAGAAAACTCGATACGTCACTTATGCAAAACTATTTCGACTCAGAATTGCATAACGGATGCTAAAGAAAAAAAGATCCAAATATGTAAGTGGTACTCTGCATCACTTACATGACATTATTAATAAACATTGCTAGCAACGATGTAGAATAGTGACACTATTGACTGCATTATCACTTACAAAAATAAATTATGAAATACTCTTAGCACATTTGTGCAAGTATCTGAGGACAAAGAGCTTGAGAATGACAGCGAGAGAGAGAAAGCAATAAATGAGACTAGGACACATACACACACATATTGAGGTATGCACACACATGCATCAATAAACATCCACATACACTCACATACACAAATACATAGATATGCATACACATGTAGACGTACACACACATATATAGATACACATACACATATGCACACACATACAACGATATGCATACATACACAAACATACACATATACACACACATACATTCATACACACACATACATACAAACACATACATGCACATGCACACACTCACATACACATGGATCCATTTACATTTACATACACACACACATACATACATACACTCACATGCATACGTACACACATGCATACACATATACAGACACTACAGTCAGATACACACATACATACACATGCATAGTAACATATGCACATATGCACATGCATACGTATACAGACATGGACACACATGCATACAAGCACACAAATGCATACACATGCATATGCATACACATGCATATGCATACACACATACACACAAATATACATACACACACATGCATACACACATACATACACACACATACACATATACACACTCACATACACACATATGAATACATATGCATAAACACACATAAACATATACATACACACATATAAAGACACATACACATAGAATCACGTATACATACACACACATAGGCATATATATGCACACATACACAAACATATACATACACACTAACAGACACACACACATACACATATATACACACACATACACTCACATGCATCAAAATGCATGTATACACATGCATACACATATATACACATACACACACGCAATCAAATATACACAAACTCACACATTTTCAATCATATACACACATATACATAGATGTGCATAGACACACATGCACACACATACACATACATAGATATATAGATACAAACATATACACACACATACATAGATAGACATACAGAACCATCTACAAACGCACTTATACACACACACACACACACACATGTACATATAGACACATAGAAACACACACATGACACATACACAAACATACACATATAGACACACAGGCATACACATATAGTCACATGCACACATACACACACATACAGGCATACATGCATACACACATATACACATACAAACACATATGCATATTCATGCATACATTCACACACATGCATATATACATGCATGCATACACACATATACATACACATATGCATACAAAGACAGATACACATGCACACAAATACATACACATACACATACACATACACATACATACACATGCATACACACATACACACACATACATACATACATATATATATATATATATATATATATATATATATATATATATATATATATATATATATATATATATATATATATATATATATATATATATATATATATATATATAGAAATAGATATATATACATGCATGTAGCTACACCAACATTGACACATATGCATACACATACCCATACACAATCCTATAGATACACAATCCTATAGATACACAATCATATATACGCACATATACACAAAAACACATATACATACACAAATGTAGAAACCGATATATACACCTAAAAATACACACATATATACATACACACATGGACACACATATACATACACATATACAAAATCACATGCATACATAATGCATGTATACAAATGCATACACATACATACATACACACATGCATACACACATATACACATGCATACACACATATACACATGCAAACATGCATACACACACATACACATATGGACACACACATGCACATATGGACACACACATATAGTCACAAACACACATATACATACAGATGCATAGACATACATACACATACACACACATAACATACACATACACACACATGTACATACACACACATAGCTATGCACACATAGGCACACACATAAACACACATACATGCACATACACACATACACATACACAAACATGTACAAACACACACACACACACATAGGTGCACATGCACACCCATATGCATACACACATAGAGACACATATACATACACACAAATATATACACACACATAAAATCATGTGCACATATACACACATGCCTACACATACATAATCATGCATATGCATGCATATATACACATATATATACATACACATATGTATACATGCACATATATATACATACACATATATATACATACACATATATAGACATGCACCCATATGCTTACACATGCATAGATACACACATATACATAAACATGCATAACCACATACACATACACACATGCATTCACATGCATACACACACATACACATACACACAGATGCATAAAAATGCATACACACATGTACACACACATACATACACATAAACACATACACAAAAATATGCATAGAGACACACAAAGATACACATATTCACATACACACAGAGACACACATTCACACACATGCATACATCTCCATATTCATACATACATACACGTGCATGCACCTACATACATACCTACTTACACATGTATACACACACATACACTCACATATACATATACATACACATGCATAAACACACACACATATACATACAATAAGTAAGTGGACATGCCCATGCCCTGAATTGGAAAGAAAACTTGATAACGTCACTTGTGCAAAACTATTTCCACTGAGAATCACATAAGGGATGCTAAATAAAAAAGATCGAAACTTGTAAGTGGTAGTTTGCATCACTTACATGACATTATTAATAAACATTTCTAACAATGATCTAGAGTATTGACACCATTGGCTACACTATCACTTAAAAAAATAAATTATGAAATACTCTTACAAAATTTGTGCAACTATCTGATGACAAAGAGCTCGAGAATGGCTTAGAGAAAGAGAGAGAAAGCACTAAATGAGAGTAGCACACATCCACACACATATTGAGGTATGCACACACATGCATACATAGACACCCACATACACTCCCATACACATGGATACATTTACATACACATGCAAACACATACATACATACACATCCATACACCCACATACACATGGATACATTTACATACACATGCAAACACATACATACATACACACACATACACTCACATGCATACCTATGTATACATGCATACACATACATACACATACAAACACTACACTCAGATACACACATACATACACATGCATACTCACATATACACATATGCACACATAAACATATACATACACACATATAAAGACACATACACATAGAATCACGTATACATAAACACACATAGACATATATATGCACACATACACATACACAAACATATACATACACACTAACAGACACACACACACACATACACATATATACACACACATAAGCTCACATGCATCAAAATCCATGTATACACATGCATATGCATACATACATACACACATGCATACCCATATATACACATACGCACATGCATACAAACACATGCATGCATATGCATACATGCATGAAATATACACTTAAACTCACACATTTACACATATACACACATATACATACACGTGCATACACACACATGCACACACATACACATACACAGACATATACATACAAACATATACACACACATACATAGATAGACATACACAAACATCTACAAATGCAAACATAGACACACGTACATGTACATACACATACATAGAAACACACACATATGCACAAATACACATATACATACACACATAGACACACAGGCATACACATACAGTCACATGCATACATACACACACATGCATGCATGCACGAATATACACATACAAACACATATGCATATACATGTGTACATACACACACATGCATACACACATATACATACAAATATGCATACAAAGACACATACGTATGCACACAAATACATACACATACACATATACATACACATACATACACATGCCTACACACATACACATAGACATACATATGTATATAAACACATACACACACATGTACCTACACCAACATTGACACACACACATACACATATACACAGAAACATGCACACAAATATACTCATATATCATATATACACATACATATGCATACATATAGAAACACATGAATATATAGATAATTATCCATACATACAAACACGAATATGCATACATATATACACACATACACACACATATGCATACATGCACATATGCATACAGAGATATACATACACATATATAGACACACAAAAACTCACATACATATATATTAAAACAAATGCATAGACACACACACCCATACGCATACACGATCAGAAAGATAGAGATACATATACACACACATACACACGAAAACACATATACATACACAAACATAGAAATGAATATATACACCAAAAGCTACACACATATATACATACACACATGGACACACACATACATAAACATATACACACTCACATGCATATAAAATGCATGTATAAAAATGCATACACATATATACATACATACGCACATGTTATTACAAATATACACATATAGAAATGCATATACACTCATACACACACATGCACATATGCACAGACACATATAGTCGCAAACACACATATACGTACTCATGCATAGACACACATACACATACACATACACACACATACATACATACACATACACACACATGTACATACACGCACATAGGTATGCACACATAGGCACACACACATAATAGTGAGTCGTAACATAGGTATGCACACATAGGCAAACACACATAATAGTGAGTTGGGTTACAGTAAACCCAAAGGAAGCGGGATGCTATCCTCGTTGTGGTAGAGAGATTGAGCAAGATGGCTCATTTCATACCCATGTAAGAGACAATTGAAGCTACATAGGTAACATAGTTGTTTATCCAGCATGTCTTCAGATTGCATGGATTATCGACATCCATATTTTAATATAGGGATGATAGATTCAAAGGACACTGCAAGAAGTTTGTATTTGAAAAACTTGAAGTGTCATTCAAGATGATTAGTGGTGATCATCCTTAGAAAAATTGTACAACCAAGGGTCAACTAGATTTTAGAGGACATGTTGAGGGCATATGTGTCTGAGATGCAGATAGATTGGGATAGTTATTTGCGATTAGTTGAGTTTTCTTATAAAAATAGGCCTCATAAGGTGATAGGTATGTCTCCTTTTTAGATGTAATATGGCATGAGTACCAATGCTCCCAGTACCAGGGAATGACAAATCATTCTCCAAACAAGATATTAGATCAGAGACAAAAATAATTGAGTATTCATGTCATCTAGGAGTATCTAGAAGCCTAGAGAGGATTACAACTTACTGAATCTAGTTGGGAATGAGAAACTCGTTTCCCTCATTGATCATTGAAGAGAATGATCTTTAGAAGGGTGAGAGAGTGTCAAACATTCATCTAGAAGGATCATGACGTTGGCCCATAGGGAATATACTATGTGTATAAGGGACAAGGGCCAGCTAGCCAAGGTCCCAAGATCAGGGGATACCTTGAGGTATTTTGTAGTAATGGGTTTGAGTGTTACATGATGGCCACATGGTGGGACTACACCATCGTAGATCATTGTTAGTTTTATAATACAAGAGGGTAGATATGGATGGTAGGAGAGTCATAGACACATGATTCAAGTCTTTGCTTAGAATTTATTTTTTCCAAACATTATCCCCACATTTTAGTTTGAAAAGTTGAAAATGAAATAAATCACTAACAAAAGGCCTATGAGAATACCCTATGCTCTTACAATCACAAACTTGTACTTGAGCTGCATTCCATAGAAGGAATGCCCAATTTTGTATCAATCTATAGAAAGTTGGGTACCACTTCAAGGAGTTTCACCTCCTTAGTTTTCAACTTGTGGAGAGGTGAGAATTAGGTGATGATCATGAGCAATTGATTTGAGTGAAGATGAAGGTGAGAAACACTCAAGATTTGCACACACACACACACATGGTAGAGACACAAAATATGTGAAATGGAAGGTGATTACTTCTATTCAAAGATCTCACTAGCAAACCAAGCTTTCTTTCCTAAAATGATTAGCCTTAAAACTAAGCTTTCTAACTGTATTTATAGTTCTCTATGAGCTTTTGGCTGGCTTGAGACATGTGTCCAACATAGTTTAAAATCATTTTTTAATTCTATTTGAGGTATCTAATGAGCCCCAAAAGTCATGAAGATTTTTGGGTAGAATTTGCCTAATCTCCTCAAGCTTGGGGACTCTCTTGCATGCCCAAAATCAAGCATTCAACTAGAAATTTGGGTTTTTTGTATGTACAAATGTAGTGATAAGAATCGATCTTTGACACTTGAAGGAGTATTGATATTTGAAAAGTATGACTCAATACCACTCATCTCTGCGCATTCCCATCTTGCCTTGGTTCACATGATCCAAAACCTTCTGTGTCTCCTTTATCTTTCATAACCTGATTATTGTGTGCCACCATTTTATATTGTGTTACTAGAACTTTCCATCTTAGATTATGTATGGGAGAAAAGATGGTATGTGATTTACCCTCGATAAGTGCAAGGAAGGTCTTAAGTTTGGGGATTGGATGGATATTTTCCCATTTGTAATGGCCACATGAATGGTTAAGAGTTTGTAGGCTTTATAGATGGTAAGCAAGAATTTTCTATTTAAGGATGGGAGTAAATTTTCTTTTTGTCTAAATGGTATCCCACTCCCTCGATGTTTATATTTCTAATCTTCACACGTTCTTGGTATCCATCATTTGTGTTAGCCTATTATATGGTCTTATCTAAGATCTTGACTAATCAAAATATTTCGTTCACTACAATAAATTAGTGGACATAGCCATGCCTTGAATTGGGAAGAAAACTCGATAACATCACTTATGCAAAACTATTTCCAATGAGAATCGCATAACGGATGCTAAAAAAAAAAAATCCAAACATGTAAGTGGTAGTCTCCATCACTTACATTACATTATTAATAAACATTTCTAACAATGATGTAGAGTATTGACACTATTGGCTACCCTATCACTTACAATTATAAATTATGAAATACACACACATATGCATACAGACATATAGACATACACATACACATATACACACTCACATACACATATGAATGCACATGCATAAACACACATAAACATATACATAGACACATATACAAACAGATACACATACACACACATAGACATATATATGCACACATACACATACACAAACATATACATACACACTAGCAAACACACACACATACACTCACATGCATAAAAATGCATGTATACACATGCATACATGCATACACATATGTACACATACACACATGCATGCAAATATACACATAAACTCTGACATTTACAGTTATATACACACATATACATAGACGTGCATACGCACACATGCACACACATACACATACATAGATATATACATACAAACATATACACACACATACATAGATAGACATACACAACCATTTACAAATGCACACATAGACACACACACATGTACATACAGACACATAGAAACACACACATATGCACATGTACATAAACATACACATATAGACACAAAAGCATACACATATAGTCACATGCATACATACACACACATACATGCATACACACATATACAAATACAAACACATATGCATACACATGCATACATACAGGCACATGCATGCATACAGACATATACATACACATATGCATACAAAGACACATACACATGCACTCGAATACATACACATACACATACACATACACATGTATACACACATACACATACACATACACACACATATATAGTTATATATACAAACACATACAGTCGATGCCATGCATCGACTTGATGGTGCAAGTCGATGACAGACATCGATGCCAAGCAAGTCTAGATCCAATGAAGGTGCAAGCTGATGCTTAAGTCAATACCTAGCATCGACATGCACCCTAAAGTTGATGCATGGCATTGACTTGCACCTAAAAGTTGATGCCTAGTATTAACTTACATCCTCAAATAATCTATAGGTAACTAAGGAGACGTCCTTGAACCATCTATACATATTTGAACGTTACTCTGTAATCAACCTAAAATTGAAGATATTTCTCACAAATGGGTTCTTTAACTTACCGTTGAACTTTTTCTTGCGCTTTGGCAGGAACATCGATGCCGACAACAAATTGCAGGGATCTCTAAAATGCGATACGAGCCTTTAGCTTCCGTGCACCCTTGAATGCTCCAAATTTTCCTTAGATTCACCCCAATTCAGTAAGGTTACGTACACAGGGACTTTCAAGAAGTTTGAGAACATCGATGCCGACAAATAACTGCAAGGACGTCTAAAACGAGATTCTAGCCTCTACTTTCCATGCTCACTTGGGTACTAAGTACAGCAGGATCTAACGAATGGTTGTCATGAAGTGACATGCAAAAAAGTAAGGTTACGTACATAGGGACTTTCAAGAAGTTTGAGGAAATAAATATAAATTGGAGCATCGATGCCGACAAATAACTGCAAGGGCTAAGTTTCATCACGCGCTTCGTCGCTACAGTGGTAAACGAATGACTAGCTTTTTGGTGATGACCAAAATAATTACAGATAGCCACTGACTATTGAACATAATTGCTTCCCATGTGTATCCAAAATAGCTACAGACCGCCACTGAATATTGAACATAATTGCTTAAACGTCATGCATTGACATGCAAATAAGTAAACCTCCGTACACAGGAGATGAATTCGTGCGCTTTTATGTAATGTTTTATTTTGAACATTACTTTTGATGTATTGTTTCATATTGAGTTCTTTTTTATTTATTTTCGTGATTAAACACCAGGATTTCGCATGTTCAAATGCACATATCAAGAAAGGCACCATACGAACGTATAGGTGCACACACAGCTACATGCACACATACATAAGCACACATTCATACACAGAAAATAATTTGTTCTTATGTGATACACTCTTAATTTCGAATGCGCGTAATACATACATATTTTCACATGCACATAATGAATAACACACCTATATATACAAATATAAATGCACATACACTTACAAACACTCGCATACGTGTGTGGAATAATCACTTAGATATATAAACATGTATTCATACTTCAATCACATTACTAACACATACCACATATCACATGCCCACACATGTGCATTATGCACATAAGACAAGGGTGCAAAGACACAATGTTATATACACTATCAAAATTAATATAGATACTCACACATATATTCACATTAGGATACATACTCACTTAGTTTTCATTTTCATTGCCTTCTCATGTTGTTTTTTAATCTCTTACAATCTCTCCTTCAAAAGTTTCTCAACCTTTTCGTTCACTGCTTTTAATGATTCATCCTCTTTTATCTTTTATAGAATTTTCCTTTCGTCTAAAACGTATCCCACTCCCTTGATGTCTATGTTTCTAATCTTCAAACTTTCTTGGTATCCATCATTGCGTAAGCCTATTATATGGTCTTATCTTAGATCTTGAATAGTCAAAATATCTCGTTCACTACAATAAGTAGGTGGACATAGCCATGCCATGAATTGGAAAGAAAACTCGATACGTCACTTATGCAAAACTATTTCGACTCAGAATTGCATAACGGATGCTAAAGAAAAAAAGATCCAAATATGTAAGTGGTACTCTGCATCACTTACATGACATTATTAATAAACATTGCTAGAAACGATGTAGAATAGTGACACTATTGACTGCATTATCACTTACAAAAATAAATTATGAAATACTCTTAGCACATTTGTGCAAGTATCTGAGGACAAAGAGCTTGAGAATGACAGCGAGAGAGAGAAAGCAATAAATGAGACTAGGACACATACACACACATATTGAGGTATGCACACACATGCATCAATAAACATCCACATACACTCACATACACAAATACATAGATATGCATACACATGTAGACGTACACACACATATATAGATACACATACACATATGCACACACATACAACGATATGCATACATACACAAACATACACATATACACACCCATACATTCATACACACACATACATACAAACACATACATACACATGCATACACTCACATACACATGGATCCATTTACATTTACATACACACACACATACATACATACACTCACATGCATACGTACACACATGCATACACATATACAGACACTACAGTCAGATACACACATACATACACATGCATAGTAACATATACACATATGCACATGCATACGTATACAGACATGGACACACATGCATACAAGCACACAAATGCATACACATGCATATGCATACACATGCATATGCATACACATGCATATGCATACACATGCATATGCATACACACATACACACAAATATACATACACACACATGCATACACACATACATACACACACATACACATATACACACTCACATACACACATATGAATACATATGCATAAACACACATAAACATATACATACACACATATAAAGACACATACACATAGAATCACGTATACATACACACACATAGGCATATATATGCACACATACACAAACATATACATACACACTAACAGACACACACACATACACATATATACACACACATACACTCACATGCATCAAAATGCATGTATACACATGCATACACATATATACATATATACACATACACACATGCAATCAAATATACACAAACTCACACATTTTCAATCATATACACACATATACATACATGTGCATAGACACACATGCACACGCATACACATACATAGATATATAGATACAAACATAGACACACACATACATAGATAGACATACATAACCATCTACAAACGCACTTATAGACAGACACACACACATGTACATATAGACACATAGAAACACACACATGACACATACACAAACATACACATATAGACACACAGGTATACACATATAGTCACATGCATACATACACACACATACAGGCATACATGCATACACACATATACACATACAAACACATATGCATATTCATGCATACATCCACACACATGCATATATACATGCATGCATACACACATATACATACACATATGCATACAAAGACAGATACACATGCACACAAATACATACACATACACATACACATACATACACATGCATACACACATACACATACACACACATACATATATATATATATATATATATATATATATATATATATATATGTATGTATATATATATATATATATATATATATATATATATATATATATATATATATATATATATATATATCTATATATATATATATATATATAGAAATAGATATATATACATGCATGTAGCTACACCAACATCGACACATATGCATACACATACCCATACACAATCCTATAGATACACAATCCTATAGATATACAATCATATATACGCACATATACACAAAAACACATATACATACACAAATGTAGAAACCGATATATACACCTAAAAATACACACATATATACATACACACATGGACACACATATACATACACATATACAAAATCACATGCATACATAATGCACGTATACAAATGCATACACATACATACATACACACATGCATACACACATATACACATGCATACACACATATACACATGAAAACATGCATACACACACATACACATATGGACACACACATACACATATGGACACACACATATAGTCACAAACACACATATACATACAGATGCATAGACATACATACACATACACACACATAACATACACATACACACACATGTACATACACACACATAGCTATGCACACATAGGCACGCACATAAACACACATACATGCACATACACACATACACATACACAAACATGTACAAACACACACACACACATAGGTGCACATGCACACCCATATGCATACACACATAGAGACACATATACATACACACAAATATATACACACACATAAAATCATGTGCACATATACACACATGCCTACACATACATAATCATGCATATGCATGCATACATACACATATATATACATACACATATATATACATGCACATATATATACATACACATATATATACATACACATATATATACATACACATATATAGACATGCACGCATATGCTTACACATGCATAGATACACACATATACATAAACATGCATAACCACATACACATACACACATGCATTCACATGCATACACACACATACACATACACACAGATGCATAAAAATGCATACACACATGTACACACACATACATACACATAAACACATACACAAAAATATGCATAGAGACACACAGAGATACACATATTCACATACACACAGAGACACACATTCACACACATGCATACATCTCCATATTCATACATACATACACGTGCATGCACCTACATACATACCTACTTACACATGTATACACACACATACACTCACATATACATATACATACACATGCATAAACACACACATATACATACAATAAGTAAGTGGACATGCCCATGCCCTGAATTGGAAAGAAAACTTGATAACGTCACTTCTGCAAAACTATTTCCACTGAGAATCACATAAGGGATGCTAAATAAAAAAGATCGAAACTTGTAAGTGGTAGTTTGCATCACTTACATGACATTATTAATAAACATTTCTAACAATGATCTAGAGTATTGACACCATTGGCTACACTATCACTTAAAAAAATAAATTATGAAATACTCTTACAAAATTTGTGCAACTATCTGATGACAAAGAGCTCGAGAATGGCTTAGAGAAAGAGAGAGAAAGCACTAAATGAGAGTAGCACACATCCACACACATATTGAGGTATGCACACACATGCATACATAGACACCCACATACACTCCCATACACATGGATACATTTACATACACATGCAAACACATACATACATACACATCCATACACCCACATACACATGGATACATTTACATACACATGCAAACACATACATACATACACACACATACACTCACATGCATACCTATGTATACATGCATACACATACATACACATACAAACACTACACTCAGATACACACATACATACACATGCATACTCACATATACACATATGCACACATAAACATATACATACACACATATAAAGACACATACACATAGAATCACGTATACATAAACACACATAGACATATATATGCACACATACACATACACAAACATATACATACACACTAACAGACACACACACACACATACACATATATACACACACATAAGCTCACATGCATCAAAATCCATGTATACACATGCATATGCATACATACATACACACATGCATACCCATATATACACATACACACATGCAAACAAACACATGCATGCATATGCATACATGCATGAAATATACACTTAAACTCACACATTTACACTTATATACACACATATACATACACGTGCATACACACACATGCACACACATGCACACACATGCACACACATACACATACACAGACATATACATACAAACATATACACACACATACATAGATAGACATACACAAACATCTACAAATGCAAACATAGACACACGTACATGTACATACACATACATAGAAACACACACATATGCACAAATACACATATACATACACACATAGACACACAGGCATACACATACAGTCACATGCATACATACACACACATGCATGCATGCACGAATATACACATACAAACACATATGCATATACATGTGTACATACACACACATGCATACACACATATACATACACATATGCATACAAAGACACATACGTATGCACACAAATACATACACTACACATATACATACACATACATACACATGCCTACACACATACACATAGACATACATATGTATATAAACACATACACACACATGTACCTACACCAACATTGACACACACACATACACATATACACAGAAACATGCACACAAATATACTCATATTCATACATACACATACATATGCATACATATAGAAACACATGAATATATAGATAATTATCCATACATACAAACACGAATATGCATACATATATACACACATACACACACATATGCATACATGCACATATGCATACACAGATATACATACACATATATAGACACACAAAAACTCACATACATATATATTAAAACAAATGCATAGACACACACACCCATACGCATACACGATCAGAAAGATAGAGATACATATACACACACATACAAACGAAAACACATATACATAAACAAACATAGAAACGAATATATACACCAAAAGCTACACACATATATACATACACACATGGACACACACATACATAAACATATACACACTCACATGCATATAAAATGCATGTATAAAAATGCATACACATATATACATACATACGCACATGTTATTACAAATATACACATACAGAAATGCATATACACTCATACACACACATGCACATATGCACAGACACATATAGTCACAAACACACATATACGTACTCATGCATAGACACACATACACATACACATACACACACATACATACATACACATACACACACATGTACATACACGCACATAGGTATGCACACATAGGCACACACACATAATAGTGAGTCGTAACATAGGTATGCACACATAGGCAAACACACATAATAGTGGGTTACCGTAAACCCAAAGGAAGCGGGATGCTATCCTCGTTGTGGTAGAGAGATTGAGCAAGATGGCTCATTTCATACCCATGTAAGAGACAATTGAAGCTACATAGGTAACATAGTTGTTTATCCAGCATGTCTTCAGATTGCATGGATTATCGACATCCATATTTTTAGGGATGATAGATTCAAAGGACACTGCAAGAAGTTTGTATTTGAAAAACTTGAAGTGTCATTCAAGATGATTAGTGGTGATCATCCTTAGAAAAATTGTACAACCAAGGGTCAACTAGATTTTAGAGGACATGTTGAGGGCATATGTGTCTGAGATGCAGATAGATTGGGATAGTTATTTGCGATTAGTTGAGTTTTCTTATAAAAATAGGCCTCATAAGGTGATAGGTATGTCTCCTTTTTAGATGTAATATGGTATGAGTACCAATGCTCCCAGTACCAAGGAATGACAAATCATTCTCCAAACAAGATATTAGATCAGAGACAAAAATAATTGAGTATTCATGTCATCTAGGAGTATCTAGAAGCCTAGAGAGGATTACAACTTACTGAATCTAGTTGGGAATGAGAAACTCGGGTTCGCAAGTAGTTTCCCTCATTGATCATTGAAGAGAATGATCTTTAGAAGGGTGAGAGAGTGTCAAACATTCATCTAGAAGGATCATGACGTTGGCCCATAGGGAATATACTATGTGTATAAGGGACAAGGGCCAGCTAGCCAAGGTCCCAAGATCAGGGGATACCTTGAGGTATTTTGTAGTAATGGGTTTGAGTGTTACATGATGGCCACATGGTGGGACTACACCATCGTAGATCATTGTTAGTTTTATAATACAAGAGGGTAGATATGGATGGTAGGAGAGTCATAGACACATGATTCAAGTCTTTGCTTAGAATTTATTTTTTCCAAACATTATCCCCACATTTTAGTTTGAAAAGTTGAAAATGAAATAAATCACTAACAAAAGGCCTATGAGAATACCCTATGCTCTTACAATCACAAACTTGTACTTGAGCTGCATTTTATAGAAAGAATGCCCAATTTTGTATCAATCTATAGAAAGTTGGGTACCACTTCAAGGAGTTTCACCTCCTTAGTTTTCAACTTGTGGAGAGGTGAGAATTAGGTGATGATCATGAGCAACTGATTTGAGTGAAGATGAAGGTGAGAAACACTCAAGATTTGCACACACACACACATGGTAGAGACACAAAATATGTGAAATGGAAGGTGATTACTTCTATTCAAAGATCTCACTAGCAAACCAAGCTTTCTTTCCTAAAATGATTAGCCTTAAAACTAAGCTTTCTAACTGTATTTATAGTTCTCTATGAGCTTTTGGCTGGCTTGAGACATGTGTCCAACATAGTTTAAAATCATTTTTAAATTCTATTTGAGGTATCTAATGAGCCCCAAAAGTTATGAAGATTTTTGGGTAGAATTTGCCTAATCTCCTCAAGCTTGGGGACTCTCTTGCATGCCCAAAATCAAGCATTCAACTAGAAATTTGGGTTTTTTGTATGTACAAATGTAGTGATAAGAATCGATCTTTGACACTTGAAGGAGTATTGATGTTTGAAAAGTATGACTCAATACCACTCATCTCTGCGCATTCCCATCTTGCCTTGGTTCACAT
Organism: Ceratopteris richardii; assembly: GCA_020310875.1. NCBI lineage: Eukaryota > Viridiplantae > Streptophyta > Polypodiopsida > Polypodiales > Pteridaceae > Ceratopteris > Ceratopteris richardii. The sequence continues at coordinate 112,189,596 of CM035421.1, forward strand.
GATCCAAAACCTTTTGTGTCTCCTTTATCTATCATAACCTTGTTATTGTGTGCCACCATTTTATATTGTGTTACTACAACTTTCCATCTTAGATTATGTATGGGAGAAAAGATGGTATGTGATTTACCCTCGATAAGTGCAAGGAAGGTCTGAAGTTTGGGGATTGGATGGATATTTTCCCATTTGTAATGGCCACATGAATGGTTAAGAGTTTGTAGGCTTTATAGATGGTAAGCAAGAATTTTCTATTTAAGGATGGGAGTAAATTTTCTTTTTGTCTAAATGGTATCCCACTCCCTCGATGATTATGTTTCTAATCTTCACACGTTCTTGGTATCCATCATTTGTGTTAGCCTATTATATGGTCTTATCTAAGATCTTAACTAATCAAAATATTTCGTTCACTACAATAAATTAGTGGACATAGCCATGCCTTGAATTGGGAAGAAAACTCGATAACATCACTTATGCAAAACTATTTCCAATGAGAATCGCATAACGGATGCTAAAAAAAAAAAGATCCAAACATGTAAGTGGTAGTCTCCATCACTTACATTACATTATTAATAAACATTTCTAACAATGATGTAGAGTATTGACACTATTGGCTACCCTATCACTTACAATTATAAATTATGAAATACACACACATATGCATACAGACATACAGACATACACATACACATATACACACTCACATACACATATGAATGCACATGCATAAACACACATAAACGTATACATAGACACATATACAAACAGATACACATACACACACATAGACATATATATGCACACATACACATACACAAACATATACATACACACTAGCAAACACACACACATACACTCACATGCATAAAAATGCATGTATACACATGCATACATGCATACACATATGTACACATACACACATGCATGCAAATATACACATAAACTCTGACATTTACAGTTATATACACACATATACATAGACGTGCATACGCACACATGCACACACATACACATACATAGATATATACATACAAACATATACACACACATACATAGATAGACATACACAACCATTTACAAATGCACACATAGACACACACACATGTACATACAGACACATAGAAACACACACATACGCACATGTACATAAACATACACATATAGACACAAAAGCATACACATATAGTCACATGCATACATACACACACATACATGCATACACACATATACACATACAAACACATATGCATACACATGCATACATACATGCACATGCATGCATATAGACATATACATACACATATGCATACAAAGACACATACACATGCACTCGAATACATACACATACACATACACATACACATGTATACACACATACACATACACATACACACACATATATAGTTATATATACAAACACATACAATCGATGCCATGCATCGACTTGATGGTGCAAGTCAATGAGAGACATCGATGCCAAGCAAGTCTAGATCCAATGAAGGTGCAAGCTGATGCTTAAGTCAATACCTAGCATCGACATGCACCCTAAAGTTGATGCCTGGCATTGACTTGCACCTAAAAGTTGATGCCTGGTATTAACTTACATCCTCAAATAATCTACAGGTAACTAAGGAGACGTCCTTGAACCATCTATACATATTTGAACGTTACTCTGTAATCAACCTAAAATTGAAGATATTTCTCACAAATGGGTTCTTTAACTTACCGTTGAACTTTTTCTTGCGCTTTGGCAGGAACATCGATGCCGACAACAAATTGGAGGGATCTCTAAAATGCGATACGAGCCTTTAGCTTCCGTGCACCCTTGAATGCTCCAAATTTTCCTTAGATTCACCCCAATTCAGTGAGGTTACGTACACAGGGTCTTTCAAGAAGTTTGAGAACATCGATGCCGACAAATAACTGCAAGGACGTCTAAAACGAGATTCTAGCCTCTACTTTCCATGCTCACTTGAGTACTAAGTACAGCAGGATCTAACGAATGGGAGTCATGAAGTGACATGCAAGAAAGTAAGGTTACGTACATAGGGACTTTCAAGAAGTTTGAGGAAATAAATATAAATTGGAGCATCGATGCCGACAAATAACTGCAAGGGCTAAGTTTCATCACGCGCTTCGTCGCTACAGTGGTAAACGAATGACTAGCTTTTTGGTGATGACCAAAATAATTACAGATAGCCACTGACTATTGAACATAATTGCTTCCCATGTGTATCCAAAATAGTTACAGACCGCCACTGAATATTGAACATAATTGCTTAAACGTCATGCATTGACATGCAAATAAGTAAACCTCCGTACACAGGAGATGAATTCGTGCGCTTTTATGTAATGTTTTATTTTGAACATTACTTCTGATGTATTGTTTCATATTGAGTTCTTTTTTATTTATTTTCGTGATTGCACACCAGGATTTCGCATGTTCAAATGCACATATCAAGAAAGGCACCATACGAACGTATAGGTGCACACACAGCTACATGCACACATACATAAGCACACATTCATACACAGAAAATAATTTGTTCTTATGTGATACACTCTTAATTTCGAATGCGCGTAATACATACATATTTTCACATGCACATAATGAATAACACACCTATATATACAAATATAAATGCACATACACTTACAAACACTCGCATACGTGTGTGGAATAATCACTTAGATATATAAACATGTATTCATACTTCAATCACATTACTAACACATACCACATATCACATGCCCACACATGTGCATTATGCACATAAGACAAGGGTGCAAAGACACAATGTTATATACACTATCAAAATTAATATAGATACTCACACATATATTCACATTAGGATACATACTCACTTAGTTTTCATTTTCATTGCCTTCTCATGTTGTTTTTTAATCTCTTACAATCTCTCCTTCAAAAGTTTCTCAACCTTTTCGTTCACTGCTTTTAATGATTCATCCTCTTTTATCTTTTATAGAATTTTCCTTTTGTCTAAAACGTATCCCACTCCCTTGATGTCTATGTTTCTAATCTTCAAACTTTCTTGGTATCCATCATTGCGTAAGCCTATTATATGTTCGTATCTTAGATCTTGAATAGTCAAAATATTTCGTTCACTACAATAAGTAGGTGGACATAGCCATGCCATGAATTGGAAAGAAAACTCGATACGTCACTTATGCAAAACTATTTCGACTCAGAATTGCATAACGGATGCTAAAGAAAAAAAGATCCAAATATGTAAGTGGTACTCTGCATCACTTACATGACATTATTAATAAACATTGCTAGCAACGATGTAGAATAGTGACACTATTGACTGCATTATCACTTACAAAAATAAATTATGAAATACTCTTAGCACATTTGTGCAAGTATCTGAGGACAAAGAGCTTGAGAATGACAGCGAGAGAGAGAAAGCAATAAATGAGACTAGGACACATACACACACATATTGAGGTATGCACACACATGCATCAATAAACATCCACATACACTCACATACACAAATACATAGATATGCATACACATGTAGACATACACACACATATATAGATACACATACACATATGCACACACATACAACGATATGCATACATACACAAACATACACATATACACACACATACATTCATACACACACATACATACAAACACATACATACACATGCATACACTCACATACACATGGATCCATTTAATTTACATACACACACACATACATACATACACTCACATGCATACGTACACACATGCATACACATATACAGACACTACAGTTAGATACACACTTACATACACATGCATAGTAACATATACACATATGCACATGCATACGTATACAGACATGGACACCCATGCATACAAGCACACAAATGCATACACATGCATATGCATACACATGCATATGCATACACACATACACACAAATATACATACACACACATGCATACACACATACATACACACACATACACATATACACACTCACATACACACATATGAATACATATGCATAAACACACATAAACATATACATACACACATATAAAGACACATACACATAGAATCACGTATACATACACACACATAGGCATATATATGCACACATACACAAACATATACATACACACTAACAGACACACACACATACACATATATACACACACATACACTCACATGCATCAAAATGCATGTATACACATGCATACACATATATACACATACACACACGCAATCAAATATACACAAACTCACACATTTTCAATCATATACACACATATACATACATGTGCATAGACACACATGAACACGCATACACATACATAGATATATAGATACAAACATATACACACACATACATAGATAGACATACAGAACCATCTACAAACGCACTTATAGACACACACACACACATGTACATATAGACACATAGAAACACACACATGACACATACACAAACATACACATATAGACACACAGGCATACACATATAGTCACATGCATACATACACACACATACAGGCATACATGCATACACACATATACACATACAAACACATATGCATATTCATGCATACATTCACACACATGCATATATACATGCATGCATACACACATATACATACACATATGCATACAAAGACAGATACGCATGCACACAAATACATACACATACACATACATACACATGCATACACACATACACATACACACACATACATACATACATATATATATATATATATATATATATATATATATATATATATATATATATATATATATATATATATATATATATATATATATATACATATATATATATATATATATATATATATATATATATATATATATATATATATATATATACACACATATATATCTATATATATATATATATATATATATATATAGAAATAGATATATATACATGCATGTAGCTACACCAACATCGACACATACCCATACACAATCCTATAGATACACAATCCTATAGATACACAATCCTATAGATACACAATCATATATACGCACATATACACAAAAACACATATACATACACAAATGGAGAAACCGATATATACACCTAAAAATACACACATATATACATACACACATGGACACACATATACATACACATATACAAAATCACATGCATACATAATGCATGTATACAAATGCATACACATACATACATACACACATGCATACACACATATACACATGCATACACACATATACACATGCAAACATGCATACACACACATACACATATGGACACACACATACATATATGGACACACACATATAGTCACAAACACACATATACATACAGATGCATATACATACATACACATACACACACATAACATACACATACACACACATGTACATACACACACATAGCTATGCACACATAGGCACACACATAAACACACATACATGCACATACACACATACACATACACAAACATGTACAAACACACACACACACATAGGTGCACATGCACACCCATATGCATACACACATAGAGACACATATACATACACACAAATATATACACACACATAAAATCATGTGCACATATACACACATGCCTACACATACATAATCATGCATATGCATGCATACATACACATATCTATACATACACATATATATACATGCACATATATATACTGAAACGGCTCTAAAGCCCACGGAAAAGATTGTTATATGAGACTTAATTTTGCTCAAATCCCTCACAATTGGTCCACTTGGATTACCTAGAGCCCACAATTTTCTCGCAATGGATTCTTCCTATGTCTATGCACTAGCTCATATGTTCCCGGCAAACGCACCAAAATGATGGGCTCTTGAGCCCAAGGGAAAAGTGATTATACGAGACTTTATTTTGTTTAAACCCCTCGGAATTGGTCTACTTGAATTACCTAGAAGCTACAAAGGTATCTGTAATTGATGATTGTATGCTCTCCCCTCTCCGAGCTCTCTTTCACTCAGGCACACCCTACTCTTCTCACTCTCCCACCCTTGCTTCCACACATACACCCTGAGCCTCTTTCTCTCTCTCCCTCCCTCTCTGTAAATTGTACGATCATCTTTTACATGCAGTACCAAAGGAGCTTCTGCCTCTCACCTACTATTCAAGTCCTTGAAGTGCCCAAATATAGGCCTTACACTCACATTCATTCTCCTGGCAAATGCACGTGACAAGCTTCTAAATTGATATCCCTTCAGGCTAGCTTAAGTGCCCTCTTTTGACAATGACAAGGTTGCACATCCTGGAGTTATGTTTGATGAAACTCAGCACCTAGACATTAAGAACAAGACATCCTGCTGATAATATAATGGATCATCATGGACCAAAGAATCTTGAAGATGTCAGTATTCAAGTGACCATATAGACCCAATTCAGACCATTACCGGATAAAACTACGGCAAGGATCCTATTTAAACAGACACAGCATGACAATGCACAGAGAATTTTCATTGGCTGATAGTTTCTTTTTGAGTGGGAAGCCAACTAAAAGCTTTCTTCAGAGGCCTGCCATACTTCACTCTAGTCTCCCAAAAAGGGCAAAGCCAAACAAAGACAGTTGTGGGCCTAGTAAAATCTAGTCTTAACATCAAATAAGATAAGACCATGTGGAGAGGATGCCATTGCCATTGCCATTGCCATCACCATTGCCAAAGTCAGTACATCACCATATTAACATAGATCGTTGCAAACCTTGCCTGCTATAGTCACTTATATATAAATATATTGACGGGGGTCACTGCAAAATAGGAGGTCCCAAACAAATAGCATAACATGTGTTCATAATGACTCTGGGAAACATGAGATCAGCTACATTTTATAGCAGACTTAAATATAATCATTACTGGAATTATAGAACCAGTAGCTACCTTCCAGCCAAAACACATTATTGGTTTTCATGCATATGAATAGCACGCCCATAATCTTGGTTATTGATGTTTGAGAAACATATCAAAACCTGGACACATGGACATCCGTCGGTGAAAACACTTCATGTCCCCGTACAAGACGCAACATTACTGTAAAGGGGATCGATAAACAATAAGACAAATACAGAATAATGCCTACTCACACAGCTGAACATGGATTGCATCCTAAATCAGCAGCAATAAGCCAGAATACTTGGCTAATAAACTTGAGCAAAGAGGCGCGCACAACAAGCATTGATCAAGAAAAGAAATAATACAAATCAAATCCTAACGATATGGATAGAAGTTTGCTGGAAGAACAAAGGCGCGGTCTTATAAGGGAGACGGTTGTACATCAGCACGTTAATCGACAATGAAATACATTCAAGATCGATGAATGTGAACCAAGTCCATATTGCTTACTTGAGAAAGTTTCCGAAGCATTCAACCGCATAGACGACTTCATCGGCAATAAAGTTCTTCCAGGTACTAGCAACTTCCCAATGATGAGGCCTGCCTTCGCCTCTTTCCGATGTGCACTGACAAAAACAGAGAGAGCAGCGCCACAGCCTCTTCACCTTCTCCCGTTGCCCTTGTTCCTGTCCATGACCAAAAACAAGCCCTCTCCTTCTTCTACTGTCCAACGCAACTTCCACCAGCTCCTCTTTCTCTCCTTCTTCGTTGGGTGACCCCTGACGACGGCAACAACGGAAGCCCACGCTGCCTCACACACAAGCCCGCATAATACGCACAGACCTGCCGCGGGGTACTTCGCTTTTATGGAACACAGACGGAGGTGCGGGTTGTCTACTTAATGTCCATATTAAGCCATCGCAACTCGCAGGTCAGCAGCTTTGATCCTTCTCACTCCAGACTCCATAGCGCGGCTCTCCTGTCGCACTCCATAAGTGAAAATCGTAAAACAGAGTCCCCCCCAAATACGCACCCATGTGGAATCGAAGATGCGCCTGCCTTCCATGCCTTTCAGATCAGAAAACAAAAAACCGTTTCGCTTGTCAGATCTTCAAAAAACGGATCTGCCCACCCATTCTTCCATCCTCAATAAATGGGAAAATAGCCAAAAAAAACCACCTTTGCCCCCACATTGACTGCCTTCCTACCTTCTTCTTCATGAATGCATTAGGATGGAGCATTGACGAAAACTCATCCCAATCTTTTACCATCCTTGTTATTGAGTAAAATGAAGAACGGTATTCCTGTGCAAACCTCCATGAACGCATGAGTGCCTCTTTTTATTGTTATCTTCTGAAACAATGTACAAATCAGAGAAGAATCCATTATGGCAAGTATATTGTGCAGCAAAATCATCAGAGCCAAGAAGGCGAAACAAGCTTTGTCATGACACTCTGTCCATCATCAATACCACTCTTCAAGTACCTAAAATCAACCGTATTTTCCTGCCAAATAGAACCGCATTAGTGCATAAAAATCAACCATTTTTGGGGCTAACATACTTTCCTCTTCTTATTTGCGAAGTCGTCCTCGACGAGCCACTAGTGCTGCAATAAAATTCAAACAACCATAAACATGTCAATTTCCAATTGGTTCACATACCTTTTCATCGAGCCGCCACTTCCACTGAACCTGCACTCATCGAAGCTATTAGTGCTCCAAAAAAAAAAAAATCACTCATGAATACATACAAATCAGTCATTTCCAAATGATCCAAGAACATGCACACATATGCAATTCCATTTCAGCCATGCATCAATTTGCTCATACATTCCATTATGAAAAATGGTCTCAACCAAAATAACACATGCATACCTTTCCATATTTTACACATGCAACTACTATTGCGGCCAACAGAAAAGAAAATACCGAAATAAACAACAACAACTGAAATGAACACAATCGGAGATGCAAAAATTACCCAAAATGCATACCCCTTTTATTGACCTACTACTCGCTATGTACACATATTCCATGAACAGACATTCCCGAAGAATCCCCATCGTCGTCCTACAAAAGCCATCGAAACTCGAGTGCAAGTGAAGACATACATCAGAACCCTGGAGTGTCCCACACACTAGAAAAACCCTCAGATAGAGCACACTAGTTATAAAGGAAGACCGTTGCATTACCTCGCTAAAGCCTCATCCATAATTACATATGAGTCTCCGTGCCTTCAAGAATGTTGATTCAAAGTGAGCCGATCTATCGCAAGCCAACACATACCAATCACACAAGCAAATAACGTTCCCTTTCAGGTGATCATCGCCCTCTCCTCTCTTTCTCTCCCCCTCAGGAGTGGGGAATAACTTCATATGAAAATTTTATTTTAATCACACGTTGGCCTACATTGACACTGGATGCGATTCGTGGACCTGACCACCCGACCAGGTTGATCCCACCCATCTACCAATGCAATGCAGCGCACAACACACAAACACACAATGATAACACATAACATAACACAGCTAGCCCATAACGAAGCTGGATGCGGCTCATGGTCGTGACTACCCAGCCACGATGGCTCCACCTGCCTACCAACCCGTTATGGCGCGTAGCTAAGACACAATCACATACATCCCAAGCCTATGGTGAAACTAGCTGCGGCTCCTCGTCCTAACCACCCGGCGAGGATAAATCCACCCACCTACTAGCCCACCATAGCGCATCGGTACGATTACAACAACACGATATTTTTTCTTTCCTTTTTTTTTTCCTTCTTTTCCATAGTTAATTAGTTCACCCCAGTCCTGAGAATTAGGGAGAGGAAGAAAGGGACTTTTCCCACTGTTCCCACACATACATGCAAACATATACACTCTAACCTTTGACAGATCAACCACCTCTTCACTCCATTCTTTCAATTACAGACACTACATATGTATTCATCGAGTTGACTTTTCACTTGGTAACTACAGCCAGCTATGCCTTAGTCCCTCGTATACCTATCCCTAGGTGTCCTAGAATGTGAGTCCCCGGAATGTCTCATGTAGTCTCGCATCGTACTCGCATCTCGACAACTTCCTTAAGGCGAGTCAGGCTCAACTTCAGGAGCTCCGTCATCACTTCCTAGCGTTAGCACATCTGCCCAAGCCCATGTGATATCGTTTTCCTCGTTAGGCATTTCCCTAGAAGGATCAAAATAGTAGTATCGATCTCCCGCCCATCCTACATGTCGAGCTAGGTATTCCTCAAAACACTTAATGTAAAATGCGACACCCAAATCCTGGTTTATAAAGCATACCAGCCAATGCGCTTCCTCAACATCGTATTCCGTCTCAAAGTCGTCGACATCTATGTCCATGCGAGCGAATGTTTGGTCCGAGAAATATATCCTTAGCTCGTACAAGTAGAGTTGCGTTATCTGATCTGCCATTTTGTTACTTAGCTCCTAACAGTCTCTGCGCAACATAAGAAAAATAATTAGAAGTCCAAGATTCTTGAGCTAGCAAGGAAGAATATTTTTGACACACAAATCATAGCTTACATATGCGCATATATATATATAACTATACATGTATGTACAAGGAATCTACTCCGTCCTGCTTGGATATCGTCTAGCTTCTCACGTTCTAATATCACTTGAAATATGGCTTAACTTGAAGCGCGTTAACCTTCACAGGAGCATATTCTTCTGCTAAATCTTGAATTTGCATGGAACCATTGGAATTGAGTTCCACCACCTTAAACGGTCCTGCCCATCTTGTCTGCAACTTCCCCGGGAATTTATAATATTTACTATCATAGACTAGTACCAAATTCCCTTCTTGAATCACATAGGTTTTGAGATTCCTGTCATGCCTCTCCTTACGTCTCTTCTGAATAGCTTCCAAACTTTTTTGTGCGATGAGTCTCTTTTCTTCCAGCTTAACCAGTTGTATGTACCTCTCCTTTAATGACTCTTCCTCGCCCAACCTGGCTTTGATGGCCACTCTTAATGTCGGAACTTCTTTTTCAATGGGAAAGATGGCTTCCTCGCCATATACTAGAGAGAACGGAGTGCTCTTTGTCGTCACTCGGTAGGATGTTCGATATGCCCACAATGCTTCCAAAAGTCTCTCATCCCAGTCTCTCCTATGCACCGCTACTGTCTTTGTCAGAATCTGTTCAAGAATTTTATTGGTGACCTCCACTTGTCCATTTGCCCTCGGATAATATGGAGTGCTCTTTCTATGTTTGATCTTATATAATTCCATTAATTCTTCGATCAGTTCGTTGACAAAACGTGTCCCTCTATCACTCACTATCTCCAACGGGCATCCGAATCGAGTGATAATTTGCTCATATAGAAATTTAGCTACATCAACAGCTCGGTCAGCCTTCAGAGCTTTGGCTTCCACCCACTTGGTGACATAGTCAGTACAGACCAAGATATACCTATTGGATCTTCGTCGTGAAGGAGGATCAATAGGCCCCACAAAATCAATTCCCCATTTCTCAAACGGCTTAAGAGCCAACACCGGCGTAAGAGGAGCAGCATGTGCTAATGTGGGTTTGCCCATTCGTTGGCATTTGTCGCATTTCTTACAGTATGTATATGAGTCTTTGAACAATGTTGGCCACCAATACCCAGCTAATAAAATCTTTCTTGCCGTCAGTTCACCAGCAAAATGCCCACCGCAAGGTTCGTCATGCAAAGCCCTCAACACTAGATTTGCTTCTTCTTCCTCTAGACACCTCCGATAAATACTCTCATGAAAAAAATATCGATAGAGTTGCCCCCCAATGATGCTATGGTGCTTCGCCAATGCTAGCAGTTTTTTGCTTTTCTCTCTTGCTTGCTCCTGGCGGATATTTAGTAGTGCACAAGAAATTCACCAAGTCGGCATACCAAGGTATTTTAGCTTCAACCTGAAATAGATGCCCATCAGGAGCATCATCGGGCACACCAGAGATTGGCTCCTCATTAACAATTCGAGACAAATGGTCAGCCAATATATGCGCTTTGCCTGGTCTGGTTACCACTGTGAACTGAAATTCTTGGAGAAGTAGCATCCATCTCATCAGTCGCCTTGACAGTTATGGTTTATTAATGATATACTTAAGGGCTTCATGATCCACATAAAAAAGTGAAATGCTTTCCCATCAGGTAATGTCGATACTTGTTCACCGCAAAGATCATCAAGAGACATTCCTTTTCTGTAGTCGTGTAGTTTCTCTCAGTGCTATTCAAATTGCGACTTGCATAGTAAATAGGATGGTCCAACTTCTTTTCGTCGGCTTGGCATAGTACTGCTCCAACCGCAGTATGAGAAGCGTCGGTATGTACATGAAATTCCTTCGTCCAGTCAGGTGCTACCAAAATCAGTGCATTTATTAACCTCTCCTTGATCGATTCGAATGCAACCTGGCACTCTCCATTCCATTGGTATTGTTGGTCTTTCCTCAAGAGATTCGTCAAGTGGTGCCGCTATGGATGCAAAATTTAATATAAAACGTCGATAATAATTTGCATGGCCCAAAAATCCTCTAAGTTGTCGCAAATTTTGCGGAGGTGGAAGTTGTCCAATCTTTTCAACTTTATCCTCGTCAACCGCGATCCCTTTTTCAGAAATAACATGTCAAAAGCAATCCTCTTCGTACTCCAAATGTACACTTTTCAGGATTTAATGCGATGCCTTTTTCAATGCTTCTTCTTAAAATTGCTTCGATCCTCTCCATCATATTTTCATCGTCACCTCTGATTGCAAAGTCATCAAGAAATATCTCCATCCAATCATGCAAGTAGTCTTGATATGCAGCTATCATTGCTCTTTGGAATATGGCCGGTGCATTGCATAATCCAAATGGCATCACCCGATATGCATACGTACCCCATTCTGTAGTGAAAGTAGTTTTTGATTGATCCTCTTCATGAATTTGGATCTGGTTGTACCCACTGAAACCATCCAAAAATGAGTACAACTTATGGCCAGCCACTCTGTCCAAGATTTGATCAGTGAACGGCAAGGGAAAGTGGTCCTTCTTCGTGCGCTCGTTCAACTTTCGATAATCTATGCAAATATGGATTTTCTTATTTTTCTTCGGAACCACTACAATTGGTGATACCCATTCGCTGGATGCGATGGGATATATAAATCCTGCCTCCAATAATTTGGTCAATTCCAGCTTGATCAATTCCGAGTAGACTGGATTCGTTCGCCTGAGTCGTTGACATATTGGTCGTGTGCCCTCTTCCAAGTCTATATAATGTTGGCAAATTCGGGGATCAATTCCTCTCAGGTCACTCTATGACCATGCAAAGGCCTTGCTGAAATTTTTGAGTGTCGTTTTAATACAATCTCGTACTCCATCTGGTAGCTCTAACCCTACGCTCAAGAACTTTTCTGGAAGAACTTCCCATTTTTCCAACTGAGCTTCTCGCGAGTATTCTTTATTCCTTGATGACACTGTGATTGGAACATGCTCTCCAATCACGCGTGCATGGTTGGCCAGTAAATCATTGTTTTGTTCTCTTTCGATTGAACCTAGTTTTTTCAATTCAGCTTTTGCAATGGCTTCCGACACTTTAGTCTTACTCTTCGCTTCTTTTTCTGATTCTCGACTTCTCTTTAGAATCTCTGCTTCGAGCATTCTAACTCTTTCTCTCAACTGTTGCACTTCCATCGCCGGAGCTAACTCTAGTTTCAATTCTTCTCTTGAAGTTCCCTTCTCCAGGGATTGAGTAGCTTTGTTTCTACTTGAGTCTATACTCAACATGTAGCAATCAAATTTACTTGTATGTGTCAACCATCCCAGCAACTCCTGGTCCGAATCGTCGTTATAGAGCAATGGATTTTGATACTCTCCCATCTTCGTGTCTTGATTCTTAAAGAGCTGCAAGTTGAACCCGTCTTGAAGCAGATTCTTGTAGGCGTCCATGTTCAAGGAAAACCTAGCTCGTGCACTCTCGTGCCTTGCTTTCTCCTTTTCTTTCTTTTCCATCTCATTGACTATTATTGTTTTCTTCTTGTTGCTCGAGGGTGGGATACTTGCAACTGAATCCGATCAGACTTTGGCCCTATTGAAATAAAACCTGTGCGCCATTCATGCACACATTCGGCTTGCACCAACCATGGCCCTCCAAGTAGGATCCAGAAGGTAGCCTCTGAGGTCCTTGGTCTTACTATCAGATAATCAACTTTAATCTCTAAACCGCCCACAACTGTGCTTACATTCTTCAAAAGACCCGCAGGCTTTACTTGTGTTTGATCCGCCATTCTCAAAGACATCGGCGTCTCTTCCATGTGATTGAGGCCCAAAGCTTTCATCATGAACTCAGTCATCAGGTTGACTGCAGCTCCACTATCTAACTGAGCACCAAGGACTGCATACCCTTTAATCTCGACTGTCACAGCTGGAGCGTTCGAATCAATTTGCGTCGTAATGCTTTGAATGATCCCTTGGACATCTTTATCTTGTCTATTTTTCTCTCGAGCCTTCCTCGGCTTCTTAATATATTCGTTGTAGAATTGTTTCCTATAAACAGGTGAACATTTCATCAATGTGCCAATATCCAGCGTGACTTCCGTGTCAGCGAGCAAATTTACAATATCCACTTCTTTCGAACCTTGTCTTTCCTTTCTAATTTTAGGAGCTTTCAATCTTTCAGGGAATGGTGCTATGCCCGGCACAAACTCCTTGGTTACTGGTGGAAGGATCTCAACCTCTTCCCCATCCTCAAACGCTTGTTGCTCAACAAGTCCTCCAACATGGTTTTCTACCTCTTCACGTTCAGCTATCCTCTCTTGACTCCCTTCTTCACCTTCGCCTCCTGGATTCTTCTTCGAGTACTCTTTAGTCCTTGTGACTACTGCCACAGTTGGATCTTTGTGTGGTTTCTTGGCCTCGTAAGCATCCACAAAGTGCATCGACGAGCTAGAGCCTTCTTGAGGGTTCGGTGTCTTGAACACTACTCCGATCATAGGAACGTGCTCTTTAACTCTCGATGTGGAATGCATTTTAGTATCAACATAGTTCAAGGACCCTACTCGTCCTTTTTCCTTGCCGGCGGCAGCTCTTCGTTTTGGACAATCTTCATCAAAGTGGCCCTCCCCACTACAGTACCTACATAGCGGGGTATAATCAATTGGCTTCTTTTCGTTTGGACATCTAGCTTGAGTATGGCCAAAGCCATGACATCTCCAGCACTGGATTGGACCATCTCTTCTTTGATCACGCGCGGCTCCTCTTGAATAGTCTCCTCCTTGACCCTGAGCACCATATCCATAAGTCGGTCTGTTTTCCCAACGAGATGTCGGTGGTACACTTTGAGCGGGCAATCCCGTGTAAGGTCTTTCTCTTGTATCTCCTGATTTCATGGTCCTTTCTTCATAGGCTCTCTTGTTGTAACATCGGTCCTCATCCTAGCTGGCGACCTATCTGTGAATACTCTCGAGACTGTGGGGCATTCTGAAGCCAAATGGCCGTAACCGTGGCACTTCCCACACCATGTATTTGATCGGAACACTTGATTCGGGTTTGTTGTAACCTCTGGTTTTACTGTGTATGTCTCCTGAGTTATCGTGGCAGCTTTTATAGCTTGCGTGACCAATTCCAATATTCGTTCTTCAGTTAGCGCAGGCTTTGCCTCGCCTGGCGTGCTAGTGGCAGCTACAAAAGCTGGGGTCGTCAATGCGGGACTTCCTTGACCCGGATCTTTCATCGGTATATTTCCTTGGCCTCCCATAGGCTCGTATAAGAGCTCCATCTTCCTTTGTTGGCATAATTGTACTTCCTCCCAAAGCCTCGCTTGTTCCTTAGCATCCATTAAGGTCGCAGGTCTTGTCAGGCTGATATGCTGCTATGCCGTAGGATCTCTCAATCCCGAAATGAATCTTCGTTTCAATGTCTCATCGTTCGGGGCATTCACGCCCATCTTTCTTACCAACGTTTCCATTCTCTTAATATAGTTATCGATGCTCTCATTGACTCCCTGTCGTAAATAATCCATTTGTTGGGCCAATCTATCTTGGAAGCCTTGTCGCCGAAACTTTGCCAAGAAGGCTTCTTTGAGCATCTGATAAGTTCCACGCTCTTGTGGTGTTAGATTCCCATACCAATTGGCTGCCTCATCACGGAGAATAGCCGAAAAAATTCGCAACCTTTGATCCTGGTCAACTACGTCATTGGCCTCACAAGTAACCTCAAACAACTAGATAAAACTATCCGGATCTTCGTCCCAAGTACCTGAAAACTTGGTGAAGTCCCCCAAGTGAACTGATATCCGCTGAGCCCTTTCGAACAGAGGTGTGATGTCAATATCACTTCGATCCCAAAAATTTAGCACACGTGGCTTCAGGATCCCTCCTTCAAACTTCTGTACTTGACTCGCGACTCTCCTACGGGAGTACACGTTTCTGACGGATTTCTTCGAGCCAATCGAGGTCCACTCACTTGGCGGTTCCCACCTTCTCCTTTCTCTTTCAAGGGCTCTTCTCTGAGCGCGTTCCTCTCTTTGAGTTTGTGTTTCTCCTGACGATGAGCTCCCCTCGCTCATGTACTAGATCGTGGGGTCCGCAAGCTCGGCCAACCTGTGGCGCTAGGCGAACCTATGGCACTCTCTTATAGAGACGTACCAAGCTAATTCCCGGCAAACGCACCAAATGAAACGGCTCTAAAGCCCACGGAAAAGATGGTTATATGAGACTTAATTTTGCGCAAATCCCTCACAATTGGTCCACTTGGATTACATAGAGCCCACAATTTTCTCGCAATGGATTCTTCCTATGTCTATGCACTAGCTCATATGTTCCCGACAAACGCACCAAAATGATGGGCTCTTGCAGGCACACCCTACTCTTCTCACTCTCCCACCCTTGCTTCCACACATACACCCTGAGCCTCTTTCTCTCTCTCCCTCCCTCTCTGTAAATTGTACGATCATCTTTTACATGCAGTACCAAAGGAGCTTCTGCCTCTCACCTACTATTCAAGTCCTTGAAGCGCCCAAATACAGGCCTTACACTTACATTCATTCTCCTGGCAAATGCAGGTGACAGGCTTCTAAATTGATATCCCTTCAGGCTAGCTTAAGCGCCCTCTTTTGACAATGACAAGGTTGCACATCCTGGAGTTATGTTTGATGAAACTCAGCACCCAGACATTAAGAACAAGACATCCTGCTGATAATATAATGGATCATCATGGACCAAAGAATCTTGAAGATGTCAGTATTCAAGTGACCATATGATAGACCCAATTCAGACCATTACCGGATAAAACTACGGCAAGGATCCTATTTAAACAGACACAGCATGACAATGCATAGAGAATTTTCATTGGCTGAGAGTTTCTTTTTGAGTGGGAAGCCAACTAAAAGCTTTCTTCAGAGGCCTGTCATACTTCACTCTAGTCTCCCAAAAAGGGCAAAGCCAAACAAAGACAGTTGTGGGCCTAGTAAAATCTAGTCTTAACATCAAATAAGATAAGACCATGTGGAGAGGATGCCATTGCCATTGCCATTGCCATCACCATTGCCAAAGTCAGTACATCACCATATTAACATAGATCGTTGCAAACCTTGCCTGCTATAGTCACTTATATATAAATATATTGACGGGGGTCACTGCAAAATAGGAGGTCCCAAACAAATAGCATAACATGTGTTCATAATGACTCTGGGAAACATGAGATCAGCTACATTTTATAGCAGACTTAAATATAATCATTACTGGAATTATAGAACCAATAGCTACCTTCCAGCCAAAACACATTATTGGTTTTGATGCATATGAATAGCACGCCCATAAACTTGGTTATTGATGTTTGAGAAACATATCAAAACCTGGACACATGGACATCCGTCGGTGAAAACACTTCGCGTCCCCGTACAAGACGTAACATTACTGTAAAGGAGATCGATAAACAATAAGACGAATACAGAATAATGCCTACTCACACAGCTGAACATGGATTGCATCCTAAATCAGCAGCAATAAGCCAGAATACTTGGCTAATAAACTTGAGCAAAAAGGCGCGCACAACAAGCATCAATCAAGAAAAGAAATAATACAAATCAAATCCTAACGATATGGATAGAAGTTTGCTGGAAGAACAAAGGTGCGGTCTTATAAGGGAGACGGTTGTACATCAGCACGTTAATCGACGATGAAATACATTCAAGATCGATGAACGTGAACCAAGTCCATATTGCTTACTTGAGAAAGTTTCCAAAGCATTCAACCGCATAGACGTCTTCATCGGCAATAAAGTTCTTCCAGGTACTGGCAACTTCCCAATGATGAGGCCTGCCTTCGCCTCTTTTCGATGTGCACCGACAAAAACAGAGAGAGCAGCGCCACAGCCTCTTCACCTTCTCCCGTTGCCCTTGTTCCTGTCCACGACCAAAAACAAGCCCTCTCCTTCTTCTACTGTCCAACGCAACTTCCACCAGCTCCTCTTTCTCTCCTTCTTCGTTGGGTGATCCCTGACGACGGCAACAACGGAAGCCCACGCTGCCTCACACACAAGCCCGCATAATACGCACAGACCTGCCGCGGGGTACTTCGCTTTTATGGAACACAGACGGAGGTGCGGGTTGTCTACTTAATGTCCATATTAAGCCATCGCAACTCGCAGGTCAGCAGCTTCAATCCTTCTCACTCCAGACTCCATAGCCCGGCTCTCCTGTCGCACTCCGTAAGTGAAAATCATAAAACAGAGTCCCCCCCAAATACGCACCCATGTGGAATCGAAGATGCGCCTGCCTTCCATGCCTTTCAGATCAGAAAACAAAAAACCGTTTCGCTTGTCAGATCTGCAAAAAACGGATCTGCCCACCCATTCTTCCATCCTCAATAAATGGGAAAATAGCCAAAAAAAACCACCTTTGCCCCCACATTGACTGCCTTCCTACCTTCGTCTTCATGAATGCATTAGGATGGAGCATTGACGAAAACTCATCCCAATCTTTTACCGTCCTTGTTATTGAGTAAAATGAAGAACGGTATTCCTGTGCAAACCTCCATGAACGCATGAGTGCCTCTTTTTATTGTTATCTTCTGAAACAATGTACAAATCAGAGAAGAATCCATTATGGCAAGTATATTGTGCAGCAACATCATCAGAGCCAAGAAGGCGAAACAAGCTTTGTCATGACACTCTGTCCATCATCAATTCCACTCTTCAAGTACCTGAAATCAACCGTATTTTCCTGCCAAATAGAACCGCATTAGTGCATAAAAATCAACCATTTTTGGGGCTAACATACTTTCCTCTTCTTATTTGCGAAGTCGTCCTCGACGAGCCACTAGTGCTGCAATAAAATTCAAACAACCCTAAACATGTCAATTTCCAATTGGTTCACATACCTTTTCATCGAGCCGCCACTTCCAGTGAACCTGCACTCATCGAAGCTATTAGTGCTCCAAAAAAAAAAATCACTCATGAATACACACAAATCAGTCATTTCCAAATGATCCAAGAACATGCACACATATGCAATTCCATTTCAGCCATGCATCAATTTGCTCATACATTCCATTTTGAAAAATGGTCTCAACCAAAATAACACATGCATACCTTTCCATATTTTACACATGCAACTACTATTGCGGCCAACAGAAAAGAAAATACCGAAATAAACAACAACAACTGAAATGAACACAATCGGAGATGCAAAAATTACCCAAAATGCATACCCCTTTTATTGACCTACTACTCGCTATGTACACATACTCCATGAACAGACATTCCCGAAGAATCCCCATCGTCGTCCTACAAAAGCCATCGAAACTCGAGTGCAAGTGAAGACATACATCAGAACCCTGGAGTGTCCCACACACTAGAAAAACCCTCAAATAGAGCACACTAATTATAAAGCAAGACCGTTGCATTACCTCGCTAAAGCCTCATCCATAATTACATATAGAGTCTCCGTGCCTTTAAGAATGTTGATTCAAAGTGAGCCGATCTGTCGCAAACCAACACATACCAATCACACAAGCAAATAACGTTCCCTTCCAGGCGATCATCTCCCTCTCCTCTCTTTCTCTCCCCCTCAGGAGTGGGGAATAACTTCATATGAAAATTTTATTTTAATCACACGTTGGCCTACATTGACACTGGATGCGATTCGTGGACCTGACCACCCGACCAGGTTGATCCCACCCATCTACCAATGCAATGCAGCGCACAACACACAAACACACAATGATAACACATAACATATCACAGCTAGCCCATAACGAAGCTGGATGCGGCTCATGGTCGTGACTACCCAGCCACGATGGCTCCACCTGCCTACCAACCCGTTATGGCGCGTAGCTAAGACACAATCACATACATCCCAAGCCTATGGTGAAACTAGCTGCGGCTCGTGGTCCTAACCACCCGGCGAGGATAAATCCACCCACCTACTAGCCCACCATAGCGCATCGGTACGATTACAACAACACGATATTTTTTCTTTCCTTCTTTTTTCTTCTTTTCCATAGTTAATTAGTTCACCCCAGTCCTGAGAATTAGGGAGAGGAAGAAAGGGACTTTTCCCACTGTTCCCACACATACATGCAAACATATACACTCTAACCTTTGACAGATCAACCACCTCTTCACTCCATTCTTTCAATTACAGACACTACATATGTATTCATCGAGTTGACTTTTCACTTGGTAACTACAGCCAGCTATGCCTTAGTCCCTCGTATACCTATCCCTAGGTGTCCTAGAATGTGAGTCCCCGGAATGTCTCATGTAGTCTCGCATCGTACTCGCATCCCGACAACTTCCCTAAGGCGAGTCAGGCTCAACTTCAGGAGCTCCGTCATCACTTCCTAGCGTTAGCACATCTGCCCAAGCCCATGTGATATCGTTTTCCTCGTTAGGCATTTCCCTAGAAGGATCAAAATAGTAGTATCGATCTCCCGCCCATCCTACATGTCGAGCTAGGTATTCCTCAAAACACTCAATGTAAAATGCGACACCCAAATCGTGGTTTATAAAGCATACCAGCCAATGCGCTTCCTCAACATCGTATTCCGTCTCAAAGTCCTCGACATCTATGTCCATGCGAGCGAATGTTTGGTCCGAGAAATATATCCTTAGCTCGTACAAGTAGAGTTGCGTTATCTGATCTGCCATTTTGTTACTTAGCTCCTAACAGTCTCTGCGCAACATAAGAAAAATAATTAGAAGTCCAAGATTCTTAAGCTAGCAAGGAAGAATATTTTTGACACACAAATCATAGCTTACATATGCGCATATATATATATAACTATACATGTATGTACAAGGAATCTACTCCGTCCTGCTTGGATATCGTCTAGCTTCTCCCGTTCTAATATCACTTGAAATATGGCTTAACTCGAAGCGCGTTAACCTTCACAGGAGCATATTCTTCTCCTAAATCTTGAATTTGCATGGAACCATTGGAATTGAGTTCCACCACCTTAAACGGTCCTGCCCATCTTGTCTGCAACTTCCTCGGGAATTTATAATATTTACTATCATAGACTAGTACCAAATTACCTTCTTGAATCACATAGGTTTTGAGATTCCTATCATGCCTCTCCTTACGTCTCTTCTGAATAGCTTCCAAACTTTGTTGTGCGATGAGTCTCTTTTCTTCCAGCTTGACCAGTTGTATGTACCTCTCCCTTAATGACTCTTCCTCGCCCAACCTGGCTTCGATGGCCACTCTTAATGTCGGAACTTCTTTTTCAATGGGAAAGATGGCTTCCTCGCCATATACTAGAGAGAACGGAGTGCTCTTTGTCGTCACGCGGTAGGATGTTCGATATGCCCACAATGCTTCCAAAAGTCTCTCATCCCAGTCTCTCCTATGCACCGCTACTGTCTTTGTCAGAATCTGTTCAAGAATTTTATTGGTGACCTCCACTTGTCCATTTGCCCTCGGATAATATGGAGTGCTCTTTCTATGTTTGATCTTATATAATTCCATTAATTCTTCGATCAGTTCGTTGACAAAATATGTCCCTCTATCACTCACTATCTCCAACGGGCATCCGAATCGAGTGATAATTTGCTCATATAGAAATTTAGCTACATCAACAGCTCGGTCAGTCTTCAGAGCTTTGGCTTCCACCCACTTGGTGACATAGTCAGTATAGACCAAGATATACCTATTGGATCTTCGTCGTGAAGGAGGATCAATAGGCCCCACAAAATCAATTCCCCATTTCTCAAACGGCTTAAGAGCCAACACCGGCGTAAGAGGAGCAGCATGTGCTAATGTGGGTTTGCCCATTCGTTGGCATTTGTCGCATTTCTTACAGTATGTATGTGAGTCTTTGAACAATTTTGGCCACCAATACCCAGCTAATAAAATCTTTCTTGCCGTCAGTTCACCAGCAAAATGCCCACCGCAAGGTTCGTCATGCAAAGCCCTCAACACTAGATTTGCTTCTTCTTCCTCTAGACACCTCCGATAAATACTCTCATGAACAAAATATCGATAGAGTTGCCCCCCAATGATGCTATGGTGCTTCGCCAATGCTAGCAGTTTTTGCTTTTCTCTCTTGCTTGCTCCTGGCGGATATTTAGTAGTGCACAAGAAATTCACCAAGTCGGCATACCAAGGTTATTTAGCTTCAACCTGAAATAGATGCCCATCAGGAGCATCATCGGGCACACCAGAGATTGGCTCCTCATTAACAATTCGAGACAAATGGTCAGCCAATATATGCGCTTTGCCTGGTCTGGTTACCACTGTGAACTGAAATTCTTGGAGAAGTAGCATCCACCTCATCAATCGCCCTGACAGTTCTGGTTTATTAATGATATACTTAAGGGCTTCATGATCCACATAAAAAAGTGAAATGCTTTCCCATCAGGTAATGTCGATACTTGTTCACCGCAAAGATCATCGAGAGACATTCCTTTTCTGTAGTCGTGTAGTTTCTCTCAGTGCTATTCAAATTGCAACTTGCATAGTAAATAGGATGGTCCAACTTCTTTTCGTCGGCTTGGCATAGTACTGCTCCAACCGCAGTATGAGAAGCGTCGGTATGTACATGAAATTCCTTCGTCCAGTCAGGTGCTACCAAAATCAGTGCATTTATTAACCTCTCCTTGA
Organism: Ceratopteris richardii; assembly: GCA_020310875.1. Classification (NCBI taxonomy): domain Eukaryota; kingdom Viridiplantae; phylum Streptophyta; class Polypodiopsida; order Polypodiales; family Pteridaceae; genus Ceratopteris; species Ceratopteris richardii. The sequence goes on from CM035421.1 coordinate 112,212,540, forward strand.
TCGAGTCGAATGCAACCTGACACTCTCCATTCCATTGGTAGTGTTGGTCTTTCCTCAAGAGATTCGTCAGTGGTGCCGCTATGGATGCAAAATTTAATATAAAACGTCGATAATAATTTGCATGGCCCAAAAATCCTCTGAGTTGTCGCAAATTTTGCGGAGGTGGAAGTTGTCCAATCTTTTCCACTTTATCCTCGTCAACCGCGATCCCTTTTTCAGAAATAACATGTCCCAAAAGCAATCCTCTTCGTACTCCAAATGTACACTTTTCAGGATTTAATGCGATGCCTTTTTCAATGCTTCTTCTTAAAATTGCTTCGATCCTCTCCATCATATTTTCATCGTCGCCTCTGATTGCAAAGTCATCAAGAAATATCTCCATCCAATCCTGCAAGTAGTCTTGATATGCAGCTATCATTGCTCTTTGGAATGTGGCCGGTGCATTGCATAATCCAAATGGCATCACCCGATATGCATACGTACCCCATTCTGTAGTGAAAGTAGTTTTTGATTGATCCTCTTCATGAATTTGGATCTGGTTGTACCCACTGAAACCATCCAAAAATGAGTACAACTTATGGCCAGCCACTCTGTCCAAGATTTGATCAGTGAACGGCAAGGGAAAGTGGTCCTTCGTGCGCTCGTTCAACTTTCGATAATCTATGCAAATACGGATTTTCTTATTTTTCTTCGGAACCACTACAATTGGTGATACCCATTCGCTGGATGCGATGGGATATATAAATCCTGCCTCCAATAATTTGGTCAATTCCAGCTTGATCAATTCCGAGTAGACTGGATTCGTTCGCCTGAGTCGTTGACATATTGGTCGTGTGCCCTCTTCCAAGTCTATATAATGTTGGCAGATTCGGGGATCAATTCCTCTCAGGTCACTCTATGACCATGCAAAGGCCTTGCTGAAATTTTTGAGTGTCGTTTTAATACAATCTCGTACTCCATCTGGTAGCTCTAACCCTACGCTCAAGAACTTTTCTGGAAGAACTTCCCATTTTTCCAACTGAGCTTCTCGCGAGTATTCTTTATTCCTTGATGACACTGTGATTGGAACATGCTCTCCAATCATGCGTGCATGGTTGGCGAGTAAATCATTGTTTTGTTCTCTTTCGATTGAACCTAGTTTTTTCAATTCAGCTTTTGCAATGGCTTCCGACACTTTCGTCTTACTCTTCGCTTCTTTTTCCAATTCTCGACTTCTCTTTAGAATCTCTGCTTCGAGCATTCTAACTCTTTCTCTCAACTGTTGCACTTCCATCGCCGGAGCTAACTCTAGTTTCAATTCTTCTCTTGAAGTTCCCTTCTCCAGGGATTGAGTAGCTTTGTTTCTACTTGAGTCTATACTCACCATGTAGCAATCAAATTTACTTGTATGTGTCAACCATCCCAGCAACTCCTGGTCCGAATCGTCGTTATAGAGCAATGGATTTTGATACTCTCCCATCTTCGTGTCTTGATTCTTAAAGAGCTGCAAGTTGAACCCGTCTTGAAGCAGATTCTTGTAGGCGTCCGTGTTCAAGGAAAACCTAGCTCGTGCACTCTCGTGCCTTGCTTTCTCCTTTTCTTTCTTTTCCATCTCATTGACTATTATTGTTTTCTTCTTGTTGCTCGAGGGTGGGGATACTTGTAACTGAATCCGATAAGACTTTGGCCCTATTGAAATAAAACCTGTGTGCCAGTCATGCACACATTCGGCTTGCACCAACCATGGCCGTCCAAGTAGGATCGAGAAGGTAGCCTCTGAGGTCCTTGGTCTTACTATCAGATAATCAACTTTAAACTCTAAACCGCCCACAACTGTGCTTACATTCTTCAAAAGACCCGCAGGCTTTACTTGTGTTTGATCCGCCATTCTCAAAGACATCGGCGTCTCTTCCATGTGATTGAGGCCCAAAGCTTTCATCATGAACTCAGTCATCAGGTTGACTGCGGCTCCACTATCTAACTGAGCACCAGGGACTGCATACCCTTTAATCTCGACTATCATAGCTGGAGCGTTCGAATCAATTTGCGTCGTAATGCTTTGAATGATCCCTTGGACATCTTTATCTTGTCTATTTTTCTCTCGAGCCTTCCTCGGCTTCTTAATATATTCGTTGTAGAATTGTTTCCTATAAACAGGTGAACATTTCAGCAATGTGCCAATATCCAGCGTGACTTCCGTGTCAGCGAGCAACTTTACAATATCCACTTCTTCCGAACCTTGTCTTTCCTTTCTAATTTTAGGAGCTTTCAATCTTTCAGGGAATGGTGCTATGCCCGACACAAACTCCTTGGTTACTGGTGGAAGGATCTCAACCTCTTCCCCATCCTCAAACGCTTGTTGCTCAACAAGTCCTCCAACTTGGTTTTCTACCTCTTCACGTTCAGCTATCCTCTCTTGACTCCCTTCTTCACCTTCGCCTCTTGGATTCTTCTTCGAGTACTCTTGAGTCGTTGTGACTACTGCCACAGTTGGATCTTTGTGTGGTTTCTTGGCCTCATAAGCATCCACAAATTGCATCGACGAGCTAGAGCCTTCTTGAGGGTTCGGTGTCTTGAACACTACTCCGATCGTAGGAACGTGCTCTTGAACTCTCGATGTGGAATGCATTTGAGTATCAACATAGTTCGAGGACCCTACTGGTCCTTTTTCCTTGCCGGCGGCAGCTCTTCGTTTTGGACAATCTTCATCAAAGTGGCCCTCCCCACTACAGTACCTACATAGCGGGGTATAATCAATTGGCTTCTTTTCGTTTGGACATCTAGCTTGAGTATGGCCAAAGCCATGACATCTCCAGCACTGGATTGGACCATCTCTTCTTTGATCACGCGCGGCTCCTCTTGAATAGTCTCCTCCTTGACCCTGAGCACCATATCCATAAGTCGGTCTGTTTTCCCAACGAGATGTCGGTGGTACACTTTGAGCGGGCAATCCCATGTAAGGTCTTTCTCTTGTATCTCCTGATTTCATGGTCCTTTCTTCATAGGCTCTCTTGTTGTAACATCGCTCCTCTGTGTGATTTGTTCTTCCACAAAAAGTACAACGCATCCTAGCTGGCGACCTATCTGTGAATACTCTCGAGACTGTGGGGCATTCTGAAGCCAAATGGCCGTAACCGTGGCACTTCCCACACCATGTATTTGATCGGAACACTTGATTCGGGTTTGTTGTAACCTCTGGTTTTACTGTGTATGTCTCCTGAGTTATCGTGGCAGCTTTTATAGCTTGCGTGACCAATTCCAATATTCGTTCTTCAGTTAGCGCAGGCTTTGCCTCGCCTGGCGTGCTAGTGGCAGCTACAAAAGCTAGGGTCGTCAATGCGGGACTTCCTTGACCCAGATCTTTCATCGGTATATTTCCTGGGCCTCCCATAGGCTCGTATAAGAGCTCCATCTTCCTTTGTTGGCATAATTGTACTTCCTCCCAAAGCCTCGCTTGTTCCTTAGCATCCATTAAGGTCGCAGGTCTTGTCAGGGTGATATGCTGCTGTGCCGTAGGATCTCTCAATCCCGAAATGAATCTTCGTTTCAATGTCTCATCGTTCGGGGCATTCACGCCCATCTTTCTTACCAACGTTTCCATTCTCTTAATATAGTTATCGATGCTCTCATTGACTCCCTGTCGTAAATAATCCATTTGTTGGGCCAATCTATCTTGGAAGCCCTGTCGCCGAAACTTTGCCAAGAAGGCTTCTTTGAGCATCTGATAAGTTCCACGCTCTTGTGGTGTTAGATTCCCATACCAATTGGCTGCCTCATCACAGAGAATAGCCTGAAAAATTCGCAACCTTTGATCCTGGTCAACTACGTCATTGGCCTCACAAGTAACCTCAAACAACTGGATAAAACTATCCGGATCTTCGTCCCAAGTACCTGAAAACTTGGTGAAGTCCCCCAAGTGAACTGATATCCGCTGAGCCATTTCGAACAGAGGTGTGATGTCAATATCACTTCGATCCCAAAAATTTAGCACATGTGGCTTCAGGATCCCTCCTTCAAACTTCCGTACTTGACTCGCGACTCTCCTACGCGAGTACACGTTTCTGACGGATTTCTTCGAGCCAATCGAGGTCCACTCACCTGGCGGTTCCCACCTTCTCCTTTCTCTTTCAAGGGCTCTTCTCTGAGCGTGTTCCTCTCTTTGAGTTTGTGTTGCTCCTGACGATGAGCTCCCCTCGCTCATGTACTAGATCGTGGGGTCCGCAAGCTCGGCCAACCTGTGGCGCTAGGCGAACCTATGGCACTCTCTTATAGAGACGTACCAAGCTAATTCCCGGCAAACGCACCAAATGAAACGGCTCTAAAGCCCACGGAAAAGATGGTTATATGAGACTTAATTTTGCTCAAATCCCTCACAATTGGTCCACTTGGATTACCTAGAGCCCACAATTTTCTCGCAATGGATTCTTCCTATGTCTATGCACTAGCTCATATGTTCCCGACAAACGCACCAAAATGATGGGCTCTTGAGCCCAAGGGAAAAGTGATTATACGAGACTTTATTTTGTTTAAACCCCTCGGAATCGGTCTACTTGAATTACCTAGAAGCTACAAAGGTATCTGTAATTGATGATTGTATGCTCTCCCCTCTCCGAGCTCTCTTTCACTCAGGCACACCCTACTCTTCTCACTCTCCCACCCTTGCTTCCACACATACACCCTGAGCCTCTTTCTCTCTCTCCCTCCCTCTCTGTAAATTGTACGATCATCTTTTACATGCAGTACCAAAGGAGCTTCTGCCTCTCACCTACTATTCAAGTCCTTGAAGTGCCCAAATACAGGCCTTACACTTACATTCATTCTCCTGGCAAATGCAGGTGACAGGCTTCTAAATTGATATCCCTTCAGGCTAGCTTAAGCGCCCTCTTTTGACAATGACAAGGTTGCACATCTTGGAGTTATGTTTGATGAAACTCAGCACCCAGACATTAAGAACAAGACATCCTGCTAATAATATAATGGATCATCATGGACCAAAGAATCTTGAAGATGTCAGTATTCAAGTGACCATATGATAGACCCAACTCAGACCATTACCGGATAAAACTATGGCAAGGATCCTATTTAAACAAACACAGCATGACAATGCACAGAGAATTTTCATTGGCTGATAGTTTCTTTTTGAGTGGGAAGCCAACTAAAAGCTTTCTTCAGAGGCCTGTCATACTTCACTCTAGTCTCCCAAAAAGGGCAAAGCCAAACAAAGACAGTTGTGGGCCCAGTAAAATCTAGTCTTAACATCAAATAAGATAAGACCATGTGGAGAGGATGCCATTGCCATTGCCATTGCCATCACCATTGCCAAAGTCAGTACATCACCATATTAACATAGATCGTTGCAAACCTTGCCTGCTATAGTCACTTATATATAAATATATTGACGGGGGTCACTGCAAAATAGGAGGTCCCAAACAAATAGCATAACATGTGTTCATAATGACTCTGGGAAACATGAGATCAGCTACATTTTATAGCAGACTTAAATATAATCATTACTGGAATTATAGAACTAGTAGCTACCTTCCAGCCAAAACACATTATTGGTTTTCATGCATATGAATAGCACGCCCATAATCTTGGTTATTGATGTTTGAAAAACATATCAAAACCTGGACACATGGACATCCGTCGGTGAAAACAGTTCACGTCCCCATACAAGACGCAACATTACTGTAAAGGGGATCGATAAACAATAAGACGAATACAGAATAATGCCTACTCACACAGCTGAACATGGATTGCATCCTAAATCAGCAGCAATAAGCCAGAATACTTGGCTAATAAACTTGAGCAAAGAGGCGCGCACAACAAGCATCAATCAAGAAAAGAAATAATACAAATCAAAGCCTAACGATATGGATAGAAGTTTGCTGGAAGAACAAAGGTGTGGTCTTATAAGGGAGACGGTTGTACATCAGCATGTTAATCGACGATGAAATACATTCAAGATCGATGAACGTGAACCAAGTCCATATTGCTTACTTGAGAAAGTTTCCGAAGCATTCAACCGCATAGACGACTTCATCGGCAATAAAGTTCTTCCAGGTACTGGCAACTTCCCAATGATGAGGCCTGCCTTCGCCTCTTTCCGATGTGCACCGACAAAAACAGAGAGAGCAGCGCCACAGCCTCTTCACCTTCTCCCGTTGCCCTTGTTCCTGTCCACGACCAAAAACAAGCCCTCTCCTTCTTCTAATGTCCAACGCAACTTCCACCAGCTCCTCTTTCTCTCCTTCTTCGTTGGGTGACCCCTGACGACGGCAACAACGGAAGCCCACGCTGCCTCACACACAAGCCCGCATAATACGCACAACCCTGCCGCGGGGTACTTCGCTTTTATGGAACACAGACGGAGGTGCGGGTTGTCTACTTAATGTCCATATTAAGCCATCGCAACTCGCAGGTCAGCAGCTTCGATCCTTCTCACTCGAGACTCCATAGCCCGGCTCTCCTGTCGCACTCCGTAAGTGAAAATCGTAAAACAGAGTCCCCCCCAAATACGCACCCATGTGGAATCGAAGATGCGCCTGCCTTCCATGCCTTTCAGATCAGAAAACAAAAAACCGTTTCGCTTGTCAGATCTGCAAAAAACGGATCTGCCCACCCATTCTTCCATCCTCAATAAATGGGAAAATAGCCAAAAAAAACCACCTTTGCCCCCACATTGACTGCCTTCCTACCTTCGTCTTCATGAATGCATTAGGATGGAGCATTGACGAAAACTCATCCCAATCTTTTACCGTCCTTGTTATTGAGTAAAATGAAGAACGGTATTCCTGTGCAAACCTCCATGAACGCATGAGTGCCTCTTTTTATTGTTATCTTCTGAAACAATGTACAAATCAGAGAAGAATCCATTATGGCAAGTATATTGTGCAGCAAAATCATCAGAGCCAAGAAGGCGAAACAAGCTTTGTCATGACACTCTGTCCATCATCAATTCCACTCTTCAAGTACCTGAAATCAACCGTATTTTCCTGCCAAATAGAACCGCATTAGTGCATAAAAATCAACCATTTTTGGGGCTAACATATACATACACATATATATACATACACATATATATAAATACACATATATAGACATGCACCCATATGCTTACACATGCATAGATACACACATATACATAAACATGCATAACCACATACACATACACACATGCATTCATATGCATACACACACATACACATACACACAGATGCATAAAAATGCATACACACATGTACACACACATACATACACATAAACACATACACAAAAATATGCATAGAGACACACAGAGATACACATATTCACATACACATAGAGACACACATTCACACACATGCATACATCTCCATATTCATACATACATACACGTGCATGCACCTACATACATACCTACTTACACATGTATACACACACATACACTCACATATACATATACATACACATGCATAAACACACACACATATACATACAATAAGTAAGTGGACATGCCCATGCCCTGAATTGGAAAGAAAACTTGATAACGTCACTTGTGCAAAACTATTTCCACTGAGAATCACATAAGGGATGCTAAATAAAAAAGATCGAAACTTGTAAGTGGTAGTTTGCATCACTTACATGACATTATTAATAAACATTTCTAACAATGATCTAGAGTATTGACACCATTGGCTACACTATCACTTAAAAAAATAAATTATGAAATACTCTTACAAAATTTGTGCAACTATCTGATGACAAAGAGCTCGAGAATGGCTTAGAGAAAGAGAGAGAAAGCACTAAATGAGAGTAGCACACATCCACACACATATTGAGGTATGCACACACATGCATACATAGACACCCACATACACTCCCATACACATGGATACATTTACATACACATGCAAACACATACATACATACACATCCATACACCCACATACACATGGATACATTTACATACACATGCAAACACATACATACATACACACACATACACTCACATGCATACCTATGTATACATGCATACACATACATACACATACAAACACTACACTAAGATACACACATACATACACATGCATACTCACATATACACATATGCACACATAAACATATACATACACACATATAAAGACACATACACATAGAATCACGTATACATAAACACACATAGACATATATATGCACACATACACATACACAAACATATACATACACACTAACAGACACACACACACATACACATATATACACACACATAAGCTCACATGCATCAAAATCCATGTATACACATGCATATGCATACATACATACACACATGCATACCCATATATACACATACACACATGCATACAAACACATGCATGCATATGCATACATGCATGAAATATACACTTAAACTCACACATTTACACTTATATACACACATATACATACACGTGCATACACACACATGCACACACATACACATACACAGACATATACATACAAACATATACACACACATACATAGATAGACATACACAAACATCTACAAATGCAAACATAGACACACGTACATGTACATACACATACATAGAAACACACACATATGCACAAATACACATATACATACACACATAGACACACAGGCATACACATACAGTCACATGCATACATACACACACATGCATGCATGCACGAATATACACATACAAACACATATGCATATACATGTGTACATACACACACATGCATACACACATATACATACAAATATGCATACAAAGACACATACGTATGCACACAAATACATACACATACACATATACATACACATACATACACATGCCTACACACATACACATAGACATACATATGTATATAAACACATACACACACATGTACCTACACCAACATTGACACACACACATACACATATACACAGAAACATGCACACAAATATACTCATATTCATACATACACATACATATGCATACATATAGAAACACATGAATATATAGATAATTATCCATACATACAAACACGAATATGCATACATATATACACACATACACACACATATGCATACATGCACATATGCATACACAGATATACATACACATATATAGACACACAAAAACTCACATACATATATATTAAAACAAATGCATAGACACACACACCCATACGCATACACGATCAGAAAGATAGAGATACATATACACACACATACACACGAAAACACATATACATACACAAACATAGAAACGAATATATACACCAAAAGCTACACACATATATACATACACACATGGACACACACATACATAAACATATACACACTCACATGCATATAAAATGCATGTATAAAAATGCATACACATATATACATACATACGCACATGTTATTACAAATATACACATACAGAAATGCATATACACTCATACACACACATGCACATATGCACAGACACATATAGTCACAAACACACATATACGTACTCATGCATAGACACACATACACATACACATACACACACATACATACATACACATACACACACATGTACATACACACACATAGGTATGCACACATAGGCACACACACATAATAGTGAGTCATAACATAGGTATGCACACATAGGCAAACACACATAATAGTGAGTTGGGTTACCGTAAACCCAAAGGAAGCGGGATGCTATCCTCGTTGTGGTAGAGAGATTGAGCAAGATGGCTCATTTCATACCCATGTAAGAGACAATTGAAGCTACATAGGTAACATAGTTGTTTATCCAGCATGTCTTCAGATTGCATGGATTATCGACATCCATATTTTAATATAGGGATGATAGATTCAAAGGACACTGCAAGAAGTTTGTATTTGAAAAACTTGAAGTGTCATTCAAGATGATTAGTGGTGATCATCCTTAGAAAAATTGTACAACCAAGGGTCAACTAGATTTTAGAGGACATGTTGAGGGCATATGTGTCTGAGATGCAGATAGATTGGGATAGTTATTTGCGATTAGTTGAGTTTTCTTATAAAAATAGGCCTCATAAGGTGATAGGTATGTCTCCTTTTTAGATGTAATATGGTATGAGTACCAATGCTCCCAGTACCAAGGAATGACAAATCATTCTCCAAACAAGATATTAGATCAGAGACAAAAATAATTGAGTATTCATGTCATCTAGGAGATCTAGAAGCCTAGAGAGGATTACAACTTACTGAATCTAGTTGGGAATGAGAAACTCGGGTTCGCAAGTAGTTTCCCTCATTGATCATTGAAGAGAATGATCTTTAGAAGGGTGAGAGAGTGTCAAACATTCATCTAGAAGGATCATGACGTTGGCCCATAGGGAATATACTATGTGTATAAGGGACAAGGGCCAACTAGCCAAGGTCCCAAGATCAGGGGATACCTTGAGGTATTTTGTAGTAATGGGTTTGAGTGTTACATGATGGCCACATGGTGGGACTACACCATCGTAGATCATTGTTAGTTTTATAATACAAGAGGGTAGATATGGATGGTAGGAGAGTCATAGACACATGATTCAAGTCTTTGCTTAGAATTTATTTTTTCCAAACATTATCCCCACATTTTAGTTTGAAAAGTTGAAAATGAAATAAATCACTAACAAAAGGCCTATGAGAATACCCTATGCTCTTAAAATCACAAACTTGTACTTGAGCTGCATTCCATAGAAAGAATGCCCAATTTTGTATCAATTTACAGAAAGTTGGGTACCACTTCAAGGAGTTTCACCTCCTTAGTTTTCAACTTGTGGAGAGGTGAGAATTAGGTGATGATCATGAGCAACTGATTTGAGTGAAGATGAAGGTGAGAAACACTCAAGATTTGCACACACACACACATGGTAGAGACACAAAATATGTGAAATGGAAGGTGATTACTTCTATTCAAAGATCTCACTAGCAAACCAAGCTTTCTTTCCTAAAATGATTAGCCTTAAAACTAAGCTTTCTAACTGTATTTATAGTTCTCTATGAGCTTTTGGCTGGCTTGAGACATGTGTCCAACATAGTTTAAAATCATTTTTTAATTCTGTTTGAGGTATCTAATGAGCCCCAAAAGTTATGAAGATTTTTGGGTAGAATTTGCCTAATCTCCTCAAGCTTGGGGACTCTCTTGCATGCCCAAAATCAAGCATTCAACTAGAAATTTGGGTTTTTTGTATGTACAAATGTAGTGATAAGAATCGATCTTTGACACTTGAAGGAGTATTGATGTTTGAAAAGTATGACTCAATACCACTCATCTCTGCGCATTCCCATCTTGCCTTGGTTCACATGATCCAAAACCTTTTGTGTCTCCTTTATCTATCATAACCTTGTTATTGTGTGCCACCATTTTATATTGTGTTACTACAACTTTCCATCTTAGATTATGTATGGGAGAAAAGATGGTGATTCACCCTCGATAAGTGCAAGGAAGGTCTTAAGTTTGGGGATTGGATGGATATTTTCCCATTTGTAATGGCCACATGAATGGTTAAGAGTTTGTAGGCTTTATAGATGGTAAGCAAGAATTTTCTATTTAAGGATGGGAGTAAATTTTCTTTTTGTCTAAATGGTATCCCACTCCCTCTATGTTTATGTTTCTAATCTTCACACGTTCTTGGTATCCATCATTTGTGTTAGCCTATTATATGGTCTTATCTAAGATCTTGACTAATCAAAATATTTCGTTCACTACAATAAATTAGTGGACATAGCCATGCCTTGAATTGGGAAGAAAACTCGATAACATCACTTATGCAAAACTATTTCCAATGAGAATCGCATAACGGATGCTAAAAAACAAGAGATCCAAACATGTAAGTGGTACTCTCCATCACTTACATTACATTATCAATAAACATTTCTAACAATGATGTAGAGTATTGACACTATTGGCTACCCTATCACATACAATTATAAATTATGAAATACACACACATATGCATACAGACATACAGACATACACATACACATATACACAATCACATACACATATGAATGCACATGCATAAACACACATAAACATATACATAGACACATATACAAACAGATACACATACACACACATAGACATATATATGCACACATACACATACACAAACATATACATACACACTAGCAAACACACACACATACACTCACATGCATAAAAATGCATGTATACACATGCATACATGCATACACATATGTACACATACACACATGCATGCAAATATACACATAAACTCTGACATTTACAGTTATATACACACATATACATAGACGTGCATACGCACACATGCACACACATACACATACATAGATATATACATACAAACATATACACACACATACATAGATAGACGTACACAACCATCTACAAATGCACACATAGACACACAGACATGTACATACAGACACATAGAAACACACACATAGAAACACACACATACGCACATGTACATAAACATACACATATAGACACAAAAGCATACACATGTAGTCACATGCATACATACACACACATACATGCATACACACATATACACATACAAACACATATGCATACACATGCATACATACAGGCACATGCATGCATACAGACATATACATACACATATGCATACAAAGACACATACACATGCACTCGAATACATACACATACACATACACATACACATGTATACACACATACACATACACATACACACACATATATAGTTATATATACAAAACACATACAGTCGATGCCATGCATCGACTTGATGGTGCAAGTCGATGAGAGACATCGATGCCAAGCAAGTCTAGATCCAATGAAGGTGCAAGCTGATGCTTAAGTCAATACCTAGCATCGACATGCACCCTAAAGTTGATGCCTGGCATTGACTTGCACCTAAAAGTTGATGCCTGGTATTAACTTACATCCTCATATAATCTATAGGTAACTAAGGAGACGTCCTTGAACCATCTATACATATTTGAACGTTACTCTGTAATCAACCTAAAATTGAAGATATTTCTCACAAATGGGTTCTTTAACTTACCGTTGAACTTTTTCTTGCGCTTTGGCAGGAACATCGATGCCGACAACAAATTGCAGGGATCTCTAAAATGCGATACGAGCCTTTAGCTTCCGTGCACCCTTGAATGCTCCAAATTTTCCTTAGATTCACCCCAATTCAGTAAGGTTACGTACACAGGGACTTTCAAAAAGTTTGAGAACATCGATGCCGACAAATAACTGCAAGGACGTCTAAAACGAGATTCTAGCCTCTACTTTCCATGCTCACTTGGGTACTAAGTACAGCAGGATCTAACAAATGGTTGTCATGAAGTGTCATGCAAAAAAGTAGGATCGAAACTTGTAATTGGTAGTTTGCATCACTTACATGACATTATTAATAAACATTTCTAACAATGATCTAGAGTATTGACACCATTGGCTACACTATCACTTAAAAAAATAAATTATGAAATACTCTTACAAAATTTGTGCAACTATCTGATGACAAAGAGCTCGAGAATGGCTTAGAGAAAGAGAGAGAAAGCACTAAATGAGAGTAGCACACATCCACACACATATTGAGGTATGCACACACATGCATACATAGACACCCACATACACTCCCATACACATGGATACATTTACATACACATGCAAACACATACATACATACACATCCATACACCCACATACACATGGATACATTTACATACACATGCAAACACATACATACATACACACACATACACTCACATGCATACCTATGTATACATGCATACACATACATACACATACAAACACTACACTCAGATACACACATACATACACATGCATACTCACATATACACATATGCACACATAAACATATACATACACACATATAAAGACACATACACATAGAATCACGTATACATAAACACACATAGACATATATATGCACACATACACATACACAAACATATACATACACACTAACAGACACACACACACACATACACATATATACACACACATAAGCTCACATGCATCAAAATCCATGTATACACATGCATATGCATACATACATACACACATGCATACCCATATATACACATACACACATGCATACAAACACATGCATGCATATGTATACATGCATGAAATATACACTTAAACTCACACATTTACACTTATATACACACATATACATACACGTGCATACACACACATGCACACACATACACATACACAGACATATACATACAAACATATACATACACATACATAGATAGACATACACAAACATCTACAAATGCAAACATAGACACACGTACATGTACATACACATACATAGAAACACACACATATGCACAAATACACATATACATACACACAGACACACAGGCATACACATACAGTCACATGCATACATACACACACATGCATGCATGCACGAATATACACATACAAACACATATGCATATACATGTGTACATACACACACATGCATACACACATATACATACAAATATGCATACAAAGACACATACGTATGCACACAAATACATACACATACACATAAACATACACATACATACACATGCCTACACACATACACATAGACATACATATGTATATAAACACATACACACACATGTACCTACACCAACATTGACAGACACACATACACATATACACAGAAACATGCACACAAATATACTCATATTCATACATACACATACATATGCATACATATAGAAAAACATGAATATATAGATAATTATCCATACATACAAACACGAATATGCATACATATATACACACATACACACACATATGCATACATGCACATATGCATACACACATATACATACACATATATAGACACACAAAAACTCACATACATATATATTAAAACAAATGCATAGACACACACACCCATACGCATACACGATCAGAAAGATAGAGATACATATACACACACATACACACGAAAACACATATAAATACACAAACATAGAAACGAATATATACACCAAAAGCTACACACATACATAAACATATACACACTCACATGCATATAAAATGCATGTATAAAAATGCATACACATATATACATACATACGCACATGTTATTACAAATATACACATACAGAAATGCATATACACTCATACACACACATGCACATATGCACAGACACATATAGTCACAAACACACATATACGTACTCATGCATAGACACACATACACATACACATACACACACATACATACATACACATACACACACATGTACATACACACACATAGGTATGCACACATAGGCACACTGTCTCCTTTATCTATCATAACCTTGTTATTGTGTGCCACCATTTTATATTGTGTTACTACAACTTTCCATCTTAGATTATGTATGGGAGAAAAGATGGTATGTGATTTACCCTCGATAAGTGCAAGGAAGGTCTTAAGTTTGGGGATTGGATGGATATTTTCACATTTGTAATGGCCACATGAATGGTTAAGAGTTTGTAGGCTTTATAGATGGTAAGCAAGAATTTTCTATTTAAGGATGGGAGTAAATTTTCTTTTTGTCTAAATGGTATCCCACTCCCTCGATGTTTATGTTTCTAATCTTCACACGTTCTTGGTATCCATCATTTGTGTTAGCCTATTATATGGTCTTATCTAAGATCTTGACTAATCAAAATATTTCGTTCACTACAATAAATTAGTGGACATAGCCATGCCTTGAATTGGGAAGAAAACTCGATAACATCACTTATGCAAAACTATTTCCAATGAGAATCGCATAACGGATGCTAAAAAAAAAAAGATCCAAACATGTAAGTGGTAGTCTCCATCACTTACATTACATTATTAATAAACATTTCTAACAATGATGTAGAGTATTGACACTATTGGCTACCCTATCACTTACAATTATAAATTATGAAATACACACACATATGCATACAGACATACAGACATACACATACACATATACACACTCACATACACATATGAATGCACATGCATAAACACACATAAACATATACATAGACACATATACAAACAGATACACATACACACACATAGACATATATATGCACACATACACATACACAAACATATACATACACACTAGCAAACACACACACATACACTCACATGCATAAAAATGCATGTATACACATGCATACATGCATACACATATGTACACATACACACATGCATGCAAATATACACATAAACTCTGACATTTACAGTTATATACACACATATACATAGACGTGCATACGCACACATGCACACACATACACATACATAGATATATACATACAAACATATACACACACATACATAGATAGACATACACAACCATCTACAAATGCACACATAGACACACACACATGTACATACAGACACATAGAAACACACACATAGAAACACACACATATGCACATGTACATAAACATACACATATAGACACAAAAGCATACACATATAGTCACATGCATACATACACACACATACATGCATACACATGCATACATACAGGCACATGCATGCATACAGACATATACATACACATATGCATACAAAGACACATACACATGCACTCGCATACATACACATACACATACACATACACATACACATGTATACACACATACACATACACATACACACACATATATAGTTATATATACAAACACATACACACACATGTAGCTACACCACCATCGACACACACACATACACATATACATAGAAACATATACACAAATATACTCATATGCATACATACACATACATGCAGCTTACACATACATATGCATACATACAAAAACACATGAATATATAGATACTTATACATACATACAAACACGAATATGCATACATATATACACACATACATATGCACATATTTACATACATACACATATGCATACACACACATACATACACACACATACATACACACGCATACACATATAGAGACACACATAAACTCACATACACATACATACACATACACACACATGTACATACACACACATAGATGCACATACACACATACACACATACACAGACATGTATAAACACACACACACACATAGGTGCACATACACACCCATATGCAGACACACATAGAGACACATATACCTACACACAAATATATACATACACATATATAGACATACACACATGCTTACACATGCATAAATTCACAGATATACATAAACATGCATAAACACATACACATACACACATGCATACACACACATACACATACACACACATGCATAAAAATGCATACACACATGTACACACACATAGATATGTATATATATACCCATACACATACACAAATATATGCATAGAGACAAACATATTCACATACACACAAAGACACACATTCAGACACATGCATACATCTCCATATGCATACATACATACACACATGCATACATCTGCATATGCATACATACATACACACATGCATACACCTACATAAACACCTACTTACACATATATACACACACATACACTCACATACACATATACATACACATGCATAAACACACATACACATATACATACAATAAGTAAGTGGACATAGCCATGCCCAGAATTGGAAAGAAAACTTGATAACGTCACTTATGCAAAACTATTTCCACTAGGAATCACATAATGGATGCTAAAGAAAAAAGATCGAAACATGTAAGTGGTAGTCTACATCACTTACATGGCATTATGAATAAACATTTCTAACAACGATTTAGAGTATTGACACTATTGGCTACACTATCACTTACAAAAATAAATTATGAAATACTCTTAGCAAATTTGTGCAAGTATCTGATGACAAAGAGCTCGAGAATGACTGAGAGAAAGGGAACAAAAGCACGAAATGAGGGTAGCACACATACACACACATATTGAGGTATGCACACACATGCATACATAGACACCCACCTACAGTCACATACACAAATACAATAGAGACGCATACAGATGTACACATACACACACATATATAGATACACATACACATATCCACACACATATAGTGATATGCATACATACACAAACATTCACATATACACACACACACATATAATCATATACACACATTCATACACTCACATACACATGGATACATTTACATAAACATACAAACAGATACATACATACAGACATACACTCACATGCATACCTATGTATACATGCATACACATACATACACATATACACACATACACACACTACACTCAGATACACACATACATACACATGCATACTCACATATACACATATGCACACATATACATATACAAACATGGACACACATACATACAGCCACACAAGTGCATACACATGCATATGTATACACAAATACACACATACATACACACAAATATACATACACAGACATATGAATACACACATACATACACACACATACACATTTACACACTCACACACACATATAAATACACAGGCATAAACACACATAAACATATACATACATACATATAAAGACACATACACATAGAATCACATATACATACACACATAGACATATATATGCATACATACACATACACAAACATATACACACACACACTAATAGACACACACACACACACATACACATATATACACACACATAAACTAAGATGCATCAAAATTTTTGCATGCATACACACACATGCATGAACAAACACTTAAACTCACACATTTACACTCATATACACACATATACATACACGTGCATACACACACATGCACATACACAGACATATACATACAAACATATACACACACATACATAGATAGACATACACATGCATCTACAAATGCACACATAGGCACACACACACATGTACATACACACATAGAAACACACACATATGCACACATACACATACATACACATACATACACACATAGACACATTGGTATACACATATAGTCAAATGCATGCATACACACACATACATCCCAACACACATATACAAACACATATGCATATACATGCGTACATATGCACATGCATACATACACACACATGCATAGATACATGCGTTGTGGAGGTGATCGCAATCCGGGTGGATCGGGTCCGGTCGTGGCACACACAGGGTGTATGAAGCTAATGAATGTTGGAAGGTTTAAAGATGTGAAGGTGAAATTAATGTTGAGTATGGAGAAGAGAGAGATGTTGAAATGATTATGGGAATAGGAATGTAGGAGTGCAAGTTAGATTTATGAACATGAATGATAAGAATGAAAGAGAACCATACATACGAATGAAATTTGGAAGGAAGAATGGTCCATTGAAGGAGCTTCTTAAACACTTCCTAATTCCAATCCATATGCATATTCTTCTTTGGATGATATGTATGCATGACGAGAATAGATGGAACCCTTACACATAAACTAGTTCCGAAAGGAAGAATGGTCCAATATTGGAGCTTCTTATACACTTTCAGAAACTAATCAATATGTATGGGTATGTATGGATTATATGCATGCAAGTGAATTATGATGATAGAGTTTACTCACAAGCTCAAAGAAACATCCTCACTGGTTCAACGCAATACTGCGGAGCCTTCTCACACATAGAAGAAATAGAAGACATGTAAAAATACTTAAGAGACTGAGAGAGGAGACAAGAGACAAGTGACAAGTGACATGAATTAAAAGAATTTGAATTAAGTTACATGTAAAATATCGTCGTGGTACGTCATGCTAAGCAGTCTACTGATCAAAGGTGGTTCTGACCCTCAAACCATGACAGTTCAACCGAATGTCACACGTAAGAAGGTGAGTTCCACTCCAGTGACCCTATGTCTGTCTAGGCTTGTAACGTCTAACTAAAGAAGTCTAAGACTCATTAAAATCAGCTCTAACTCACTCACACGCTCCACCGAGGGTGATTCAAGATAGAGATGCTGGTTTCAAGAGCCTATCCTAAATTGGAGTTCTAACTTAAATTTCAAACTAGGTTCTATACTCATACTAGCTCACCTTGGATCCTCACTCGCTCAACCGAGGGTGATTGTCTCAAGGAAATCGTAAGCTAGCATGAGCCCTATGGATGCCTAACAATGATGCTCTAGGAGTTTGGAGGGGGGTTTATATAGTTTTTTGAATGAATTTGGGCCCTTGGATCTAGAGAAATCAACTCTCAACTCTAGGATCACTACTTTTGATTACAACCATTTGATTAATCAAATCAATGGCTTGGAATTGTTCTTTCTATCAAATCTAGTGTAAAGGAGTGAAATTTAGGCGCCCTCATTCTCCACCATTGGATCTGGGGATGATCTGGACCGTCGGATCAGTGCTGACATCAATTCGGATAAGATAAGCCACTATTTTTGGAGAAACTTTGCATTATTGATCTTTAACTGTCAAAAAAGCCATCTTTTATGGAAAAAATTCGTGGATCCTCCTTCCTTTATGCTTTAGTGCATCTCCACCCTTGAATAGGAGCTCATCTTGACCGTACACCATGGTTCAATCATATTTTGACATGTGGGAGCCCTTCAAGCCTTCAATTTTCTTATTCTAGAAAACTGCGGTGACCTTGAAAACTGGACTTTGTGCTCTTTGACCCTCCAAAAAGACTTTGATGAAGTTGAAACTTTGTAGGACTATGTTTCCAAAGATCTCCTTCAGGAATATGCAGGAAAAACTCCCATCTGAATCTCCCTTGTACAAGTTTGACTACATTTGGAAGCTTGCAAGGTGGCATTAAGGTGTCTAGGAAGCTCTGATAGCCTTGAAAATTTGTACAAATATGTAGCCACATATGATCTTTATACATGCCAAACCATATGGCTAACATAATTTTCTATACAAGAATTTGTAGGGTCAAACTAGAAAAATTACATTTTTACAAAATGAACATAGCATATCAATGTGCTACAAAATCCATTTTCTGCTGAAATTTGGGCTATAGACTGCCTTTGATAATCTTTACAAGTATATGGATTTTCATCTAATTTGGTGACAATGAAATTTTTGCCCTAATTTCCCAACTTTGACCAGCTTTGACCAGCTTTGACCGCTACCATGGACTTTCTTGATTTCTTTGAAACTTTGTATGTGACCTTCCTTTGACATCCTTGATGCATCCTGGACTTCTCGGGGAATTCTGGCTACCTTCGCCAAATATGTTTTTTGTAGGCCTTCACAAGTGAGAGAGGAGAGCAAATCTCGACGACATTCGCCCCCACTAAACCTGCGATTCCTCCGGAAGCGCCACTCTAGCATTTGTGAAAAACAAAATGTTCCAGGCATCAAATTCTTTTATAGGCAACATAAGAAACATGGATGGAAAATTGATTATATGCATGAATCAGTAGGTAACGTGACATGAAGCAAAATTTGCATGAAAGAAAGAATTGAAACAGGCAACATGAATATGCATGAACAAATAGGCAACATATATGCAAGTGAACAAGCAACATTGGCAACAAGAAAGAAAAAAAAGAAGCATCAGTATGAAGTGGAAGTGGATGTATTGAGTCGTTTTAAGCATCAGTTCCTCTCATCTTGAAGAAAATTTTGTACCTTTTTCATAAAGCAATCTACCTTAAATATGATTATAAACAAAGATTTAGGATTTTCAAGAGACATCTTTCATCTTTAGCTTATTTTAGATCAACTCCTTTCCTACATAAATATGAATATGCTCTTTCTCTAATAACATGCAAGGAAATCTAACTAAACTCCACTAATGCATAAATCTGCCTATATAGCCCGTGATTTATTCTACTATGCCTCTTTATCCTCCTTTGGCTTGCTCTTTTTTTTTTTTTTTTTTGATGATGATGATTCGGCAACTTTATGGTTACGATCACTTTTTTGGGGTGGAAGAAAGTGTAAACTTCTTGGTAACATGTAGCAACTTTTTTTTTTTTTTTGATGACGGGGAAAAATTAAACCCCGATACAAGGTACAACCATTTTTGATGACGGAGAACAGTCATTTAAACTCCGATACAAGTGCTGTGAGATGGAGTAAGGATGTAGAAACATGCAATAGCAGGAGCTAGGATTTCAACAATTATGCTTTGGATATAGGATACATATGCATGTTTATATATGAAAGTCATGTCACCAAAATAAACCTCCAAATCTACATGCCCTATCTTTCCACAATCCTAGATTATAATCAATTCCTTAGTAGATAAGTTACTACTTAAGATACAATTTTACACAAGTAGAGAAATCATCATTTGCCCTTTTTTGACTCAAGTGATGTGGATATGCAATGCAATGCAAAGACTGAAAAAAAACATGCATGAAACAAGCATGGAAGAAAAAAAAAATAGAATGAACTTGAAAAAAAACAAAGCAACATGAACTTGAAAAATTAATGATATTTTTATATTTTTTTTTTCTTTTTTTATTTATATTTTTATTTTTTTATAGCATGGATACTCCTGTTTATGAATCGGCCTCATTGTTGTCATCTTCTTCAATGTCCTCATCCAAAATGTACTCGTCATTATCACGTTTCTTGAATAGCTTTATCCTTTTACTTGCAATCAAAGTTTTTAGTGCAACACCATTTAATTCACAAAGAGCATACGTACCATTGTTGTTGACTTTTGATACAATGTATGGCCCCAACCACCGTTGAGTGAGCTTTTTGCGTGCATCATATTGAGAGTCAAATGTACTATCATAAATGAGCACCCAATCTCCTACTTCAATTGGATTAGGACGCAGTTGATGAGTTTTATCAAAATAATGCTTATTCTTCATTCTAGATTCTCTTAATTTTTCAACAGCATCATCAAGTCTTACTTTACCTTGTTCTAACTGTTTAATGCGCAAACTCAAAAAGTCATCAGTAGACATGTTTTCAGACCAAGGCAAATTTGACCATGCAAAAATATGAGATTGAATTGGAAACAATGGTTTTTGACAGTACATAAGTTCAGCAGGCATATATCCAGTAGTACGTGTGCATGTCATTCTATCTGCCCAAAGTGCAAAAGTAAGAATCTAGGCCATTGTTTGATGTCATCGTTACATGCTTTAGATATGGCTTTCACAATAGGTGGATGCCCTCTCTCTATTTTACCATTGGCCTCTGGATTATATGCAGTAGTGAGAGACAAACGAATACCGTGACGCTCAAAGAACTCTTTAGCTTCTCTCGCATTTAACTCTCCACGATCGGCAACTACTTTCTCTATGTACCCAAAGCGACTTATGACATCTTCAAGCAAGAATTTGCAAACATTGCAAGTGGTCTTAGATCGTAGTGCACGTCCCTCTACATGATTAGTTAAGTCTTCTCTTGCAAGTACAATGTAACGCATTTTGTCAATACCTTTAGGCATAGTTACAAGATCTACTACCCACTTGTAGTGAATACAAGGTGGATAAGTAGGATGCAACGGATCTCTATGTTTGACTGATGAATGAAGTTGACAAGTAGAACATGTAGAAACATAGCTACTAATGTCAACATACATCCTAGGCCAATAATAGGTACTTCTAATTTTTTCATATGTTCCAAAAAATCCTTTATGACCGGCCCATAATGTCTCATGCATTTCCTTCATTACTTGCAATTGAAGACCTCGTTTTCCTAGGACTCGTTGTGGATTCTTAACCTTACCCTTAGCATGTCTCCAAAGATAACCATTACATAGGAAAAAGTTATAAGCTCGTTTCCTAATGTTACGGAATCTATTCGTAGTCCAGTTAGGTAATGGTTGTAGTGTACTCAGATACTTTCCTATGTCTCTCCATTCATTTTCGTACTCAAACTCATGAAATTGCTCATAATCATATATATGTGGAACATAGTCAATTAAGTTCACATTCTTTATTAGATCACTTTCAAGATCATCATCAAATCTAGCTCTCGATAACATATCAGCAACTGAGTTTGACTTACCTGAAATATGAACTAACTCAGGATTTATGAACTTAATATATGAGATCCATCTAAGCATGGCTATATCAGAAGATGAACAATTGGCTATCATTCCAATGAGAGGCAAACAATCAGTCTCAACTTTGACATTTGCACCAATGAAATATTCTTTGTCTGTTTTCAAAGCTGTTACCATACCCCATAGTTCTCGTTTGATCTGTGGATATTTTCGTTGTGTTTCATGTAGAATTTTGGCACCAAACCTAATTGCATATCTATTCCCTTCACTATCATCTTGACTTATGACCCAACCTATACCAATAGGACTAGTATCAACAGTCAATATAATAGGTTTGTTAGCAGAATAGTCTACACGCTTAAGGATGGGAGCTTCAAGCAATAATTTCTTCAATTTACGCATAGCTTGAGTGTGTTTGTCAGTCCAAATAAATTTTCGTTTCTTCCTCAACAAGTCATAAAGACAATCAGCAACATGAGCAAAGTGAGGGATCCAAATAACATAAAAGATGCAAGCACCAAGAAATCTACGTACCTCACTCACGTTGTTACATGTTTCAGAAATCTTGCTAATGGCATCAACTTTTTGTGGGTATGGCTTTCGACCATAATGGCCACATAAATGTCCAACAATAAGTACCTCGTTGACACCAAAAACAGATTTCTCTATGGAAAATGTGAGACCTACCTCTTCAAATCGTTGAAATATTCTTTCACAATCAGAGATATGGTCAAGAACAAATTTACGACATCCCGATGAATCTAAAGTAATGTCCTTTACACGTTCCCCACTCCCTTTAATTGGAATATCATCAATGAATGGCATAGTTATATGAGGGATAAAGTCATGTAAGACCATATTCATAGCACTCATCATATGAGCCACAGAATTAGTCGCTCCTTGAGGTAAAGTACACATTCGCACTAAGCCTAAAGGAGTTTTCATTGTGGTTATGTCACGACTATCAATTGCTAATTGGAATTGGTCATATCCAGAATATAAATCACCCATTGAATAGATAGAATGTCCTGAAAATGATTCAGCAAACTCATCTACAATGGGTCCTGTTCCTACATTCCTTATGGTGACTTTATTGACGGGTTGGAGATCTTGAATAAAACGTAGTTTCCCATTCTTTTTAGGCACAGTGAACCATCTGTTTGAGTAAGGTGCAAAAGATGGCTCTAAAATTCTCATGTTTATCTTCTCCTTAAGTAGTTTCATTAGCTCAGGTAAGTGAGCCTTTGGAACAGGTATAGGACGAAGATTCCATGGAATATGTGGAATAGTAAAGATTATCATGGGTGCAACTAGCTTAGGATCTACACAACCAATCTCATGAGGATACATAGTAAAGGCTTTTCCATGGCTACGTATGACTCTCTCAAATTTATCTCTCTCTGCTGGCAAAAGAAAGTCATCATCTCTACCAATTTTCACTTGTTTGATTGTCTCATCCGTGAATGTATGTCCTATGTTTTTCTTATCCCGAAGAATTGGATCATTTTTCACATCAATAATTTTTTCATTACTTCCTTGAGGTAATGGTTGAGCTATGGGTTTGATTTTTTTGTCTGCAGTTTTGTACTTTGTTTCAACTAAGGCATCATGTGTTTGGTTAAATTTTGAGCACTTGTCAACATTGAGAGCATACTCTTGGATTAGAGCATACTCATCAAGGGAAGAAATCAGAATAATATGGGAATTAGAATTTTGTTGAAGACATAACTCTAACTCCTCAAGAGTAGAGAAACAATGAGATGTCTCAATCACATGCTCAATGTTCTCATCATGTTCCATGATTTTGTTGTTTTTATAATTTTTTTGGGTTTTTTGGATAAAAGACTTGGACAATTGACTCTTATGAAGAAAATCTAATCTAGAATGCGGAAAACAAAGTGACAAACTATTGTACATGTTGGTTGGATGCGAGATGTCAAACCAATATCCACTGTTGTCCCGCTCAACAATGGATTCTATCCAAAATTTTGATCATATGTAGCTCCAAACATGAATCAAGGTGCACAATCACTACAAGCATGCTCATGACCCTGAGTAACAATAGGTTTCTTTCTAATTGACAATCGATTCCTAGGATGATTCACTCCTACTGTCATGACTTGAAGTGATTGCATTCCATCCTTAGACTTAAATCTAGCATAGGTAGACCCATCATCCATGGCTTTAGTTTCCATACGACTCTCACAAATAAAGGGTTGACCTAAGAGAACTTCATAGGAGCAATTATGTTGAATAGAAAAGTGAAACTCTTCTGTGATTCCTCCTATGGATATGGGCACACTAGCACAAGCTCCATACAGGGTACCTACACCATTATCTGCAGTTCTCATACGCCATCCACAATCTTTATCTATGGGCCATCAAAACTTATCATAGACTTCTCTTGAAATCACATTGATTTCAGAGCCGGAATCTACTAATGCATTTACAGTGATAGTGTTCTTATCATTTCCTATTTTAACATGCATCTCTGATGTACCTCTAGACCAAAATGTTCTTTTAAAGTGACTTTCAGGATTGTTTTCATGATTTTCATGGTCAGGTTGAATAGGTCCTAAGAAATTTTTATTAACATTTACTTCATCATCATCAAAGTCCTCTTCATCAGATTCATCAAAGTTTAAGGCTTCATTCATAGCTTGATCTTGATCTAGAGAATCTTGCATCTCAGTATCTAGATTAAGCGGAAACCTCTTCCTTTTAATTAGGCCGATAAAGTTATCTTTAAAAACAGGCTTTGCAATAGAGAAAACTTGTTCTAAAGACATAGTCACTTGACACTTAAGCAAAATGTCATCTAAAATCTCCATAGGATCTATTTTTCTCTCAATTTCTGAAATCAAGATGGCTTTAGGTTTTCTCTTTGGTTTCTTTTGTTTTTGCTCAAGATCTTGTTTTTGTTCATGTTCTCGTGTTTGGTCTTCAGTTTGTTTTGATTGTTCTGGTTTATCTAAAGGCTTTGGTTCTGCTTTTCTTTGCTTTGTCTTCTTCCCTTTTTGTTTCTCCTCTTGTTTTTGTTCATTGGGTTCTGATTCTTGTTTTTTATCTTTAGATTGTGATGTTTCTCCTTGCTCTATGATTGTTTCTATTCCCTCTGAGGTTTGTTTTCGAGTCACTCTTCTTTCACTAGGCTCAGCTTCATCTCTTTTTCGTTTTTCTTCTACATTGGATATGTGAGAAATAAGAGATTGATCTTCTATTGGTGACTCCCAAGCCGTTATTCTCCTAATCTCATCCCGTTCTCTTACTAAAGCCTCTATGGAAAAATCACCTTCCTTTGCGGGTTTACTTGATTCTACTTGTTGTTCATCAAGAGCTTCTAGTTTCACTCCTCTAGTTCCTACGTCCATTATGGTTATATTTTCATAATGTTTTTTCATTCCTCCCTTACCATAATTTCCTTGCAAAGGTAGCCTAGATCGATAGTCACATATTTTCTTGTCTATGTCTATTACTAGTCGTTGCTCCTTAGCAGCCTTCAATAATTCACAATCTCTCAAAAAGTGCTCTAACGAATCACACCAAGGACACCTACGAGGGCCACGCACAAAACCATTTTGATTTTGAGGATTTTGATTAACTTGTGGTGGGAAATTTTGAAATTGAGGATTTTGTTGATAAGGTATTGCTTGAACAGGATAATTAGGATTTTGAAATGCAATTGATGTATTTGAGGAGCTTGGGGAGCAACATGTGGTACTTGAGGTGCAAGAGGAGCTTCCATATTATACGGTTGATGATTTTGAAAATTTTGATTTTGAGGATTTTGAAAAGCTATTTGAGAAGCTTGAGGATACAGGTTTTGATACATTTGAGGATTTTGCACATGAGGATGAGGATTTTGCATTGAAGGATTATGCATTGGAGGAACTTGATATGCTTGAGTAGGAGCTACTTGTGGATTTTGATTGGTAGCTATAACATGTTGATTAGGCTCTTGAAAAGTCATTGGGTTCATTTGATTTTGGAAAGTTTTGGTGTAATTAGATTGTAAAGCATCTATAGTCTTGGCCAAATTGGATTGTGTAGCAATAAGACTTTCCATTTGCTTAGTGAGAATATCCACTTGAGATTGTTCAACTACACTTTTATTTGGCTCTACTTTAAAACCTTGAGTAGGCTCCATCATTTGAGGAATAGGAGTAGAGTCAAAAAGCATAGCATGGGATTGTTCTCTAAATTGCTCCTTAATTTGTGGAAGGCTAGCTTGAGGAAGACTAGTTTGCTCATAAAGCATGGATTGTCTTTGATGTCTATGGGCTACAGCCTCTACTACTTTACGCACTTTTTGCCAATTGTCAGTAAGACCATAGCGCTTATTTGGTTCTTCTAATCGCCGTTCAACTTCCCCACGAGTTTCAGGATGAAGAAGCTTAAGAAAATTGATCACAAGATCAGGTTCCAAAGTTATCTTATCCTCATCAGGAAGTTGTTCATAGCGTCTAATATACTCATTTTGTAAGTGAGTAATAGAGCTACTAGGCTTTGGAGAATTGACCCACCGTAAGAATCCATCTCGATTATGTTGGCTATAATCTTCAAGATAGAATTCTTTGAGCATCTCCTTTCTAAAATCACTCCAAGGAATACTATCATATTGAGTGACACGGTTTATGATAGAGCTATCAACAATTCGTTCAAAGAATGATATCAAAAGATCTTCGGGAAGACCAAAAATCATAGCTTGCTCTTCAAACAAATCTAAGTAGCTTGTGATGTTGATGCCATTGAATTTTCCCTTCTCTCTCAACATAGAAGAGACTATTCTTTGGCCTTGTTTCTCAACAATAAGGGATTTGAATCCTTCCTCCATCTTATGTGAATAAGCAAGTGATGCACGATGTCCTAGATCTCTCACAAATGTGTTTACTTCGCGACGAAGATGTGCACGATACTGTGAGAAATCCAGTGCAACACTCAAGAATGATGATGATGATATGATGAGGATGAAAAATATGAAACAAAGGATATGGATCACAACCTCCCAACAAGATCAGAAGCAAATACCACGAAGCGTTTCACGTCGGGTTCAAATGTGGAGGTGATCGCAATCCGGGTGGATCGGGTCCGGTCGTGGCACACACAGGGTGTATGAAGCTAATGAATGTTGGAAGGTTTAAAGATGTGAAGGTGAAATTAATGTTATGGAGAAGAGAGAGATGTTGAAATGATTATGGGAATAGGAATGTAGGAGTATAAGTTAGATTTATGAACATGAATGATAAGAATGAAAGAGAACCATACATACGAATGAAATTTGGAAGGAAGAATGGTCCATTGAAGGAGCTTCTTAAACACTTCCTAATTCCAATCCATATGCATAGTCTTCTTTGGATGATATGTATGCATGACGAGAATAGATGGAACCCTTACACATAAACCAGTTCCGAAAGGAAGAATGGTCCAATATTGGAGCTTCTTATACACTTTCAGAAACTAATCAATATGTATGGGTATGTATGGATTATATGCATGCAAGTGAATTATGATGATAGAGTTTACTCACAAGCTCAAAGAAACATCCTCACTGGTTCAACGCAATACTGCGGAGCCTTCTCACACATAGAAGAAATAGAAGACATGTAAAAATACTTAAGAGACTGAGAGAGGAGACAAGAGACAAGTGACAAGTGACATGAATTAAAAGAATTTGAATTAAGTTACATGTAAAATATCGTCGTGGTACGTCATGCTAAGCAGTCTACTGATCAAAGGTGGTTCCGACCCTCAAACCATGACAGTTCAACCGAATGTCACACGTAAGAAGGTGAGTTCCACTCCAGTGACCCTATGTCTGTCTAGGCTCGTAACGTCTAACTAAAGAAGTCTAAGACTCATTAAAATCAGCTCTAACTCACTCACACGCTCCACCGAGGGTGAGTCAAGATAGAGATGCTGCTTTCAAGAGCCTATCCTAAATTGGAGTTCTAACTTAAATTTGAAACTAGGTTCTATACTCATACTAGCTCACCTTGGATCCTCACTCGCTCAACCGAGGGTGATCGTCTCAAGGAAACCGTAAGCTAGCATGAGCCCTATGGATGCCTAACAATGATGCTCTAGGAGTTTGGAGGGGGGTTTATATAGTTTTTTGAATGAATTTGGGCCCTTGGATCTAGAGAAATCAACTCTCAACTCTAGGATCACTACTTTTGATTACAACCATTTGATTAATCAAATCAATGGCTTGGAATTGTTCTTTCTATCAAATCTAGTGTAAAGGAGTGAAATTTAGGCGCCCTCATTCTCCACCATTGGATCTGGGGATGATCTGGACCGTCGGATCAGTGCTGACATCAATTCGGATAAGATAAGCCACTATTTTTGGAGAAACTTTGCATTATTGATCTTTAACTGTCAAAAAAGCCTTCTTTTATGGAAAAAATTCGTGGATCCTCCTTCCTTTATGCTTTAGTGCATCTCCACCCTTGAATAGGAGCTCATCTTGACCGTATACCATGGTTCAATCATATTTTGACATATGGCAACCCTTCAAGCCTTCAATTTTCTTATTCTAGAAAACTGCGGTGACCTTGAAAACTGGACTTTGTGCTCTTTGACCCTCCATAAAGACTTTGATGAAGTTGAAACTTTGTATGACTATGTTTCCAAAGATCTCCTTCAGGAATATGCAGGAAAAACTCCCATCTGAATCTCCCTTGTACAAGTTTGACTACATTTGGAAGCTTGCAAGGTGGCATTAAGGTGTCTAGGAAGCTCTGATAGCCTTGAAAATTTGTACAAATATGTAGCCACATATGATCTTTATACATGCCAAACCATATGGCTAACATAATTTTCTATACAAGAATTTGTAGGGTCAAACTAGAAAAATTACATTTTTACAAAATGAACATAGCATATCAATGTGCTACAAAATCCATTTTCTACTGAAATTTGGGCTATAGACTGCCTTTGACAATCTTTACAAGTATATGGATTTTCATCTAATTTGGTGACAATGAAATTTTTGCCCTAATTTCCCAACTTTGACCAGCTTTGACCAGCTTTGACCGCTACCATGGACTTTCTTGATTTCTTTGAAACTTTGTATGTGACCTTCCTTTGACATCCTTGATGCATCCTGGACTTCTCGGGGAATTCTGGCTACCTTCGCCAAATATGTTTTTTGTAGGCCTTCACAAGTGAGAGAGGAGAGCAAATCTCGACGACAGCGTACATATGCACATGCATACATACACACACATGCATAGATACATGCATACATACACACACAAATACATACACATACACATATACATACACTTACAAATACACATACACATATATACACATGCATACACACATACACATACACACAAATATGTATACAAACACATACACACACATGTACCTACACCAACATCGACACAGACGCATACACATATACGTAGAAACATGCACACAAATATACTCATATGCATACATATACATACATGCTTACAAATACATATGCACACATATAGAAACACATGAATATATAGATACTTATCCATACATAGAAACACCAATGAGCATACATATATACACACATACGTACACACACATATACATACATGCACATATGCATACACAGATATATGTACACACACATACACATATACAGACACACAAAAACTCACATACTCATATAATCAAACACATACACATACCCATACATGATAATAGAGATAAAGATACATATACACACACATACACATGAAAACACATATACATACACAAACATAGAAACCGATATATACACCTAAAGATACACACATATATACATACGCACATGTGCACAGACATACATACACATATACACACTCACATGCATACAAAATGCATGTATAAAAATGCATACACATACATGCATACACACATGCATACATACATATATACCTAGTACATGCATGCATAGACACCCGTACACACACATACATATATGCACACATACATATAGTCACAAACACACATATACATGCTCATGCATAGACACACATACACATACACACACATATATACATACACATACACACACATGTACATACACACACATAGGTATGCACACATAGGCACACACACACATAAGAATTAGTCATAACAAACAAGAACTATGTCATAAAAAGAGAAACTTACATCAAGAATCAAGGTGCATGTTTTCTTTTCTATGAGGATTTTTTGGCCTGTTTGCCTTTTTCCTGAATCCTCTTCTTTGTCTTTGCAGGTGTTTGGAGCATTTCCCTCTTATTAGTAGAGGCAAAAGGAAGTATCCAATCCCTCTACGACTAGTCAATTTGCACTTACCCACTTGGAGATACCTACCTAACCATCTGTAGTTACTGCTCATGAATGCTTAGGCACTACTCATGGCCTAGAGAGAGAGATAGAGTGAGAGACAGAGACAGAGAGAGCTTTCACCCCTCCCTACTTCTTTTTTCTAAAGAAGAAATTGTTGGTGCAATTACTCCAAGCCTAAATTCTTGATCACTTATCCTAAATTTCATTCATTAGCACATGAATGATCTCTTGGAAAAGATTGATTTTTACTCCTTGTAAAAGTACATATGTGGAATTACTTCCAATTACAAATTCATAGGTGAATCTTTCCACAACTTAGTTGGCGAGGATTTATGGAAAATCAATTCCTAAAACTTTGGGATGCTTTTAGGTAAATATTCAAATTCAAACATGTATCTTGGGTCCAACAAAAAAGGTATAAAAGAGGACTATGTAGTTGCATGAATGAGAAGCCCAAGAGAGCCCGATTTGGAGAGATACTCAGAGGGCTTTATAGTGGACATTGAGCGTTATCTAAAGCTCACCATTGCCCTCACATTGTGCAATCATTCATTGCCAATGTCAATGTAATTTATGTGCATTAATACATACAATTTCCTCATATCCCATCTCTTCTACTTTGTCATGTATCACTCAAAATAGTGAAGTTCGTTGATCCATTTATGAGTGTGTACTTAGTTGTTGTGCTTTAAGTTGGCATCACCAGAGGGTGTGTTTGTTTGTTATAAAGTTTCATTTCAATTGGCTCAGTCATTCTCAAGATATATTCAAAACATTGCCCTCTAGTCTACATATTATTAACTCCCTAAAATGTCAGGATTCATCTATGATTTGCTAAGCATCATTCTTTGAGCATACTTTATCATTTCAAGTGAAATAAGTTGCAAACATTAGCTACCAAATTTAATTAGATATGACCAAAGGGATTTTGTTTAATTATTAGCAAAGAAAGAGAACTCTTCCATCATTCGCTGACAAGTTGCACATGGGAAATTATCTAGCAAGGTCTCTAAGGATGAAGGCTTACCTCCAAGGAGGAAGCTTGTATGAATACATATTTGGAGATGACAAAATGCCAGCATTTAGAAGTAGAAACCAACCTACAAGAGAGGAGCAAGAGACACTGGTTGCATGGTGTGCAAAGGATGCTCTAGCCAGGTCTTGCATACTCAACTCAATATCTGATTTTTTTGAACTAATAGTAGGAATTGTAGAACTTCCCAAGAGACTGGGGAAGTACTATCTTCATACTTCCCATCAAATATAAGGGCCAAAAAGAATTAGCTTTGAATGGAGTTCATAACCTTGAAGAAGCAACCAAAGCAAAGTGTAGCTGACTATGTGATGAAGATGAAGGATGTAGTTAATCAACTTGGGAGTATTGGAGAAGAAATACAAGAGGAGCAAATACTAAGGCATATCATAAATGGTATCAAGGCTGATGACAAATGGAAGTCCTTTACCACAACAATGGACCTATATATGGACATGAAAATACTTGACCTCAATAGATTGATGGGACAACTCTTCACACATGAGACAAATCTCAACAAGAATGGAGATACTTTACCTTGCACCATTTGTGGCTTGACCAATCATACCATAGATGAATGCTTAAGGAACATAAAGAGTCAAAGAGGAAAAGGCTACCACAGACGAGGCTATGGATAATCAAGAGGCAGGTTCAATAATGGAGGAAGCAACTACCATCACACTTAGAATCAAGGCTACAACAACAACTATCAAGCATGCTTCAAAGGAAGGAAATACTACAACAATTACACAAATGATCAAGAGGGTTCCCTATTACTCATGGATATGACAATCAAGCAAGGTAAAGATGATGAGTTCCTATTTTATATTGATTCTAGTTGCTCCTATCACGTAGCAAGAAATTGACATTGAAGAACCCAAAGGGAAGCATGAACTTCACGTAGGTCATGACACTAGGCACTCAATAAAGAAGATTGGAAATGTTTAAGCATCTGATGGTAACATGAATCTTCTAACTAGGGTATTATATGTGCCAACAATAACCAAGAATCTAATCCATTTTGGATAGATTGTTGAGAATGTTTTCCAAGTTAGATTAACAAGACATGGAGCATATGTGGGTGACCTTCAACAAGGCTTTAAGAGGATTGCAAAAGGTGAGGAATTTAGTAGACGTATTACCTTTGAAGTTGAAGATTCAAGAATTATTGCTCTCTTCAATTATAAGGATCAAACCCTATTTGAATTGAAGATATGGCATAAGATACTAGAAAATATATGTGAAAAGACATTAAAGAAAATATGCAAGGATCATGGTGTGCTTGGCATCCCAAATGTGTCCAAGCAACACATAATTTACAAATGTGGAGCACGACAATTTGGAAAGTCACATAGGCAACCATTCAACAAAAGAGGATACATGTATGTAGACTACTTGGAGCTTGTACACACAGATGTGTGGGGTCGTAGGAGAGAGACATCAATTTTAGGGTCAAGTTATTATGTTTCATTCATAGATGACTATAGTTGCTGGACAATACCTTATTTTAAGAAGAATAGAGATGAAGTCTTCACATGTTTCAAGAAGTATTTGACATTGGCTGAGAATCAAATAGCTAAAAGTTTGAAGCGGCTTAGATCTAATGGAGGTGGTGAGTATTTCTCACATGAGTTTGACTCCGTCTTTTAGGACAAAGGCATAAAGAGAGAGATTACAACAAGGTAAACTCTTGAGAAAAATGGAGTGGTAGAGAGAAGTAATAGATTAATAATAACGGCTACAAGATCAATGTTGAATGAGAAAAACATCCCTAATCATCTATGGGCAGAGGCTGTTTCCACAGCCACTTACCTCATGAATAGGCTTCCATCGAAGTCTATGGATTGGATGACACCATATGAGGCATGGAATGGCTGGAAAACTTGTTTAGATCATTGCAAGATGTTTGGGTGCATTTCTTATGCATACATACCCTTTCAAAGTAGGGGAAAGCTTGACCCAAAGTTGAAAGATGCATATTTATTGTCTATGATTAGAATTAGAAACGGTATAGATTATATAATCCCACTAACAAAGGGTTTACAGTTAATAGGGATGTGGTATTTGATGAAAATAACTCTTAGTTTGTGGATAATTGTAGGAAATTAAACCTACCATATGGGTTGGAGAATGATTTTCCAAACTTGATCAATGAGGAACCACATACATCAAAGGATGTAAACTCAAAAGATGAAAAACAAAATGATTTTGAAGAATTCAAAACATGGAAGTCCAAGGCTAAATTAAAATTCAAAAGATTGGAAGACATTCTAGGGTCATCCAATGAAGCACTTAGAAGATCTCAAAGGGAAATCAAGAAATCTATGAGGTATGGCTATGACACATCACTAGTCACAAAGCATTCTATATACATAGCTAAAGAGTTTATGTCAGAGGAATCATCTTCATTTGAGGAATCCAACAAGAAAGAAGAATGGAGAGCAACAACGTAGGAGGAAGTTGAATCACTTCAAGAGAATAGCACTTGAGATTTGCTTCCCAAAAAACCATTCATGAAGGTAGTTAGATCTAGGTGGATTTACAAAGTGAAAAAGAATTCAGATGCCATAATAAATAGGTATAAAGCAAGGATAGTAGCAAAGGGGTTTACTCAAAACCATGGAGTGGCATATGAGGAGACCTTCTCACCTATGGCCAAAATGCCAACTATAAGAGTTTTCATAAGCATTGTTGATCCAAGGAATTGGAACATGTAGCAATTAGATGCCAAAAGTGCATTCCTTATTGGGTGGATCTCTGAAGAGGTCTACATGGCTCAACCAGGAGGATATGAAGATAAAGAAAAACCTAATTATGTAAGTAAATTAAGGAAGGCACTATATGGTTTAAAGCAAGCTCCTAGAGCTTGGAACCACAGGCTGGTCATATACTTGCACGGCAAAGGTTTTGTTGCAAGCAAGGTAGATTAAGAAGACTAACCTAGAGCTTATTTATCTATGTGTTTATGCGGATAACATTATCATTATAGGAAATGATGCGAATGGCATCAACAACATTAAAACCTAGATGAAGGAGGAGTTCAAGATGAATGATCTTTGGTTGCATACATATTTTCTTGGTTTAGAGATTGTTTATATAGATTCTGGTGTTTTCATTACGGAGAGAAAGTACATCCATGATAACCTAGTTAAGTTCAAGATAGAAAATGAAAAAATTATACGGACATGCATGGAATCGAATCATAAACTCTATACTCATGAAGGAGAGTTTCTTGAAGACATTACAAGTTATCAGAGTCTTGTTTGGAGCCTCAATCATGCAACCCTAACAACAGTGAATCTATGCTATGGAATAAGTACATTGAGTCAATTCATGTATACACCAAGAAAACCTCACACAGATGCTACGAAAAGGATCTTAAAGTACTTGAAGGGTACCATAAATGAAGGGCTATTTTATCCATTTACATCTGACTTGGATATCAAGCTATACCCTAATGCAGATTAGGTTGCCTCAAAAGATGATAGGAGAAGCACCTCTAGCTACCTATCTTCTGTAGGATCTAAGTTAATTTCATTGTCATCAAGGAAACAACCATTTGTGGCATTGTCATCAATTGAAGCTGAATATAGAGGCTTAGCATATGCAACATGAGACAATGTGGTCAAAAATTCTCTACCTAGACTTGAGGCTACATACATACACCAATTATCTTTGAAGATAATACTAGCTCATTACATTTGGCTACTTATCCTATGAATCATGCAAGGACTAAGCATACTATAGTCCATTACCATTATGTGAGCGAGAAGCTACTTAGCAAGGACATACAATTTTCTTATGTGTCTACAAACCTACAATGTGTAGATATGCTAAGTAAATATTTGGATCGAACTGAATTGAATAGATTCAGGACGATGATTGGATTGCATGAGATTAAAATGAGTTCAATACCAAGCACGTTAGGCTTGAGGGGGAGTTGTTGCTGCAATTACTTGATGCCTAAATTCTTGATCACCTCTCTTGAATTTCATATGTTCATTCATTAGCACATTAATCATCTCTTGTAA
This sequence comes from Ceratopteris richardii, assembly GCA_020310875.1. NCBI lineage: Eukaryota > Viridiplantae > Streptophyta > Polypodiopsida > Polypodiales > Pteridaceae > Ceratopteris > Ceratopteris richardii. The sequence continues at coordinate 112,249,774 of CM035421.1, forward strand.
AAGATTGATTTTTACTCCTTGTAAAAGTACATATGTGGAATCACTTCCAATTATGAATTCAAAAGAGAATCTTTCCACAAATTATTTGGTGAAGATTAATGGAAAATCAAGTACCAAAAATTTGGAACACTTTTTGATAAAAATTCAAATTCAAACTTGAATCTTGGCTCCAATGAAAAGGCTATGAAAGCAGAGTATTTAGTCACGTGAATCAATAGCCTAAGAGAGCCTGATTTGGAGAGATACGTAGAGGGATTTATAGTGGACATTGAGCACACTCTACAGCTCTACCATCGCCCTCAAATTATGCAATCGTTAATTGCCAATGTTGATTAAACATTGGCAAAAGAGTCAACTTCTCTTATCCATCTCTTCTACTTTGTCATGAATCACTCAAAAGAGTCAACTTCTCTTATCCATTTCTCAGTGTTTACTTTATGATTTTCTGTTGTTTTAATTGATTCATTAAACCATCTATTTTGTAGCTACAAAGTTTCATTTGAATTGGCTTATTGCTACTTGAGATATGTTCAAAACATTGCTCTCTCGTTTCCATATTGTTAACTCCCTAAAATATCAGGATGCATCTCTAATTTTCCACGCATCATTCTTTGAGCATAGTTTATCATTTCAAGTGAAATAATTTGCAAAAGTTAGAAACCCAAGGTAATGCAATATGCCCAAAAGTATTGTGTTCAATTTATAGAAAAGAGAGAGAACAATTCATTTCTTTGAGCAAGTGTAGTGATCAAATTAGCAAGTTTTTGGTTCACAATGAAACTCCAACTTATACGTTTTGATCCAATGATTTGAGGATCATTGTTGGGAAATTCTTGGACAAGAAGGAGTTTGAGGGTTTGTAGGAGAAAAGGAAAAGACAAGAAGAGAAAATACACCCTGGAAGCCTCTGCCGATTGATTACACTAAGACAAATACAATGTTGAAGCACAATACAAGCCAATACTTCTGTGCAAAATCCCACAGAGTGCTCTATTACAAATTACCAAGTACCCAAAGTCTTCTTGCTGCCGGTCTCCTCTACACCAGACCTCCACCTGCTTCAAGCTTACCCTTGTGCACACCTTGCACCAAGCTTCCACTAAGGGGGAGGAATGAATACCTTCTGTCGGCACGCGCACATTGCAAGGAGACCTTGAGATCCTTGGGGGACTAGCTTAGCACTCTCTGCACAATCCCTTAGTCACTCTCCATGCACTCCTTCACTTCCACCTCTGCGTCGCACACTGGTGACTCTTGCACTTCCCTCTCTTGCTTCACTTAGACTATGCTTCTCTTGCTTACTCTTGAATTGTCCAAGAATATTCCTTGCCTTGATTTGAGTGTGTGGATTCACGTACGCTCCTAACTACAAGAGTATCTTGGTGCTCACTTTGATGTCCCAAGATTTTCTTCACAAGTGGCAGCCAACGACTCCCTGTTTTTTCCTGTAGTGACTTTAGACTAAAACCAAAAAATTAATTGGGGGGCTATACTTTCACTTCTGCGCATGTTGGCCGCTTCACATACCTTCACATTTTCCTTTTAACTCTTCAAATGTGCACATAAGAGAGGGTTCACCTGAACCTTCCAAAACACTTTAAAAACACTTTGAACCTTAAGAAAATTAGAGAAATACCTCTGCAACCTGCAACCCACTTTCTCCAATTTACCCTTTGTGGACAATTAATTGTGCACTACCTCTGCACTTTAACACCTGCACCTTAGCACTTTGACTTTGCACCAGTTGACTTTGACCTTGACCTCATTGACTTTGACCAATTTGACTTTTTCTTTTTGACTTTGATTGTGGTTGACTTTGACTATAGTTGACTTTGACCAATATGACTTTTATGGGCTCAACAGTTGCCCACCACCTAATGTGCTCTCCATCCCGGAGAGCGATAGCCAAAAATCTGAGCATAGAGTACACCAAAAAATTGGGAGCTGCAAAATCTTGAAGAGGACATCTGAGCAGCAAACAACGCCACTAGAACAAGTACCTGAGAAGAACCAAAAGTGGGATTTTGTAATGAAAAACCAAAGGGGGCAATGGTAGGGAGAAAGGAGGAGGAGGGGAGAGCGGAGTGGGCTGAGCTGGATGGGGCAGGGAGGGGTAAGGATGTGGCTGGGCAGATTGGGAAAGGGAGGGATTGGGAGTAGGAATCAGGGATCTGGAGATGGTTAAAATGATAAAAAAGTAGAGCTACAGAGGGTGCATATGGGAAATATAAAAACCTAAGGTAAGATAAGATGAGAATAGACCATGTGGACAATGTGGTGAAATAAAAACATGTGATAAATGTGTGCAAAACATGTGGGTTTTGACCAAAAGTCAGAGAAAAAGTTGGAATTTGGAAAAATAAAGCCAAAAACTGAGTACAGAGCTGCCAAAAAACATGAAAATGACTCCAATGTTGTAAAAAACGGCCAACTGAGGCACGATCCGAAGCCAAAAGCTTTGAGCCATAAAAAATAAGAAAAATAATAGTAGAAATTTATATTTTTTGTCCCTTTTCCAAACGCCCAAACAAAAAAAAAAAAAAAAAAAAGAAAATACAAAAAATAAAGAAAATATATATATAAACAAAATAAAAAATAATAAAATAAATAAAATAAAATAAAATAAAATAAATAAGTGGGAGGGCATGTGTCAGGGGGGGAGGGGTTTTTTTTTTCAATTTTTTTTAAATTTTTTTATAACGTCCTCAAAACGAAAATTCCAGGGGGGGGCTTTTTTTTTGGAGAAAAATAAGCCAAAAACACTGAAAAAATACATAAAGAACACAAAAAAATGCTAGAAAAATCCAAAAAATCTTCAAAAAAATCTCAAAGATTTTCCTACAGGCGGAAGCTAGTATTTTGCACTCAAACCCACATAGAGCTTCCTTTATTCCTCAAATTCGGCAAGAAAATGATACCAGAAAAGGAGAAAAATGCTAGAAAAAATCTTAAAAATGCTTTAAAAATTCTGAAAGAATTCCTAAAAATTCTAAAAATTGTAGCTTTGCAAAGTTTATGAAATGGCTGCTAAATTTGCTAAAAACGCAAGAAGCAAGCATGAAATGGATAAAGAAAACTACTAAAACTTAAGTGAAAAAATGATAGAAAAAAACTATGTACAACCTAGATAAATTTTGCAGGTTCGAGGTGATCTATAAATCTTCAGTTGGCTTGAAGATAGGCCTTTAGCCATGATCTTTATATGTTGACCCCTAGAAACTCCTCCATAATCTCCAATTGTGTTGCACTTTATTTGTTTTATCTTCTTGTTGGGCATACTGATGATCTGATAGGGGTACCCTGAATCTTTCATTAGAATGTTATCTCCTCCAGCAACTTTATGACTTACTCTCCAAGATTTTGTTTTTACTATTCCAGCTTCTTCACTTAATGGAACCCTCCGTTTCCAAAGACTTGCAGGTACTCCTTCCACATTCTTCTAAAGCCCTACACTTGTTATCATTAAAATTCACATAACAGATGATATCCATACCAGTATCCATAAAAAAGTGGCCATTGATATATGCTTTGAAGTAGCTTCATCACTGCTGCACTTAAGGACTTTGCTTTTCTTCTCTTTGCTATGGCCTTTGACTGAGACTGGTTTACTCGAATCAATAACCTGAGTGATTTCCTTCTTTTCTTCATATGCTTCTTCTCTGCTTAAGTTTGGAAAAATTCCATAGCAGGAAGATGGGTCTTCTGCATGGAGCCAAGCCAACATGTTTTCATCTTCGTATAAATCGGCTCCTTCAAATAGATATGCTTCTAGGTTGTCCAACAATTCTTCTTCCATACAAATGCCAATTGTCTGCATCATGCTAGTATTTCTCTGATTGTCTGGTCCTTCTTCTAAAATTAGCTACTGCAGCTCTTTTCCCTCTTGCTTTACCCACATTGTCTCCTTGCCCCAATCATGCAGCACATTGGCATGCCTTAACCAAGGTCTCCCAATTAATAGGGGGAAACTTCCTTCTACCTGTGGCACCCTTAAAACAACAAATTCCAAGTTAAAGATGGTACCTTGTATTTTGAATAGGACTCCAGGGACCACTCCCATAGGCCTTACTATGCTTTGATCTGCCATTGTTACAGTGAAGTTGGCAGGTCGTGAAGGGTATAGTCCAATCTTTTTCATGGTATATTTAGGCATCAAGTTAATGCCAGAACCACCATCCACAATAACTCCTTGAAACTCATGACCTTTGATAGAGATTGTTAGCCGAGGGCTCTTGTAATCTGTGAGGGGTGCTTCCCCTAAACTTTTATCTTTATGCATAACAACAGCCTTTGCCACTAAACTTGTTGTGGATATTTCATCAATTATCTGCAAGAGTTCTGACCTGAACTTCCCATCCATCTTTATTAAATCAAAAATACTAACCTCATTTTTCATGGACTTGAGTAGTTTGGAAGCTTCTGATTCCTTAAGAGCATGGGCTGCATTTGACTTATCAAACTCCTCATGAGCCCTGTTGAATGCATGTCCAATGGCATCACTGGTACCTATGAAATTTTCTTTTTGCCTTGTATCTGCACTCGTGGTGGCTTTGTCTTTAGATGCAACTTTGTCTTTGTTCAATCCATTAATTATTGGTTCTTGACCTATGTCCACTTGAGCCTTCCCCTTGCTTCTTGTCTGCACTGTAAAATATTCAAGTTCTTCTAATTGCACCACCCTGGTAGATGGTGATGGCTCATTGACCTGATCTAACATTTCTTCTTTGTGTACAGAACAAAGTCAACGACAGTCAAAGTCAACCATAGTCAAAGTCAAAAGTTCAAAGTCAAACTAGTCAAAGTCAATAACATCAAGGTGAAAGTCAACTATAGTCAAAGTCAACCATGGTCAAAGTCAAAAGGTCAAAGTCAAACTAGTCAAAGTCAACAAGGCCAAGTTGGTGGGCAACCGTTGAGCCCATAAAAGTCATATTGGTCAAAGTCAACTGTAGTCAAAGTCAAAAGTTCAAAGTCAAACTGAACAAAGTCAACAAGGTCAAGGTCAAACTCAACTGGTGCAAAGACAAAGTGCTAAGGTGCAGGTGTCAAAGTGCACAGGTAGTGCACAATTAATTGTCCACAAAGGGTAAACTGGAGAAAGTGGGTTGCAGGTTGCAGAGGTATTTCTCTAATTTCCCTAAGGTTCAAAGTGTTTTTAAAGTGTTTTGGAAGGTTGAGGTGAGCCCTCCCTTATGTGCACATTTGAAGAGTTAAAAGGAAAATTTGAAGGTATGTGAAGTGGCCAGCGTATGCAGAAGTGAAAGTATAGCCTCCCAATTAATTTTTTGGTTTCAGTCTAAAGTCACTACAGGACAAAACAGGGAGTCGGTGGCTCCCACTTGTGAAGACAATCTTGGGACATCAAAGTGAGCACCAAGATACTCTTGCAGTTAGGAGCGTACGTGAATCGACACACTCAAATCAAGGCAAGGACTATTCTTGGACAATTCAAGAGTAAGCAAGAGAAGCATAGTCTAAGTGAAGCAAGAGAGGGAAGTGCAAGAGACACCAATGTGCGACGCAGAGAAGTGGAAGTGAAGGTGTGCATGGAGAGTGACTAAGGGATTGTGCAGAGAGTGCTAAGCTAGTCCCCCAAGGATCTCAAGGTCTCCTTGCAGTGTGCACGTGCCGACAGAAGGTCTTCATTCCTCCCCCTTAGTGGAAGCTTGGTGCAAGGTGTGCACAAGGGTAAGCTTGAAGCAGGTGGAGGTCTGGTGCAGAGGATGCTGGCAACAAGAAGACTTTGGATATTTGGTAATTTGTAATTGAGAACTCTGTGGGATTTTGCACAAAAGCATTGGCTTGTATTGTGCTTCAACATTGTATTTATCTTAGTGTAATCAATCGACAGAGGCTTCCAGGGTGTATTTTCTCTTCTTGTCTTTTCCTGTTCTCCTACAAACCCTCAAACTCCTTCTTATCCAAGAATCCCCCAAGAGAATTTGGCACGCCTGGTGGGACTTCCAAGGAGATTTGAGCTTAGGAGAAACCAAGTGCAAAGTATAGAAGAGATCACGTGTCAACTGTAATAAAGTAAGTCTATGATCCAAGGGTCTGGCCCGTTCAGACAGATCTGAAATCGGACACCGTTTGGTCATCCGTGTGTATGACCAAAGATCTCGAGTTTAGACTTACTAGGAGGTCTTGTGCTCTTGTGAACAAGTGATCCACTTAGCTTAGTGGTTAAGTCTCAAGGATGTGAAGGAGGAGGTCTTGGGTTCAATCCCCATGGGAGACATGGAGAGAGTATTTTGCCCAAAGAGACCTAGATCCTTCTAGAAGCATCCACTTGAGTTAACTCGAGTTAACTGGGACACTTGGCGCACATGTAGTTACATGGCTGACACTTGGCTGGTTAGTATCCACCTGCCCAAGAAGGCAGTCCCCTGGAGAGAGCTATATATAGAGGCATTTGGTTGGGAGGAGAGTCATCTCTCTAGCATGTGGTGGTCGTAATCTTCGTTCTATTGCATTGGTATCAGAGCCAAGTTCTCATGGTGACCTTGGGGGACATCATCACCTTCCTCAAAAGTTTTCGTGAGATCTTGCGAATTCAGCTTCTTCATATTGTTTTCTCTTTCTCTCTCACTATGTGCGTCTCCTCCTTAGTGGTTCGTGCTCACGCATATTTTTGGTGGCAAAAAAACATATGAAGTCTGTTGTCGATAATGGGAATCGAACTCTCGACAGCCTGCAGAAAGCGAACCATGTAACCAGGCGAGCAGACTGGCTTTGCGGTATCGATTGGCTTTATAATTTGTAGACCTTGCATATCTTTGAAGATAAAAAAAGAAACGTAGCGCTGCTGCCACCTCGGGGGATCAAACTCAGTCGACTAGCTTTGGATCACAGATAACGCGACCAACGCCAAGGTGTGCAGATGCTATCTTGCGGAGCACTAATTTCTTCATCCGCAGCAAGAAATGATCGAGAACGAAGAGGTACTGGTTCCCGGCAATGCTCCTCTTCTGTCGCAACCTTCTGATCTGGAGTGAGACGCGCTACCATTGCGCCACAGATCCGATAAGGCACTGTGCCAGAGACGTATCGTAGTAGTGCCATCTGCAGAGCTGCACAAGAATAAATCCGATTAATGGGCTGAAATGCCTGACGATGGCGGCGCTGCCTTCTTAGCGTTTGCTTAGTTCCATTGCTTCCATTGCAACGCATGGTACGTCGTTTGACACACATAAGGCGGCACTTCCTCGAGGCACCGCCTGAACTTTTTGAAGCGAACGCTCATTGCCACCTAGAAGAGGTCCACATGAAAGAATCCGATTAGTGTGGTAGAATGGCTGAGAATGGCGGCGATGCCTTAGATCGGTCCAGAATCTGATGGTAGCAGTGGTGTGCCGCCTGGGGTTCAACCTCACGACCTTTCGTTGACGGCGTCTATCTCTTATCAAACAAAGTATAGCTCTCGCATGAAGCATATTCAGACAAAGTTTTAAAAGTGTGTTTCAGGTGGACGCAGGCGGGGTTTGATCTCGAGACCTCGCAGCCTGGAGGTCATGCTTTAGCCATGGGTGCACTTTTATCCATGACGCCACTTCGATATATATGTTCATATTGCAGGAACGAGGCAAAAGTATTACTGCTTCATAGTCGGTGACTGACCCATCCAGAAGAAGAAAAGAAAGTGTTGCAGAAATGTCCAATTCCGGGATTCGAACCTGGGTGCTGGTTATAGGAGCACGATGAGGTAGCCAAGGCGTTCAATGGCAGCAAGTTATAATCAGGGGTAGAGAAGCTCTTACCAACGAGCATAAGAGCAAAGATCTACCTGAGAGGGACCCGAGAATCGATCCTTCGACCTCTGAGTTCGAAGATCAGTCATCTATACACGACACAAAGAGAATAGCATATTAATGTTGTTTGATGCATATAATATGTATCTTCAGAAGTGAAGAGTGTAATTGGAGCACCGAATTGTTGCAACCTGGACCCCGAGATGTATGAGTCTTGGGACTCTTCCAAAGAATCAAGAGAAGGACGTAGCTAATTGGAAGATAAGTATTTTCCAAGTTATGTCTTCATTTCAATATTTGTTTTCTCCATGCTTTCATGTAGGATGCATTTTATGAAAGAATAATGCAAATTAATGAAAGCTAAAAAAAAAAAAGAGAAAATAAACATATTGAAATGCTAAAGCACAAACATATTGAAATGTTTGGTATGCAACTACAAAAGAAATGATTGTTGTTGCATTTCTCCTTTCAAAAGAATGTTTTCAGGCACCTTGCACATTTGTTTTCTTGCTTCCAAAAGGAATAGCATGCACTCAAGTATGTGCACATGTATATAACCTTTTGTAAGGTAAAGGAAAGATTGTTTGTGCATGGTTGATTGGACGCACACATATATGTATCAAGCTCAAGAAATTGCTTGATTTATGTTTAGTATATGAAAGGAGAATGCCAACACTTGCATGTACTCACATGCATTTGCACCCAAGAATGGTCATTTGCATACAGGAACATGCATTTGCATGCAAATAGATGCATGAACATATGCATGATCGTTTATTAAGAAGATTGAATACTTTCAAGTTCAAAGGATAGTTGATATGTTCCAAATTTGAAAAAAATCATAGAACTTTTGAAGATTTGATCTTTGATTTCATCTTGATGAGTGATGAACCTCAAAGTTCAATAGTCGGATGCTAAATTCTATGAAGAGTTTTCTTAGTTCTTGAGCACTTCTTAATGAAAGCCTTTATTTGATCTTTTATCCCAAGCCGTGATCTAAAATCAAATAAAGCTAAATGGAACTTACACTAGATGAACTTTTAAAGTTCGCAAGATAGTTGTTCTATTTCATAAGTAGTATCCCTAGTAAGGATGCAAGATGCCAAGAAAAAACTATGAAGCTTTTATAAGTTTTCATTTGATTTCATCCCAAGGGGTGATGGAAATCAAAGGTTAAACCTTAACATCAATTAATCCTTGACGTCAATAAAAGGATGTTAGGTTTTTAAAGTTGCATATCTGGTAAATAATGCAACTAGCTAGCTAAACAATCATAGAAGAACTCTTTTAGAGAGTTAAACTTTTGGTTTCATCTAAGCTAATTGAAGCTTCAAGAGGAAATCAAAGCAAGTAATCTTTAGGAAATAAGATAAGTTCCTAAGAACTTGAAGCAAGTGTGAATTTTTCATTTAGGAATAGAAAGTTCCAAGAAATGGATCACCAATCCATGAACTTTTCCTAAACAAGCTATAAAATTCAAAGTTATGTGTTCACAGTAACATTACTATTGGATCAATCATTAATAGATGCTTGGACTTTAAAACATAAATTTGATTAGTGAAATATGTTTAAAGGACTCTAGTAACATCTGAAGATTGACCAATAATAATGAGTCTTGTATCAAACTCAAGAATAGAAGTCGATATCACATAAACGAAAAGTCAACTTAAACTGTTATACTGGCAAATGTGATATTTCGTCTCTAGTTTGATACTCAGGAAATAAATACAATTGAATCAGTAAATTTTTTATTATTTGAAAGAATTTCTTTCAAATGTTCTTTTTGCAAAAGATTCCAAGATGAATCATTTGCTCAAGATATTTGATTCCCTAGAAGGAAACTCAAGTCTTTGAAGAATAACATTCTTCCAAGTATTAAGAATGAAGTTCTTCATACTCTTTAGTTAGCAAGTAGTTCCCAGCAAATCTCTAACCACCAGGTTTGGTATTTAAGTCCAAATAAATGATATAACCTAACGGTATATCAAAAGATTCTTAGCTTTGGAATCTGAAAAGCATTAGAAAATGCTTGGACTTAAGTTGAGGGAAAGATCTCTAAAAATCCTGCAGATAAGCAAAGAAGCTTAAGAAAGTTTAAGAGATCTTAAAAGATAAAGACTAAAGTCTTTATTTTGTTGCCAGGATCAACCAGATTTGATCAAGTTTGGCCGTGATTGTTCAAGAACGTGCGATTAGAACTACCCTGTAGATTGCCCAAGTATTGGCTGTAAAAAATTCCGTTAGGAGTTATTCTCTCAAGTTCCATTCAGTCAATGGAAAATTGTGAAAAAGTAAGCTGTTCCGAGTCTGAACAGAGTGAAGTAATTCCAAGTCTGTAGTCTGCAACCGTGAAGACGGTACTTAAGTCTGTGGAAGGTAAAACGTAAGTGTTTGCCTATCCTTAAAGGGATTTTGGTACAAATCCAGAAAGCATGAGCGGATGCTTAGACTAAGGCAGTAGAGAGATTCCTGTAAAAATATCCTGGCCAGGATAGGTACCTAAAAGCATTATTAGAATGGAATCTAAAGACAAGAAGTCAAAAGCTCTTTTCGCTACAAAATTGGTCAAGAATAACCAATTGAACTTGAATTCCAGAAAATTCAAGTACTTGGAATTCTGATTGGTTTTCATTTGAAAACCCTAGTAAAGAAGAATTGATATTCTGTCAAGAGGTTTTCAAGTTTCCAAGGCAAAGCACATGATTATGAGGTGATCATGTGAAGGAATCAAAACCTAGGAAAATCTAGTTAGAGGAAATGCCTGAAACTTCCAATTCTTGTAAAGAATTGAAGAAATAAGGTACTCTATCAAGAGATGTTTAGACTTTAGGATAAGAATCACTCACACATTAATGTGAATATAAAATAGGGTGGTATGGGACACCATATTTTATACTCAGATTGATGTAGGAAAGATGGTATGGGACATCGGACCGTGGGATGATAATTATCTTTTAGTCCTAGTTTGAATTTTGAAGTTAGGTTTCATCCTTAAGGGAATTAAGACTTCAAGGAAAGTTTAATTCGTAAAGGATGAAAATAGTATCTTACGATACTTCAAGATAACTTCAAGATTAAGGAAACTGAAGATATGAAGTAAGTAACTTCCAAGATCTTCTTAGAACACTTCAAGTTTAAGTGTTATTGATCAGAAATATTTGATAAAATTCTGAAAGAAGTTGGACTTTGACTTTGAATTGCTCTTTTCAACCAAAGATTTGATTGATTAAGTCAAGCACCAAGTTTCTAGTATAACTTGGTAAATTCACTCTTTTGACTCAAAGAAATGCATAAGAATTGCATTACTAGTAAGGAGTCAGAAAGACTGAATTGGATTTGAACTTAATCTCAAGTGAAGCATTATTTGAATACGAAACTCATCGACAGAACCTCAGTGGGTCGACACACTGATGTTAGTTACCACACTAGTATCTTGTGGTTAGATGATGTTTCTGATTTTCTTTGAATCTTTTTGAGAATCCAGTTTATTTCTCTTAAAGATAAAGACAATGCTTCAATATCCTGTTGAAATAGATCTTTGAAAAGTTAAAAGTCCTGAGTCAACTAGACTTTGACTCATAGCAAGTTTACGTATGTTCAAAGTTTGAATTGGTTGTACAAAGTCTTAGTTATTTCTTTTTTGCTTTCCAAATCTTTTGGAATTGGCTCAGACATGGTATCTGATTCCTTTTGCAAAAGACCAGGGTTAGCCGATTAGAATAAAATAACTAAATTAACATCCTAGATAGATGTTATGTATAAGAACCTTTTCAATCTTCAAAAGATGATAAGTGGACTTATTCATTTGAGTTTGCTTCAAGTTATAGCATAAATGACTTTCTAGAGTCCAGTATACTCTAGAATAGGGAAGTTAGGAATTGCTCATCAGATTGACAATTCCCAAGAACTTTCAGTTAAAAGTCTTTGAGAAAAGTGTCCTAAGTTGGACAATTTTCATTTTGAATTTGAATTGGTGAAGTTAGTAATGGTTGATCCCACCAATGGTAAACTTTCTCTTACAGTTTACATAGGATTTTTTCAACTCATTGGGACAAAGTAGTCCTCTAGTCGGGTGAAAAAATCAAGTATCTGTTGGATCAAAGTAAACCATTGTATAAACATCCAAGTTAGATGTTTGAGACAACCAAAAATTCAAGTTCCCCAAAACAAATTCAAGTGAATCAAGAATTCTTAAATTCTTGCAAGGGATAAGAATCCCACCTTAATTACTAAGTCCATGCACCAGTCATGCCCAGAAATGGACTAGTAATTTGAATCCACCTAGTTCACGTGTTTGTGCCTAGATCGCACCTCGAGAAACTGTGAATTAGCCAGGGATGTGTTTAGATCCACCCTCATTATTCTTTACTAGTTTCTACTTTGTCCCGTTCATCAAAGTGCAAAACCCGGATAGTGTTTTGAATCATTTGGGCAGGGATGCCACCACAGAGATGAGACATGTTCTTCCAGTTCTAGAACATGACCATGTTCTTCCAGTTTTAGAACATGAGGCTCGGGGGTTGCCTACAGTATGTATATAGCTCTACTTTCGAGGACGAAAATCTTTTCCAAGGGGGGAAGAATGTAATAAAGTAAGTCTATGATCCAAGGGTCTGGCCGGTTCAGACAGATCTGAAATCGAACACCGTTTGGTCATCCGTGTGTATGACCAAAGATCTCGAGTTTAGACTTACTAGGAGGTCTTGTGCTCTTGTGAACAAGTGATCCACTTAGCTTAGTGGTTAAGTCTCAAGGATGTGAAGGAGGAGGTCTTGGGTTCAATCCCCATGGGAGACATGGAGAGAGTATTTTGCCCAAAGAGACCTAGATCCTTCTAGAAGCATCCACTTGAGTTAACTCGAGTTAACTGGGACACTTGGCGCACATGTAGTTACATGGCTGACACTTGGCTGGTTAGTATCCACCTGCCCAAGAAGGCAGTCCCCTGGAGAGAGCTATATATAGAGGCATTTGGTTGGGAGGAGAGTCATCTCTCTAGCATGTGGTGGTCGTAATCTTCGTTCTATTGCATCAACCGTGCTACTACAATGCTACTTCATTAACCAAAAGGTAAATATTCTTATCAAGTGTCTCATATTAAGTGGACTATGAGCTGCTCATACCGCAACCCGGTCCCAAACATTGAGGGTCACCCACAAGCAAACAAGAAGGAAGGTTGTTAGAAGATCCTCCAGTCCACTATCTTCAACCTCATCAGTAAAGAGCATGGCGGGACAGGTAGACTTGGAAACCTTACTCTCAAGATTAAATATAAAATTTCCTTCTTTCAAAGGCCTAGCTCAGGAGGATCCGGATGAACACATTAGAAGGTTTTTGGCACTATGTAAGACTAGAGGCTTAATGGGCAGGGAGGATGCCTTTTTGATACTTTTCCCTATCACATTAGAAGTATTAGCAGATAAATGGTTTAGCCAATTTGCTGAGAACCATTTTACAACTTGGGATTTGATGAAAGATGCATTTAAAAATCAATTCCAACATGGGAATACAGCAGAGATCATCATAGCAGAACTAAAAAATTTGAGATTGGGTCCAGGAGAAAAGTTCCTAGAGTTTTTGACTAGGGCCAAAGCACTAATGGCTAAATTGCCAGATCCACTACACGATTGTTTTGTTAAGAAATAGTTAGCTAAGCCCCTACCAGTGGCCACCCAATGCAAAATAAAAGAATTAGTATTACCTACAGCCTCCATAGAGGAGTTCATCAACACAGCTACAGGATTGGAGCAGATAAGGCAATAGTATGGAGCTACTTCTTCTCATTTACCATATTCCACAGAACTGGAGGATCCAGTAATCCAGCTAAGGAAGGAGTTGGAGGGCTTAAAAAGAAATAAGCCCCACAGAGAGGAGGAGAATGTTGTAACTCAGTTGAGAAGGGAGATTGAAGCACTAAAGCTCCAAAAGGAGGAGGAGGCCCAAGCAGAGGAGTTGGCCCAACTGCAACAGGAGCTGCATGAACTCAAAGGGGGTGGCATCAAGAGTGGACTTTGGTGTTCCATGCACAGAAGCAAGGTCACATAGTAAGTGAATGTCCTCTGTTAAGTGTGACTTGCCAATTATGTAGGGAAGCTGGTCATGAGGCCCAAGAATGCCATTCAAGAGGAATGCCTGCAACAACATACTGGACACAAGGAGGATCCCTACCACCAGAAAATGTGATGGTTGTTGCACCGAACCAAGGTAACACTTACAACCCTAGAAATAGGGATAACTTTGGAAATGGGCCAAGGAGGCCAATCATTTGTTTCAGATGTGGAGAATGTGGGCACTATCAAAGTCTGTGCACTCTACCAGAAAATGCCCCTCCTTGCAGAAACTGCCTAGAGGCCAAAGACCACTATACAAATTGTTGTCCTAAGAATCAAGCCTCTTCATCCGGGCCCCATATTCAAATGATTTCTGTACACAAAGAAGAAATGTTAGATCAGGTCAATGAGCCATCACCATCTACCAGGGTGGTGCAATTAGAAGAACTTGAATCTTTTACAGTGGAGACAAGAAGCAAGGAGAAGGCTCAAGTGGACATAGGCCAAGAACCAATAATTAATGGATTGAACAAAGACAAAGTTGCATCTAAAGACAAAGCCACCACAAGTGCAGAGACATGGCAAAAAGAATATTTCATAGGTACTAGTGATGCCGTTGGACATGCATTCAACAGGGCTCATGAGGAGTTTGATAAGTCAAATGCAGCCCATGCTCTTAAGGAATCAGAAGCTTCCAAACTGCTCAAGTCCATGGAAAAGGAGGTTAGTATTTTTTATTTAATAAATATGGATAGGAAGTTCAGGTTAGAACTCTTGCAGATAATTGATGAAATGTCCACAACAAGTTTAGTGGCAAAGGCTGTTGTTATGCATAAAGATAAAAGTTTAGGGGAAGCACCCCTCACAGATTACAAGAGCCCTCGGCTAACAGTCTCTATCAAAGGTCATGAGTTTCAAGGAGTTATTATGGATGGTGGTTCTGGCATTAACTTGATGCCTAAATATACGATGAAAAAGATTGGACTATACCCTTCATGACCTACCAACTTCACTATAACAATGGCAGATCAAAGCATAGTAACGCCTATGGGAGTGGTCCCTGGAGTCCCAGTCAAAATACAAGGTACCATCTTTAACTTGGACTTTGTTGTTTTAAGGGTGCCACAGGTAGAAGGAAGTTTCCCCCTGTTAATTGGGAGACCTTGGTTAAGGCATGCCAATGTGCTACATGACTGGGGCTAGGACACAATGTGGGTAAAGCAAGAGGGAAAAGAGTTGCAGCAGCTAGTTTTAGAAGAAGGACCAGACAATCAGAGAAATACTAGCATGATGTAGACAATTGGCATTTGTATGGAAGAAAAATTGTTGGACAACCCAGAAGCAGATCTATTTGAAGGAGCCAATTTATATGAAGATGAAAACATGTTGGCTTGGCTCCATGCAGAAGACCCATCTTCCTACTATGGAATTTTTCCAAACTTAAGCAGAGAAGAAGCATATCAAGAAAAGAAGGAAATCACTCAGGTTATTGATTCGAGTAAACCAGTCTCAGTCAAAGGCCATAGCAAAGAGAAGAAAAGCAAAGCCCTTAAGTGCAGCAGTGATGAAGCTACTTCAAAGCATATGTCAATGGCCACTTTTTTATGGATACAGGTATGGATATCATCTGTTATGTCAATTTTAATGATAGCAAGTGCAGGGCTTTACAAGAATGTGGAAGGATTACCTGCAAGTCTTTGGAAACAGAGGGTTCCATTAAATGAAGAAGCTGGAATAGTAAAAACAAAAATCTTGTAGAGTAAGTCATAAAGTTGCTGGAGGAGATAACATTCTAATGAAAGATTCAGGATACCCCTATCAGATCATCAGTATGCCCGACAAGAAGATAAAACAAATAAAGTGCAACACAATTGGAGATTATGGAGGAGTTTCTAGGGGTAAACATATAAAGATCATGGCTAAAGGCCTGTCATCAAGCCAACTGAAGATTTATAGATCACCTGGAACTTGCAAAATTTGTCCAAGTTGTACATAGTTTTTTTCCATCATTCTTTTGCTTAAGTTTTAGTAGTTTTCTTTATCCATTTCATGCTTGTTTCTTGATTTTTTAGCAGATTTAGTAGCCATTTCATAAACTTTGCAAAGGTACAATCTTTAGAATTTTTAGGAATTTTTTGGGAATTTTTTAAGCATTTTTAAGAATTTTTCTAGCATTTTCCTCCTTTTCCGGTATCATTTTCTTGCCAAATTTGAGGAATAAAGGAAGCTCTCTGTGGGTTTGAGTGAAAAATACTAGCTTACGCCTGTAGGAAAATCTCTGAGAATTTTTTGAAGATTTTTTGGATTTTTCTAGCATTTTTTTTGGGTTTTTTATGTATTTTTTCAGTGTTTTTGGCTTATCATTCTCCAAAAAAAAAAGCCCCCCTCGAATTTTCGGGTTTGAGGATGTTATAAAAAAAATTAAAAAAAAACCCCCCCTGTCCAGAGGCCAATCATTTGTTTCAGATGTGAAGAATGTGGGCACTATCAAAGTAGGTGCACTCTACCAGAAAATGCCCCTCCTTGCAAAAACTGCCAGAGGCCAGAGACCACTATAAATTTTGTTGGGGGATTCTTGGACAAGAAGGAGTTTGAGGGTTTGTAGGAGAAAAGGAAAAGACAAGAAGAGAAAATACACCCTGGAAGCCTCTGCCGATTGATTACACTAAAACAAATACAATGTTGAAGCATAATACAAGCCAATACTTCTCTGCAAAATCCCACAGAGTGCTCAATTACAAATTACCAAATACCCAAAGTCTTCTTGCTGCCAGCCTCCTCTGCACCAGACCTCCACCTCCTTCACGCTTACCCTTGTGCACACCTTGCACCAAGCTTCCACTAAGGGGGAGGAATGAATACCTTCTGTCGGCACGAGCACACTGCAAGGAGACCTTGAGATCCTTGGGGGACTAGCTTAGCACTCTCTGCACAATCCCTTAGTCACTCTCCGTGCACTCCTTCACTTCCACTTCTCTGCGTCGCACACTGGTGACTCTTGCACTTCCCTCTCTTGCTTCACTTAGACTATGCTTCTCTTGCTTACTCTTGAATTGTCCAAGAATAGTCCTTGCCTTGATTTGAGTGTGTCAATTCACGTACGCTCCTAACTGCAAGAGTATCTTGGTGCTCACTTTGATGTCCCAAGATTGTCTTCACAAGTGGCAGCCAATGACTCCCTATTTTGTCCTGTAGTGACTTTAGACTAAAACCAAAAAATTAATTGGGGGGCTATACTTTCACTTCTGTGTATGACAGCCGCTTCACATACCTTCACATTTTCCTTTTAACTCTTCAAATGTGCACATAAGGGAGGGTTCACCTGAACCTTCCAAAACACTTTAGAAACACTTTGAACCTTAGGGAAATTAGAGAAATATCTCTACAACCTGCAACCCACTTTCTCCAATTTACCCTTTGTGGACAATTAATTGTGCACTACTTCTGCACTTTGACACCTGCACCACTTTGACTTTGCACTAGTTGACTTTGACCTTGACCTTGTTGATGTTGACTAGTTTGACTTTGACCTTTTGACTTTGACTATGGTTGACTTTGACTACAGTTGACTTTGACCAATATGACTTTTATGGGCTCAACAGTCATCTTCCAGAATTACTTGGGTGATTATTTGTGCTTCCTAGAAAGCTCAAGTGGCAAACTTTGCACTCTTGAACTAAGTTTTGTCTGGTATGAAGCAAGAAATGGCAATACCATCTTATCTCTAGAAGGTGTCCACCATCTCCTTCGATAAATATATGCTTGAAGCTTATTATGTATTCCTTTTTGGGTGCTTCACAAACCTATCTGGGATAATACCCACCTTCTACATGTGTCCCTTAGGCTAAATATCATGCTACAAAAGTCCAAAAGCATCGATTCTTTTGAATCCATAACTTAGAGCTTTCTCATATTTTCTCTATTTAATTTATCACTTCTTTACGCATAACTTGGACATATCGCGTCCAAATTTAGATTTGTTTGTCCTTCTAGATTGATCTCTGAGAGATATTTCTAGAGAGACATTGCAACCCATATTTTGGCTTCAATCTCAATTATCGTCAGATCTTGAATTTTAATCTTTCATAATCAATGACCCTCTTTCGAGCATCATTTTGAAGCACCAAGTATTGAGAGAGTCTTGGGAAGCTATTTGGAAGTTGGATGGACCATCGTTCATACAAATTTTCTCTTCATTCTTTTATCTTCATGTTCAATTTTTTTACTAAAAAACCATGATGCAGATAAGGTACAGAGAGAGAATATAAAATTTATCATCCTTAAATTTTGCCTACATGCATTAAATCACGTATTTATGTTAGACCCAAAAAATGACAAGCAAGTGATGGTTGAACTTCACCCTAAGAGGGAGGATTAGGAAGTAATCCTCAACCATGGCTTTTTATTGGTTAGCCCATCATACTCCTAATTGGTAGGTCATGAGGTCAATTCCTAAAATTGGTATCATAGCTTAGGAAGTCAGCTTGGGCAAGTGGATGAAAGGCATGCGTGTCACTTTTAAGCTTTAGCACAACAAAGTTTTGAGGATCCAAGATACGATTGAAAAGATCTTGAAAGAAGCTTTCTAATGGAAGACATAGATTGAGGATCCAAGATACCTAGAATGGGGTCAGATCTAGGTTCAAGATATTGAGGTTGAGAACAATTGACTCAAGTGACCAAGGTTGTGGACAAGGCAAGTCCGTAGGCAAGTGGGTCAAGAAGCAAAAAGGCAAGGTTGAAGAGACTAAGGTTGAGAGCAAGGGTTGAAGAAAACAAGGTTGAGAACAAAATGGTTCAAGAGACTCTAGAAGATTGAGGACATCATTTTGGGGGAGGTCAGGGGTTGACTAGTGAGGACAATGATCTCTAGAAGGAGAAGAGAGTGTTAGACTCAAGAAATGAGGGACAAGAAATGGTTGAACCACACCCTAAGAGGGAAGATATCGAAGTAATCCTCAACCATGGCTTTTTATCGAAGTTTTATGTGTTATTTTATTTATGTTTCTTATATCTAATATAGGATTTTTATGGAGAGGCCAATATGAATGATGTGAATATACAAACATAGGATGGACAATATCAGTCCTCATAGAGTATTGATCTATCTATTGATGATGCCTCATCAATTAGATCATATCATTATGATGATGATGATGATACACACATACATACACATGGATAGACACCTATAAACATACACACACATATACATATAGACACATGGACACACATGCATATGCATACACACATATACATATGCATACATAGAGATATACATACATACACATACAGACACAAATACACATATACACACACACATACACTCACATACATACATATAAATACACATGCATAAACACACATGAACATATACATGCACACATATAAAGACATATACACATACAAATGCACATACATACAGACACATAGGCAAATATATGCAGACATACACTAACACAAACATATAAACACACACTAAGAGACACACCCACATACACATATACACACAATATACACTCACATGCATCATAAAGCATGTATATATATGCATATGCATACATTCATACGCACATGCATACACATACATACACATACACACATGCATACACACACATGCATGCCCAGATACATTTAAACTCACACATATAGAGTCACATACACACATATACATACACATGCATACACACACATACACATGCACACACATACACATACATAGACATATACATGAACACATATATACACACATACATAGATAGGCATACACACACATGTACAAATGCACATATAGACACACACACACACACATGTACATAAACACACATAGGAACACACACATATGCACACATACACATACACACACATATACATAAACACATATGCACATAGGCAAACACATATAGCCACATGCATACGTACATGCACATACATGTATACACACAGATACACATACAAAAGCATGTGCATAGACATGCATACATACACACACATACATACACATACATACATGTATGCATGCATATACACATATACATACACATACAATTACACACACATACACATATACACACACATGCATACAAGATGCATGTATACACATGTGTATGCACATACACACACACATGCATACCCACATATATACATACACACATATGCATACACACTCATACACACAAACATAAACATACACAAACATGCACAAACACACAAAGATAGACACACACACACATACATACATATAGACACCCATATGCATCCACACTTAGAGACACATATACATGCACACAAATATATACACACACATACAATCATATGCATATATATACACATGCTTAGACATATAGAATCATGCATATGTATGCATACATACACACATATATACATACACACATATACACATACACAGATATATGGTTACACATGCATACATACACACATATACATAAACGTGCATAAACACATACACATACACACACATGCATACACACACATACACACACATGCATACAAATATACACATACACATACAGAAAAATGTAGACACATAGACAAACACACACATACACATACAGACGCACACAGAGACACACATACATGTGCATATGCATACATACATGCACACATGCATACATCTACATACAATCACATACACATATAGGGACACATGCATAAACATACATACACATATATTTACAAAAACACACATACATACACATACAAATATACATACAAACACATACACACATTCACGTACTACACACATAGATACACACACACGCATACACATATACATGCAAACATACATACACATACACTCACATGCATGCATACACATACATAACGACATGTATACACACACATAGAAATACACAAACACTCACATATAGGTATATATATACATACACATGAATACAGAAACATACACACATACATACACACACATACACACACTATCGATACAGACACAAAAACACCTCCATACATACATACACATCCATACACACATGATTATGCATACACAAAACTAAATGCATACACATAGGCACATGCATACACACATACATATGCATGCACGCATACACATACATACACAAATATATACACCTACAAGTACATGGATATACACATACGCGTGCATACACACATGCATGTATCACACACATACACTCACACACACACACACCTATGTCACCTCCAGGTCCTAAGAGCACAGTAGAGGTACCCAAGAAGATGTGCATAGACAGCATAGGATTGGAAATATAATATACATGATGCATACATGGTATGCATTGCTTTCATTATATATATATATATATATATATATATATATATATATATATATATATATATATATATATATATATATATATATATATATATATATATATAGTGTGTGTGTGTGTAGATAGATAGATTCATAGATCTCACTTACCTCATCCTCAATTATAGATGCATCAGTTACTATTAACACAGATCATTAGCTTCTTTAATCAATGAGGACCATTATCTCTCTATCTGTATGTATGTATGTATATATGTATATATATATATATATATATATATATATATATATATATATATATATATATATATATATATATATATATATATATATATATATATATATATATATATATATATATATATAGTTCTAGGAATTTATACACACACACACATATAGTTGTCATTTTCATACCACACCACAAGAAATTATGCCATGTGATCATTGTCATCATCGCGAAAAGCTTTTAGTTTACCTTCCTTTGAATAAAGTTCTTTCAAGAAAGTATGCCATGTCATCATCATCATCATCATCGCAAAAAGCTTGTAGTTTAACTCCCTTTGAATAAGGCTCTTTCAATCTTGCATATTTTAGAGAATCAATTTTGCATAGCCTCCTCATCTATTTTTGGTTTTCTTTGAATGATTTCTTATTTGCAACTTTGAGTGGTGTGGTGGTAGATCATGAATATCAAACATTGGAATCTACACACATGAATAAAAATCATTAGTATTGTATACATACAGAATAAATGTAAACACAAATTTAAATATCTAAGTTAATTTCAAAAGAGTTTCAATTAATAAAATATCTCATTGTAACACATGATAGATGGAAAGAATGTTCTCATTGATCTTTAAGAGTTGTTCTTGGATGTCAGAGACATCCATAGTTCAGTAATAATTTGTCACCATGTAATGAAGTATTATGTTCGACAACTATATAGGTTGATACATCTCTACTCATGTATGGTGAATCATAATCATGTTCACACTCTTAAAATGTGAAATTAGTCATTGAACTATTATATGCTTGATTAATAGTTTTTAATAATGCTATATTTCCATGCATGTAAGTTCTTCCATCAATATAAGATCTTTCATTTTCTACATATGTAATCCCTCTACTAGCAAGAGAAGCTACATTCAAGCATAATGCATAAGTACTCATGCTTTGAACATAACATTTAAGTCAATGTCAATATCCTATCTATATATATGAGAAGAAAATAACATAACGTTGACTTCAAACGTTGAAGCAACATTCAAATCCTCTACAATAAAGAGATGAAGAGCAACATCAATGATAGTAGAGGGAGCATTCATAAAGCATTTAACTCAAAAATTAAGACTCTCCCCATCTACAACAAGTGGGCCTCTATGCCATCCTCCATATCTTCTTGTATTGTATGTTTGTACATAAAGGACGAACCCAAGTTGGCAATGGATAATCTCTCGCCACTTTAGTCTGTTAACCAAGAGATAGAAGATTTTGAGAAACCTCGTCTTCTAATAGATAAACCACATGTTATGACATGTACAAGGAATATAAGCAGTATTACTAGGAGAATCATCATCATCATTGAGTAAATACTCGTGCATATTTAGTATAATTGTATGTTATATATGATTTGCAAATAAAGTAATGACATTAATTTATGGAACCAATACATACCCAAGCATTATTCACATGTACTAACTGGTGGTGCATGTTTCAAAAGACCATAATCTACGTCATGGTCAATAAATTCCAATACTAATCTTTGATATGTGTGGTAGAAAATATTACACCAACATATAATATGTTGTTGATAGTAAAACTCACCATATTTCCTAGTGGTCCACACAGTGAACTCATTGCATGGGTAGGAGGTGGTGGAGTATCCTCTGATTGATTCCAAACTCATTATTATATAGCACAAAAAAAGCATATATATATATATATCATGTATTCATCTATCAAATATTAGAATTCAAGTTAGATATACTTACAATAAATAATCCTTGCATGGTTAGGAGGGCATGGTGGGTTTCCCCTTGATTGATGCGAATCTAATTATAAAGAGAAAAAGGTATTAGATGTTAATACACATATACATAAATACACATTATGACATATACGTACACATACAAAATCATTTAAATACACATTGAAACATACACATATACATATATTCACACATATATATATTGCCACATATATATGTTCATGTGTGTATAATGTGTGTATGTATGTATGTATATGCATGTATAAATGTGTGCATATGTATGTGTATGCCTCTCTATTTGTATCTATCTGTATATGTATGTGTGTCCATGTGTGTGTATGTGTGTATATTTGTTCGTATGTTTGGGTGTTATGTGTGTGTGTGTATGTGTGTTTATGTGTGCATGTGTGTATGTATTTGTGCATGTTTACTATAATTTATTATTTTTATTAATATTATAGCTTCAATGTTTTAATTGATTTTTATTTGTTTATTTTTGGGAGTTTAAAAGGAAATGAGAGCTTTATGTGAATCCTACTTTAGATTTCTTCACTTAAAATGGAAGAAAGCATTAGAAAACAAAGTTTAAGTAAAGAGTCACATCTAAATGTTACATTTGATGAATGTGATTGGGGACCTAGATAATTGATTTCTATTTCTCTCTATACATCTAACAACTAAGCAATATCATGTATGTGTGTATGTGAATATATGTGCATGAGTGACTTTGTGTATGTATGTTTACGTGTATGTGTATGTATGTGTGTATGTATGTGTGTATATATGTGTGTATGTGTGTGTAGGTACATTTATAATTTTAAATTTTTTTATATTGATCTTTTTTTCTTGTTTCAGATTAAGGTAATAGGGGAAATTGTATGGTAGAAGGAAACAAGAGAAGAGTTGAGATTCTACCTAAGACATGGTAGTATTTTTGTAGACAGCTACTTATTGATGAATCATTTCCTTAGTAGAAGGTATGAAAAATACTTTATATTATTTTGACTTATTATTCCCACATGATTCATAAATATGTTATATTTTTTTCTCTAAAAAGGGAGTTTGTTGGCAGCCTACTCTCTCGGTGCTAGGCTTGTTCACTTGTACAATTGCTTTTTTATATGTTATATTTAATATATGTACTTTGGTTTCATTAAATAAAAACATATTACTACAGACAAGACGGAATTGAATCAGGTAATACATTGTGCTTATGCCAAATGGGCATTCGTGGTTTTTTATGTTCATTTCTAAGTATATGTATGATTGAAACTATATTATGGTCATTTTCTTATGAACGAAAACCACATTATTTTCTGAGTAACCTTCAATTTGATATACATTATTTTATTTTTATCGATGTTTTATATGGTTTATTATTTATGTTTGTTATATCTAATATAGGAGTTTTATGGAGAGGCCGATATGAATGAAGTGAACATACAAACATAGGATGGACAACATCAATTTTCATAGAGTATCGAGCCATCTATCGATGATGCCTCTTTAGTTAGATCATATGAGTATGATGATCATGATGATGTGGATTATTATGATTCTAAGGTGATTCATATGATTGACACTTTACATTATATGTATTATGTACATTGATACACATACACACACACACATATATATATAGGTATGTATGAAATAAATAAATATATATATATATATATATATATATATATATATATATATATATATATATATATATATATATATATATATATATATATATATATATATATATATATATATATAAGTTATGTTTTTAATTGTTCTTATAGTGTGAGTACATAATTTGAGTAATTTTAGAGTGTTTATGAGACTCAATTATTCTTTTGAAGTGAACTATATGATTTAAATGTACTAGTGTTTTAATTACAGTTTATATTTAACATGCTAATGATTACTTTAATTTTATAAATAATTCATTTTAGGTTTGTTTTTGTGTATATGTAGGTATGTGCATGTAGTTGTGTGTGTATATATATGTATGCATATCAAGGTATATATCTATATTGATGTAAATGTGTGTACGTGTGTGTAGCTATGTGTGTTGTGTGTGTATGTGTATTTGTATATGTAAGTTTGTATGTGTATATGTAGGGGTATTTGTATGTGTACCTCTATGCATGTGTATTCTTTGGAAGAGGCACTCGAGTATCCAACTCTAGCAATATCAAGCTACAGAGGAATGTTGGAGAAACAATCACTAATTGGACATATATTTGAAGTTCAAATCTTAGGAAGAAAACCCCATGCCTATGTGAAGGGACAAGTTCACAAATGTATTATACTTGTAAAGTTAGTTCACTTTAGTTCTAGAAGTTTTTTAAAAGTCACGGGAATGAGAAAGTCTATATAAGTTAGTTAGTATTAACTGACGCTGAGAGAAGAAGAAGAAGGAAGACAATGAGAAAGTGAGAAGAACTCATTTTTGTATGACTGAGTATAGTCGGGCTTCTCTGAGTGAGAAAGCATCTGTAAAATTTCTGAGTTTTTTATAGTTATGAGAAAGAACTAAGTAAAGTTCTGTGTATGAGCCTCTCTCTATCATCTCCATGATTACCTACTGTGTGATGAGTTACAAAGATCAAGTTTTCCAAGCAACTCGATGCCTGGCATCGAATCTCTGTTGATAAGTCATATTTTCTTTTATATTTTTCATTCAGTACTGAAGTGTTTGAAAAACATGATGTTGTTGGAGCAACTCGATGCCTGGCATCGAATTCTAGTTGATAAGTCATATTCTAAGTGTGCATGAAATCACCTATAGTTTTGGTGTCCAAAAGATCAAGACTTTATGCGGGAAGTCGATGCCCGGCATCGAATCCCTGCTGAAAAGTGGCCAAAAACATCTCAAGTCGATGCCCGGCATGAATTCTCGTTGCAAGTTGATGCTAGGCATCGAATTCTAATTTTAAACAGGCGCTCTTACTAAAACAGGTAAAATTTCCAGTTTTGGAAGGTCATATAGGGTCATCTTGTGAGAGCCATAACTTGAGTTCTAGAGATCCGTTTGATGCATATGATAGCTTGTTGGAAAGCTCTACTCTTCTAGTTTTAGCCTAAAAAGTTTCATGGAGAAAGAATACTTGGGCTAGGAGAAATTAGCAAAGTACTGAAGGTATGTCATTTCGGTGACTAGGAATTTCTGTAGAAGCAAAGTTCTCACTTTAGGCTATCATTTCTCAAAGTTTGGAGTGGCAATGAGTTAATGGTGACCATAGAGGTGTTCTAGTGTCATACTAATTCATTTCTTGTGGTGTTTCATACATCAACAAGTGGTATCAGAGCAGAAAGGTCTTGAAGATCAGAAGGCGGCAAAGGTACGAGAAGTTTTGGAAAGTTTTCCATTAAAGTTTCAAAGGTGAAGCATTTGAAGACACAAGGCATCAAAAGGTTACTTCAAAAGTATCCTCATACACAAAGAACTTCAAAAGGTATTATCCTTTATCCTTTAAGCTCACAGGTTGCAACAGAAAAAAAGAACTATGGCAGATCATATCTCCATTGACAAACTGGACAGAGATAATTACCCCGCATGGGTAATGAGAATGGAAGCCTTACTTATGAGTAAGGATCTCATGGTATATGTAACAGGTGAAGAAGAGAAGCCAGTATTTGAAGATGAAAGCCGACCAAAGAAAGAAGAACTAGATGCTTTAAAGCATTGGCAGAAGAAGGATGCAAGTGCAAAAGCCTACATCTACAATACAATCTCTGATCATTTACTACCACACATCAGAGGATTGGAATCATCTGAAGATATATGGAATGCATTGGAGTATCATTTCCAAAGCACTACTAAAGCACGGAAAGCAAGTCTATGGTCAGAGTTTACAACATTCAAGAAGAAGCCAAGTCAAACTATTAGTGACTATGTCACTAAGATGAAGGATCTTGCAGATAGTCTTGGATCCATAGATGAAGATGTTGAAGATCACAGATTGATTGCTCAGCTACTTGCAGGTCTGAGAGGGGATGAAAGGTGGAAACCTTTTGTCTTATGAACAGAACTTTCATTAAATCATTATGTTCCAGATTTGAACCAGTTGCTTGGTTTGATGATCACATATGAGCAAGACTTGAAGGGAGATGGAGATAAAGGACAAAGTTCTGCAATGTACATGAAGAATAAGAAGAAAGGAGATAAAGGTAAAGCAAAGGATGAAGAGGAGTCTAGTTCTCAAGCTTATTATGCAAGAGGTAAAGGCACTGGCAGAGGAAGAGCAAGAGGTTTTGGAAGAGGAAGAGGTAATCAAAATAACAACAAGAAGGCTTGCTGGATCTGTGGATTGAGTAATCATTTGGCTCATGACTGTTGGCACAACCAACAAGGATCAAACCAAAATCAAAACAACAATAGCAGAGGTCGAGGTGGAAGATATCAAAGTAATTTCCAAAGAGGTAGACAAAGCCAAAGAGGAGGCTATGGTAGAGGTGGAGGAAGAAGTTGGGGACAGAATCAATCCTACAACACCACCTACTACAACTATGCAAATGACACACATAATGAAAGTCATACATCATTGATGATGAATTCAATCAGCACATCAGATAAAGAAGATCTAAAGGTATTTTACATTGACTCTGGATGTTCTAATCATTTGTCAGGAAACATAGAATTGATGTCAGAATTGGAAAAAGGCATTTCTAGTCATACAGTTCAAACAGGTGATAATACAAGACATAGTGTACATTCAATTGGAAAAGTGAAATGCAAGAGTGGAGCAGATTTGCTAACCAATGTTTTGTATGTTCCAACAATACCTAAAAACTTGATTAGTGTGGGACAGATAGTTGAAAAAGGTTTTCAAGTAATGTTTACAAATGAAGGAGTATTTGTGGAAGATCCAGAGAATGGATATAATCAGATTGTCTCTGGTAAGAAAGAAGGTAGACTCTTTACTTTAAGAGTGCAAGGGAACATTGGTCAAGCTTTGCTCACACATGGTGAAGCAGTGATTACAGAACTTGATCTCTGGCATAAGAGATTAGGTCATTTCAATGAAAGAGGAATTAAAGCTATGGTTGCTAATCAGTCTGTACTAGGATTACCAAATGTGCAAAGTCAACATATGGTATATAAATGTGAAGCATGTCAAATGGGTAAAGCACACAGGTTACCATTTCAGAAGAAAGGATTCAAACATGATGGAGTACTTGAGCTCATTCATACAGATGTATGGGGACCAACAAAAGAAGGATCTATTACTGGCTCAAGGTACTATGTTCTTTTCATTGATGATGCTACAAGATGGATAACATTATATGTTTTGAAGGAAAGATCAGAAGTGTTTGGAGCTTTCAAGCATTTTCATGCATATGCAGAGAGAGTCACAGGTCAAAAGCTTAAGAGCCTGAGGTCTGATGGAGGGGGAGAATATTTCTCCCAAGAGTTCAATGATTATCTTTGGAATGCAGGTATTAAGAGAGAAATAACTTGCAGGTATACACCACAACAAAATGGTGTAGCAGAAAGAAGGAACAGGACTTTGGTTGAGTTTGCTAGAGCTATGCTAAAGGAGAAGAACTGTCCAAATTATCTTTGGGCTGAGGCTGTAAATACAGCTACATATCTTGTGAATAGATTACCATGTGCAGCTCTGAATGGAATGACTCCATATGAAGCTTGGTGGGGTAAGAAACCAACACTAGATCATTGTAGAGTGTTTGGATCAATTGCATATGCTTATGTGCCATCACAACTTAGGCATAAACTTGAACCAAAGGCAGAAAAATATGTGTTCATTGGTTATGATGAAAAGCAGATGGGTTACAGGTTGTGGAATCCTCTAACAAAACAATTTATTGTTTCTAGAGATGTTACATTTGATGAACAGAAAAGTTGGTATGCAGATCAAAGTCATACAACTGAAGAATTTGAAGAAGAGGTAAGAAGATGTGAGAAAGGAAAATTAATTGTGCAGGTAAATAGAGATGAAGACTATATGCAAGCAAGTACATCCACAAGTGGACTAACAAGAAGAAATGAAGAAGCTCCTATATTTGATGAAGAAGTGTATCCAGACACATATGAAGAATGTGAACCAAGAAGGTCAAGCAGGACAAGGAGACAACCAGAAAGGTATTCTTATGATACTTCTTACATAACTCAGAAGAACTATGCATATATGGTCAAAGATGATGAAGAACCTCAGAACTATGATGAAGCTAAAGGTAAGAAGCAATGGGAAGAAGCGATGAAGGAAGAGTTCAATGCACTGGAGGAGAACAAGACATGGGAACTTGTTCCTAAACCAAATGGTAAGAAAGTTATTGGAAATAAATGGGTTTATAAAGTGAAGAAGCTTGCAGATGGAAGTATAGCCAGATACAAAGCTAGATTGGTGGTGAAAGGCTATGCCCAGACCTATGGCATAGATTATGATGAGACATTCAGTCCCGTAGCTAAGATGTCAACTATAAGGACAATCATTGCTATTGCAGCTTCAAAAGGATGGACTCTAAGTCAATTGGATATAAAAAATGCATTCTTGAATGGATACATATCAGATGAGGTATACATGGAACAACCTCAAGGGTTTATAGATTCCAAGTATCCAAATTTTGTTTGCAGGTTGAGAAGAGCATTGTATGGATTGAAGCAAGCTCCAAGAGCTTGGAACTATAGACTGGTGAAGTATCTCAATGATCTTGGATATCAAAGTTCAAAAGCAGACCCAAGTCTACTTATCAGAAGAACAGAGGAAGGTACAATCTACATTTGTATTTATGTAGATGACATTATAATCACAGGTACTTCAGATGAAGGAATCAAGGAGGTAAAGAGATTGCTTGAAAAAGAATTCAAGATCAGTGACCTAGGAAAGTTATCATACTTTCTTGGAATGGAAGTTACTTATACAGATCATGGCATATATGTGTCACAAGAAAGGTATCTTCTGAACTTGTTGAAGAAGTTTGATATGGAAAATTGCAGAGAAGCTTCAACTCCACTTGAAGTTAATCACAAGCTTAGTAAATATGATGGTGCAGACTACAAAGATATGAGGAAGTATCAATCTCTTGTGGGTAGTTTGATTTATGCTACACTAACAAGACCTGATCTTAGTTATGCAGTGGGAGTTTTGTCACAATTCATGCATTGTCCAAAGGACCCACATTGGTTTGCAGGTCAAAGAGTTCTCAGATATATCAAAGGAACTATAAAGGAAGGATTATATTATCCTTTTACAACAGATTTGAAGTTGAGAGCCTATAGTGATTCAGATTGGGCAGGTAACCAGGATGACAGAAGATCAACTCATGGTTACATGATATACATTGGTGATAAGCTTGTAAGTTGGTGTTCAAAGAAACAATATACAGTAGCATTATCATCAACTGAAGCAGAGTACAAAGGACTTGTGGAAGCAGCTAAGGAAGTCATATGGATGCAGACATTGTTCAAGAGCTTAGGCATTGATCAAGGTACACCTACAATACATGGAGATAATATGAGTTCACTTTATCTTGCAGCAAATCCAGTATTTCATGCAAGGACAAAGCACATAGAGATACAATATCATTTTCTCAGAGAAAAGGTAATGGAGAAGGAGATTGAAGTGGAGTACATTTCTACTAAAGATCAGTTAGCAGACATAATGACAAAGAGCTTGGATGGTGTGAAGACCAGCAGATTTAAAAGCATGGCAGGAGTAAAAGAAAAGAAGAAGATATGAAGGAACAGAGAATGTCAATTAATGATTGAGGGGGAGCTGTTGGAGAAACAATCACTAATTGGACATATATTTGAAGTTCAAATCTTAGGAAGAAAACCCCATGCCTATGTGAAGGGACAAATTCACAAATGTATTATACTTGTAAAGTTAGTTCACTTTAGTTCTAGAAGTTTTTTAAAAGTCACGGGAATGAGAAAGTCTATATAAGTTAGTTAGTATTGACTGACGTTGAGAGAAGAAGAAGAAGGAAGACAATGAGAAAGTGAGAAGAACTCATTTTTGTATGACTGAGTATAGTCGGGCTTCTCTGAGTGAGAAAGCATCTGTAAAATTTCTGAGTTTTTTATAGTTATGAGAAAGAACTAAGTAAAGTTCTGTGTATGAGCCTCTCTCTATCATCTCCATGATTACCTACTGTGTGATGAGTTACAAAGATCAAGTTTTCCAAGCAACTCGATGCCTGGCATCGAATCTCTATTGATAAGTCATATTTTCTTTTATATTTTTCATTCAGTACTGAAGTGTTTGAAAAACATGATGTTGTTGGAGCAACTCGATGCCTGGCATCGAATTCCAGTTGATAAGTCATATTCTAAGTGCGCATGAAATCACCTATAGTTTTGGTGTCCAAAAGATCAAGACTTTATGCGGGAAGTCGATGCCCAACATCGAATCCCTGCTGAAAAGTGGCCAAAAACATCTCAAGTCGATGCCCGGCATCGAATTCTCGTTGCAAGTCGATGCTAGGCATCGAATTCTAATTTTAAACAGGCGCTCTTACTAAAACAGGTAAAATTTCCAGTTTTGGAAGGTCATACAGGGTCATCTTGTGAGAGCCATAACTTGAGTTCTAGAGATCCGTTTGATGCATATGATAGCTTGTTGGAAAGCTCTACTCTTCTAGCTTGAGCCTATAAAGGTTCATGGAGAAATAATACTTGAGCTAGGAGAAATTAGCAAAATACTGAAGGTATGTCATTTCGATGACTAGGAATTTCTGTAGAAGCAAAGTTCTCACTTTAGGCTATCATTTCTCAAAGTTTGGAGTGGCAATGAGTTAATGGTGACCATAGAGGTGTTCTAGTGTCATATTAATTCATTTCTTGTGGTGTTTCATACATCAACAAGGAAGCTATACTTTCACACGCATCCAATACTTCATCTACTCAAGGGAGGTTCTTCATTAGGGAAGTATACCATGAAACATTTATGTGCACTTGTACACTCACTAACAAAGGAGAAACTATACCATCATAGACAAAGAAACAATGACAAGTGCACATCAAAGATAAAACCCAACTTCTTAGCTCTAAAAATCATTAAAGATGGTCCATGATACTCCAAATGGATAATATAATGGGCTAGCATGCCACTACAAAAACTTAACACAATCAACACAAGAACACTCATCAACACAAGGACTACAAAAAGGATCAAGTCTTTCTTGGATCACATTAAAAGACTGTAATTGAACCACTCAATTACCTTGTATTGCTAATAGCCAACTCCACTAGGAGTCCCATACTCTGTATAATCTCCAAAGAGTGACTTGCAACAATGTGCATGTAGGGATGTAGAGAGTGGTCAAGAAATGGTGCTTCAACATTCAGATTAAGATGAGACTCTCCCAACTCAATGCCGATGCTAATGCCAGTGCCAGTAAGTGATCCCCTCATGAATACAAAACCTTGCTTATATAGACTCCAAGAGGCAGAAGTGCCCTTGTTGAATCCCCGTGTTAACTATGTACATGCCAAAGGTGTTTAACAAAAATGGAGGGGTATGCCAAATATGGCTCTAGTAGCCAGCCTTAATTAAACCCTTAGATTAGCTTCTGACATTGCAAGGGCTTGTTGGTAGTTTTTCCTATATTAACTCTCACTTTGACACTTCCCTGACAAAACGTTTTCCTCCCTTTATCTTCTTTCTTTCCTAATTTCCTCATTTTACTATCTTTATGCCCTTTTTCCTTAACATTGACATTAGTTACCAAGCAGATGGCCACTTCCATTGTGGGAGAAATAAGAAATTTTGACCGACCTTCTCTGCTTTCATGTCTTGAGAAACTTTGGTTTCATTTTACTATTGTTGTTTATATTGAAAGCTGAAGTCAGTACTCGTAGATTATCACCTCTAAAGGCACATTCAGGAATTTTGGGAATTATTCAGGTCCCATTGATAATACTTACTATGATAACTTCTTAGTTTTGAGCTTAGCCTTGATAATCCACTTATAGTGCAATTAGGCTTAATGTTAAGGTGTCAATTTAATAGTTCAATCAAAAGATAAGAACATATTTTTTGGGTGTGAAATGACTCAAAAATAATAAATTTTGGAAACAAAGAATTGTCTCAAAATCATGAATAATTCCCAGTTTTCCTGAATAGGCCTTTCTATGCCTACATGCATTAAATCACATATTTATTTAAGACTCAAGAAATGGTAGGAAAAAGATGGTTGAACCACACCCTAAGAGGGAGGATTAGGAAGTAATCCTCAATCATGGCTTTTGGGAAATTCTTTAGCCCAGCATACTCCTAGCTGATAGGTCATGAGCTCAATTCCTACAATTGGTAAGTGGATAGCTGATAGGTCATAGCTGAGGAAGTAGGCTAGGGTAAGTGGATGTAAGGTGCCCATGTCACTTTTAAAGGTGAGTGAACCAAAGATTTGAGTGTATCTCCCAAATTTAAGTTAGATTTAGACATGTAAGATACTATTGAAAAGCTTTAGAAAAAAATCTTTCCAATGAAAGCACTAGACTATGGATACAAGCTGCCTATAATGGGTGAGAACTAGGTTCACAATATTGAGGTTGAGAACGAGAGGCTCAAAAGTCCAAGGTTGTAAACAAAGCATGTCCATATGAGAGGACGCATACACACACATATCGAGGTATGCACACACATGCATTCATAGACACCCACATACACTCACATACACAAATACATAGACATGCATACACATGTACACATACACACACATATATGGGTACACATACACATATGCACACACATACAACGATGTGCATACATAGACAAACATACTCATATATAGACACATACAGTCATATACACACATACATACACATGCATACACTCACATACACATGGATATATTTACATACACATACAAACACATACATACATACACACACATACACTCACATGCATACCTACACACACATGCATACACATACATACACATATACACACACATGCACACACTACACTCAGACACACACATGCATACTCACATATACACATATTCACAAGTATACATATACACACATGGACACACATGCATACAAGCACACATATGCATGCACACATACACGCATGCATATAGACAAATATACATACACACACATATGCATACACACATACATACACACACATATGCATACACACATACATACACACACATACACATATACACACTTAGATACACACATATGAATACACATGCATAAACACGCATAAACATATACATACACACATATAAAGACACATACACACACACATACACTCAAAGACACACACACATACACTCACATGCATCAAAATGCATGTATACACATGCATACACATATATACACATACATACATGCATACACACACATGCATGAAAATATAGACATAAACTCACACATTTATAGTCATATACACACATATACATACACATGCATATACACACATGCACACACATACACATACATAGATATATACATACAAACATATACACACACATACATAGATAGACATATACAACCATCTACAAATGCACACATAGGCACACACACATGTACATAGAGACACATAGAAACACACACATATGCACACATACAGAAACATACACATATAGACACAGAGGCATACAAATATAGTCACAAGCATACATACACACACATACATGCATACATGTGTACGTGCATACACATATACACATACAAACACATATGCATATGCATGCATACATACACACATGCATACAAACATGCATGCATACACACATATACATACACATATGCATACAAAGACACATACACATGCACACAAATACATACACATGCACACAAATACATACACATACAGATACGTACACATGCATACACACATACACATACACACAAACACACACACACACACACACACACATATATATATATATATATATATATATATATATATATATATATATATATATATATATATATATATATATATATATATATATATATATATATATATATATATATATATATATATATATATATATATATTATATATATATATATATATATATGTGTGTATATATATATATATATACACATACAAACACATACACATACATAGGCATACATACAAAAACACATGAATATATAGATACTTATCCATACATACAAACACCAATATCTATACATATATACACACATTTACATACATACACATATGCATATGCACACATACACATATAGAGACACACATAAACTCACATACACATATATAAAAACACATGCATAGACACGCATACACATACCCATACACAATCATATAGATACACATTCATATATACACACATATACACAAAAACACATATACATACACCAATGAAGAAACCGATATATACACCTAAAAATACACACATACATACACATATACAAACTCACATGTAAACAAAATGCATGTATACAAATGCATACACATACATACATAAACACATGCATACACACATATACACGTATAGACATGCACACACACTCATACACACACATACACATATGCACACACACATATAGTCACAAACACACATATACATACACATCCATAGACACACATACACATACACACACATACATACACATACACACACATGTACATACACACACATAGGTATGCACACATAGGTAGACACACATACATGCACAAACTCACATACACATACATAGACATGTACAACACACACACATAGATGCACACACACACATAGGTGCACATACAAAACCATTTGCATGCACACATAGAGACACATATACATACACACAAATATATACACACACATACAATCATGTGCACATATAGACACATGCATACACATACATAATCATGCATATGCATGCATACATACACACATATATACATACACATATATACACATACGCACATATGCTTACAGATGCATAGATACACACATATACATAAACATGCATAAATAGATACACATACACACATGCATACACACACATACACATACACACACATATGTAAAAATGCATACACACACCTACCCACACATACATACAAATATACACATACACATACACAAAAATATGCATAGAGACACACACAGCTACGCATATTCACATGCACACACAGACACACATTCACACACATGCATATATCCATGTGCATACATACATACACACATGCATACACCTACTTACACATATACACACACATACACTCACATACACATATACATACACATGCATAAACACACATATACATATACATACAATAAGTAAGTGGACATAGCCATGCCCTGAATAGGCAAGAAAACCTGAATAGGGAAGAAAACTTGATAACGTCACTTATGCAAAACTATTTCCACTGAGAATCACGTAATGGATGCTAAAGAAAAACAATCCAAACGTGTAAGTGGTAGTCTACATCACTCACATGACATTATTAATAAACATTTCTAATAACGACGTACAGTATTCACACTATTGGCTATAGTATCATTTACAAAAATGAATTACGAAATGCTCTTAGCAAATTTGTGCAAGTATCTGATGACAAAGAGCTCGAGAATGACTAAGAGAAAGAGAGAGAAAGCACTAAATGAGAGTAGCACAAATACACACACATATTGAGGTATGCACACACATGCATACATAGACACCCACATACACTCACATACACAAATACAGAGACATGCATACACATGTACACATACACACACATATATAGACACACATACACATATGCACACACATACAATGATATGCATACATACACAAACATACGCAGATACACACACATACAGCCATATACACACATACATACACATGCATACACTCACATACACATGGATATATTTACATACACATACAAACACATACATACATACACACACATACACTCACATGCATACCTACATATACATGCATACACATACATACACATATATACACACACACTACACTTAGATACACACATACATACACATGCATACTCACATATATACATATGCACACATATGCATATACACACATGGACACACATGCATACAACCACACAAATGCATACACATGCATATGCATACACACAAATATACATACACAAACATATGCATACACACAAATGCATACACACATACATACACTTACTACACATATACAAACTTGCATACACGCATATAAATACACATGCATAAACATAGATAAACATATAAAGACGCATACACATAGAATCATGTATACATACACACACATAGACATATATATGCACACATACACATACACAAACATATACATACACACTAATAGATACACACACACATACACATATATACATGCACATAAACTCACATGCATCAAAATGCATGTATACACATGCATATGCATACATACATACACACATGCATACATACATACACACATGCATGCATACACACACATGCATGAAGCATACACTTAAACTCACACATTTACACACATATACATACACGCTCATACACACACATTCACATACATAGGCATATACATACAAACATATACACACACATACATAGATAGACATACACAAACATCTACAAATGCACACATATACACACACATGTACATACACACACATGTACATACACACACATGTACATACACACACATGTACATACACACACATATGCACACATACACAAACATACACATATACATACAGACACACAAGCATACACATATAGTCACATGCATACATACACACATGTACATGCATGCACATATATACAGATACAAACACATTTGCATATACATGCATACATACACACACATGCATACGTACACACACATGCATACATACATGCATGCATACATGCATGCATACACACATATACATACAAATACACATACAGAGACACATACACATGTGCACAAATACATACACATACAGATACACATACATACACCTGCATACACACATACACATACACACACATATGTATACAAACACATACACACACATGTACCTACACCGACATCGACACACATGCATACACATATACATAGAAAGATGCACACAAATATACTCATATGCATACATACACATACATATGCATACATATAGAAACACATGAATATATAAATACTTATCCATACATACAAAAACCAATATGCATACATATATACATACTTACATACACACACACATACATACACACACATATACATACATGCACACATGCATACACAGATATAAATACACACACATACACATATACAGACACACAAAAACTCACATACACATATATAAAGACACATGCATAGACACACATACACATACCCATACACGATCATAGAGATAGAGATACATATACACACACATACACACGAAAACACATATACATACCTAAACATAGAAACTCATACATACACCTAAAAATACACACATATACACATACACACATGGACACACATGGACACACACACACATACACATATACACACACATGCATACAAAATGCATGTATAAAAATGCATACACATACATACATACACAAATACAAACATGCATCAACAGTCATACACACACATACACATATGCACACACAGATATAGTCACAAACATACATATACACATGCATAGACACACATACACATACACACATAGATATAGATACACATAGACACACATGTACATACACACACATAGGTATGCACACATAGGCACACACACATAACAACGAGTCGGAGCAGACGAGAACTATCTCATAAATAGAGAACACCCACATCAAGAATCAAGAAAATTGTGTCTTATGTTTGAAAACCCTTTATATTGGTATACACATATTTCAAAATTCAAGTTCACATGTGATTTTTTGACATTTTTTGTCATTTCCTTAAAAAAAAGGAGCTCAAAACGTGGCCAAAATTTCACTCAATTTAACATTGACACATCCAAAATCTACATAAGAAATTTTAAAGTGATAAAAAAGCTTATACAATATCTAAACATTGAACATGTTTTCAATGTTGGATATTAGATAGTTATTCAAAATTGCTATTGAACATGGTTCATTTAGAAAAATGCTTAGGAGAATTTATATAGGCACTAACAATGTTTGGATTTTCAATGCAATTCACAACTTTCTTGATCTATGTCTACATCCCCATCATCTAATGCACTTGATTTAGTCTGAGACTGTTGAGACCTCTCTTCTTCTTCTTCTATATCCACAAGAGCTCTTATCTTAATCCAAGTACATACCGAGTTTTGTAGGATCATGAAAAGATCTTCTTATTTGACTATGATTAGTTGTACCACATACATTTGGAAGCTTTTGGTTTATCATATTGATGGTTGCTTTCCTCAAGTGCCTTGTCTTTGTCAAGGCAAAATCATAAACAAGAATATCTACATCATCCGTTTTAAGAGTGGATGTGCCTCGAATATTCTTTTTCTTTCTTGAGCCTACTCGTTTGGTCTCACATACCATTTCTAAGTTATATTTACCTATGAATGCATTACTACTTTTAGTGTAATACCAATGCACTATCAAAGCCTCTATTCTTCTTTGAACAATATCTTTACTGAACTCTAAAAATTTCGAAATCCAAAATAGTATGGTAGCCTCATCACCATCTACAAGGAGTGCAATAAGTGTTCCAACATTTATTTCTTTTAAATTTCCTTGCCATCTTGCTTTAGAGTGTTTTGTCATCCTTGGGCCTACATAAATATTCCTTTTTGGTGGATTGATAAAACTTTGAAGTGCATCTGCATAACCTGCTTGGTCCACACTTGCCTTTGTGTACAAAAGTCCCATGTGAATTGAACATCGATTGGCCGATGACCTGCAATTCATTTTTTTATAATCTCTTCTTGATGATTGAAAAAGTCATCCCACCAAGATACATATCTTGATCTCCAGTGT
Organism: Ceratopteris richardii; assembly: GCA_020310875.1. Taxonomy (NCBI): domain Eukaryota; kingdom Viridiplantae; phylum Streptophyta; class Polypodiopsida; order Polypodiales; family Pteridaceae; genus Ceratopteris; species Ceratopteris richardii. The sequence continues at coordinate 112,289,689 of CM035421.1, forward strand.
TCTTTTTTTGCATGCTCAATATGTCTCTTCTTTTCAATAAGTACATGCATCCAGCTTTTACTTTGATCAAACACATTTCCACATCTTTCCATATTGTTTTTATCATGATATGGTGTTTGTTCTACACCATCCATAGAATAATTAGGCACTTGCAACAAAAACATGAATACTCCTTTGCAAATAAAAGCGTTATGTCATCAGCCTTCCTCATCACATGTTTGAAACAAATATTGTGCATTGGAGCCAAACCTTAGCACTCTTATCAAGGCCTATTGAGCAAAAGAGCTTAAAGTCATAAATTTGTGTAAGGTGTTGAACTTCAGGTTTTGGATTATATGCTTTTGAAATAAACTCAGATAATATTGGAAGTTTAAAAGCATTATTACATGCCAACCTCTTAGAGGACATACTGAACATTTGATCAATGTGATCATGAGTGCACCCAACAAAAAGGAAATTCACCTTAACCTTTTGAAACAGATGTCTATCAACAAGCATGCATAAACATCCAAAAACTATACAATTTTTATTCTCTCTTGTAATATTATCAAGTTGCAAATATAGAGTTGGTGGCAAAAGACCCTTCCATGATTTCAAAACCTGATGAATGACAATAACCATAAGATTTGGATCATTATGCACATTTGGATATGTAAAGAAAACCTTGGACTTTGGACTTCTATTATGTACCAAAGTATCAACCAAATGCATTTGCATGATGACTCCATCTCCAATGTCCTTAGGGAGGTGATAAAAATGTGGCAAAATTGTTTCTTTTTCTATCCATAGCATCAATTAACAAACACATGTAACGCTCAGGACTTTTGAGTGCTTCACTTCGATGATTTCTTTCTTTCTTGAGCTTGACTCTCATGATGGTACCTATGCAGGCTTTTAAAATTATCTTTTTCTTATGGTGCAACCCCCTTTGCCATGTCCTTCAAAGTGGCGCAAACTGAACACTCACCCATTCTAACTTTAAAAGGAATAGTTACATTATTAAACTCTTCCTTCCAAAGTGGAGTAAAGTGATGTTACAACAAATAGTTCTCATTTCTTCTTTCCATATCTTCTTTATATACTTGAAATACTTCTCGACGAGTAAAGCTATCTCAAAAGTGTAACCTTCCAATTCTAGGCATAACCTCACAATGCAAGCTAAAAGAGTGCATCATCCAATTCACTGCATGAAGTCCAATAGATCCTTTGTTGCCAATGTGATATGTATCGCAAATGAGATCTCCATTCATAAGCCCCTCTTGAACTTTATGTATTCTAAAATTTCCCACCCCCATTGCAATTTTAAATGCAGCCCTACAAAATCGCATCCCTTGACTAAAGTAATATTCAAAAGCAATATGCATTACTGACATGTTACCCTCAATTATGTGCATGTCAGAAACAAGGTATATATCCTACCTTTCACTATCTAACTGGAGGATTTTCTCTCTTAGGTGCTTTAGTTTCGTCATTCCTAACTTATACAAACATTTCAAACCACAACAATGCTTCAGAATATCAAATGCAAGTGGTAGTCTGCATAACTTACATGACATTATTAATAAACATTTCTAATAACGATGTAGAGTATTAACACTCTTGGCTACACTATCACTTACAAAAATAAATTATGAAATACTCTTATCAAATTTTTGCAAGTATCCGATGACAAAGAGCTCAAGAATGACTGAGAGAAGGAGAGAGAAAGCACTAAATGAGAGTAGTACACATACACACACATATTGAGGTATGCACACACATGCATACATAGACACCCACATACACAAATGCATAGACACACATACACATATACACATATGCACACATGTATAGATACACATACACATATGCACACATGTACAATGATATGGATACCTATGCAAACATACACATAGACACACACATACAGTCATATACACACATACATGCACATGCATACACTCACATACACATGGATACATTTACATACACATATAAACACATACATACATACACACACATACACTCACATGCATACCTATGTATACATGCATACACATACATACACATATACAGACATACACACACTACACTCAGATACACACAGACATACACATGCATACTCACATATACACATATGCACACGTATACATATACACACATGGACACACATGCATACAACCAAAAAAATGCATACACGTGCATATGCATACAAACATACACACATGCATATGCATATACACATACACACATGCATACACAAACATATGCATACACACATACACATATACACACTCACATACACACATATAAATACACATGCATAAACACACATAAACATACACATACACACATATAAAGACTGATACACATAGAATCATGTATACATACACACACATAGACATATATATGCACACATACACATACACAAACATATACATACACACTAACAGACACACACACATACACATATACACACACATAAATGCACATGCATCAAAATGCATGTATACACATGCATATGCATACATACATGCATGCATGCATACATACATACACACATGCATACACATATATACACATACACACATGCATGCACACACATGCATGCATACACACACATGCATGAAACTTACACCTAAACTCAAACATTTACACTCATATACACACATATGAATGCATGTGCATAGACACACACACATGCACACCCATACACATACACAAGCATATACATACAAACCTATACACACACATACATAGATGGACATACACAAACATCTACAAATGCACACATATACACACACATAGAAACACACACATATGCACACATACACAAACATACACATATACATACACACATAGACACACACACATACACATATAGTCACATGCATACATACACACACATATATGCATGGACACATATACACATACAAACACATATGCATAGACATGCGTACATTCACACACATGCATACATACATGCATGCATATGGTCATATACATACAAATACGCGTACAAAGACACATACACATGCACACAAATACATACACATACACATACACATGCATACACATGCATACACACATACACATGCATACACATGCATACACACATACACACATACACATACACACACATATGTATACAAACACATACACACACATGTACCTATACCAACATCGACACACACACATATACATGCACACAAATATACTCATATGCATACATACACATACACGCTTACACATACATATGCATACATATAGAAACACATGAATATATAGATACTTATCCATATATACAAACACCAATATGCATACATATATAGACACATACATACACACACATATACATACATGCACATATGCATACACAGATATATATACACACACATACACATATACAGACACACAAAAACTCAAGTACATATATATAGAAACACATGCATAGACACACATACACATACCCATACATGATCATAGAGATAGAGATACATATACACACACATACACAAAAAAACACATATACATACACAAACATTGATACCGATATATACACATAAAAATACACACATATATACATACACACATGGACACACACATACATACACATATACACACTCACATGCATACAAAATGCATGTATAAGAATGCATACACATACATACATACATACATACACACATGCATACACACATATACACATATAGACATGCATAGAACTCATACACACACATACACATATGCACACACACATATAGTCACAAACACACACATACATACTCATGCATAGACACACATACACATACAAACACATATATACATACACATACACACACATCGGTATCCACACATAGACACACGCACATAACAGTGAGTCGTAACCAATGCGAACTATGTCATAAAAAGAGAACACCCACGTCAAGAATCAAGCAAATTGCATCTTATGTTTGAAATCCCTTTATACCACTATACACATATTTCAAAAATCAAGTAAAAACATGTGATTTTTTGACATTTTTTATCATTTCGTCAAAAAAAAAAAGAGCTCAAAATGTGGCCAAAATTTCAGCCAATTTAACATTGACACATCCAAAATCTACATAAAATATTTTAAAGTGATAAAAAATCTTATACAGAAACTAAACATTGAACATGTTTTCAATGTTGGATATTAGATATTTATTCAAAACTGCTCTAGAACATGGTTTCGTTAAGAAAAATGCTTAGGAATTTATATAAGCACTAACAATGTTTGGACTTTGAACTGAGTTCACACCTTTCTTGATCTATGTCTACAACCCCATCATCTGATGCACTTGATTTAGTCTGCGACTGTTGAGAGCTCTCTTCTTCCTCTTCTATATCCACAAGAGCTCTTATCTTCATCCAAGTACATGCCAAATTCTGCAAGATCATGCAAAGATCTTCTTATTTGAGTGTGATTAGTTGTACCAGATACATCTAGAAGCTTTTGGTTTATCATATTGATGGTTTCTTTCCTCAAGTGCCTTGCCTTTGTCAAGGCAAAATCATAAACAAGAATATCTACATCATCCATTTTAAGAGTGGATGTGCCTCGAATATTCTTTTTCTTTCTTGATCCTGTTCGTTTGGTCTCACATACCATTTCTAATTTATATTTACCTATGAATGCTTTACTAATTTTATTGAAATACCAACGCACTATCAAAGCCTCTATTCTTCTTTGATTAATATCTTTAATGATCTCTAAAACTTTCGCAATCCAAAATGGTATGGTAGCCTCATCACCCTCAGCAAGGAGTGCAATAAGTGTTCCAACATTAATTTATTTTAAATTTCCTTTTGATCTTGATTTAAAATGTTTTGTCATCCTTGGGCCTAAATAAATATTCCTTTTTGGTGGATTGATAAAACTTTGAAGTGCATTTGCATAACATGCTTGGTCCACACTCGCCTTTGTGTACAAAAGTCCCATGTGAATGGAACATACATTGGACGATGACCTACAATCCAATTCTTTATAATCTCTTCTTGATGATTAAAAAAGTCATCCCACCAAGATACATATCTTGATCTCGAGTGTTTTTTCTATTTTTCATGCTCAATATGTCTCTTCTTTTCAATATGTACATGCATCCACCTTTTACTTTGATCAAACACATTTCCACATCTTTTCATATTGTTTTTATCTTCATATGGTGTTTGTTCTACACCATCCACAGAAAAGTTAGGCACTTGCACAAGAATATGCATCCATCTTTAGGCTCCCACCCAGGAGAACATGAATAGTCCTTTGCAAATAAAACGGTTATGTCATCTGTTGGAGAAACAATCACTAATTGGACATATATTTGAAGGTCAAATCTTAGGAAGAAAACCCTATGCCTATGTGAAGGGACAAATTCACAAATGTATCATATTTGTAAAGTTAGTTCACTTTAGTTCTAGAAGTTTTTTAAAATCACGAGAATACGAAAATCTATATAAGTTAGTTTGTATCAACTGACGCGGCGAGAGAGAGAGAGAGAGAATAGAGAGAAGAAGTAGAAGAAGGAGTTCATTTATACGACTGTGTATAGTCGGGCTTCTCTGAGTGAGAAAGCATCTGTAAAACTTCTGAGTTTTCATAGCTGTGAGAAAGAACTGTGTAAAGTTCTGTGTATGAGTCTCTCTCCATCATCTCCATGGTTGCCTACTATGTGATGAATTCAAAAGTTCAAGTTTTCTGAGCAATTCGATGCCTGGCATCGAATCTTGGCTGATAAGTCATTTTTTCATTCTCTGTGTGTTAACTATTGTTGAATCTTCTAAAAATATGAAGTTTGTGGAGCAACTCAATGCCTGGCATCGAGTTCCAACATAAAATGGATGCCCGGCATCGACTTCTATCATATAAGTCATCTTCTTCATGTGTGTGTAAAATAGAGTGTTTCTGGTGCAGAAAAATAGCCAAAAAAAGCCCAAAGTCGATGCCTGGCATCGACTTGGACTGAAATTCGATGCTAGGCATCGAATTTTTTATTTTTGGACATCAGGAATACTAAAACAGGCAAGATTTCCAGTTTTGGAAGGTCATACAGGGTCATCTTGTGAGGGCCATAACTTGAGTTCTAGAGCTCCATTTGATGCATATGATAGCTTGTTGGAAAGCTCTACTCTTCTAGTTTCAGCCTATAAAGTTTTATGGAGAAATCATACTTGAGCTAGGAGAAATTAGCAAAATACTGAAGGTATGTCATTTCAGTGACTAGGAATTTCTGTAGAAGCAAAGTTCTCACTTTAAGCTATCATTTCTCAAAGTTTGGAGTGGCAATGAGTTAATGGTGACCATAGAGGTGTTCTAGTGTCACATTAATTCATTTCTTGTGGTGTTTTATACATCAACAAGTGGTATCAGAGCAGAAAGATTCTCGAGAGCAGAAGACGACAAAGGTACGAGAAGTTTTGTAAAGTTTTCCATTAAAGTTTGAAAGGTGAAGCATTTGAAGACACAAGGCATCAAAAGATTACTTTCGAAGTATCCTCATACACAAAGAACTTCAAAAGGTATTATCCTTTATCCTTTAAGCTCACAGGTTGCAGCAGAAGGAAAGAACTATGGCAGATCATATCTCCATTGACAAACTGGACAGAGATAATTACCCCGCATGGGTAATGAGAATGGAAGCCTTACTTATGAGTAAGGATCTCATGGTATATGTAACAGGTGAAGAAGAGAAGCCAGTATTTGAAGATGAAAGCCGACCAAAGAAAGAAGAACTTGATGCTTTAAAGCATTGGCAGAAGAAGGATGCAAGTGCAAAAGCCTACATCTACAATACAATCTCAGATCATTTGCTACCACACATCAGAGGATTGGAATCATCAGAAGATATATGGAATGCATTGGAATATCATTTCCAAAGCACTACTAAAGCACGGAAAGCAAGTCTATGGTCAGAGTTTACAACATTCAAGAAGAAGCCAAGTCAAACCATTAGTGATTATGTCACTAAGATGAAGGATCTAGCAGATAGTCTTGGATCCATAGATGAAGATGTTGAAGATCACAGATTGATTGCTCAACTACTTGCAGGCTTGAGAGGGGATGAAAGGTGGAAACCTTTTGTCTTATCAACAGAACTTTCATTAAATCATTATGTTCCAGATTTGAACCAGTTGCTTGGTTTGATGCTCACATATGAGCAAGACTTGAAGGGAGATGGAGATAAAGGTCAAAGTTCTGCAATGTACTGAAGAATAAGAAGAAAGGAGATAAAGGTAAAGCAAAGGATGAAGAGGAGTCTAATTCTCAAGCTTATTATGCAAGAGGTAAAGGCACTGGCAGAGGAAGAGCAAGAGGTTTTGGAAGAGGAAGAGGTAATCAAAATAACAATAAGAAGGCTTGCTGGATCTGTGGATTGAGTAATCATTTGGCTCATGACTGTTGGCACAATCAACAAGGATCAAATCAGAATCAAAACAACAATAGCAGAGGTCGAGGTGGAAGATATCAAAGTAATTTTCAAAGAGGTAGACAAAGTCAAAGAGGAGGCTATGGTAGAGGTGGAGGAAGAAGTTGGGGACAGAATCAATCCTACAACACCACCTACTACAACTATGCAAATGACACACAGAATGAAAGTCATACATCATTGATGATGAACTCAATCAACACATCAGACAAAGAAGATCTAAAGGTATTTTACATTGACTCTGGATGTTCTAATCATTTGTCAGGAAACATAGAATTGATGTCAGATTTGGAAAAAGGCATTTCTAGTCACACAATTCAAACTGGTGATAATACAAGACATAGTGTACATTCAATTGGAAAAGTGAAATGCAAGAGTGGAGCAGATTTGCTAACCAATGTTTTGTATGTTCCTACAATACCTAAAAACTTGATTAGTGTGGGACAGATAGTTGAAAAAGGTTTTCAAGTCAGGTTTACAAATGAAGGAGTATTTGTGGAAGATCCAGAGAATGGATATAATCAGATTGTCTCTGGTAAGAAAGAAGGTAGACTCTTTACTTTAAGAGTGCAAGGGAACATTGGTCAAGCTTTGCTCACACATGGTGAAGCAGTGATTACAGAACTTGATCTCTGGCATAAGAGATTAGGTCATTTCAATGAAAGAGGAATTAAAGCTATGGTTGCTAATCAGTCTGTACTAGGATTACCAAATGTGCAAAGTCAACATATGGTTTATAAATGTGAAGCATGTCAAATGGGTAAAGCACACAGGTTACCATTTCAGAAGAAAGGATTCAAACATGATGGAATACTTGAGCTCATTCATACAGATGTATGGGGACCAACAAAAGAAGGATCTATCAGTGGCTCAAGGTATTATGTTCTTTTCATTGATGATGCTACAAGATGGATAACATTATATGTTTTGAAGGAAAGATCAGAAGTGTTTGGAGCTTTCAAGCATTTTCATGCATATGCAGAGAGAGTCACAGGTCAAAAGCTTAAGAGACTGAGGTCTGATGGAGGGGGAGAATATTTCTCCCAAGATTTCAATGATTATCTTTGGAATGCAGGTATTAAGAGAGAAATAACCTGTAGGTATACACCACAACAAAATGGTGTAGCAGAAAGAAGGAACAGGACTTTGGTTGAGTTTGCTAGAGCTATGCTAAAGGAGAAGAATTGTCCAAATTATCTTTGGGCTGAGGCTGTAAATACAGCTACATATCTTGTGAATAGATTACCATGTGCAGCTTTGAATGGAATGACTCCATATGAAGCTTGGTGGGGTAAGAAACCAACACTAGATCATTGTAGAGTGTTTGGATCAATTGCATATGCTTATGTGCCATCACAGCTTAGGCATAAACTTGAACCAAAGGCAGAAAAATATGTGTTCATTGGTTATGATGAAAAGCAGATGGGTTACAGATTGTGGAATCCTCTAACCAAACAATTTATTGTTTCTAGAGATGTTACATTTGATGAACAGAAAAGTTGGTATGCAAATCAAAGTCATACAGCTGAAGAATTTGAAGAAGAGGTAAGAAGATGTGAGAAAGGAAAATCAATTGTGCAGGTGAATAGAGATGAAGACTATATGCAAGCAAGTACATCCAGAAGTGGATTAACAAGAAGGAATGAAGAAGCTCCTATATTTGATGAAGAGGTGTATCCAGACACTTATGAAGAATGTGAACCAAGAAGGTCAAGCAGGACTAGAAGACAAACAGAAAGGTATTCTTATGATACTTCTTACATAACTCAGAAGAACTATGCATATATGGTCAAAGATGATGAAGAACCTCAGAACTATGATGAAGCTAAAGGTAAGAAGCAATGGGAAGAAGCAATGAAGGAAGAGTTTAATGCACTAGAGGAGAACAAGACATGGGAACTTGTTCCTAAACCAAATGGTAAGAAAGTAATTGGAAATAAATGGGTTTATAAAGTGAAGAAGCTTGCAGATGGAAGTATAGCCAGATACAAAGCTAGATTGGTGGTGAAAGGCTATGCCCAGACCTATGGCATAGATTATGATGAGACATTCAGCCCCGTAGCTAAGATGTCAACTATAAGGACAATCATTGCTGTTGCAGCTTCAAAAGGATGGACTTTGAGTCAACTAGATATAAAGAATGCATTTTTGAATGGATACATATCAGATGAGGTATACATGGAACAACCTCAAGGATTTATAGATTCCAGGTATCCAAATTTTGTTTGCAGGTTGAGAAGAGCATTGTATGGATTGAAGCAAGCTCCAAGAGCTTGGAACTATAGACTGGTGAAGTATCTCAATGATCTTGGATATCAAAGTTCAAAAGCAGATTCAAGTCTACTTATCAAAAGAACAGAGGAAGGTACAATCTACATTTGTATTTATGTAGATGACATTATAATCACAGGTACTTCAGATGAAGGAATCAAGGAGGTAAAGAGATTACTTGAGAAAGAGTTCAAGATCAGTGACCTAGGAAAGTTGTCATACTTTCTTGGAATGGAAGTCACTTATACAGATCATGGCATATATGTGTCACAAGAAAGGTATCTTCTGAACTTGTTGAAGAAGTTTGATATGGAAAATTGCAGAGAAGCTTCAACTCCACTTGAAGTTAATCACAAGCTCAGTAAATATGATGGTGCAGACTACAAAGATATGAGGAAGTATCAATCTCTTGTGGGTAGTTTGATTTATGCTACACTAACAAGACCTGATCTTAGTTATGCAGTGGGAGTTTTGTCACAATTCATGCATTGTCCAAAGGACCCACATTGGATTGCAGGTCAAAGAGTTCTCAGATATATCAAAGGAACTATAAAGGAAGGATTATATTATCCTTTTACATCAGATTTGAAGTTGAGAGCCTACAGTGATTCAGATTGGGCAGGTAACCATGATGACAGAAGATCAACTCATGGTTACATGATATACATTGGTGATAAGCTTGTAAGTTGGTGTTCCAAGAAACAACATACAGTAGCATTATCATCAACTGAAGCAGAGTACAAAGGACTTGTGGAAGCAGCTAAGGAAGTCATATGGATGCAGACATTGTTCAAGAGCTTAGGCATTGATCAAGGTACACCTACAATACATGGAGATAATATGAGTTCACTTTATCTTGCAGCAAATCCAGTATTTCATGCAAGGACAAAGCACATAGAGATACAGTATCATTTTCTCAGAGAAAAGGTAATGGAGAAGGAGATTGAAGTGGAATACATTTCTACTAAAGATCAATTAGCAGACATAATGACAAAGAGCTTGGATGGTGTGAAGACCAGCAGATTCAAAAGCATGGCAGGAGTAAAAGAAAAGAAGAAGATATGAAGGAACAGAGAATGTCAATTAGTGATTGAGGGGGAGCTGTTGGAGAAACAATCACTAATTGGACATATATTTGAAGGTCAAATCTTAGGAAGAAAACCCTATGCCTATGTGAAGGGACAAATTCACAAATGTATCATATTTGTAAAGTTAGTTCACTTTAGTTCTAGAAGTTTTTTAAAATCACGAGAATACGAAAATCTATATAAGTTAGTTTGTATCAACTGACGCGGCGAGAGAGAGAGAGAGAGAGAGAATAGAGAGAAGAAGTAGAAGAAGGAGTTCATTTATACGACTGTGTATAGTCGGGCTTCTCTGAGTGAGAAAGAATCTGTAAAACTTCTGAGTTTTCATAGCTGTGAGAAAGAACTGTGTAAAGTTCTGTGTATGAGTCTCTCTCCATCATCTCCATGGTTGCCTACTGTGTGATGAATTTAAAAGTTCAAGTTTTCTGAGCAATTCGATGCCTGGCATCGAATCTTGGCTGATAAGTCATTTTTTCATTCTCTGTGTGTTAACTATTGTTGAATCTTCTAAAAAAATGAAGTTTGTGGAGCAACTCGATGCCTGGCATCGAGTTCCAACATAAAATGGATGCCCGGCATCGACTTCTATCATATAAGTCATCTTCTTCATGTGTGTGTAAAATAGAGTGTTTCTGGTGCAGAAAAATAGCCAAAAAAAGCCCAAAGTCGATGCCTGGCATCGACTTGGACTGAAATTCGATGCTAGGCATCGAATTTTTTATTTTTGGACATCAGGAATACTAAAACAGGCAAGATTTCCAGTTTTGGAAGGTCATACAGGGTCATCTTGTGAGGGCCATAACTTGAGTTCTAGAGCTCCGTTTGATGCATATGATAGCTTGTTGGAAAGTTCTACTCTTCTAGTTTCAGCCTATAAAGTTTCATGGAGAAAGCATACTTGAGCTAGGAGAAATCAGCAAAATACTGAAGGTATGTCATTTCGGTGACTAGGAATTTCTGTAGAAGCAAAGTTCTCACTTTAAGCTATCATTTCTCAAAGTTTGGAGTGGCAATGAGTTAATGGTGACCATAGAGGTGTTCTAGTGTCACATTAATTCATTTCTTGTGGTGTTTTATACATCAACATCATCAACCCTCCTCATCACATGGTTGAAACTAATCTTGTGCAATGGATCCAAAACCTTAGCACTCTTATCAAGGCCTATTGAGCAAAAGAGCTTAAAGTCAAATTTGTGTAAGGTGTTGAACTTCAGGTTTTGGATTATATGCTTCTGAAATAAACTCAGATAATATTGGAAGTGTAAAGGCATTATTGCACGCCAACCTCTTAGAGGACGTATTGAACATTTGATCAATGTGATCATGAGTGTGCCCAACCAAAAGGAAATTCACCTTAACCTTTTGAAACACTTGTCTATCAACAAGCATGAACAAACATCCAAAAACTATACAATTTTTAATCTCTCTTGTAGTATTTGCAAGCTACAAATATAGACTTGGTGGTGAAAGACCCTTCCATGATTTCAAAACCCGATGAATGGCAATAACCGTAAGATTTGGATCATTATGAACATTTGGATATGTGAAGAAAACCGTAGACTTTAGAGTTTCATTGTGTACCAAAGCACCAACCAAATGCATTTGCACGAGGGCTTCATCTCCAATGTCTTTAGGGACGTGAGAAAAATGTGGCAAAAATGTTTTTGTTTCTGTCCATAGCATCAATTAACAAACACATGTAATGCTCGGGACTTTTGAGTGCTTTACTTTGATGATGAACTCCTTTCTTTCTTTCTTATGCTTGACTCTCATGATGGTTCCTAACAAGGTTTTTAAAAATTATCTTCTTCTTGTCGTGTAGCCCCCTTTGCCATGTTCTTCAAAGTGCCGCAAATTGAGCACTCACCCATTTTAACTTTATGAGGAACAGTTACATTATTAAACTCATCCTTCCATAGTCGAGTAAAGTGATGACACAACAAATACTTCTCATTTCTACTTTCTATATCTTCTTTATATACTTGAAATACTTCTCGACGAGTAAAGTTATATGAAAACTGTAACCTTATAGTTGTAGGCATAACCTCACAATGCAAGCTAAAATAGTGCATCATCCAATTCATTGCATGAAGTCCAATAGATCCTTTGCTCCCAATATGATATGTATCCAAAATGAGATCTCCATTCATAAGACCCTCTTGAACCTTATGTATTCTAAAATTTCCCACCCCCATTGCAATTTAAGTGCATCCCTACAAAACCGCATCCCTTGACTAAGGTAATATTCAAAAGTAATACACATTACTGACATGTTATCCTCAATCATCTGCATGTGAGAAAAAAGGTATATATCCTACCTTTCACTATCTAACTGGAGGAATTTCTCTCTTAGGCGCTTTAGCTTGTTCATCCCTAACTTATACAAGAATTTCAAACCACAACAATGCTTCACAATATCCAATGCAATTTGTCTATTTGAAGTAACAAATTGAAATCTTTTTTGACTTACTTCATGAGGCCTTCTCTTAAGAATGTAGATTGAGTGTGCTTTGTCTTTCTTACTTTTCAGTAATGTACTTTGCTCGACATGCACTTGAAGTAGAAGGGAGGGTCAATGGGTGCATCAAAAGGGAGATCAAGAGGTTCATTTACTTGAGCAAAATTTCATTGATAATGTAACTTAAATGATGCAACCAAAAACATAGAATGACAATCTAAGCCATGGACATCATTCTTGAGGAAAGGATCAACTAAAAACATCAAATTCAAACTTCTAGCAAGGTGACTAGAAGAACAGGATGCCCAGACATCTACCAAAAAGATGGAGCTCATCTTCACTTACTTCAAAGAGAAATGAACATTGGAGGTCCTTTTGAAATGGTGAAAGTGTCACATCAAAGAGATATGAAGATAGATTGCCCAAATTATTATGGTTACATATGAAAATTAATAAAAAGTACAATTTGATCTGACATCACTAACTATGTGATTTATTTTGACCAAGTTTGACTTGATAGAGTTTTGAGATACATATGTTTGGCTTGAGAAAGTTTTGAGATACATATTAGATAATGTTTTGAAATACAAAATAAAGTTTTAAGATACATAATAAAGTGCGGTATTTTGATCTCTTAAAAAAAGAAAGGAGGCAAGAATATGGAGAAATGAGAACCCACTCCTCATATCTGAAGATTGGTGAGCACAAAGACAATATTTGATGAAAAAGTGATAAATTAAATTCCTTGAGACACACAACTAACTTTCCCATCTATATTGGGCCTTTATTTCCTATGTGCCTCAAATAGTTTAATATATTTCCTCATATTGATTTTACACCATGCTTTCTAGGTGAAAATGATGAATTACTATCTACTCAAGATGTTTGAGTTGTTAACAAAACAAATTGAAGTGTTTGATAGGGACAAAAAAACTATTTTGTGATGTTTTTCATATAGCTTCACATTCCTTTAATTTTCGGATTATCAATATTCATTTAGGTTGTTGCTTCATTCATTATCCAAAGGAGGATTTGAAACTCTTTCTTAGTCAATCTGTGGATTATAGATTATTTATCATAGCCAATTCTGGATTTGAAAATCCTTCTCAATTATTTTTGTGATCCATTTCAAGTTGCAACAGGCTATCACATGTATTGCAATTCTAATGATATCAATGTTTCACTTTCTTTTTGAAAAGTTATAAGATCTACATGTATAATTCCTTCCAATAGTTACAATATTCCCAATTTCAAAGGAAAAATACATTGAATAACAAAAAGTGGATTAACTCTTATTAGACCCAAAATTGGCATACTTATTGCTTCCAAAATTGGAATAACCTCTCTTAAAAGACCCTAAATTGGCATAACATGTGATTGTTGGTTCAACTACTCACTCGAGTTGGTTAATTTGGTTAGGGTGGAGTCTGATTCAGGTACATCTAGTCAGTCGCTAGTTCAAGTCATGCAAGTGCCCATAAATAGTGGAGGAGCACATCAAGTTCACTTCTAAAATTCATGTGCAAAGAGAGAGCTAAGAGCTAAAGAGAATAGAGCCTAGCAAACAAGCCTAGATAAGCAAATGGAGAAGAAGAGTGCTATCAAGAATCCTCACAGGTACCCAAAGTTATTGCCTCTCAAAATAGTTTTTCCACATGCAAGTCGATGCTTGGAATCAAATTAGAGGTGAAAGTCGATGCTTGGCATCGACTTTCATAGAGAACTCAATGTTAGGCATTGACTTGCTCCTCCAGGTCAATGTCTGGCATCGAGTTGCTCCTACAAGTCGACGTCTAGCATTGAGTTGCCTATGAAAGTCGATGCCTAGCATCAACTTTTATCTCTAACTCCATGGTTGGCATTGACTTAGGAGTGGAAGTCGATGCCTAACATTGAATTCTCTATGAAATTCAATGCTAGGCATCGAATTCCAAGTGGAAGTCGATGCGTGGCATTGACTTCCTAGTGAAAGTCGATGTGTGGCATTGACGTTCACCTCTAATTCGATGCTAGGCATCGACTTTTTGCTGAAAGTCGATGCCAGGCATCGATATTTGGCTGCAAGTCAATGCCAATCATCAACTTTGGGCTGCAAGTCAATGCCAAAAATTGACTTTGGCCTCCAGGTCAATGTCAAGCATCCAGTTTGGGTTCTAGGTCAATGTCAGGCATCAACTTTGTGCTACAAGTCGATGTTAGGCATCGACTTTGGGCTACAGGTCGATGCCATGCATTAACTTTGGGCTACAAGTGATGCCAAGCATCTACTTTGGGCTCCAAGTCAATGCCAGGTATCAACTTTGGGCTGCATGTCGGTGCTAGCCATCGATCTGTAGGTGAGTGAGAGTCCTCATTTGTAGAGAGTAAAACTAAATTTTTGCAAATTTTAGGGACACTAAGGGAAGACTATACAAGAGTGTGAAGAAGCTTAGGGTGACTATGAACACATGAGAACAAGCTCATGAGAGGAGCATGGGTCACCCCATGAAAGGAAAGGAAAGCATTGCTTCATTATCCTCTAAGAACACAAGCAACCCAATTCCCATTTCATATGGTGGGCATAGCAACATTCAGCCTATTGATGAGGATCGAGTGAGGGAGGAAAGGTCGAAGGAAGTTGAGGTTAACGGGAAAGTTCACCCACTATGCGACATGACATCTCTAGAGTGGTGTCTCCAATACATTGAAGTGAAGAATGTTGTCATGGACACAAAGAAAACCATTTTAGACCTTAGATTCTATGTCAATTTCCTATATCTCATGTTTGGCTAAGATTTTGAAGAAACTAATGCTCCCATTGTGCCCTGAATGTGCCAAAACCCCAAGATTGACTACCTATTTACCGAATTCTAACACTCGAAGGTCTTGTTTCTAGTTGATCATGTCACTCAATGACATCATCAAATCGTAACCGCCCTTATAAAGCTATAAAAGGAGGGGTTGGCCACATTCATAATTATTCTTGTGGATGCTAGTCTTGGCAGCTCAGAAGGGTTCATGATCACCAAGTAAGGACTTTCAAGTTCTAGTTTTGTCTCTTTCTCTAGTCCTTTCTAGTCTTCTATCATGGACATCCTTTCTTGTCCTCTTGTAATCTCATAGTATGAGATCCTTTCTAGTTATTTCTTGTATCTACTTCATATCCCTAAAGGGAATTCTTGTAACGGAGATATCATGTTTCCTACCTACAATCCTGGATTGTGGGATCTCCTACATCATCATTAGTCGAGTTATCTATACTTATCGGTCTCCGGTTGTGGGACTTCACGTATCAGTCACGTATTCTTGTATCAATTTTCCTTTGTGGGTGTCCTTGTAATCAAAAGTGTATTTCCAAAACCTTGTCTACTATAGTCATCGAGCACAATCTAGTGCTCCCCTGACATTTTGGCAAGACTACCTTCAGCAAGACCAGGCACAATGGATTCCCTATGCAAGGAGATTCAATCTACCATAAAGGACTTGATCGAACATATCCAAGAGATGAAAATATTGCTACGACAAGATAATGGATCAGTTTCAAGGTATGCCTTGAATATCAAGATGTTGTTTCATGGAACTACATATCAAGAAGATGACATGGTTAATCAATTTCGAAGTGGCCTCAATCCTAAAGTCAAACATCTCTTACTATCCATGCCTCAAGCAAATACCTTGGAGGATGTTATCAATCAAGCAATTCAGTGTGAGAATCATTTGTTAAAAGAAATCCAAGTCCAAGAGTCAGAAGCCTTGAATAATGAAGACACTATTCCTCAAGAATCTGAATCAAGAATCTTTGAAGCCCAAAAAGTCATTACAAGTGATATGCAATATACATGTTATGAAGATATCAAGCAAATAAAGGACAAGGAGGAGTTCATGTTCAATCAAGAGGTGTGCTTACTCAAGGCACTCCATCAAAGATCTTGGAAACACTACAACGCACCACTAAAAGCTCAAAGGACCTCTCTTGTGGTGAACTGAAGGAAGCTCAAGAGACACCTATTCCTTCAGCACCTATCAAGATTGAGGATCATGAAAAATTCAAGGTCGTGCATGTATTAGATTCAAGGATCTCTCGAGAAAGATTTGAATGCCTTATTCATCCG
The DNA here is from genome assembly GCA_020310875.1 of Ceratopteris richardii. NCBI lineage: Eukaryota > Viridiplantae > Streptophyta > Polypodiopsida > Polypodiales > Pteridaceae > Ceratopteris > Ceratopteris richardii. Next base: position 112,307,018 of record CM035421.1, read on the forward strand.
AAAGCATATGAGACCAATGATCATACTATGGAACTTATAAAAAATCTTTTGAGAGCCAAAATCAAGGTTTAAGAATTCCATAGAAAGAATCTAATGAAACCCAAGCTACAGAACATGGCTGCTCCTCGTGGAACTCATTGTTTGAGGGGGAGGTGATGTCATCGACACAAAGAAAACCATTTTAGACCATAGATTCTATGTCAATTTCCTATATCTCATGTTTGTTTAACATTTTCAAGAAACTAATGCTCCCATTACATTTGAAATGTGCCAACACCCCAAGATCGACTACCTATTTACTGAATTCTGACACCCGGAGGCCTTGTTTGTAGTTGATGATGTCATCAATGACATCATCAAATCATAACCACCCTTGAAAACCTATAAAAGGAGGGGTTGGACACATTCATAATCAGTCTTGTGGATGCTAGTCTTGGGAGCTCAAAAGGGATCTTGATCACCAAGTAAGTACTTTCAAGTTCTAGTTTTGTCTCTTGCTCTAGCCCTTTCTAGTCTTGCATCATGGACATCCTTTCTTGTCCTCTTGTAATCTCTTAGTACGAGATCCTTTCTAGTTATTTCTTGTATCTAGTTCATATCCCTGAAGGGAATTCTTGTAACGGAGATATCTTGTTTCCTACCTATGATCCCGAATTGTAGGATCTCCTGTATCATCTCTAGTCGAGTTATCTATACCTATCGGTCCTAGATTGTGGGACTTCGCATATCAGTCACATATTCTTGTATCATTTTCCCTTCATGGGTGTCCTTGTAATCAAAAGCATATTTCCAAAATCTTGTCTACTGTATTCAACGAGCACAATCTAGTGCTCCCCTGAGAAATGCTACTCATTTGGTTTTTGCAGGAGCCTATGGGAGGGGAAAGCTCATGTCCATAGAGGCTTTTCATTATGGCTTAGTGTTCAAAGTACATTATGAGGATGAGGATTCATGTAACCTTCTTTTTTCTAGTGGAGACCTCTAAAGGCTTAAGGAATGTGATCTACAAAATGGAACTACTTTGCCACGAGTGTTGTATCCTAGAGATGCTTGCATATCTATGTGGGGAGTCGGAGAATTTTATTAGGGATTTAATGCCGTGGATTCAAGGGAACATAATGCCAACACAAAAAATGAAGACCACACCTATAAAGGCAAAGGGTAAGCAGCTTGTGCAGAAGAAACCACCTAAGAAACTGAAGAAAACAACACATGAAGCATCCTCTGGAACAAGTCCTGAATCAGAGGATGTTGTCATGGCACCTAGTGGAGAACTTGCATCAGGGATCTTGAGTACTAAGGAGAATAGGATGAGGGAGGACATTGCCAAGAGAAAACTTGTTAGAAAAGGATAGCTTCTCCATCTACCCATCAATATTATCCATAGATCACCCATTGACCCAGTCATAGGGAGAAGGTCCCTTGAGATAAGGGAGCCACATAATCTCCATGTGCACAACCTAAAGAAAAAATTGAAGATAAATCCACATGCGACTATGTTCCTTTTTTGGTCATGGTAGACGTAAATGAATGCAGCTTTGTAGATCATTTCAATGATGCTTTTTTTGAGGTCTACACATACTATGTGATTGGTGGATCACACTCTATAGAGGCACATAGACAACTAGTGAAGGAGCACCCAATGACATTCTTGTTCAGGTATGTAGAGTGCAAAATGTATGGAGGGCTTACTACTGAAGAGGCCAAGCTTTTGGCTCGGGATCATAATAACAACCGCATTGATGTCATGGCATAGGCTGATGAATTATCATACATGTGCCAATAATTATCCTTCTTCTCTTGTTTTTGTAGAAGCCAAAAAAGTCAAAGTCTACAGAGGTAAATGATGATTGCCCACCTACATTCCTGGCTCACATTCAAAGGGCAAGGCACGAGAAGTCTAGGCTGAAAGCTAAGAAAATCAATTTTGATGATGAGTCAAATTTGAAGTGTTTCTCCAACCCTCTAGACCCCCTTAGACGTATATATTACAATGTATATTGCACTGATGTAAATAATATGTGTACGATTATACCTAGAAAACATTATTCCCTTGTAATATCAGGTATACCCTATGGGTTTAGGATGGTGGGATCTGTTAATGATGAGGAGCCATTCAAACACCCATAGATTTGCAAGATGGTGAACCATTTTCATACTTGACTATGTCACCTTTATGGAGGATAGTTATTTTCCATAGTAGGGACCAATCATTTTCTCTATCAACTGCTTTGAAGTCAAGACGTCATGTTGTGGAGTGTCTTGCATGTTAATCTATCTTCATTTTGGTCTCTTATTTATGCATAATGAACTCTATTTTACTTATAGCTTTCTTTGGTAGGGTAAAGACAAATGTGAATCATACTCCTTCACATAGGTTTGTGAGTTCAATAGAATGCATTATAGTGGGCTATTATGATGAGTTAAGTAAACGAAGGCTCAAGGAACCTTGCAATGAGAATGAAATCTCCAATGCACTTATGTTCCCTACAGTTACAAAGAAACTTCCTCATGTGGGTGGGGACAAGACATTGGTAAATCCATACCATCAAACACAAAAGTGATTATGGGACTTGTTCACTTGTTTTCCAATGATGATGATGACTAGGTCCTATACCTTTTCTCTCACATAGGTAATTGTAGTTCTAATGGATCTCATGTACCATGTATCATGATGTGCCTCTAATGGTTTTGCTTTCTTTTCAGGAATGAATCTTGCTTATTCATTAAAAAAATTCAGGCATTGCATAGTTGTAGAGAAAGATGAAGCTTAAGTGAGCTCCATAAGAATGAGGATAAATGGGTTGAATGAATGCCTAGATGAGGACCAAGAGGTGGGAAGGAAGCACATAGCAGATTCTGAAAGATTGGAGATTGCTTCAAGGGAGCCTGTTCCACCCCTTGCAGATGAACCTGGAGACATGGTTGAGCTTGACAAGCCAATCTTGGAGCAAGAAGAACAAGCTATGACTTCTAAAGCTCAAGAAGATGATATTATGCATGAAGCTAATAAGGGCACATATGATCCGCTTCTATTGTAGAAGCTTTTTATTTTTGTAGAAACAGATTCTGAAAGATTGGAGATTGCTTCAAGGGAGCCTGTTCCACCCCTTGCAGATGAACCTTGAGACATGGTTAAGCTTGACAAGCCAATATTGGAGCAAGAAGAACAAGCTATGACTTCTAAAGCTCAAGATGATGATATTATGCATGAAGCTACTAAGGGCACATATGATCCGCTTCTATTGTAGAAGCTTTTTATTTTTTGTAGAAGCAAATTAATAGAACTACAGTTCAAAGTGTTTGTTTCAAATTGTGTGTATCATTATCTATGATAAGCTCTCTTGTCTGATCAATGTGTGGATATTCTTTAACATTTATGCTTGTCTAGGGTCATCTTTGTGAATTGCTAGTTAGAAAATGCTTTGTGGAATTCAATATGGTATGCAAAAAGCCTACTCTCAATGTCTCTACTAGACAATGACATGATTATTATCATGATTGCCCTATGGAAAATAGTAACTATTGGTTCCATCTCATGTAATGCAAATTATGAATGGCATTTGGGATATTATCATATGTGCCTCTATCGATTTTAAAAGTAAATGAAGAGGTCTCACTTATTATTATTTTTCTTGAATTTCGTTTTTCTGCACTAGAAGGTTATGAGGTGGGGTACTTGATCATAAAGTTGAGCTCTTCTTGATCACAAGAGATTATTCTATCTAGTTAAGACTTCTAAGGTTATAAAGTCAAGCTACTTTTTATTATTTTTGAGCAAGAGACAAGTGGTTTTGACTAAAGGTTGTGAAATGGACCCTTTTTTTCATGATTTCAAGATGTTTAGGTCCAAATAAAAAGAGAATATGTCTTTGTTCTCCTTTATTTTGACTCAATGTTACATACACATACACACATCTACAAACACACACACAAATATTCACACACACATATGTGCACATACACATCCATATGCATACAGACATAGAGACACATATACATTCTCACAAATATATACACACACATAGAATCATGTGCACATATACACACATGCATACACATACATAATCATGCATGTGCATGCATACATACACACATATATACACATACACACATATGCTTACACATGCATAGACACACACATATACATAAACATGCATAAACACATACACATACACACATGCATACACACACATGCACATACACACACATGCATAAAAATGCATACACATATACACATACACATACACAAAAATATACAAAGACACACACACACACACACACACAGATACACGTATTGATGTGCGCATAGAGACACACACATATATAGACATGCATACATCTGAATATGCATACATACATACACACATGCATACAGCTGCATACACACCTACATACACATATACACACATGCATACACTCACATACACATATACATACACATGCATAAAAACACATAAAAATATACATAGAGAAACATACACATACATAGATGCATACAAACACATACACAAACATGTACCTACACACAGACACAAACCAATGTATATATATACACACAAACCTACATACACATACACTCATATGCATACATACGAATACATATGCATGCATACATATAGATGTGCATAGAAACATGCATACACACATACACTCACACATAGGTATAAATAAATATATATACACACGCATACACACACACATACATATATATATATATATATATATATATATATATATATATATATATATATATATATATATATATATATATATATATATATATATATATGCATACACAAACATACACACATACATACACATGCATACACACATATACGCATACACACATTATAAATACACATGCATACATACATACATACACATACATACGCACATGCATATGCATACACAAAACCACATGCATATGAATACACACATACATATGCATACATAGATACACATACATACACAAATATATATACATACAAGTACATGGATACACACATACACATGTGTGTAATACATACACACACAGAGAGACATATATATATATGTATATATATATATATATATATATATATATATATATATATATATATATATATATATATATATATATATATATATATATATATAGAGAGAGAGAGAGAGAGAGAGAGAGAGAGAGATTTAATCCATTTTATTATATATATAGATATAATACATCCTAGTAGAGAGCAAAAGACAAAACTTACTCTTATATTGAATCTCACGATAGGAAAGTTTTAATGATTTTTTTGTTTACTTTCAACAAACCAAAATCACCTTGAGTTTCTAAGAGAACAATAGAGGTTCCTATGAAGACATGCATAGGTACGGTAGGTTTGGAGTGTGATAGATCAGATGATGGTAAAATATAGAGAGAGAGACAGAGAGAAATATGCACACATATATAAAGTTCTAGGCATGCATCTATACACACACACACACACACATATATATATATATATATATGTATATATATATATATATATATATATATATATATATATATATATATATATATATATATATATATATATATATATATATATATATATATATATATATCGCTATCATTTTCATACCAATCCTCAAGAAACTATGCAAAAATCTTATACTTTACCTTCCTTTGATTAAATTTCTTTCAATCTTGCATATTTCATGGGATCCTTTTTGCATAGCCTCCTCATGGATTTTTCCCTATAAATGAGGTCTTATTGGCAACTTTGAATGGTGCCATGGTAGATCATGAAAATCATATGGTGTAGTCTACATACATGAATAAAAATATTTAGCATTCTATACATGAGAAATAAATGTAAACACAAATTTAAATATGTAAGTTATTTTGAAAAGAGTCTCAATTAATAGGATCTTTTATTGCAACTCATGATAGATGGAAAGAAAGTTATCATTGCTCTTTAAAAGTGGTTCTTGGATTTCTAGGCCATCCATAGTTCTCTAATAATTCATCTCAAGCATGTAATGAAGTATTATGTTTTGACAACTATATATCTTGATGCATCTCTACTTTTGTATAATGATTCATGACTATTTTGATGCTCTTGAAATGTGAAATTTGTAAATCTCCATTAGGAGAGAATCTTGATTGCAACAAATTTTCGGTTAGAAGAGAATCTTGATTCATAATCCCTAGAGATCAATAACATGCACCCATTACATCATATGGTTGATGGGTAATAAGTTGGAACTCTCGAATACATCTTAGCAAGAGTCAGACATAGATTATATGAAAGTAGAGAGTCTTCAAGTAAGAACATGAAGGTTGTGTGAGGTGTTAGAAAAGGTTCATCCCTTTACTCATATATTTCATACAACATCTTTCTATCTCATCCCTCATCTCTACTTCTCATTTTGCTTTCGCAAATGTACTCTCTATATGGTATAAGAAAATTAGTTGGACGTCTTGGTGATATTTCTATTGATGGTGCTTTTGAAGTTGGTGATGGTTCTTGTGGAAGCATCGGTTTCGTGATGAATTTTTCATCATCATTTTCATGCTTGAAAACACTTTGAGTGCAACTTTCCCTCTCATCCAACTCTTTTCTAGCGCTATTTCCCACCTTCACACCCTTGTTCTTGATGGTATTTGGAGGTGCTTTATGAGGTTCATCAGATATTTTAAAAGCATTCATAGCGCATCTTATTATTTTGAAGTGATTATGAATACTTTTTTAGCATACTTGTTATAGTTCATTTCATTTCTTCAATGTTATATACAATTTTGGCGTATGAGAGCATCTTGGAGATATATTTCATCTATTTGTGTGAAGGACGAAATCCAAAGCTATGCACGTGTAAGTGCAAGCTTGTTCTTGATTTTCTTCTCACCATATGGCCTTAGATGAAAGAAGTGGTGCAAAAGACGTCCAGCACTATTGTTAGGAAGAGTAGTACAAGGGGATCACAAATGAAACAATAGTCCACAATGCATGTTTGATTCTCTATCCTATTGCATAAAGGTTTAAATTTCTTCTTTGTTTGCTTTCCGTCGATTAGAGTATTTTGACCTTAAGGGGGCTATTGAATTGTGTGTTTGGGACTCTGATTCATTGGGAAGTGATCCAACTACTAAATCATTGTGATCAAAGTCTGTAGGATCTCACATCAAATCTAGAAATTTTGCAACAGTTCCTTAGGCCCCATTATTGACAGGGAATGGTGGAACTCCTTGATTATTATATGAAACTAGATACGTTGGGTTGGTGCTCGCTGAAAATGGAATGCAATAATTATGAAGTGTACATAGAAAGTGTCAAGGTTTTCACTCCAAATATTTATTAGATATAGAGAGCAACACCAACTCACTATCTCTAGTTGCATCATCGGATGTGAAAACAGATCTCTAAATAGAAAAAAAGATATCTCTCTATAAGCCCACAATGCTTGCACATGTGCCTAAGCTCATGAGGATGAGAATAAAGATGCTATTTAATAGACAAAACTCCTCTTGGGGCATTTCAAGGAAATAATAATCATTTCTGATCACCCTCATAGAAGGTCTTGAGCAACCTCTTAGAGGATTTCATCTAGTGGAATAGTATGAGAGAGATACAGATCACTTATTTTGGCATCAACATTTAGTTACTATTATTCTCAAAAAAGTGTAGCAATTCCTAAATCATGCTCTCTCTGAAATCCCAATCACCCAAGCAACCAATCATTAAAGAATAGTGGAAGAGAGAAAAATAGAACTTTGAGATGATATGAGAAAATTCAACGTAGAAGAGTAGAGAAGATATGACTGAGAGAAAGAGAAATTTGAATATTATAGATGTGAGTTAATCAATAGAATACCTTTAAAAAAATTGATTCTTGATGAAGCCGCGACCTCCTAACCACACTTGAGCTATCACAATCTCATTGATACTCGCACTCTCAATCACACACTCACTATGAATAGGAAGGTAATTCTCTAATTTCTTTCTCCTATCTCTTTCATGCACAAGCCATCTTATAACAAAGTTCATTGGTGCCCAAACAAGTATGTCATCCACAAAATAAAAGAAAAATGATTCTCTCCAAAGCTTTTAGAAAAGCATGTGCTTATAGTAGTGCTTTCTTTAGTAGTACTTGACAAAAGTAGAAGAAAAGGAATGAAAATATATATCCAAAAAGATCCGTAATTATGTATGTCCACTTGTATGCATCAAAATTAGAGCTTGAAAGCACTTTTTGAAGCCCTATAACTAAAAGTCTATGAGGAATTAGGATAAGCTTGTGACAAAAACATTTGTTCAATTTTGCAATCTACAAAATAGTGTTAGAGTTTTCCTAAGTTGAAATCTTCTTGAAAGTATCAGTTTTGAGCCCTCCAAGTTTGGAAATTTTAGAGGGAGCATAAACTCTAGGCATTTTCTTATGGTGAGTTAAATGTAGATCCCTAAACCAAGTACTTAAAACATGATTCCGAAATATTTCAGAGAGATACTTTAAATCTCTTATGTATGCTTTACGTTTCAGTCATACAACATTTCTCTTAATTCTTTCATCTTCACATTCAATTTTTAACTAAAAACCATGATGTATAGAACTTATCATCCTTAAATTTTGCCTACATGCATTAAATCACGTATTTATTTAATTCAAACATTTTTCCCGCAGTGTATTTTGAAGAGTTGAAAATGAAATATTTCACCATCAAAAGGCCTACAGCAATAATCTATGCTCTTACAATCCAATGCTCGTACTCCAGCTACACTCCTTGGAAACAATGCCCAATTTTGTTTCAATCTACAAAAAGTTGAGAACCACTTCAAGGAGTTTCACCTCCTTAATTCTCAACTTGTGTAGATGTGATAATGATATGATGATCATGAGCAAATGATTTGAGTGAAGATGAAGTTGAGAAACATGCAAGATTCACACACACACATGGTAGAGACACAAAATATGAAAAATGGAAGGTGATTACTTCTATTCAAGAGATCTAACTAGTTGTTGGTGCGAAGCTCAAGCCTACACATTTGGCTAGAAGTTCATGAATATTTGAAGCACTCACTGGTCAAACTCTACAAAGGTCCTAAAAAATCAGCGGTAATAATTCAATTGCTAAGTTGATTGCTCTGTGTATAGTGCATCATATTAAGTGATTCCACTTGCAATCATTAGTGTATACTAAGCTATTTAGATACCTCTAAAATGAATTTTTCTAACTCCTACTCTACTGGAAGCACTGAGCATAACAAGCAACAAGTGTGTGAAAAAAAATAGAAGGTTTTCATTAATCCTTCAACTTGGACATAGTCTATTTTAGTTCAATCTTTTCTCACATCATTTCCAAAGTATTTAGGCACTTATTTATTGTCATTGGAAAGCTAAGAGGGCCTAACACGCAACTCCAAAGCATCAAGGGGCTGGTGCAAAGTAGGAAGCGATAGTACCTACTCATTTCTTGGACTATCCATCCATCTTTTCCAACAGTGGTATCGGAGCAAATATAAGGTAAACTGGGAGATGGTTCTCCTTCTTGCATTGATAAATTGGACACGAACAACTATCGTGCATGGTCCTTAAGGATGAAGACATTCTTGCAAGGAAGGAGCCTCTATGGATACATCTCAGGATATGAGGTCATGCCCATATTCAGAAGCAAAGTACAACCTACAAGAGAGGAGCATAAAAGACTCAACACATGGTGTGCCAAGGATGCATTATCAAGGTCTTACTTACTTAACTCAATCTCTAATTTTCTTCTTCCACACATTAGGAACTGTAATACATGCCAAGAGACTTGGGAAACATTGTCTTCCTATTTCTCTTGCAACACAAGGGCTAGGAAGAACCAACTATGGATTGAGTTTACCACTCAAAGAAAGCAACCCAAACAAGGCCTCTTAGAGTATGTGACCAAAGTCAAACATGTAGTAGATCAATTGGCAAGCATAGGAGTAGAAATTGAAGAAGAGGAGATTGTAAGAGAAGTAATCAACGGTATTAAAGCTGATGACAAATGGGAGAGCTTCACAACTGCCATGGACTTGTACATGGACTTACCACTCTCATGGGGAAACTATTCACCCATGAAGCCAAGCTCAACAAGAATGGAGATTCATCAAGAGGTCAATAGGTCTTCTACCCTATACACTGATAAAAGTAAATCCAAAGAGAAAAGGAAGAACAAGAAGATAGAGCATGAAGGAGCTACCTCCCAAGCCCACTATGCAGGGAGAGGTAGAACCTCATGAGGAAGGGGTACAGGAGGTAAGCAAGGTAGGGGGAGACCTTATAGATCCTCACCATGTAATATTTGTGAATTGTCAAATATTACTACAGATGAGTGTTATAGGAACTTTGAGAATTAGAGAGGAAGAGGTTATCAAATTGGTGGATATACACAATCAAGAGGAAGTTTCAATCACCATTAAGGATACAATAACAACTACAACGACAACAATTATAATAGCAACTAACAAGGAGGCTACAAATGAAGGAAAGATTACAACAACTATACAGAAGAGCAAGAGGATTCTCTTTTGATTATGAATATGACCTCAAAGCCAGGTATAAATGATGACCATCTCTTCTACATTGACTCAGGATGCTCAAACCATGTTGTAGGCAATGTAGCTCTTCTCTCTGACCTTGAGGAACCAAAGGGTAAGCATAAAGTACAAACAAGTGATGACACCAAGAACTCAGTTATTAAAGTAGGAAATGTTAAGACCTTTGATGGAAACAAGAATCTCTTGAGCAGGGTTTTATATGTACCTACAATTACCAAGAACTTCATGAGTGTTGGATAGATTGTGGAAAAATGTTTGCAGATTAGGTTCAATCAATATGGAGCATTTTTGGAGGATCCCCAACATGGATTCAAGAGAATTGTCAAAGGAGAAAAGATAGGTCGATTACTCACTTTTTAACTTGAGGATATAAGGAACATTGCACTTTATAGTTACAAAGATCAAACACTATTAGAACTTGAAATTTTCCATAAGAGATTAGGGCATGTTGGTGAAAGAACCTTATGTAGAGACCAATGTGTGCTTGGGATACCTAATGTATCCAAGCAACACATGATTTAGAAATGTGATCCTTGTAAATTTGGAAAATCTCATAGGTTACCCTTCTCAAGGAAAGGCTACATGCATGAGGACTACCTAGAGCTTGTCCATACAAATGTATGGGGAGCAAGTAAGGATCGCTCAATTTCTAGATCAAGGTATTATGTATCTTTCATTAATGATTTCAGTAGATGGACTGTCTTATACTTTATGAAGCAAAAAAATGAAGTATCCAGTTGCTTTAAAAAATATCTTGCACTTGTTGAGAACCAAATAGGAAGAAACCTAAAAATCCTAAAGTTAGATGGAGGAGGTGAGTACGTCTCAAATGAGTTTGATGCCTTCTTGCAGGATAGAGGAATCAAGAGAGAAATTACAACAAGGTATACCCCTGAGCAAAATGGGGTGGCAAAGAGGAGAAATAGATTAATTGTTGAAACAGCTAGGTCAATGTTAAATGAGAAAAAATCACCTAATTATTTGTGGGCACAGAGTGTATCTAGTGCCACTTATCTTGTAAATCGGTTTCCATAAAAAACTCTTGATGGGATGACCATATAAAGTATGGCATGGTAGAAGAGCTTCACTTGATCATTGTAGGATCTTTGGATGTGTTGATTATGTGCATATCCCTTCTCATATAAGAGGTAAGCTAGATCCTATGGTAGAGAAGTGCATCTTCATCAACCTAGAAGAGTTTAAGGCATGGAAGTCCAAAGGCAAAGTCAAGCTAAAGAAGTTGGAGGATATACCTGAATCATCCAACCAAGCAATCAGAAGATCACAAAGGGAGAGCGAGAAGTCAATAAGATATGGGTATGACACTTCCTTAGTTACTAAACACTTTGTTTATCTTGTAGAAGACTTGTCATTTGAAGAGCCATCATCATATGAAGAGGCAAAGACCAAGGAAGAATGGAAGGAAGCTATGGATGAGGAAATTGGAGCATTCATGGAGAGTGATACTTGGGAACTAGTACAAAAGGAGTCTATGAAGGTAATTTGTTCTAGATGGATCTATAAGATCAAAAGGAATTCTGATGCATCAATAAGCAGCCACAAAGCTAGACTTGTGGCTAAGGGTTTTGCACAAAACCATGGAGTTGATTATGAAGAAACATTCTCACCTATGGCCAAGATGTCAACCATCAAGGTATTGGTGAGTGTGGGTGCATCAAAGAATTAGAACTTGTATTAGTTAGATGTAAAAAATGCATTCCTAAATGGTTGGATTTTAGAGGAGGTGTACATGTCTCAACTTCCTCGCTATGAGGACCCAAAAAAGGTAACATATGTATGTAAATTGGACAAAGTTCTTTATGGATTGAAGTAGGCACCTAGAGCATGGAATCATACATTGACTACATATCTTTAGGATCAAAGTTTTATCATGAGTAAAGCAGATAGTTCTCTGTTCATTAAGAGAACTAATTCAGAGGTAATATATCTATGTGTGTATGTTGATGATATCATACTCACAGGTAATGATGCTAAAGGAATCAAGCATATCAAGAATTAGATGATGAAGGAGTTCAAAATTAGTGACCTTGGATCACTAAAATATTTTCTTGGACTTGAGTTAGTCTATACTAACTCTAGAATCTATATTACTCAGAGAAAGTATATACATAGTGGGAAGCTTGAACTATACTACATTGATAAGGATTGATATTGCTTATGGAGTAAGTATTCTAAGTCAGTTTATGCACAAACCTAGGGCACCTCATTTGGAAGCTGGCAAAAGGATTTTGAAGTACCTTAAGGGCACTCAAAATCAAGGGCTATATTTTCCTTATACTTTAGACTTGGAGATCAAGATATATTCATATGCAGATTTGGCAGGTTGCAAAGATAATAGGAGTACCTCAGGATACCTATCATTTGTAAGTGGTAGACCTATATCATGGTCTTCAAACAACCAATCTAGTGTTGCTTTGTCTTCTACAGAAGCAGAGTATAGAGGATTAACCAATGCTACTCAAGAGGCCTTATGGGTCATATTGTTGTATACAGATTTAGGTTTGCATACCACATCTTCAATGATTTCAGGAGATAGTACAAGCTCATTACATCTTGTAGCAAATCCTATTTATCATGCTACGACCAAGCATATAGAGGTCCCCTATCATTATGTTAGAGAGAAGCTATTAAGCAGGAAATTTAGTTGGCTTATGTGTCTACTAATATGCAATGTGCACACTTATTGACCAAAGCATTAGATGGTACAAAACGTTGCAAGTTTAAGTCTATGATTGGATTGCAAGACATTCAAGAATATTGAAGAAGAAGACAAAGCCAAAATGTTTGGCTTGAGGGGGATTTGTTGGTGCAAAGTTCAACCCTACACATTTGGCTAGAAGTTCATGAATATTCGAAGCTCCATGGAAATCATTGCTAGGAAGATCTTTTATCTTTACCATTTGTAAAAGTCATTTTTGACTTGGAACAATCTTTGTAACCACCACTAGACTCGTGGAGTTTATTATTTGAAAAGTCAGGACTTCAACTAAGGGAATATCTCCTAGATTTGAGGACTACTTTTAGTGAGAGGCAATGAATAATTCAAATTCAAATTTTAAATCACTCAACTATAAAAGATCTCGGAAAACTCATGGGTGTGTGACTCCATTGCTACATTGTAAGAGAGTGAGGTCTACATTGTAACCTACACTACTCACCATCATTAGGCATTGATTATCAAGCCTATGATCTTGTACAACATTGTTCTTTAATACAATAGATATACATTACTCATCTATGGTCTCTCTGTTATAGTCATTTATAACAGTCAACTTGTACTGCTCATATCTCAGTCATTGCTCCATCATTTTCAATACTAGCTTTGGTTGACTTGAGACATGTGCCCAACATAGTTTGAAATTATTCTCTAATGCTCCTTGAGATATCTAATGAGCTCCAGAAATTACGGAGATTTGTGGATAGAATTTTCCTAATCTCTTGAAGCTTGGAGACTTCTTTGCTTGCCCAAAATGGAGCATTCAAGAAAAAATCGGGTATCTCTATGTACAAATGTAGTGATAAGAATTGATTTTTGAGGTTTGAAATATTATTGATGTTTGAAAAGTATGACTCAATAGCATTCATCTCCACCCATGCCTATCTTGCCTTGGTTCATATGCTCCCAAACCTTTTGTGTCTCCTTCCTCTAGCGTAATCTTGATCTTGTGTGCCACCATTTTATATTGTGTTTCTACAACTTTCCATCTTAGATTATTTATGGGAGAAAATATGGTATGTGATGTCCCCTAGATAAGTGCAAGGAAGGTCTTAAGTTTGGCAATGCGATGGATATTTTCCCATTGTGATCCACCAAATTTCAAAAAAATAGATTCTCTCCAAAACTTTAAGAAAAGCATGTGCTTGTAGAAGTGCTTTCTTTAGCAGTACTTGTCCAAAGTACAAGAAAAGCAATGAAAAGATATATCCAACTACATCGATAATTGTGCATGTGCACATGTATGCATGAGAATTAGAGATTGAAAGCACTTTTTGAAGCATTGTAACTAAAAACAAGTGAGGAATTAGCCGAAGCTTGTGAGAGACACTTTCATTCAATATCCCAACCTACACAAAAGTGTTAAAGATTACCAGAGTTGAAATCTACTTGGAAGAATCACTTTTGAGTGTTGTGAGTTTGGAAATTTTAGAGAGAGCATAAACTCAAGTCATTTTCTTATGGTGAATTAAATGTAGAGCCCTAAACCAATTGCTTAAAACATGATTTAAAAATATTTGAGAGAAACACTTTTATTTTCTTATGTATTATGATCTACCTTTCTTTCATACAACATTTCTCTTTATTCCTTCATCTTCACTTTCAATTTTTTACTAAAAACCATGATGTAGATAAGGTTTAGAGAGAGAATATAAAACTTTTCATCCTTAAATTTTGCCTACATGCATTAAATCATGTATTTATGTTAGAGTAAAGAAATGAAAGGCATGAGATGGTTGAACCACACCCTAAGAGGGAAGATTAGGAAGTAATCCTCAACCATGGATTTTGGGGCAAGTGGTTAGCCCATCGTACTCCTAGATGGTATTTCATGAGCTCAGTTCCTACAATTGGTATCATAGCTTAGGAAGTAGGCTTGGGCAAGTGGATGGAAGATGCATGCACTACTTCTAAAGGTGAGACCAACAAATATTTGAGTGTATCTTATCTCAATCTGTAGGTCAGATTTAGACATGTAAGATACCGTTGGAAAGCTCTCCGAACACCATTTTGAATAAAAGCACTAGATTGGGGATCCAAGATACCTAGCATGGCTGAGAATGAGGTTCAAGATACTCAAGTTGAGAACAAGGGGCTAAAGAGAGCAAGGTTGTGAACAAGGAAAGTCCATAGGAAAGTGGTCAAGAAGTGGGAAGGGAAGGTTCAAGAGACCAAGGTTTAGAGCAAGGGTTCAAGGAGACCAAGGTTGAGATCAAGATGGTTCAAGAGACTCTCGAATGTTGATGACATGAATTAAAGGGGAGATCAAGGATTGGTCATTGAGGACAATCATCTCTAGAAGGGGAAGAGAATGTTAGACTCAAGTAATGACGAGGAAGATGGTTGAATCACACCCTATGAGGGAGGATTAGGAAGTTATCCTTAACCATGGCTTTTGGGGAAAGTGCTTAGCCTTCCATACTCCGAGCTTGTAGGTCATGAGTTCAATCCCTATAATTGGTATCAGAGTTTCAAACATTGATCCATAGGAATCATGACATTGGTCCATAGTGATCAATCTGTGTGTGAGGGACAAGGACCAGCTAGACAAGGTCCTAAGCTCCGGGGATACCCTAAGGTATTCGGTAGTAATGGGGATGAGTGTTAGATGATGGCCACGTGATGGAACTAAACCATTCCAAATCACTGTCATTTTAGAATACAAGAGGATATATATGGATGGGAGGAGATTCACACACATATCACTCAATTCTTTGCTTACAATTGGTATGAGTGCAAGAGAGTTCTTGTTCAATGTTTTCTTTTGTGTGAGGATTTTTTGGCCTTCTTGCATTTTTCCCGAATCCTCTTCTTCTTTTGTGGGTGTTTGGAGCATTTTGCTCTTAGTAGTAAAGGCAAAAGGGAGTGGCCAATCCCTCTGATGACTAGTCAATTTGCGCTCACCCACTTGGAGATACCTACCTGACCATCTGTAGTTACTTCTCGTGAATGCTTAGGCACTACTCATTACATAGAGCGAGAGAGAGAGAGAGAGAAAGATAGAGCAAGAGACAGAGAGACAAAGAGGGAGAGAGTGAGAGAGAGGGAGACAGAGAGAGCTTTCACCCCTCCCTACTTCTTTTTCTAAAGAAGAAATTGTTGGTGC
Source organism: Ceratopteris richardii (assembly GCA_020310875.1). Classification (NCBI taxonomy): domain Eukaryota; kingdom Viridiplantae; phylum Streptophyta; class Polypodiopsida; order Polypodiales; family Pteridaceae; genus Ceratopteris; species Ceratopteris richardii. The sequence goes on from CM035421.1 coordinate 112,323,411, forward strand.
AATTACTCCAAGCCTAAATTCTTTATCACTTATCCTAAAGTTCATTCATTGGCACACGAATGATCTCTACTACTTGTAAAAGTACATATGTGGAATTACTTCCAATTACAAATTCGTAGGTGAATCTTTCCACAAATTAGTTGGTGAGGATTTATGGCAAATCAAGTCCTAAAACTTTAAGACACTTTTAGGTAAAGATTCAAATTCAAACTCATATCTTGGGTCCAACAAAAACGGTATAAAAGAGGACTATGTAGTTGCATGAATGAGCAGCCCAAGAGAGCCCGATATTGAGAGATACTCAAAGGGCTTTATAGTGGAGATCGAGCATAGTCTATAGCTCTACCATTGCCCTCAGATTGTGCAATCATTCATTGTCAATGTCAATGTAATTTATGTGCATTAATACATACAATTTCCTCATATCCCATCTCTTCTACTCTGTCAGGTATCACTCAAAATAGTGAACTCCTCTGATCCATTTCTGAGTGTGTACTTGATCATTTGTTGTGCTTTAAGTTGGTATCACTAGACGGTCTATTTGTTTGCTAGTAGCAAAGGGGTTTACTCAAAACCATGGAGTGGATTATGAGGAGACCTTCTCACCTATAGCCAAAATGCCAACTATAAGAGTTTTCATAAGTATTGTTGGTCCAAGGAATTGGAACATGTAGCAACTAGATGCTAAAAGTGCATTCCTTAGTGGGTGGATCTCTGAAGAGGTCTACATGGCTCAACCAGCAAGATATGAAGACAAAGACAAACGCAATTATGTAAGTAAATGAAGGAAGGCACTATATGGTTTAAAGCAAGCTCCTAGAGCTTGGAACCATAGGCTAGTCATATACTTGCACGACAAAGGTTTTGTTGCAAGCAAGATAGATTAAGAAGACTAACTCAGAGCTTATTTATCTATGTGTTTATGTGGATGACATTATGATTATAGGAAATGATGCCAATGGCATCAGGAACATTAAAACCCAGATGGAGGAGTTCAAGATGAATGATCTTGGGTTGCTTACATATTTTCTTGGTTTAGAGATTGTTTATATAGATTCTGGTGTTTTCAATGCTGAGAGAAAGTACATCCATGATAAGCTAGTTAAGTTCAAGATGGAAAATGAAAAATTGCAGGGATATGCATGGAATCGAATCACAAACTCTATACTCATGAAGGAGAGTTGCTTCAAGACATTACAAGTTATCAAAGTCTTGTTGGGAGCCTCAATCATGCAACCCTAACAAGAGTGAATCTATGCTATGGAATATGTACATTGAGTCAGTTCATGTATACACCAAGAAAACCTCACATGGATGCTATGAAAAGGATCTTAAAGTACTTGAAGGGTACCATAAATGAAGGGCTATTTTATCCATTTACATCTGACTTGTATATCAAGCTATACTCCAATCTATAGATTGCCCTCATAACACTCCAGGTCTTCCTAACCTTGAGTGTGCTCACAAGTAATAGTTTCCTCTAACTACCTTGTGACTATGCAATTCCATCATCTAGCTCATATATAAGAATTTCTTGGTAGTGGAATGAAATTTCTACATTCCACTAACCAATAAGTCTGTGGTTTGTCATCCATTACCTTTGGACTAAGTTCTATTGGAAGAGCATCTATTGGCACTAGTGCAAACTCTAAAATATTCTCTTCCCTGTAGTTTGCCGTATAAATGCAAAAAGCATTCCCTTTGAGATTCAGATAATCCCTAAGTACACATCCTCCTATGGAGGTACCAACTAAGAGTTTGGTACCTCCATAGGGTAGATATCTCCATATCTCCTAGAAACCCTAAAGAGAGAAGTCATAACTCTATTCCCGATCTAACTAATGTCAATAACTAGATCATCTCATCTAGTAAAGGACCATAACTGGAAATAATCATAACCACTTCTCTTTGGAGTCTACATGTGAGACTCAATCTAAACATCATGATTAATTAATCTCCCTCTTGTCTTTGATAGAAGAGTGCCACTTCTATCTAGACAACCAAATTGAGAAAGTAAAACTCTCTCTCGGTCTCTCTGTGTAATCTCTTCTAAGGAAAAGAGCTCTGGTAGTGGAATATATTCCACTTTCCCTTTCCCTTTGAAAGAGACTCTTTTGAATCCAATTACTCTACGGATCCATAACTGAGAATATGCACATAAGTTCTCCATGTTTTTTCCTTCTAAAATAATGGAGAAAGAGACTCCCATGTGAAGGAAAATTATACTAAAAGGTAGAGTAAATGAATTCTTTCTGAATATAAACTAAGGGATGTTTTCTAAACACCTCTTCTCTCTAAAGGAAAACATACTCTATTCTTCTCTTATGAAGAAATCATATTTTCCCCTTTTTTTTTCTTTCAAAGAACTGGAGCTAAAGTGAGACCTCTGAGTTAAAGTGAGATCTCTCATCAATCTCTAAGCTTATTCCCACTTTCTCCTTTGCTTAAAAGAGAAACTCGTGAATTTATTTAGTCATCTCTTCCATAACGAATGCATAATTCCTCATTACACATATTCCTATGAAGATGGAGAACAGATCTCCCTTGACTAATGAAGGTGTATGTAGTGAAGAGTGGAGAAAATAAATTCCTAACAAAGTTGAAAGCCCGGTGCTAAAATGGTCAGCAATGATATGATGTGATACCATAAACACATGTGTATCCATACTAAAGAGCTATCTCTGCCAACTATCCTCTATGCATGGATCTATACGATCCAATCAAACTCATGGAATTATCCTTTGTAAAAACCTGAAAATGAGTATGTGATACCAATGGTGATAAAATCACTTATCACATTCTCTATTGGAAGCATAAATCTTCCATAAACTATGAAGGATAACTCCCAATCCTAAGGAGATGTCTACTAAGAGCTTTCCTATGATCTAGTGAGACATGATGCCATGCATGATGAGTCCTTTTCTCCTTGGCCATAGAAGAAGAGTGCTCAAAAGGAAGTCATTTCCACTGTCCCATACCAGTGAAAACTTCTTCCAATTCATGGTACCATACCTACACTAAACCATATATATATTCCATGTAATGGAATATGTAGGTGGACTCTAATGAATCCCATATCCTAAAATCATGTCAGTGGACTCAAATGAGTCCCATGTCCTCGAACTAGTTAGTTTGGTTCTAGTCAACAATGTAACACTGGATATCCCTTTCTATTCCAAACCAACTTGTTCCTAGGTACCAAGATTAGGTCTAAGTACCTCTCTGTAGATCTCGATATACATATATGTATTGGGTACCCCAACTATTTCTTAACTAAGGGATCTATGCTCTGAATCATAGAGCTAGTGCCATACCTCTAGCCTTCTTAACCATCACTTGAATCACATAAGCACCCGTCAATGTTGTCTCATGAAACCCATCTGTGTGATCCCATCTAATTGGTTTCCTTCGTAGTGTAGCAGAAATGCTTCACTACTTGCTCAAGTGATGTGCATGAGTGAAACTAGTCACTCTTTGGGTATTCCTAATAATACCCCATAGTATCCTAATCACACTATGAGACTCTTGTGAAGATAAGTAAATCTTCACTTTTTTTGGAGAATATCATATATGTATCTCCCGTGCCTATATGCAACTTCCTAAAACCTATAGGATTGCTTGTGCACATTACTAATGATGAAGGTGTAGCTCCTTCCCTTAGCAATCCTATGGTCTAAATCCATAAGGATTATGTGTAGGGATCCTGTTGCTACTGAAGTTGCCTTATGTATAATACTCTGATGGTACTAAGTCCATTAAGTACATGCTCACTAGCATGCTAACACCTTATCAATGTTTGCAGAATAGGTATGTTACCATGCCATAACATTCTTACCTAAAGGCAAGTGCGTATATAACGCCATGAGGTGGGAAATTTTTCGACAGCATTTCCCTAGGAAATGGAATCCCAAAAAAATTTAAACCATAAGCTCAGTGGTACACAGGCCACCCAACAACATAGGGCTTGACTGGCCCATGGCATGCACGCCATAAACTCATATATGGATTGCATAACCTGCAAAAAACATAAGAGCAATTGCTAGCAACCATTCTCTGCATGGCATAGCCATATACTTCCTAAAATCATGTTTCCTGCAAACAACCAAAAATTCTACTTTTTGCCTATCGATCCATACTACAACATGTGCAAAGAGCTCAAAGTGAAATTACTCAAATTGCCTTCCTAGTTTATAAAATATGGCTCCGAGAAGGTACTCGCCAAAAACTATTCAGACATTGCAGACCTCTTCATACCTGCAAAAAATACTTATTTTCCAAAATTTCTTTTCATAAACTAAAAGTAGACCTTGTTCTCTTCAAAACGAGCCATAGCAGGTCCAATTTGGAGTTTTCTAGCCCAAGATATGGCCCTTCCAAGTGAGACATATCAAACTAGTGGACTGTTGGAGGGGCTGGAAAAAGTGTAAAAATGTGATTTTTGGGGTGCCCAAAAGCATTCCTCCATCAAAAAAATCCTAAACTTCTCTCCATAACCTCAGAGAGAAATATATGAAGATGCTTAGGCCTATTTTCATCTTTCCAAATTCTCCCTTTGTGCATGCTAAATTGCTCCCCAAAAGAGGCTTAAATCAAGATTTTTAATTTCATGTAAAAACTTAAATGGGAGCTCTTAGCAAGCTTCTAATCCACTCTAAATGTGGATTTCTCTTGGATTTTATACAATAATCCACGGGAAACCTCTTGAATGATGTTTATTTCTACTCCCAAAGGTGGAGTTTGGCAAAATTTAGCATCTAAATTTTTTCCAAAATGTACGGTAAGGGGGTTCTTTTAATAAATCTAATAATTTGCCTAAGAAGTCCATACACCATATTCCCAGTATATATACTTGCTCCCATCCATCCATAACTATTGCACCTCTTTTTCCCTCTTTGAAAATGGGAATTTCTTAGATTCAGGTGCTGAAATTTTTCTCAAACTGTGATGGAAGGGGGTTTTGTGGAGCTCCAAACTCCCATCATACTGAGGTATCTTTTGGATTTCTTGATCTTACATGGAATTCAATACACTATACTATATGTGTGCATGATTTTTCCCATCAATCCAAGCAAAATCCCCTTTCATTTCCCTTTCCCAAAATGGCTACTTGTCCAAAATAGGTCCTGAAATTTGTATAAAAATCATAAAAATAGGCTACTATGGAGGTGCCTAAAGCTTACCCTTTGTTGTATTTTGAGGGAATCCTTAACTCTAGGTGAGAGTACATATCTCATACTCTCCATATGTGTGATTTCCCTCCACGATCTTGGCCCGTAAAGCGTTCGTTGTCCTTCTCAAAAAATCAAAATTCTAATAGAAATTAAAAAAATACTCCAAACCTGGAAATTAAGGAAATGAATCCTCCTTGTGAAATAATGTAGGATGTCCTAGAGGAGAGTGTCTTCTTCTCTTGCCACTTCTCGTTTCCTTGACAATCATCATGCATCTCTCAATTCTCGACATCCTGATGATTTTGATTATCTGACTCTCTATCCATGCTTGATCGACCTTTTTTGGCAATATACTCCTCTAATAGGAACCTCTTTGATGACACGGTTGCATCATTCTTTAGTTGTCCATGGCAACACATCAATATTTTACTCGAGTTACAACTTTAAAGTTGTTATCCTTTCTCTTCCAAGTATGTTCTATCGATGGCACACTGTTACAATTAAATACGCGTAGTATGTGGACATGAAATGAGTTTGGTGCCTTCACTGAGATCTTCGTCTCCCATCCTTGGGGCATGGGTTCAAATCCCTGGTCCTGCAGCACAGCACAACACCTTCAATTGGATGGATCGTGGGCTCGGATACCATTATAACATCTTCTTGCTTACGATAGTTTTACATCTTCTTGCTGTTGAGCTGTCGAACTTCCGACGGATAGACACAGAGATCTTGTGTTCCTTTTTTCCTCCTAGCCGCTGAGTCTTCTATAAGACCATAATGATCTCTCTCATAATGATCTCTTACTATAACATCTTCTCCTACCTTTTCACTCAAGTGATGCCATGTGGCAAAGCATGCCTTCTCATCTAAGAGGTGAGATATCATGCAACCCCCATGATGTGACATAGAGCTTTCTCATATTTTCTCTATTAGCTAATTTATCACTTCTTTACGCATAACTTGGGCATATCGCGTCCAAATTTAGATCTTTTTGTCCTTCTAGATTGATCTCTGAGAGATCTTTCTAGAGAGAGGTTGCAAGCCATATTTTGGCTTCAATCTCACTTATCGTCAAAGCTTGATTTTTAATCTTTCATAATCAATGACCCTCTTTCGAGCATGGTTTTGAAGCACCAAGTATTGGGAGAGTCTTGGGAAGCTATTTGGAAGTTGGATGGACCATCATTCATACAAATTTTCTCTTCATTCTTTCATCTTCATGTTCAATTTTTTACTAAAAACCATGATGCAGATAAGGTTTAGAGAGAGAATATAAAATTTTCCATCCTTGAATTTTGCCTACATGCATTAAATCACATATTTATGTTAGACTCAAAAAATGACAGGCAAGTGATGGTTGAAATGCACCCTAAGAGGGAGGATTAGCAAGTAATCCTCAACCATGGCTTTTGGGGAAACTGGTTAGCCCATCATACTCCTAATTGGTAGGTCATGAGCTCAATTCCTAAAATTGGTATCATAGCTTAGGAACTCAGCTTCGGAAAGTGGATGAAAGGCATGCGTGTCACTTTTAAGCTCGAGCCCAACAAAGTTTTGAGTGTATCTCCCAATCCATAGGTCATATTTAGATATGTAAGATGCGATTGGAAAGATCTTGAAAGAAGCTTTCTAACGGAAGAACGAGATTGAGGATCCAAGATACCTAGAATGGGGTCAGATCTAGGTTCAAGATACTGAGGTTGAGAACAAGGGACTCAAGTGACCAAGGTTGTGGACAAGGCAAGTCTGTAGGCAAGTGGGTCAAGAAGCAAAAAGGCAAGGTTCAAGAGACCAAGGTTGAGGGCAAGGGTTGAAGAAAACAAGGTTGA